>OX940941.1:10517079-11159075 GCA_954870645.1 Agrotis clavis
CATCCGCCTTTACTGGACACGTTTAGGACAAGTAAAGGATTTTACTTCTCACAAGAGGATTCCATTAGTCCTAGAGTATCAATTCTGTTGTAATTATTATTATCATCTCTTCAATGATGTGTCCGCTCTTTTGATTGCTTTCTGCATTTAGACTTTTGATACTTTCATGTGGTAGTTTTATTTATTTGTGGTCATCGAAGTAGTCGTCATGTTTCCAGATTATCTCTCATAAAGTACTATCTTCGATTCTGTGTTTTAGTTTACCTTTATACAAAACATTTTGTTCATAATCGTCATAAATAGTCTTTTAGTTTTCGATTATGTTCTCAACTAGTTTATCATTCATTTGTATCATACTTCTAGAATCTTCATTTTGGCTAGATAGAACTTCATCGAAACAGCATTCTTAGAACCTCAAAAAGTCGGTATCAAATCAAAATTTTACACTTGCCAACTTAATGTAACGTGTCAAATATAAGAATTCAAAATCGTCTATTATAACTTTAGGTATTAAGTAATTTTTCTCATTGACTCAAACGTATCACCAATGATATTTTAGTACTTAATCTGTATGTAGAATTCAAAGCCAATATTTTAGCTTGAAATGAGGATTGTGGCAATTAAAAACGTCATCAGAGATTTGGTGTGCAGTCAAATTTGCATCGTTTAGTTGAGCACTGAAAGTTGAAAATCCAATAATACGAGCAACGTCTCTTTCAGAATTTCGGGAAGTGAGTGTTTCTTCATAGAATGTCGCGTCCATAAAATTATTTGAGAATGGTATGTTTGTCTTCGATTCTAGTGTTAGGGCGCAATACTATTGCATTTATTGAACCTTTTGATCTTTATTTCCTTTACATAAGGTTATGATTCGGTCGTTACTGCCACTGACAATTCTGTCAACGTAGAATGGGTTCTAAATTCATTATTATACGGTTTGTCGTCGATTGTACCATCAGAGATATTTGAAATAACTATAAAAGGACGGAATGCATTTTGTAGAAGCTGAACTAGCGGTACTAAGGTCTTCTCTCTAGCATTGGAATTGCGCCTTTGATCCGATATTTTACATCTCCCATTAAACAATTAATGTTACTAACATCTTTTCTACGATGAAGTTTTAGGCTGTTTATGTCATTTAATGTCTAGATAACGTTTCAGTCTGAAACTCAGTCTAATCTTAAATAAATACAGTTTTGAGGTAAGACTTAGTATTTACCATTTTGGATATGAAATAGTTACTATTTGATGTAAATGGTATAAAGTAAATGTATTAGAAGCAAGTTTTTCATTTTTTTCTATCTTACCAATCCCATAACTAATGGAGGCTTTACACGTTAGGGTTTATATGATGGTTTTAATCTTGCATTTGTAATCGACAGGAAAGCCCTAGCGTGTTTGTGTTAAAACTGTACAGTTATCGGTGCAAGTATCGGTTATGCGTGCACGGTTAAAACCATCATACAAATCCTAACGTATATGGCTTCCATAAGGTCAATGAAATAGACTTAGACTTGATTAGATGAATGCCCTCCCATTTACGAAAAATTTTTATTAAAGGCAGCTTAAGTTTGAAGATCTACCCGTGTAGTCATTATTATGACCAACGGGTTCTAATGGAAATCTATAGGGGAGGCCTATTTTCAGCAGTGAATGTGTTACGACCGATTAGATGATGATGACGATATGACTAATGCTCGCTTCTCACGGAGCGTGATATCACTAGTTGCACCGAGACTTACGCTACCGCCGTGTAGCAATAGAATTGTGTAGTATATAAGTGCGATAGAAGTTAATTTGTCAGTGCGGGTTGGCGCGTATTATCTGTAGATGATCGCGCTAATGGAGGCGGGCACGAGTTATATCACGGTGTGAAGTCAGCATTAGTTGAAGTTGCGGAGAAAATTAATGACTTCACTACATATTTGTGTTTAATTTAAACGCGGAGGTAAAACTCGATCCGTTAAATTCATAAGAAAATCCAGTCATGTTGTTAAGTTGAAGTATCAATGGGCTGGACACATCGTTCCTAGAACTGACAACTGATGGGGAAGAAAAGTTCTCGAGTGGCGACCATGGACTGGAAGACGCAGCGTAGCCAGGCCTCCCACTAGGTGGACCGACGACATCGTGAGAGTGTGGCAACCGATGGATGCTAGTGGCGAATTGTCGTTCGGCGTGGCGGTTTAAGTGGAGTCCTATGTTCAGCAGTAGACGTCTTCCGGCTGATGATGAATGAGTGAAACTTCATCACTAGTGAGATAATTGTATTCAAATCATTTTATAATTTCTTGAGAGAATTTACTGAAAGTGTAAGTGGTATAAATTATGTATCTATTATACAATGAACCAGGAAAACCAAATAACAATATGGATTAACTAATTTTGTCCAGCGATAATAGGATTACCTAGTAATAGGTGTGGTTGCAACGATAACATTCTGAGTGATAATTTTAATTGGCGCCTGCTATAACGATTACTAAACTATTAAATGATAAATGATCTTTATTTAGCAAATTGGTTTTGGCAAACTCTTTTACACGTCAAAAAGACACTATTTTTTAAACTAGATGAGGCCGGTGTTTCGTACTACTACCTGACTACTCTGAGAAGAAACATTCGAAACAAACTCAGAGGTCACAGTCTCTTTTAAAGTCCAGACAATTGTGTATTGGTAAAGTTATATGAGAACCATGCAGGTGTCTGAAGTGGTCTTTTGAAGAAAGAACCACTCAGATTTGAGTGGGCCTGTCCAGTCAGTGCAAGCATGTGTCAGTTACCGTGCAGCTCAACTCATAACATAAGGAGCTCAACTCTATTATATTTGATTACTATGTATTTGTTTGGTATTTGTCGCTCACGCAGGACACCGCGACAAATACGACGCGACGCGAAGCTATTAGAACGAATTCAACTACTATTAGAATATATCGACGACACGTCTGGCGCAATGGTTGAGAGATCGACTGCCGAAGTACCCGGAAGCTATTTCGATTTTTTTTCTAAATTAACACGTTAACTAATCATGACTATGCGTCCACCGTATGACTCGCACATTAATCCGATAAAATTAATTGATTATAATTAATCTAAATTAAAAGATAGAACGTTCTATAAAAACATTAGGAAGGGTCCCCTATCTACACATTTGAAAAATAGGTTGACATAATGAGGTCGGCAGTGTTATTTTCTTTTTTATTCGTTGCGGTAGTTAGTGTTGCGGGTCAGTTGCAGACCCCTCCACCTTTGCAGACCCCTCCGCCGTTGCAGACCCCTGACCCATCGCCGACCCCCCCCACGAGCACGACCCCTGAACCTGAACAAAATGTGCTTCCATTAGCGAAGGAGTGTGATTTGGAATTGTGCAAACTGCCGGATTGTAGATGCTCGTCCGTGAATATTCCTGGTGGTCTTCTGCCGAGGGATACTCCTCAGGTAAGATTCTTAATCCTGTAGTAAAATTTGTAATTGATGACTCTTCTTCATCTTACAAGGTTATAGGTATATTCTCTTAGGTATATTCTCTTAGATGATAGGTAAATGTTTTATTCTGTTACTGGTTTTTCTAGCTGAAAAGCTGCTTAGTTCCAGATTGCTTGCTTCAAGTTTTACCAAGAAAATCTTTCCCTTATACTTATTATACCTAGTTTCAACTTGATTTTTGAGCCTGTTATCAATGCCTGAGCCTGTAATCATGTTTTTTTTTACTTCCAAAAATTATGTTTTTCAAAGATTTACGCTATGGTTTTTTGAGACTAGTTATATTACCTTTTGAAGTTGCTTATTTGAACTGAGTTAAAATGTTTTTTCCTTTCCAGTTCGTCACAATCACATTCGGTGACGGTGTAAACGTAATAAACATAGAGACCTACCGCGAAATCCTCTACGGTCGCCGGAACTCGGACGGATGCCCTGCAGGAGCCACTTTCTACGTCACCCATGAATACACAAACTATCGTTTGGTCAATGAACTGTACAACCAAGGGTTTGAGATCGGACTGAATTCCATAAGCCACAGAACTCCTCAGACCTACTGGGCGGAGGCGAACTACAATGTCTTTAAAGAGGAGATTGCTGATCAAAAGTATCAGATTTCTCACTTCGCTAATATTCCTATTGAGAGTATTAAAGGTTAGTATCAGAATCACCGACAAAGCTCGTAAAATTTGTAAGTTGAAGTGGCCATGGACTAGGCCACATTGCTCGTAGAACTGTTAACCGATGGGGAAAGGAAAAGTTGCCACGGACAGGACAGTAGGCAGGTGGAATAATGACGACATCGTGCGAGTCGCATTCAACCGATGGATGCAAGTGTCGAATTGTAGTTCGCCGTAGCGGTCTAAGGGGGAGGCCTATGTTCAGCAGTAGTCGCCTTCTTTCCGCTGATGATGATGATGATTTTTATTTATTTATTGTTTTTTTTCCGTTATGTACTCGTCAGTTGTAATTTTAAATTTTTACTGCTCTACTGGTTTTTTTTGCTCGATTGTTTAACATTACATTACTTTTGATTAATCTTTTCATATGAACGTGTGCCTAACCATCAACCACATCTTCGCTTACCATCTGGCGAGCCTCCCGTCAAATAATAAAAAATGTTATCAAAAAATCAGGTAATAACATAAATCTAACATTACAGGTGTTCGTCTCCCCTTCCTACAATTAGCTGGAAACGCGAGCTTCCAAGTCATGGCTGACTACGGTTTGGAATACGACAACACTTGGTCCACCAATTCGTTTAGAAACCCTGGTCTTTGGCCCTATACACTGGACTATGCATCTACACAGGATTGCATGAATCCTTCTTGTCCAACCGCTTCTATTCCAAAAACTTGGGTACTGCCAATTGTGTCCTGGACTGATAGAGCAGGATTTCCATGCGCGATGGTTCATACCTGCTTTTACGGGTAAGTACTTGAATTGAAGTAATTGAGTTTCGTATCGGCGCCGCAAGAGCAGTGGTGGCCCAGTGGTATCGGTCCCGACTTACGAGTTGTAGGTCGTGGGTTCGAACCCCGCCAGGCACATTACTTTGTGTAATTTATTTCATCACTACTGCTCTCAAAACGGTGAAGGAAAACATCGTGAGGAAACTGGCATGTCCTAGAACCATAAATTCGAAGACATGTGACATCTACCAACCCGAACTGGGCCCGCGTGGTGGATTATGGCCCACTCCCTCTCACAGAGAGGAGGCCTGTGTCCCAGCAGGGGGAACATTATAGGCTGATGATGATGATGATCGGCGCCGACCTGTCTGTCCCGATAGCTTTTCTCTTCATAAAAGCACCCATACGCACAAAGCGTTTTGCGAACTCTTTAATAGAGCGCACGGCTAAGAAGTTGAATTCCCTGTCGGTTTTGTTAATGTTAACCTGTTAACACCTGCGTCATTTAGGAAAAAAACATTAACCTTCACATTTATAATAATTAAGGCCTGAAACATATTTACGTGTCGTGACGCGTTAGTACCTATACCATGAGTTGTCATTACGATACTCGACCATCGATATCGACTGCGTTTGGCGCTCTCATTGAACCGCTCCAAGGTTGTATGAACTCTTAACCAATGAGAACGCCAAACGCGGTCGATATCGATGATCGAGTATCGTAATGACAACTCATGGTATAGGGGAGCATAATAATATCATTGCCATACGTTTGGACCCTTTTCAATGCAGTGTCGTCTCGTTGTAAGTTATACTGATTGTTTATTCTTGTGTGTCACCACATGACACGCCACGACACGTTAGTATGTATCCGCCTTTAGAAGGATTTGTTTATGTCTTTACCAAATACTAATAAGTTCAACATCTTTCTATGTTTTCATTTAGTCCCAGTTTGAATGATGAAAATGCTTGGTTCGAGTTCATTGTGACCAACTTTGAGGTGCAGTACCTCGGCAACCGTGCTCCTTTTGGCTTCCATATCAACGAATGGTATTTGGCCAGTAACCCAGCTGTCAAAGCCGCCTTTGTGAGGTTCCTAGATCTGATCAGCAACTTGAGTGATGCCTTTATTGTAAGTTCTCTTTATTAACTCGCTTTCATGCATTTTTTGGGGTGATATTTTGTAATTGGTATTAAACTAAGTTTTATAAAAACTACCGGGCTATTTAAAACCGTTGTTACAAAACACGGTTTGTAAACACCTGCTGTGTTACCACAAAAAAGATAAACATCTGTTGAACACTTGTTTAAAATAATTGTCAATGTCAAAGTAGCATTTCTCGTTGATATAAGGGTTGTTTGCAGTTACACTTTTTTAGACACGCGTTCAACAGTTGTTTATTTTTTTATGGTAAGGCGGTTAGAGTCGCTGCAATAAAAATAAATGCAGGCTCGTTACTACGAGAACGTTTATTTATATCGACTCAGAAACTTGGCTTCGCTTAGACGAAGTTGTACCTGTAGTACAAATTCGTCTAAGCGAAGTTGTCCTGTAGTATACTTTTGACAGAATAGATGCCTACAACGATTATTTATCTCGGCCTTAGTGCATCCACGATACAGAGAAAGAAAGTGTCCTTTCCTTGTCCGGGGCTAAGTTTTACATGAATTTTTTGATGATGACTTTTTTAATTCTCCAGGTGAATTCCAAAGAAGTTATCGACTGGGTGAAGAATCCAATTCCTGTGAATGAATACAGGAATAAAGGCTGCAAGGTTTGGGAGAGCAGGGCCTGTCCCCTTTCCAATTGTGGTGATCTCCCATCTGAACACAACCAGGTTTGTATTCCATGTTTGATAAAATATATGAAAGGCCAGCACAACAACCCCTATATAACAGCCCAATTTTTCACTGATCTAGTGATCGCAAGCAACTGCTGAGCAAGTTCCGGGTTCGATGCCTTGTCGTGGTCGAGCAAAGTGTTTTAGGGCTTTCCGTGTCGAATTTTTAAATAGCTGCTACGGAGTTAAGATTCGAGCCCGGTTGATGGCAATGAGCGATTTTACAGTGGACGAAAAAACACACAGTACAGTAGACGATAAACGGTTACGACACGATATCGGCAGGATTACTAATTTCTTTCACATCTAGGGAAAATGAGCGAGATCTTATCCCAATGTCATGCCGTTGCGCCTACGATAAATAAGTACACTAGACATAACACTCGTCGACAGTTTAGTTAATTCAAAGATTGTCAGCTTTGTGACGGGGCGGGGCCTCTAGAGAGCCAAATCCTGCCGGTTTCGCGGGACTTATCTCATTACCGCAACCTCGGAACGTAAAGGGCTATTGAAGGACACCGTGGATTTTAGTCAGTACGAGAATGACAGTCCCTCCCGCCCTGCCATGGGTGGAAGGACTTATTTGATGATTTTACCACGATAAAAAGAAAGACATAACACTCGTCTGGTTAACGGTCCAACACTTTTTAGTTCATTCTGTGCTCCATAGATGCCGCTAGTCGTTTCTTTTTTTTGAGGACTGAATGTCTTATCTCTATGTTGACTTATGTTATCTCTATGTTTTGTATTACAATATAAAGCATTTATTTATTTATATATTCCTATTTCAGATGAGATATTGGATGGAAGCGTGTACTGGTAACGTCTGCCCAAGAGTGTATCCTTGGACGGGTAACCCTCTTGGATTGTAAAAAAATATGTTTATAATAATATTAAGTAGTATAATGAATTGTTAGGTAATTTATTTTGTGATGTATTAGAGATATAATTGTATTAATTAAATGTTAATATCAACACCTTATTGATTTTTTTTTTCTTGAATTCTTTAATTACTGAATATCATTATCATCTGCCTAGTCCTTTCCCAACTATTTTGTGGTCGGCTTCCAGTTGAACCAAATGCAGCTGAATAACAATATTTTCACATGGAGCGACTGCCTATCGGACCTCCACAAGCCAGTAATTGGTTAGATACTACGACACCACATGGTAAGACAGGTTGTCCGACTTTTAGAGCTTCTGACTAAACAGTAACGACTGTCAAAGATCTACAAATGACAGTTGTTGGTTTTACGTGCTTTTCGAGACACGACGGGAACTCGCTATGACGGATAGTCGCCTATACACAGACCAATCTTCGCAAGCGCAATATACCCCGGAAGATGAGCCATAATGCACTTCTTCATTCACACGGCACGTAAAATACAACAAATATAATAATTATAATCTTTTAAAACATTGGAGCACACTAGAAATTTATCCAGTTGGTTTAAACGGTTGGTTTATCCCTGAGAGATTCTGATGATTGTGAAAAGTAAGTAAGGATACTTATGTATTTTGGAAAAGTGTCACCGTGGTACCACAAAAACTTTTAAACGTCTGCTGAACACTTGTATAAACAAATTACAGATTATGACGTTAAAATAAGGTCCGTTTTGCAGTCACACTTTTTTTAGACAAGTTTTCAACAGATGTTTAAGTTTTTGTAGTAAGGCTGAAAGAGTTTTAATATCATGTCAAAATAATTAAGTAATCGTCTCATTGTTGCGTCACTTTAATTAACAATAGACATCTTTAAATACCGATACATCGATCATACTACCCAGTTTGATAACCTTTATCGGACAATCAATACATGTAGCTGCGAAATGCTTTTAACGTTTGGCGGCACCGTCATCCGTGTATATGGATATCGGATACCGCCAGTCTAGATAATTCAAAGGCCTTGTACATAGATACCAGGGACCGAAACCGGTATCAACAATACGGGTATTTTTTCGGTAACAACCTTTTTTTCTTTTACAGGTAATTTTAAAGGTTACCTTTATTATTAAAGTGAATACTTAACCAGTATTAATACCGGTTACCGAAATAAAAATTACCCCTATCTTACACGTGCCGTCGGCAATAGTCAAAGGGCGCGCATCGCCTGTGTGTGTGACAAAGAGTCGGGCCGACACACGAACTTAGGCGAACGCCGACCAATCACGGCCTTGGCTGGCACGGCACGCGGCACGCGCAACGCGTCTTTCATTCAGTATGATAATAAATGTATGTATAACTCAGTATTACTCTATAATTATGCCGTCGTCATCGTCATTGTGGCCAACATGTTGTTTTTAATCCCCGACGGAAAAAGAGGGGTGTTATAAGTTTGACGTGTCTGTCTGTCTGTCTGTCTGTGGCACCATAGAGCCCGAACGAATGAAGCGATTTCAATTTAGTTTTTTTTTTATTAAAGGTGAGGTCGCCAAACATAAGACCTAACATTAATCCTCAACTTTACCATATATTTATTTCAAAATTAATGCTGCAGTATTTTCGACGTATCACAGGATTCTGCTAAGCCATTTGAGGTAGTATGAGGTAGTATGGCGCACCCGCGTACAGCACTGGTACAGACTTTCTTGGTAATCTTTACTATTTTCTAATGCCAAATTGGCATTGCGATATTCTGTTTCTTTCTCGTTATCAAGGTAATTTTGCACCCCCCACCGAATAATATCGTAATCGATAAATTCAAATTTTACAGGAAAAATAAAACAGTGTTTTTTTGTTTTTATTGTAAAAATTATCCAACCTAAGAGAATGATTTATATATCATCAAATGAAAGTTATTTTTTTATAGAATCATTCTAAATAAAAGTTTTACATTTTTATTTTATTAGGACCAAGTTATTAAAGAAAATATATTTTACTGGATACGTTAGAAAAACATTATTTCGCAACAAAACAAAACGATATTATTCGCGTAAAAACAAAAAGACAGCGTGCACAATAATAGTACCTATATTACAATGTTATTCGTTAAACAATGACATCCAAACATAAACGGTAATAGATTGTAACTGCGATTTTCGCCTATATAATACATATAATTATATTATAATTTAAATTATTGTTTGAGTACTATTTTATTCTTCAATTGCCTGTTAAGTAACATCCATTATTAGAAATATAACTTTCAATTAAACTATGGCTTTCTGATAAAAGAACACTCATCATCATCATCATCAGCCGAAAGACGTCCACTGTTGAACATAGGCCTCCCCCTTAGACCGCCACGCCAAACGACAATTCGCTACTTGCATCCATCGGTTGCCCGCGACCCTCACGATGTCGTTGGCCTACCTAGTGGGAGGCCTGCCTACGCTGCGTCTTCCGGTCCGTGGTCGCCACTCGAGAACTTTTGTTCTCCATCGATCGTCAGTTCAATGAGCGATGTGGCCTGCCCATTTCCACATCAACTTGTAAATTGTATGAGCTACGTGGGTGACTCTGGTTCTTCGCCGAATATCCATGTTCCGGATTTTTATCCCGCAAAGAAACTCCGAGCCTCTAAAAGGCCAGCAGTGCAAGACCACGTTTCAGACCCCTACGTAATCACTGGCAACACACACTGGTTAAACATCCTTGTCTTGAGACACTGTGGCATTCTCGATGAGAAGATATCACGTAGCTTCCCAAACGCTGCCCATCCGAGTTGGATTCTTCTTCGACCTCTAGAAAGAGGTCCGTTAGGTAGGTTCAACTTCGAGAACGAAGTTGGACCTACCTAACTGAAGAATCTGTCCAAGGTAAGTATAATGGTCTACAACTTCGAGAGTATATCATTCCCAACAACAACCGGTACGGGTGCCACATGGACGTTCGACATGATTTTCGTTCATTTTAAGGCCGACCCGTTGGAAGACGATACTGAGGTCGCTGAGCATAGCATTGAGGTGCTCCAACGATTCTGCCATGATGACTATAATCATCGGTAAAACGAAGGTGACTGATGTATTCGCCATTGCTGTTGATGCCGAGTCCGTTCAACGCGGTCTTGAACAGTTTCGGAGAAATAACGTCTCCCTGTCTCACTCCTTTCTGCAATTGCTCTCTTCCTGAAGTCGGAAAAACATGGTGGCGTTTCTATACAAACACCTCAACACTTCGATACACCTATAGTCGATATGACATCGTTGGAGAACGTGCAATACTGCCCAGGTTTCGATTAAATCGAAGGCTTTTCCATAGTTCACAAACGCTAAATATAATGGCCGATTATACTCCTCTGTCTTCTGTATAATCTGACGGTGTATGTGGTCTATGGTACTAAAACCTTTTCAAAACCCGTCTTTCTCGGGAGGCTGGAAGTCATCAAACCTGCTTTCGAGACGGTTCGTAATGACTCTTGAGATCAGCTTGTATACATGGCTCAGAAATGAGATTGGCCTGTAGTTCTTCAACAAGGTGTTGTCACCCTTTTTGAAAGCAACCACACTCCCGTGGCATACTTCTGGTGTAGTACCTTCGAATACGACGGAATTAAATAACTTCTGGAGAACTAAAAGTACCGGGTTTCCACCCGCTCTCAGAAGTTCAGTTGTGATTCGGTCCTCACCCAGCGCCTTGTTATTCTAGAGCTGTTTAAGAGCCATTCTAATCTCATACAGGCTGATGTCCGGGATATCCTCAGTGCAGTGTCAATTTAGCTCTTGCGTCTCGAGCTGTACCGACACTGGGTGTTGATGTGTATAACTGTCCGTAAAACCTCTCAAGCTCTCTTAGGATCTCAGGTTTCGTCGAAATGATGCTGCCGTCATTAATCTTCAGCTTCGTCATTTGACTTTGCCTAATACAGAAAAGACTTTTGAGCCCTGGTTCCGCTCGATCACCTCTTTGATCCATGCCACCCTATAGGCACGCAGATCACGCCGCATTGATTAAGAGATTCGTCTATTGAGTTTGCCATATTCCAACATTTCAGCTGAAGATTGCAGCCTCATCTCGGTCCGGTCTTGCATCAACTTGATGGTTCCGTTCGAGAGCTTTTGAGACTTATTGCGGTGAGGGGTCTTAAAGAATTTGAATCCCACAGCTTGAACAGTTTCCACCAACCCACTGTTAATCTCGTCCACAGTTTCGCATTCGGTTAGGCACTGGAAGCGATTGTGCAGTTCCAGTTGAAAGTCTTCGGGGTTCTGGATGTGGGCAGGACTATTTCGGAGCGTAGACTTTACGAGACGAGACCTTTCAAGCTTCACATTAATATTCAATGTGCCTCTGACGATTCGGTGATCGCTACCGGTTTTTACCTTGGGGAGCACAGAGACATCACTGAATATTCGCTTCTTGGTCGTCATGATGAAGTCGATCTCATTTCTGATAGTACCATCGGGGCTCATCCACGTCTACCTCCTGGATGGCCGCTTCTGGAAGTAGGAGTTCATTAAATGAAGTTCTTCCTTTTCCATGAAGTCGACCAGTCGCTGGCCCCTCGCTGCCCATACCCAAATGGCCCCACTCTCAACTTATCGCTATTCCGTGCGCCCTTCGCGTTGAAGTCCCCCATAACAACGGTGAAGTATGTTTCGGAGGTATGTATGGCCTCGGATATCTCCTCATCCAATGCCTCTACTTCATCATCGAGGTCGGTGCCTATGACCTGTATGACCTTTAACGAATACCAGTTGATAATTCTGAGTATAAGGTATGCTACCCTACTCGACACACTGTCGACTTTCATAACGTTGTTGATGAGAGACCCGCGGACGGGAAATCCAACACCACCCTGGGATTTAGGTCTCCTTCCCGGTAGAAGAGCATGTTGCCGGAATCTAGAACTATCGTATCCTGACCCTCTCTTCGGATTTCATTGCATTTTGCTCAATTCTTCCTCCAGCTCGATAATCTTCTCATCGGTCCTCAGTGTGCGAATGTTGTGTGTTACCAGGGCCAATGTCCGTTGGGGGTGGTATGCCACACATACTAGATATGAGCGCCGGTGGCCAATTCCACGGCGGCGGCGTGGCCTGTATATTTTCACGGCGGCGGCGCGTCGCGTCCGGCCGTGTGTCTTAGTTTTTTTTATTAGGGAAAGATTTCTTAAGAAGAAAAATGAAGAAAATCATGTTGTTGTTAGGTACCAAAAAAGTTTTATAAAGAAACGTATTTGTTAATTACAATTTTAGTCTTCTATATTTAGCGATTATGTTTACTAAAAACAATAATTGTTTCAGTATTTTAAGATGCGAGACAGAGTTTTTAATCAAAGCACTATCTATTTTTTTATGTGAAATGGGTTTGCTCTTGACCCTAGTTTTTTTTTTTATCGTGGTAAAATCATCAAATGAGTCCTCCTATCCAGGGCAGGGCGGGAGGGACTGTCAGACTTGTACTGACTAAAATCCACGGTGTCCTTCAGAAGCCCTTTGTGTACCGGAGTCGCGGTATAAGTGTGTCCCACGACCCCGGCTGGCTTTGGCCCTCTAAATGGGAGGCCCCGTCATTGTGCTGACGCTCTTTGAGGCGCGCGTGGAGCACAACGAGCCGTCGACCCGGACATGGTCCATGGTAGGACAGCGAGTCTCCCATTACTCGCCACCCGCATGCCCGCGCCTACGGTAGCCGGAGGTCGTCCTGCGACGTCCGACGCCGTGGGCGTCTATCACGGCGCCGTGCGCGAGGGTTCTCCCTCGCGAGTCTCGCTTTTCCTTCGCGAGCATGACTGCTTCGCAGAATGAGGCGATTGCTTCCCACTCTGTCTCACCCCGCAGAATGGCGGCGATCAATGTCGAGGTCGTCGCCTATCGCCTGCGTCAGGACACGGCGGTGCTCTGCCCAAGCGGGGCAGTCCTGCATTATATGCTCCACCGTGTCCTCCGGGCAGCCCTCGCAGTGGTGACACCCAGACGTTTCATCCCTCCTTATCCGACACAGGTACCTCCCGAAGCATCCGTGTCCACTGTCCGGTGAGGACCTGCGTTAAGCGGTAGGTGAGGACGCCGTGGGACTTATCCAGCCACTCCTCAAAGAGGGATCTTACGGCGAGCCCGTTGACCCTAGTCTAGGGTCACGAATGACTAAGACAAAGTTGACGATGCTTAGAAGTAGGAGCCCTGCTAAGCGGGGCTCCGTCGATTTCTCTTGTGAAGGAAGAACTAGTTTTGCCTAGGTCAGACTAGTTTATCCTGAAATCGGGTTTGGCCGGTAATTTATACACTTGAATGTGTAGAGCCGACTACACACGTACCAGTATACTTGTACAAATCGAGACTTGCACAAACATAGGTCAGTGACCATGTTAGGGACTTTAACCATGGCGTGATGTGACGCGATTTGATCGATTCCAACCACAACTGAAAATCAACCTTGCCACTAAGAAATAATGATGCAATTCGATTGACTTGACGTCGTTGTGTCGTCCCTTAGGTGCAAGTATCTTCCCACACACGTTTCAGTATACTTGCGCAAGTCTGGATTACCGCAAGTATACTGTAAGTCCCTGTTCACACGTGCCATACACTGCGCCGTCGGCCAAGGGCGTGGCCCCATGTCTCCGGCGCGGCGCCGTGCCGAGCTACGGTGCCGAGCCACGGCGCCGCCCGCCGGCGGGCGGCGCGGCGCCGTGCCGTGCTACGGCGTCGTGTACCGGCACGTACCTTATGTTCAGCAAGTGTATCCAAAGATAAAAATTACAGTTTTGATTTGATATGGACCGCGAAAGGCGTATCCTGGTCCTGTTGCTAGTGTATACATATGTATGTATGTAGTCATACGTATGTCTACATCAAAAAAAAAATTCTATGATAAGAATAAATAAGTTAAAATAATTTCTTTTATTTCTTACCTTACGGTGCGTACAGACTATGTAACATAACATGTTATATAACTGTAATTTTTATCTTTGGATACACTTGCTGAACATAGGGTACGTGCCGGTACACGACGCCGAAGCGCGCTCGCCGGCGAACGGCGCCGTAGCTCGGCAAGGCGCCGCGCCGCCGCACGGCGCACTGCGCCGCGCCGGGGACATGGGGCCAGGCCCTAACCCGGCAACCGGAACGTGTAAAAAGGCACTAACGTGTGTGGCATAAGCTACGTAGTCAGTGTAGCTCTAGAGCGAACAAACGCCGATTGCCATCAGGGCGCGCGTGCGAGCGAGAAAGCAAGTTGCGACTCGTCGCGGCGGCGCGCCGCGCGTTTCTTTCGGCGGCGGCGCGCCGACCGAATTCACGGCGACGGCGGCGCACCACATATCTATGCCACATACTCGATATTATTATATCCCTTTCTTTATTCTCGCGTTAATAGATAATACAGCAATCGTAGATTGAGTGTAGATCACCTAGGTTAACTATTGCAAAAGTATATGCTATTTTTTTTTAAATACATTAATAAATAGTAACCAGCATTGCCATATTAATGTGTTTTTTGAAATAAAATCTCTACAGGAGTAGTATTGCTAAAAAATTGAGTTGCAAAAGTCCAACTGGAACGACAAACAAACAAATAAACAAACAAGAAAAGTGAGTTTATAAAAACGTGGGAAAAACTTTACTATAATTAAAACGATTTTGCTGTTCTTACTCGAATAATATCGTTATCGTAACATATTGAAATTCTTATTATCAGTGCTATCCGTAATCACTTGAAGCGATATTATTCACGTAAATAAGTACAATAAATCTGTAACGGAATATTAGGGCTATGGTTATTATAAAAATACAAATTTGTAATGTACTAATAGGAAAAACTTTTTGAAAAAAAAATGTAACCGCCTTCAAAACAACCACAAAAAAGGGTAAAATAACCTTCAAAACTTTTCTTTCGGAAGTCGGTGACTTTTTTTGAATAATTTAATTGTCTTTTTGCCACCGACTTCCGAAAGAAAAGTTTTGAAGGTTATTTTACCCTTTTTTGTGGTTGTTTTGAAGGCGGTTACATTTTTTTTTCAAAAAGTTTTTATTTTACTCTTTTTAGTTTAAATATTCAACCACAATTCTTGTCAAATACGAGTGCATCGTTAAAATCTCTTACATTCAGAATTCCCTATCTCAAAAACTACAGAACCGATTTTGATGAAACTTGCAGTATTCCCTAAGTTGAACAATACCTAGTACAACAAAAATACTAATTAATATATAATTATATAATTACTTAAATCGGACTTGTAGTTCTGGAGATAAGCGAACACAAACATAATTTACTAAATCAGACGATGCCAAGTCCTTACTAGAGGAGTTGTACCTTCCATCATCAGCTCAGCTACATGAGATGATGATTACCATATGCAAATACTTAAATTACTTCATAAAATTTGCGAAAAACGATGTGTAGGCCTATAAAATTTGAGGGTTGCCCTCGATTTCTCCAGGATCCAATCATCAGATCCTGACATGGTGACAATGGGACCACTCCTGAAGTATCTCCTTTCGAACAAAAAAAGAATTTTGAAAATCGGTCCACAATTGGCGGAGTAATCGCGTAACAAACACAAAAAAAAAAAAAGCATACCGTCGAATTGATAACCTCCTTCTTTTTGAAGTCGGTTAAAAATGCGAAAAAAATTGACAAAGTGTAAGAGAGTACCTACATGATGAATATGCAATAAAACGCAAAGTATCGTTATATCACATTACGTTATTATTCGATGCGAGGAGCGATTTTTAGGTAACCGGTATTAAAACGGTAACCTCATTAAAGGTTTTTTCTCGTAATCAAGGTCATCTTTAGGAAACCGGTATTAAAACGGTAACCTGAATAGAGGTTACATTTTTCTTCGGTCTGGTTACCCAGATAGCGGTTACCTAAATCTGAAAAATAACCGAAATTCTTCAATACCGGTACCGTAATTTATAAAGGTTTTCGGTCCCTGATAGATACTGTGCCGCTAGATATTAAAGGCGCTGTACATAGATCCTGTGCCGTTAGACATCAAAGGCGCTGTACACGGATCCCATACCTCTACACATCAAAGGCGCTGTACACGGATCCTATACCGTTAGACATCAAAAGCCCAGTTAATAGATCCTGTGCCGCTAGGCATCAAAGGCGCTGTACACGAATCCTGCGCCGCTATACTCAAAGGCGCTGTATACGGATCCTGTGCCGCTAGACATCAACGGCGCTGTACTCGGATCCTGTGCCGCTAAACATCAAAGGCGCTGTACTCGGCTTCTGTGCCGCTAGACATCAAAGGCGGTGTACTCGGATCCTATGCCGCTAGACATCAAACGCGCTCTTCACGGATACTGCGCCGCTAGACTCAAAGGCACTGTACACAGATCCTGTGTCGCTAGACATCAAAGGCGCTGTACTCGGCTCCTGTGCCGCTAGACATCAAAGGCACTGTACACGGATCCTGTGTCACTAGACACAAAGGCGCTGTGCACGAATCCTGTGCCGCTAGCGCTACACATCATAGGCGCTGTACATAGATCCTGTGCCGCTAGTCATTGAAGACGCTGTACACGGATCTTGTGCCGCTAGACATTTAAGGCACTTTCAAAAATCAACAAATGAATGTATAAAATGACGACGACGACGAATCTTTCAACTTGTATAACTTGGCCGAGAGCAATCCTACAACATTTGTGCCATAGTAACTATTGCTCTAAATTACTTGTACTACCCACAGTTATAATGTTTTTCTTTGGCACATCCGGCACTATCAAAATAAAATTACAGAATTAACTAGTTTTTAGCGGCATGGCAGCATGGTCCGTGGTCGGTCAGCGGGACACGTGAGGGAGAGGATAGCGTCCACCTCACAGCCCAGCCGCAGTGATAGACGCCCACGGCGATAGACATCGCAACACGATCTCCGGCCACCGTAGGCGCGGGCATGCGGGCGGCGAGTAATGGGCGACTGGGCGTATGGGCTTTTCCGACCTTTTCTAAGTTATCACGTTTACTAATTATAACGATGCGTCCACCGTGTGACTCGCATATTAATCCGATAATGTTAATTGATAAGAATTAACAAAGATTAAAAGATAGAACGTTCTATAAAAACATTAGCAAGGGTCCCCTATCTACACATTTGGAAAATAGGCTGTCAAAATGAGGTCGGCAGTGTTATTTTCTTTTTTATTCGTGGCGGTAGCTAGTGTTGCTGGTCAGTTGCAGACCCCTCCGCCGTTGCAGACCCCTCCGCCATTGCAGACCCCTGACCCAGCGCCGAACCCTGAAACAACCCCTGGACCTGGAGAAGTTGAGCTTCCATTAGCAGAGGAGTGTAACGAGGAATTGTGTAAACTGCCGGACTGTAGATGCTCGTCCGTGAATATTCCTGGTGATCTTCTGCCGAGGGATACTCCTCAGGTAAGATGGCTTTTTCTTACAAGATTATAAGGGAACAGTATAATTATGAGACGGGGATGCGGGGTATGATGGGAAATCACACACTTAAGGCAAACTTAACATAATACTAACGTAGCGGAAGCGCCAACAGGACGCTATTTATTAATGGCCTCTTGCAAATGACCTAAAGAGTGTCCCCATTATGTAGAGTGTATATTGAGTGTTCCCATTATACCTCTAGAATAATAAAATTTATAGGGGAACAGTTATTCACTGTTCCCCTATAAAATTTATTATTCTGTTATTGATTTTTCTAGCCGATAAGTTACTTAGCTAAGAGTTAATTTAGATTTTTTTCCTTATTATTTTTCGAAGTTTTGCATGCAATTTTTTACCAATATGGTAAAATCTCTAAAGAATCCTAAAAAATAAAAAATTTGATTTATACACAGTTCTTGAAAAAATATACACACAAAAATACTTACTTACATAGTTTAAGATTGAACACTATCAGCATAACTTAAAAGTGGTGAACAAACGAGAGCAGTTTGCCAGCATTCAAGCAAGCGTTCTGGCGAGCTTGTTGCCGAGTCAACTGTAAAGTCTGACATCTTCATGAAGAAAAAATTTCGGCTAGAGTGTTCGCTTTGGCGGCGAGTAATGGGCGACTCGAGTTCCGACCATCGACCATGCCCGGGTCGACGGCGCGTTGTGTCCCACGCGCGTTTTAAATACTTCACACTACACGCGCCTCAAAGAGTGTCAGCATAATGACGGGGCCCCCTCTAGAGGGCCAAAGCCTGCCGGAGTCACATTACAAAGTCATACAGTCATATTAAAGTCTATTGAAGGACACCGTGGATTTTAGTCAGTACGAGTCTGACAGTAGATAGAAGGACTCATTTGATGATTTTACTACGATAAAAAAAGAGTGTTAGCTTTCGTGGCTCTGTTCGTTGTTCAGTTCGACAAAATTAAAAAGGGCGAATGCTCAATGTTCTGTTACATCAGAATACTCAAGTTAATCAGCACCTTAAATCACCAGCAATATTCGTAACCTTGTTTCGTCCCTTTTTTTTAATTTCTCAAATACATGTTCACTAGGATTTTGGGATTAGAACATCCAAAAATAAATATGTGTTTCATTAATGTGGTTAAAAAGTCTTTGATCAAAGTTTCAAGTGAATCAGATGAAAATTACATTGAATTTTTAACCGACTTCAAAAAAAAAAGTAGGTTCTCAGTTCGACCTGTATGTATGTATGTATGTATGTATGTATGTATGTATGTATGTTTGTCCGCGATTATCTCGCGTTTGGCTGAACGGATTTTGATGCAGTTTTCAGGAAAGTGTTCCCTACATTCTGGAGAAGGTTTTAGTATATAATACTAATAGATATCCCGTGACGTTGCCCGCGTGGATCCGTTTTGCTTACTTGGATCGTAGATTTTCAGGGACGATTGCATTTTTGTCCGCGATTATCTCGCGTTTGGCTGAACCGATTTTGATGCAGTTTTCAGGAAAGTGTTTGTTACATTCTGGAGAAGGTTTTAGTATATAACACTAATAGATATCCCGTGACGTTGCCCGCGTGGATCCGTTTTGCTTACTTGGATCGTAGATTTACAGGGACGATTGCATGTTTGTCCGCGATTATCTCGCGTTTGGCTGAACCGATTTTGAGTATTCAGAAAAGTGTTTGTTACATTCTGGGGAAGTTTTGAGTATATAACAATAATGGATATCTCGTGAAGTTGCTCGCATAGATCCGTTTTTGTTGCTTAATAGGATTGTAGATTTTCAAAGAAGCCGATTTAATGAAGATTTTTGTTGAATATCGCAACTAAAAAGGGAAAAATAAAAAACTTTAAAAAAAAAAGGGAACCGACTTCAAAACCAAACACAAAAAAACGATAAAATAACTTTTCTTTCGGAAGTCGGTTGCCATAACTCAATGAAATAAAAAAAAAACAAAGCCACCGACTTCCGAAAGAAAAGTTATTTTATCGTTTTTTTGTGTTTGGTTTTGAAGTCGGTTCCCTTTTTTTTAAAAAGTTTTTTATTTTTAATGTATTTTCCCCGATTTCTCAAAGACGCCTGGACCGATTTTGAAAATTCTTCTTTTTAAAATTAAATTCAGCGAATCAGTTTAGTTAGTTCGCATAAGTATTTTGATGGGCAACTACGGAACCCTACACTGTGCGTGGCCCGACACGCACTTGGCCGGTTTTTTTTTTAACAGACTTCAAAAAAAACTTTTTTAAAAAAAGGGAACCGACTTCAAAACCAAACACAAAAAAAACTATAAAATAACTTTTCTTTCGGAAGTCGGTGGCTGTTTTTTTTTTATTTCATTGAGAGTGGCCACCGACTTCCGAAAGAAAAGTTATTTAATTCGTTCTCAGTACATACTTTAATAACGCCATATAATCAAAGTTTATGCAAAATGTACTGCTTCTACTACACCCAGCGATTTCAGCAATGCTTTGATTGATCAGTCAGTTAGTTAGCTAGTCAGTTTCATTTTTAGGGTTCCGTAGTCAACAAGGAACCCTTATAGTTTCGCCATGTCCGTCCGTCCGTCCGTCCGTCCGTCTGTCCGCAGTTTAGCTCAGAGACGCACAGTACTAGAGAGCTGTAATTTGGTGTAAATATACGGATTTGTTGTGCCGAAAAAGTGGTAAAATAAAGTCTCGTAAAATATTTTTTTTAGGGTACCTCCTGTACACGTAAAGTGGGGATGTTTTTTTTTTTTCTCGCGTACCCCTTAGTGTGGGGTATCATTAAATAGGTCTTTAAAAAATATTGATAGTTTTAATTAACAATTTTTTGAAAAAAAAATTCGTTTGTGAAATATTAAGCTTTAAAGTGCTAAATTTTGCTCGACTCGAGTGTCCCCCCCCTCTACCAGCTAAACGGTTATGTTTGGGGGTGTGAAAAAATTCACAATAGTAGTATATATAACGAAGTTTAAAAGAAAATTATCACGACTAAGTAGGCTTTACAACTTTACGAGTAATAGTCGACCAACTTATAAAATGTACTTGGATAACAGATTTTCTTAAACAAAATGTATCGGAGAACATGTTCTTCAACTGCAAATGTAAGTTTGTCAACTTTATTTTTACAGCTTTATTAGGTATGTTTTTCCGGTATGTTTTTTGGGGATAGGTAGGTTTTCATCGTCAACTATTTTTAACTAACTTCAAAAAAAGAGGAGGTTCTAAATTCGTCGTAATCTTTTTTTTATGTATTTTCCCCGATTTCTCAAAGACTCCTTGGACCGATTTTGAAAATTCTTCTTTTTAAAATTAAATTCAGCGAATCAGTTTAGTTAGTTCGCATATGTATTTTGATGGGCAACTACGGAACCCTACACTGTGCGTGGCCCGACACGCACTTGGCCGGTTTTATTTATAAAATACTAGCTGTTGCCAGCGGCTTTACCCGCTACAGCTCGAAAATTATTCCACGGGAACATAAAATCGGAATAAAAACTATCCAGGTTATAAACTATATATGTGTATAAAAATTTTAGACAAATCCGTTCAGTGCTTTTTGCGTGAAAGAGTAACAAACATAACTACATACACAAACACATACATCCTCACAAACTTTCGCATTTATAATATTAGTAGGATTAGTGGGATAAAATGATAATCGAAAGGTTTTGTACCTGTAATTAATTACCTATCGCATTTATTTTGAGGTGCAGTCTTTCAAGGTCTTTTTGGTATAGCTACTACAATAATTAATCAAGTATCATTATTACAACAGTAGGTTATCTTATCAGCTATTATATTGATTGCTGCAAGGTAAAGACCCTTTTTTTAGCGTGGTGATATCATCAAATGAGTCCTCCCACCCAGGGAAGGGCAGGAGAGACTATCAGACTTGTACTGACTTAAATCCGATATCCTTCAATAGCTCTTTACGTTCCGGGGTCACGGTAGCCCGTTAGTCCTGCGACCTCAGCAGGCTTTGACCCTTTAGGGAGGCCCCGTCATTGTGCTGACGACTCTGAGGCGCGCGTGGAACCGTAAGGTACTAAGGAATAATATAGCGACAAAAAAGTCAAACCACAGGCAAAGCATAAAATATGTTTTCTGCTAAGCGGAAAAATTAATATTTAAACTAGTGACCGACCGAAATTTCGGTTTCGGTTTCGGCCGGTTTCGGCCAAAAAATCTAGTTTCGGCCTTAGTTTCGGTTTCGGCCTAAATATAGCCGAAACTTTCGGCCTCGCCGAAACTCGAGTGTACGTGCATTTTTGTACGTCGTTCGGCAAAATTCGTAGCTAACACGTGCTTGCTCGCCGGCGAGGCCCCGGCTCAGTTCGCCACCGGCCATTTAATCGTGAGATGAAGTTATTTTTTGGGTTTTGCTGCTAAGAGTAAGTCTTACGTACTTTGATGATTAAACAACTTATCAATCGTCAAGGCAGTGACTGTATTCGAAATACAAATTAACGGTTTTTTCTTTGAAATAATGTTTTTTTTTCGACTCAGTAATTTCGTATTGCTGAAAACCGTGCGATTGTTGAGACTTCAGGTCCAGTGAAACATTGAAAACAATGATTTTTTATAATTTAGTAGAAGTTGAATAACATAGAAAAATAGCAATTTCTTAAAAAGCTGCGATTTCCATAAGTTTGCGGTATATCATTACTTCTCAGAATTTTATCCTTATTAGTTGTCACTAAAAAAATCACACCTTGTATTATTACACCATTCGATAGTGTCCTATCGAATGGTGTAATAATACAAGGTGTTTTTTTTTTACCAAAATCAGCGGTTTCGATACTTGGCCAGGATTATTGATTTTTCTAAAATCCAATGATGCATTTTTAGATATCGTCAAAATCGGTCTCGAGACTCCATTCAACGTTTTTCGATATTCCACATAGTTAAGGATATACCTAGCCATCCACGCCCCGTTGAAAAAATCACCCTTTATTACAGTGTTAATAAATGTTAAAAAAAAAATCTGAAAAAAGAATCGAAATTTTAAATTGTGTTAAAAAGTTTCGGTTTCGGTTTCGGTTTCGGCTGAAAAATCAGTTTCGGTCGGACATTAATTTAAACATAAACCCCACCGCATCAAAGATAAGATATAAATACATAAGTGTATTAAAAAGCAATTGATTAAACATGTGATATCGATAAATTCAATCCAAATAAGAAATTGTTAATATAAAATAATAGTTATAATAGTTGTCATAAAACATCAGAATAGGTTATTCATACGATTTGAGTGTCACTTAAATGTTCTTGATGTATTATAAAGTCAGATTTGTGAATATTTCACCAACACTAGAAAATAAACGATACAAAGAGTATGAAGTTTCAAAAAACTTAAAAAAGAAAATATTTTGTAGGTTATTTTACCCTTTTTTGTGGTTGTTTTTGAAGGCGGTTAATTTTTTTATGATAAAAGTTTTATTTTACTTTAAGTTTAAATATTCAACCCAAATTCTTGTCAAATACATAATTTTCTTACATGTGCACTAGAATTTTGTAATCCGTGGCACCGGTATTAACATCGCTCATGTACACATGCTAATAAAATTCCCTATCTCAAAAAATGCTGAACAGATTTTGATGAAACTTGCAGTATTCCCTAAGGTGAACAATCCCTAGTACAACAAAAAAAGAATTTTGAAAATCGGTCCACAATTGGCGGAGTAGTCGCGTAACAAACACGCAAAAAGTAATGTCATCTAAGTAGCCGAAATCAGTAAAAATGCTCACAAAATAAAAAGTACTGAACCAAATTGGATGAAGTTTTTATGGGACCACTTTTTTTTTTTTTTTTTTTTTATTTGTGATGGGTTTGCTCTTGACCACACTGCAAGTATACTGCATCGAACAAAAAAAGCATCACACTAATCGGACTAAAACCTTGGAGTAATCGATGTACATAAATAAAAAAATAAAAAAACATACCGACTGAATTGAGAACCACCTCCTTTTTTTGAAGTCAGTTAAAAAGTATTTATCAATGTTGCAGGTCCGACTATGTGATATTTTTTTAGCATTCATCAAAATGTTTCCCAGATTCACAAATAATTGTACTTGCATTTCTCTTTGTAACAATAATAATGTTCTAACACTCTACAAGCATTCCCTTCCAGTTCGTCACAGTCACTTTTGACGACATCATTACCGTTAAAAACTTTTCCATATTTTTTTGAGGCTTTCCCATCGCACTATTCCATTTGTAACAATATTTAGTGCTAGATAATGCTCAACAAACTTTCTTTCCAGTTCGTCACACTGACCTTCGACGATGGCATCAACATCAACAACATCCTAACTTACCGTGATATCCTGTACAATCACAAGAACCCTAACGGTTGTCCCGGCGGAGCCACTTTTTACGTCAGTCACGAATACACCAACTATGTCCTCGTCAATGAACTGTACAACCAAGGCTTTGAGATCGCTCTGCACTCTATCAGTCATCAGACGCCACAGACTTACTGGGTTGAAGCCACCACTGAGGATATGAGGAGGGAATTTGGAGACCAGAAAGCTCAAATGTCTCACTTTGCTAACATTCCTTCTGAAGCTATCAGGGGTAAGGGTTACATTTTCTGTAATAACTTTGGATTCCACCAATGAAATGGAACTGAAACAAAACTACTGTGGAATATTGATGACCTACCACTGTACTAAATACGATCGTTATTTATTTCAGGTATCCGCATTCCCTTCCTCCAAATGACTGGTAACGCCAGCTTTCAAGTGATTAAGGAATACGGTTTGGAATACGACAGCTCTTGGCCAACAATCAGTCAGACCGACCCTGGTTTATGGCCATACACCCTGGACTACAGGTCGACCCAAGACTGTGTCGTTCCTCCCTGCCCTACTGCCTCCTTCCCTGGAGTATGGGTTCAGCCATTAGTCAGCTGGTTAGATCTTCAAGGTGTTCCCTGCTCTTTCATGGATGCTTGCTTCTGGATGTAAGTTAGTAGGTTTCATTTCATTTCAAGAACTCGGGGTTAAACGAGCTGCATGAGCCGAAAGCTCTTGCAAATTAAATATACCTTTCATATACATCCTAAGTTCTAACGCAGTTACACAAGAAAAAACAGTTCCTGCTTTTTCGCTTGATCTCCAAATAATCTACTACACACAATCTATCTGGGAAGGAACTTGCTCGTATCTTTCCTCTAACTTATCATAATAGAAAGAGAAACCATCTGTTCTCTGCCTGTCACTATTGCTGACCATTTCGGATGCACCTTTTTTTTTTAACGTGGTAAAATCATCAAATGAGTCCTCCCACCCCGTGCAGGGCGGGAGGGACTGTCAGACTTGTACTGACTAAAATCCACGGTGTCCTTCAGTAGCCTGTTATGTTCCGGGGTCACGGTAAGGAAATAATCCCGCGACCCCGGCAGGCTTTGGCCCTCTGAGAAGGGGCCCCGTCATTATACTGACTCTCTTTGAGGCGCGCGTGGGACACGACGCGCCGTCGACCCGGGCATGGTCCATGGTCGGGCAGTGAGTTGCCCTTTACTCGCTGCCCGCATGCCCTTTGCCCGCATGCCCTTCGGATGCACCTAGCAAAGATTGACAGCCCTGTAATTGGTCTAGTGGTTATAGTGACCCTGACTGCTATGCTAGAGGTCGTGTGTTCGATTCCCACACAGGATAAATGTTTGAGTGATGAGCACGATCATTTGTTCTGTGTCTGGGTATAATCTATCTAGAATATTTATGTTTTTAGAAATATATAAGTATGTTATCAGTTGTCTAGTACCCGTAACATAAGCCCTGCTTATCTTGGGACTAGATGGCGTTGTGTGATAGTTGTAAAAAAAAGATTCATTCCAAGATCGCAGGCTGGTTTTTTGGGTCAGGATTTTAGAAACTGTTTTTTTCTTGGAACTGGAAATGTTGAAACAGGTTCATCATTTCATCTGTTCTGGCCGCCGCTAATCAAAATCTTTACATTTATGTATTTTTTCAGACCCGACCGTGAAAACGAGGAGGAATGGTACCAATTTATCCTAAGGAATTTCGAGAGGCACTACATGGGTAACCGCGCTCCCTTCGGCCTCTACGTCCACGAGTGGTACTTAAGTGCTTATCCTGCTATTAAGAGAGCAGTAGTTCGATTTATGAAGACGGTCGAGGGTCTCCCTGATGCCTTCGTGGTAAGACATTATTATAAGAAGTGCACCTAAAAGTACACTCCTCTCCTCTTCATCGTCATTAGCCGGAAGATATCCACTACTGGACATAAGCCTCCTCCTTAGACCACCACATCATCAACATCATCATCAGCCTATAATGTTCCCACTGTTAGGACACAGGCCTCCTCTCTGTGAGAGGGAGTGGGCCATAATCCACCACGCGGGCCCAGTGCGGATTGGTGGATGTCACATTTCTTCGAATTTTTGGTTCTAGGACATGCCGGTTTTTTCACGATGTTTCCTTCACCGTTTTGAGAGCAGTGGTGATGAAATAAATTACACAAAGTAATGCGCCTGGCGGGGTTCGAACCCACGACCTATAAATCCTAAGTTAGGACCGACACCACTGGGCCACCACTGCACGCCGAACGACAATTCGCCACTTTCATCCATCGGTTGCCCGCGACTCTCATGATATCGTCGGTCCACCTAGTGGGAGGCCTTCATACACTCACATTTTGCATAATAAATTGTGTAAGTATCATGGAATTACGCAAGTATTTTCAGGGTTCCGAGCCCAAAGGGTAAAAAACTCCGCTGTCAAAACTGTCTGTCTGTCTGTCCACCTATTATCAGGCTGTACATCATGAAACGTAATAGTTAGATGATATTGAAATGTAAAATCGCTTTAGGTCGCTGTAATAAATGAGTGTGACATCGCCGGAAAGTTACAAATCCGACTATACGACATTACTATTAGGTTCTATTTTGTCTTTCTATCATTAATCGGCAGCGGAACACGTACCATGCCTTGTTTATTTACGGCGTCTACCACTGCGGCTGGGCTGTGAGGTGGACGCTGTCCTCTCCCTCACGCGTCCTGCCTCATCCTGTATACGGAGAGGCTTTTGTGATTAACCACCGCCATCACACGTCCTCACGATGTTGTCTGTTTATACCATGTCTTACTTATTTTTGACACACATTTTTAACCTTAGGTGAACGCGCATGAAGTTCTCGACTGGGTAAAGGACCCCAGCCCAATCGATGAGTACAAAAAGAAACCTTGTCGTAAACACGCCACTGCAAACTGCGCTCCTTTGAGCTGTGGGCCCCTTACATCTAGCCATAATGGAGTAAGTATAAAGAATGAAAAAACGAAAGGATGAAAGAAAAACGTTTATGTGACACAAAACCATAAAAACACACAAAAGATTATTATTTAAAACAAAAGTAGGCAAAAAACAAAGATTCTTTGCGTGTCCCACGCCACTGTTGGGCTAAATAGATCCAGATCAGCAACATTTCGAGCATCTAGTGCTTGACGCTGCGCGGGCATGCGGGCGGCGAGTAAAGGGCAACTCGCTGCCCGACCATGGACCATGCCCGGGTCGACAGCGCGTCGTGTTCCACGCGTCAGCATGATGACGGTCCCCCCTCTAGAGGGCCAAAGCCTGCCGGGGTCGCGGGACTTATTCCTTTACCGTGACCCCGGAACATAAAGGGATATTGAAGGACACCGTGGATTTTAGTCAGTACGAGTCTGACAGTCCCTCCCGCCCTGCCTGGGGTGGGAGGACTCATTTGATGATTTTACCACGTAAAAAAAAATCTAGTGCTTGACGCTGGCTTTCAACTGGATCTGCAGTGCTATTCTCTATCACCACAGCTTTGTGACCTCGCGGCTGCAGCGCTCACGCCACGCTGCTGGTACTAAAGTTTTATATTATGGTCTATGATTCTGACTTCAACACTAACCAATCATGCGACGCGAACTGTGAGCTCTCGCGCTTTGCGATTGGATGATCTCACACCGCATTCGATGCGGCATCTTTGAGAATTGAGATTATCGGGGCACAGAGATATAATATCAGATCACATCATAGAGTCCAGACATGATTGTGTTTTCTACTTGAGGTAAATCTATAGCCGTAAATCTATGATCTGGCCTTATGATGTCTTGGTAGCAATCAGCAGTGCTACCGCAGCAGTCGAGTCAGTCCACACGCGAAGCGACGCGGTGTGACGCAACTATACTGGAAATGTGTATCTTTTCGTGTAGTATATTAAATTCGATTTTGAGTCGTTCTATTGAAATGTGAGCGCAGTGCAGCGTCTTTTTCGGAGTGAATTGACCACAGAAATCGAATTGACCGTTACAGGGGATCTACTTTCTAAGTTCGTGAACGAAGACACGGGTATGGATACGGATGTACGCAATGAAATATAAACTATAGATACGTTGTCCGCACTCTAAAATGGCACCAAAAAATGAAGCCTTATAATAATATAATGAAGCGTTTAAGTAGTTCTAGTATTGTCGCTGTTTTCAAGCGCCGCGATGTTCGTTCATGACGAGTATAAATATAATACGTCATTGGATGTACGTAATGCAGACGCATAGTATCGCCACAACTAAAATCCTTTTGACGCTAGTGTCATTTAAGTTCTGCTTCCACACTGGCGAGCAAAAATTCGGAATCACTTACTTGGAAATAATCCGGGATTTGGATAAGTTTGGAATTAATTTAAAACTAACAGTTTAATTTTTAAAAGGTACCATTTTTATTATTCTTAAATACTCGTAGGTTAGTTAAGTACTCAAGTTAAGTCTAATTGATTTCATACTTTTGCTCACGACTGTAGAACATGTCGGTTTGACGACGTTTTCCTTCACTTCTGTGAGAGCAAAAACCTATGCGTACTAAATTATTATTTCTTCCAATGTTTCTTCCACGGCTTATCAGAGGATACTAGAACCTAATTTCGTTTCTTTTACAGTTGGACTACTGGATGCAAGCCTGCAACGTGTGCCCAAGCGTCTACCCATGGCTCGGCAATCCGCTTGGACAGTAAATCTGTGCTACAATCAATTTTGTTTTAAATAAAGAATTGAAATCTTAAACTTTTTTTTTTTAACCATCAGACTAATGGTCTGATGAAAGCAGAAGGAGCACGATCCATACAAAATTAACCCACTTCCTTTTTTTTTGTTTTCGTGAGGTAACCTTTACGAGTAGAAGGCACTAACACCAAGGTCTTTGGGGAAAATACCTATGTGTGTGGGATTCGTGCCTAACTAAAACTACTTCAGTGATCACCATTTACATGTGGAGGAGGGAACCGGAACCTCTTAAAAGACCAACTTCACAATCCTCCTCATCATCATCAGCCTATAATGTTCCCACTGCTGGGACACAGGCCTCCTCTGCGTGAGAGGGCGTGGGCCATAATCCACCACGCGGGCCCAGTGCGGATTGGTAGATGTCACATGTCTTCGAATTTTTGGTTCTAGGACATGCCGGTTTCCTCACGATATTTTCCTTCACCGTTTTGAGAGCAGTGGTGATGAAATAAATTACACAAAGTAATGCGCCTGGCGGGGGAACCCACGTACTACAACTCGAAAGTCGGGACCGATACCACTGGGCCAGCACTGCTTCGGCACCAACTTCACAATCCCCCTCAGTAAAGAGAAATATTATCTCAAAATAATTATAAAATGAGCATAGGTATTATAAAGATGGTATGACTGGCCTGTTGGTCTAGTGGTTAGTGACCCTGACTGCTATGCCGGAGGTCGTGGGTTCGATTCCCACTCAGGACAAATGTTTGTGTGATGAGCACGACCATTTGTTCTGTGTCTGGGTGTAATTTATCTATAATATGTATTTAGAAATATATAAGTATGTTTATCAGTTGTCTGGTACCCATAACACAAGCTCTGCTTAGCTTGGGACTAGATGGCGTTGTGTGATAGTTGTGGAATATTATTATTATTATTCTCTTTATTTATTTTTATACACTTATAGATTACATTTTTAAATATTTTTATAAAAAAACAAACTAAAAACATTTAAAAATATAAAAGATAGCAGTCCACCAGCACCAGGAACAGGGTCCGGGCTACCGGTGGTCAGGGCTCTTGAGAGAGGAACCTCCTAACAATACGCGCCGTGTCCAGGAGTACTGCCTTCTGAATCAAGCGCTTGATCCAGCCACCCAGCGAGAGCCTCCTCAGGTGTTGTTCGAGGCTCTTGGCAGATACGACTATCCGCACAATAACTGCCGTATTCACGTCCCACATGTCAACAACCTCGCGAGCCAGATCAAGATACTTGAATTGTTTATCCTTTTCTGCCTTCACGAGGTTCTCGTCATGCGGGACCGTTATACGAGTATCAACAATTATTGCGCGACGCTCCGATCGATCTATCACCACAATGTCAGGCTTATTGGCAACAATAGTCCTATCAGTGATGATAGGTCGATCCCAATACAACAAGATATTGCCATTTTCGAGAACTGGGTCGGGCGCATACTTATAGTACGGCACCTCCGATTCCACAAGATTGTATTTCAAAGCAAGTTGCTGGTGGATAATCCTGGCAACGAGGTTGTGTCTATGCAAATACTCGCCGTTAGCCAGACGAGAACACCCAGAAATAATGTGTCGGATCGATTCTCCCGGACGGTGGCATGCCCGACATATGTCAACCGTACCATCCTTCACAATGTATTTCCGGTAGTTATTCGTCATCATAACTTCGTCCATAATTGCACAGACAAAACCTTCGGTCTCCCCGAACAGGTCACCGAAGCGCAACCAGGATACAGACGCTAAAAAGTCTACATCGGGACTATGTAATGCCCGGTAATAGCGTCCGTGAAGCTCCTTGCTCTGCCATACATCCTTACGATCATTAGTGTCTAATACTTTAGGTTTGCGCCAGTTCTCGTTAGCCAAGGAGAGCGGAGTAAGACCCTTGTCCACTGTGACCACATCTCGGTGCATCCCCACGTCGGCTTCTAGGAAATATTCCCTGAGACTGCATATCTCACGGTTGTGTAGGGTCTTAGCATTTAAGAAGCCACGACCCCCGCACTTCCGCGGGATATACAGTCTCATCACCGACGACCGCGGATGATGCATCCGATTTGCAGTCAGCAGTAAACGGACTCTCCTATCCAGGGCGTCAAGTTCTGTCTGAGTCCATTTGAGTATGCCGAAAGAATACATCAATACCGGCATGACCCAACAGTTGAAAGTGCGCACCTTGTTACCACCTGACAAAAGACTGTTAAGTACTTTATTCAGGCGGTTAAAGAAGCGCTCCCTCAACGATTGCTTCATGTCAGCATTATTGATGCCTAATGCTTCCGACATACCCAAATATTTGTAGGTCTCTGTTGAAGAGAGGGATCTAAGGTGTATGGAATCCGAGAGTTGAGTTCCCTCTGATTCCATAATCTCCCCTCGCTTCACATGCATGACTGCACATTTGTCCACACCAAATTTCATCCTGATGGCGCTACTGAAAGTTTCTGTTACCTTCAGTAGCTTCATCAGTTGCAAGTTGTTGGGGGCAAAGAGTTTCAGATCATCCATGTAAAGAAGGTGAGATATGACCTGACCACCTCTCTTCAACCGATATCCTAGCCCCGAACCCTCTAGTAATGTACTGAGTGGGTTCAAGGCCAGGCAAAACCACAAAGGACTCAAACTGTCACCCTGGAATATGCCGCGCTCAATCCTTATTGGTTCGCCGCTACCTCGGATCAGTCGACATCCTGGATAGCGAAGGACTGTCTTCCAGGTCCCCATACACGATAACAGGAAGGTACGTAGAGTTATATTAACTTTATACAACTCTAGCACCCTCATGAGCCATGTATGGGGTACCGAATCATAGGCCTTCTTATAATCTATCCAACATGCGGACAGATCCTTTCGGGAGCGGCGAACCTGTTGGCTAATGGCCATATCAATGAGGAGGAGCTCTTTAGTACCGCGAGACCCGTTCCTACATCCATTCTGAGAGGTGGACATGATGGAATTAGTCACAATATGTTGATTGATTTTAGCTCTCAGAATGGATGTAAGAACTTTATAGACCGTTGGTAGACAAGTGGTCGGTCTATAATTTTATTATTATTATACCTTTTATTCATATTTGTTTCCATATAATTTACATTTTTAAATATTTCTATAAAACTAAAAATAAAAAACAAAAACATTTAAAAATATAAACAATAGTGGCCCACCGGTATCGGGAACAGGGTCCAAGCTACCGGCAGTCAGGGCTCCAAAGAAAGGAACCTCCTAACAATGCGCGCCGTGTCCAGAAGAACTGCTTTCTGAATCAAGCCCTTGATCCAGTTGCCTAACGAGAGCCTCCTTAGGTGTTGGTCGAGGCTCTTGGCAATTAAGCCATGGGCCGACACGACTATCGGCACAATGACAGCTGAATCCACGCCCCACATATCGACAACCTCGCGAGCCAAATCAAGATACTTGATTTGCTTATCTTTCTCAGCTTTCACGAGGTTCTCGTCATGCGGGACGGTTATGTCAACAATCATTGTGCGCCGCTCTGATCGATCCACCACCACTATATCAGGTCTATTAGCTACAATAGTCCTGTCAGTGATGATGGATTGATCCCAGTACAGTGTGATATTGCCACTTTCAAGAACTGGGTCGGGCACATACCTGTAGTACGGCACTTCCGATTCGACAAGGCTGTATTTCAGAGCAAGTTGCTGATGGATTATCCTGGCTACAAGGTTATGTCTATGCAAGTATTCTCCGTTAGCCAGACGAGAACACCCTGAAATAATGTGACGGATTGACTCGCCAGGACGGTGACATGCCCGACATATGTCAACCGTGCCATCCTTCACAATAAATCTTCGGTAGTTATTCGTCATCATAACTTCATCCATAATTGCACAGACAAAACCCTCGGTTTCACCAAAGAGGTCACCGGATCGTAGCCAGGCCACGGACGCTGACAAATCTACCTCAGGCCCATGTAGAGCCCGGAAAAAGCGTCCGTGAAGCTCCTTGCTCTGCCATACTTCCATGCGATCATTAGTGTCAAGCACCACAGGTTTGCGCCAGTTCTCTTTAGCCAAGGAGAGCGGGGTGAGGCCCTTGTCCACCGCCACTACATCTCGATGCATCCCCACGTCGGCTTTCAGGAAATATTCCCTGAGATTGCATACCTCGCGATTGTGGAGAGTCTTAGCGTTTAGAAAACCTCGACCTCCATATTTTCGCGGGATATACAATCTCATAACCGAAGACCGTGGGTGATGCATTCGATATGCAGTCAGCAATGTACGGACCCTCCTATCCAGGGCATCCAGTTCTGTTTGAGTCCATTTGAGTATGCCAAAAGAGTACATCAAGACCGGCATGACCCAGCCGTTGAAGGCGCGCACCTTATTACCTCCTGATAGAAGGCTATTAAATACTTTTTTCAGGCGGCCAAAGAAGCGCTCCCTCAACGATTGTTTCATGCCAGTAACATTGATGCCCAACGCTTCTGACATACCCAAATACTTATAGGTTTCGGTTGCTGAGAGGGATCTAAGGCTTATGGAATCCGAGAGTTGGGTGCTCACGGACTCCACAATCTCCCCTCGCTTTACATGCATGATTGCACATTTGTCCACACCAAATTCCATCCTGATGGCGCTACTGAAGGTTTCAGTTACCTTCAGTAGCTTCATCAGTTGCAAATTGTTGGGGGCAAAGAGTTTAAGGTCATCCATGTAAAGGAGATGAGATATAACCTGACCGCCTCTCCTCAACCGAAAGCCTAGACCTGAATCCTCCAACAGTGTGCTAAGAGGATTCAGGGCCAAGCAGAACCAAAGTGGACTCAAACTATCTCCCTGGAAAATACCTCGCTCTATCCTTATCGGTTCGCTAGTTCTCTGGATATGCCGACATCCTGGATAGCGAAGGACTGTCCTCCATTGCCTCATACATGACATCAGGAAAGTGCATAGAGTTGTATCAACTTTATACAACTCCAGCACCCTCATGAGCCATGTATGTGGCACCGAGTCATAGGCCTTCTTATAGTCTATCCAACATGTCGACAGATCCTTTCGAGAACGGCGAACCTGTTGGCTAATGGCAACATCAATGAGGAGCAGCTCCTTAGTACCGCGGGACCCGTTCCTACATCCATTTTGTGAAGCAGACATGATAGAATTTTCATCAATGTGTTTACTAATTTTAGCTCTCAAAATGGATGTAAGAACTTTATATAAAGTTGGTAGACACGTTATCGGTCTATAATTTTTGGGTTCCACAGTACTACCTGATTTGTGGAGCAGGTGGGTTATTCCTGTCGTCAGGAATACTGGTAGCGATCCAGACTCTAAGGCTGACTGGAACAAAGCCGCCAGGCGAACGTGCGACCTTTTGAACCACTTGATCCAAAAGTTGTGCAGTCCGTCCGGCCCCGGAGATTTCCAGTTCGGTAACGGACGGACCGCACGTGCTACGTCTTGGGGGCTTATCGAAATTGCCCCCATTTCTATTATAGGATCGCACGCTCGCTCGACGTCTCCGATCCATTCACCTTCAGTATGGCTGACAGGTACCGACCAGATACTACGCCAAAATGAACACATGGCGTCATCATCTGGCAGATCCCCGTCAGCCACACCTTGGTCTGGTCGCTCCCAAGACCTGTAAACCCACCTTTCATCTCTTTGGAACGCGCGATTCTGATTATATCGCTCCATACGTCGCCTATACCTACGGATACGGTTCGCCCATGCATACACTTTCTGCTTCAGGAAGTCGATGCGCTCCGTGACACGGGAGAGGTAATCCCGAGGATTTATATCAGTCCCCGAGAACGCCCGTCTCACAAAGCGCATCACTCTAGGGCGAGTGTTGCCCTCCCTGAAACAGATGAGTTTGCCGATGAGTGTTCTGGCCTCACCAATACGTCGTTCAATCCTGTACTGCCATACCGGTATGGCTGGTTTAGGTCGTGTAGCTCTGTCAACCGGGGTGCTAAGACAGGAAACCTCCACGTGCGCCCGTGGACTGGAGTTCCCTCTCGGATACGTCCGGGGGGAAGACCAGTTTTTCGGGCCGGTGCACCCTGGGATGCGGGCCAAACTCTTCCTTAGGCACTGTGTGCCTAAGGGGTCTCTTTGCCCGTATGCAAATAGCCTGTCAGGTGGACGCTCCAACGCGTGTCCCTCTGAATAGCAGAGGGCACAGCGGCGGAGCGGGCTTGCGGACGGTGAGTAATGGGTAGCTCGCCGTCCGACCAAGAACCAAGCCCGGGTCGGTGGCGCGTCGTGTTTCGCGCCAAATGCCTGCTGGGGTCACGGGTTTTTTCTTAACCCAGGATACCGTGGCCCCGGAACGTAAAGGGCGTCCGAAGGAACACGGGTGGATTTTAGTCAGTAAGAGTCTGACAGTCTCTTCCGCCCCACCCAGGGCGGGAGGACTCATTTGATGATTTTACCACCTAAAAAAAAAAAAAAAAAAAAAAAAAGCTCTGTCAACCGAGAATTTTACGTGAGCTACACGACATGCTGCTACAGCAGCACAATACAGGATTGAATGAGCATCAGCAAGGTCTTCGCAGTTATCAAAATAGTTTGACAACTGCGAATCCAGAACAGCCACCAGCATCCTGTTTCTGTTATGCATGGGCAAACGAGGTAACCGTGGTCTAAGTTCAGGCGACATGAAACGATACTCTCGAATCGCACCCTCCAAAGTACTCCTCATTTCCTCACTGCACTGGATACTTACATTAGTAACCATGTCATTGCTCACTACGTCGTCAACGTGATTGTGTATTTGGTCGCACTGTGGAACCACAGCCTGTGACGGCGACGGGGCAATGACATGGTTCCTCTGCATTTCAATTCGCAAGCGATCAAGTACAGAGTCGTCCAACATACGGTTACGCTGGATGACCCGCACCTGATCCGACAGTCGTTGTGCCGATACGTTGACAGCTGGTTCAAGTACCTGAAACAGAGAGAGCATCCGAACACGGTACGCAGTCAGGTTGTTTCCTCCCTCCGTAGCCCCATAGTATGAGCGCATGACGTTCTCATTGATGGATTGAGTCCATCGCATGCGCTGCACACTTCCGCCGGGAGCTGGGACCCTATCAGAGGCCGGTGGGCCTCGAGGTCCGAAGCATTCCGGTGGCCGGCGTCCTCCCCGTCGGCGCGCAGGTGGTGGTGTCGTTGGCGGGGAGAAATACTCGTCGCTGGAGCTCGACGCAACTGCCACGGCCGGTGTCACAGCGTTCACGATGAAGCTGGGTTCCGGCGGCGGCGAGGCGGAGCTGAGCGACGAGCCCGGAGATGGTGGTTGTGTTTCTAAGTTTCTGGCTCGGCTTCTAGTCAGCATAGGTCAATCATAGGTGACACATTTTATGTAGATATGTTTCTCTTGATTCTCATTTTTAGAGTCCGGTTTTTTATGATCATTGTCTAATTTTTCATTTTGCACATTATGTAGAAATTAACTGCTTGAAAACGAGTAAATATTGAGAGAAATTGAAATTAAAATAAAATTGATGAAAAAATATGTCTTGTCACTTTGACACTCGAGCCACAGATTATTATTATTATTATTATTATTAACTTCCAAAGGTCCTCACAGTACAACATATAAAAATAAATATGTGAAAATTTATCCAGGGGCAGTAAATGCATACGTGCAGGTAGCAGTAGTCTAACATTATGCTCGAAGTGAATGAAAATATATTTTTATATACACATACATAAACTCACCATCACCTTTTATGACCAATAACGAAGACACGGGTACGAAGTTAACCATGTGTATTGTAATTGCATCAAATTGCCATTACATGTTTAGGTCATTACATTAATTTTGGGGACTGAGTCACTCGCGTCCATAGGAGATTACCCCAGCATAATACCCTACACGTAGTCCCTGGGTGGTGCTTATCAAGTGACATCAACTGGTGGTAGGTTTCGGCCGAAAGCTTGCGACAAGCCACCGAGCAAAATAATGCCGACAAGTAATAAGAGATAGTGGTTCCACTGCTGGCTAGCTGGTCTGATTCTCTTATGGACGGATCGAGAGACTGGTTGTGGAGAGTAGCGGGATCTAAGGCACGGTGCGTCGTTGGTTGACCGCAGGTAATAGCAGCCCAAGTAGTGTGCCAGCCACATACGAAAGGCTGCCCAGCCAACTGTCGAAAAATCCCGGAAAGCGCCATCGTGCTGGTTGGCGCCAGACGTGAGTGCCCGACGGACACTCTGAATGTCTCACGATGAGTGTCTTTGATGGTTTATAAAAAAAAAAAAAAACATATAAGATCGAATTCTTTATTCAAAAAAACTTTTTCAAAAAAAATGTAACCGCCTTCAAAAACAACCACAAGAAAGTGTAAAATAATCTACAAAATAACTTTTCTTTCGGAAGTCGGTGCCTTTGTTTTTTTTCTTTTAATTGTCTTTTTAGCCACCGACTTCCGAAAGAAAAGTTATTTTGTAGATTATTTTACACTTTTTTGTGGTTGCTTTTGAAGGCGGTTACATTTTTTTTGAAAAAGTTTTTATTTTACTCTTTTTAGTTTAACTATTCAACCCGATTTCTTGTCAAGAACATTATTCTCTCACATGTGCACTACAATTTTGTAATCCTTCGCACCGGTACTTACATCACTCATGTACACAATAAGCTAATAAAATTCCATATCTCAAAAATTACTGAACTGATTTTGATGAAACTTGCAGTATTCTCTAAGTTAAGTGATACCTAGTACAACAAAAAAAGAATTACTTAAATCGGACTTGTAGTTCCGGAGATATGCGAACACAAAGTAAATCAATCGATGCCTACTCCTTACTGTTAAGGAGATGTACCTTCCATCATCAGGTCATCCACCTGAGATGATGATTATCAGATGCAAATAATTGAACAGCTTTAGAAAATATATGAAAATGGTACTATGTGCCTATAAAATTTGAAGGTTGCCCTCGATTTCCCTAGGATCCCATCATCAGATCCTGACCTGGTGATCATGGGACCAATTGGAAAGTATACCCTTTAAAAAAAAAGAAAAATTTTCCAAATCGGTTCAGGGGTCTTCGAGAAATCGGGGAACATACATAAAAAAAAAAAAAAAAAAAAAGATTCCGACGAATTGAGAACCTCCTCCTTTTTTTGAAGTCGGTTAAAAACAAAATTGATTGAAGTACAGTTTACAGTCCAAAGGGATTGCCGAGCCATGGGTAGACCCGTGGGCACACGTTGCAGGCTTGCATCCAGTAGTCCAACTGTAAAAGAAACAAAATTAGATCTAAGTATTCACTGATAAGGTTTAAGAAACATTGGAAGAAATTATAATGTGGTACGCATAGCTTTTTGCTCTCACAGAAGTGAAGGAAAACGTCAAACCGACATGCTCTACACTCGTGAGCAAAAGAATTAAATCAATTAGACAGATTCCGCGCAATCTTCAGTATAACCTGGGTCAATGAAGAAAGGATTCTAAAATGGCGGCGCTTATCGTGTCTTCTCGCTCGCACTCTAGTGCCGTCTATACTCACTCCCGCGTGTAGCGTAAGCAGAAAAAAAATAGTCTTGATGTGTCTTGACGCGCTCAGTGATATTTTTTAAGAATATTTTTTATAGTTTTCTGTTATTTTTCCGTTGTTACCTGTTGATTATTGTTGTTGAATTTTGTTTTATTGTTAGATTAAGTTTGAGAATTATTTTGATCCAGTCTTGTTTTTTTTATTTTCAATTTCAAAAAAACTTTAATTTTAAATCTTATATGCTGACTGTACTATCTGTCAACGCAAGTACAAGCCGCCATTTTAGAATCCTTTCTTCAATGCTCCGGCTTATACTTAATAAATTGTAAAGAATAATAAAAATAGTACCATTTTAAAGGTACCTACAGTTAACTTTAAATTGATACCGAATTCATTGAAATCACGCTGTTATTTAAGGAGCTATCCCGGATCTATTCCAAGTAAGTAATTCCATACTTTTGCTCGCTAGTGTGGAATCAAAAATTCGAATATAATATGTGACATTATACCAACTCGCACAAGACAAAAGCATACAGACATATAGAAACTACAAATACCGAACACGACCCTCGTGGTTTGTACTGCCTACTCGGTTAGTGTTATCATTACCTACATAATTACCTTTTAATTCCAGTATTTTCTCTAATAAAAACTCATAGAAATATTTGGTTATGATAATATACAACGACGTATCTCCAAACAAACAGAATTTTCAGGAGCATTCATGAAAATATCATCTTGAAGTTCTTTGTATTCTTAACAACATTATACAATTAATTGATTCGAAGAAATGACTACAGATTACTTGATAAGTGATAATAATCGTTATCACAAAATCAAATCATCATTCTTTACGCGCCTTTTTCTTATGTCTGTGGACATGTATTCCCCACGTCATCTCGGTGTTCACATTTTTGTTTAGACCTATTTTATTTCACACAATCTATGCATCAACTTCATCATCAATATTTTGGTCTTCTATAATGATGATCCTAATTAAATCATCTACATCTTTACCATAATAAGAAGCCCTGTTAGATCCACTGCAAAGTACAGGCCTTCTCTCTTTTGTGCGGTGTTTCTCTCTTTCTCAATTTTTCTGTTATTATTATATTATCTGAATCTTCCACCTAGGCCGTTCGTTCGACAACACTTCTTCTACCGCCACATTTTGGACACAATTGAATGAGGGCTCTACTTTACCCTATGATATTTGCTAAACAAATACCTTAAATGATCAACATCTGGACCGTCTCAAAACTATGTTATAACCTTCTTCAAGCTGTCCACGATTCTATAAAGCACGGTTTTAATAACATTCTTAAAACATGTCAAAGTTTTTTTCGTATTAGTACTCTTCTTACTAGATCTTTTTGTGAAAGATTACCTACTACATACACATACATACTATATTTCTACTGCTAAACTTTCCGAGCTTTCCAAGTCACAAATTGAAATGTGCAGGGTCTGTGAGCCATAGTTTCTTTTAAATAGGATAGCTAATCGCCTCAGTCTTGCCTAAATTTTTTTTTCCAGTTCCTTCCGGGTGGCCTCATCTGCATGGAACTCCTATACACAGACAAGGACGGTACAAGGTGGAAATTATCGGGCTCTGGACACCGAATAGGCTGGTGGTTGCGAGCCAGGCGGCTTTCGTGAGGGCTACCACCGTCAGTGAGATTGATAAGCCGTCACCGCAGGTTACAAGTAACTTGTGGTGTCATTGCTCGGGACGGACGGCTGGTAGGTGAATCTAAACCACCCAAAATGTAACGACTTTGACCTTAAACATCAGCCTGCATTTGAATGGTAAATGATTTTAGTAAGAAAGAAACGTCTCCGTTTATCGTTGTATTGTGGTCTTTAGTAACGTAAGGGTCTTTTCCTTTCAGCAATAAATATCTTGCTGATAAGATACCCTACTAATACTAGGTCAATAATTGCAGCAGCTATATCAAAGTGATCTGGAAAGACTGCACCTCAAAATAAATGCGATAGTAAAAAAAGGTCGATTATCTTACGTATATTTTATAGAAGAAGGAACTGATTTGCTAACTGACTGATCGATCAACGCACAGCTGAAACCGCTGGGCCTAGAGGCATTATTTTGCAAAAACGTTCCATAATAATTATGTGAGTTGAGAATGAATTTTAGGACGTTCATCCCATAAAAGTGTATACCTAAATATCATATTCTGATTCACTTGAAACTTCAATTGTAGACTTATCAACCAAGTTGATAAAACATAACTATGTTTAAATACTTTTGGAAGTTCTAATCCCAAAATCCTTGCCAATTTGTCTTTGAGAATTCAATTTCATAAAGTATACCATCAAATCTAAATAAGGGACGAAACAATGTCTTTTTATTGCGGTGATTTTAAGGTTCTAGTATACTTGAGCGTTCATTTGTAACAGAACATCGAGCGTTCGCCATTTTTTATTTTGTCGAACTGAACAAGGAACAAGCCACGAACATTTTCACGATCTTTCTAGCGAACGCTCTATTCGATGGTCGTAATCTTTTTATGAACCACACATTAATTAATGATGTGCACTTGTCATCCAAAAACTATACCTATTTCATTCTAACTAAATAATTTTATGACATCATCCATTTTTTTATCACCACCGAATCTTCGATTATTTTAAAAAGCTAAATATTATTTTAAATCGGTATTCGGTAGTGCACTAAACCGGAATCTCCGGAAAACTATAAATGATTTTTATCTTTATCTAACACGATTGATATCAGAGAGATATCCGGCTTAAGATTTCAATAGACAAAACAAATGAATTAAGTAAATAAGTAGGTTGTTCTGATAAAACGATAACGAATTTCCTAGAATTTGGAACACGTTGTTCATTTGTTTTCGTGATTAGTGACGATCAACATTAATATTATTTAGATTATACAAATCATTATGAAACATTCTGATAAATGAACCCAACTTTTTAAACTATTGCATAGCTTTTATCGCGGGCTCTGAGCGCGGTGACCGAGTCAAAAAATTCTATAACGAAAATAAACCTAACACCCTGCATTGTCTAACGTCGTTTCAGTTCGGCAGACTTCGGCATGGTGTTTGATTTTCTTGACTTCTCACTTTGATTGACGTGGCTGACAAGAACCTAAAAAAAACCGGCCAAGTGCGTGTCGGGCCACGCACAGTGTAGGGTTCCGTAGTAGCCCATCAAAATACTTATGCGAACTAATTAAACTGATTCGCTGAATTTAATTTTAAAAAGAAGAATTTTCAAAATCGGTCCAGGCGTCTTTGAGAAATCGGGGAAAATACATAAAAAAAAAAGATTACGACGAATTGAGAACCTCCTCCTTTTTTTGAAGTTAGTTAAAAATAGTTGACAATAAAAACCTACCTATCCCCAAAACATACCCACCTATTATAGCTGTAAAAATAAAGTTTACAAACTTACATTTGCAGTTGAAGAACATGTTCTGCGATACATTTTGTTTAGGAAAATATGCTATCCAAGTACGTTTTATAAGTTGGTCGACTATTACTCGTAAACTTGTAAAGCCTACTTAGTCGTGATAATTTTCCTTTAAACTTCGTTATATACTACTATTGTGAATTTTTTCACACCCCCAAACATAACCGTTTAGCTGGTAGAGGGGGGGGGACACTCGAGTCGAGCAAAAATTAGCACTTTAAAGCTTAATATTTCACAAACGAATCTTTTTATCAAAAAATTGTTAATGGAAACTATCAATATTTTTTAAAGACCTATTTAATGATACCCCACACTAAGGGGTACGCGAGAAATAAAAAAAACATCCCCACTTTACGTGTACAGGAGCTACCCTAAAAAAAAATATTTTACGAGATTTTATTTTACCACTTTTTCGGCACAACAAATCCGTATATTTACACCAAATTACAGCTTTCTAGTACTGGGCGTCTCTGAGCTAAACTGCGGACAGACGGACGGACGGACGGACGGACGGACATGGCGAAACTATAAGGGTTCCTTGTTGACTACGGAACCCTAAAAACCTGCATTATATTGATAAAAAAATGCTATGCAATAGCTTTACCGCGGCAGTCCCCGATTGCCACACTTATTTTTTTAATCGTGGTAAAATCATCAAATGTGTCCTTCCACAGCGCAGAGCGGGAGGGACTGTCCGATAGCCCTTTACGTTCCGGGGTCATAGTAATTCGTAAGTAACGCGACCAAAAAAAAAATGAAACCGACAAAAAAAATGAAAATAATTTTTATTCGAAAGCGTTGACTTTGCTTCTTATTTCCTTGACTTCTTTGGCTCCGGATTCTGAAAGAAAAGTTATTTTATACTTTTTCTGAGTTTTTTACATTTACCGATCCGTAAAAAAGATCCGTCTTAAAGATGTCCAACCACAAGCGGTCGTCAAAGAACATGGATAATATTATATAATGATATTTTCTTGTACTTACATGAATATTTTTCGGTTACGTCACTCGGTATGGTGTGAGCCATAATCTTAAATCAGCTGATAATTTAATTATAAACACTGGCTATCGTAGCTATAATAATTCACGGAGGTAGATTAACAGCTGTAATCAGGTTTCCATGTAAACCCAATGACGTCCGCCTGCAACTGAATAGAATGGTAGCCGAAGATCTAGGTCATCATCATCAGCCTATAATGTTCCCACTGTTGGGACACTGGCCTCCTCTCTGTGAGAGGGCGAGGTGGACTATAGTTGATAAATTCACATAATTTTATTAAAATGTTGATACAAATTGATCCGGCTCGAAGGACCAAAATTTTGTAATATGACTGGGATCACTGAGAATCAACAGGCGTACAAAACCGGAATAACATAATAATAATACTGACTGCATATCGAATGCATCACCCACGGTCTTCGGTTATGAGATTGTATATCCCGCGAAAATGTGGAGGTCGAGGTTTTCTAAACGCTAAGACTCTCCACAATCGCGAGGTATGCAATCTCAGGGAACATTTCCTAAAAGTCGACGTGGGAATGCATCGAGATGTAGTGGCGGTGGACAAGGGCCTCACCCCGCTCTCCTTGGCTAAAGAGAACTGGCGCAAACCTGCGGTGCTTGACACTAATGATCGCATGGAGGTATGGCAGAGCAAGGAGCTTCACGGGCGCTTTTTCCGGGCTCTACATGGGCCTGATGTAGATTTGTCAGCGTCCGTGGCCTGGCTACGATCCGGTGACCTCTTTGGTGAAACCGAGGGTTTTGTCTGTGCAATTATGGATGAAGTTATGATGACGAATAACTACCGGAGATTTATTGTGAGGGATGGCACGGTTGACATATGTCGGGCATGTCACCGTCCTGGCGAATCAATCCGTCACATTGTTTCCGGGTGTTCTCGTCTGGCTAACGGAGAATACTTGCATAGACATAACCTTGTAGCCAGGATAATCCATCAGCAACTTGCTCTGAAATACAACCTTGTCGAATCGGAAGTGCCGTACTACAGGTATGTGTAATATCACACTGTACTGGGATCAATCCATCATCACTGACAGGACTATTGTAGCCAATAGACCTGACATAGTGGTGGTGGATCGATCAGAGCGGCGTGCAATGATTGTTGACATAACCGTCCCGCATGACGAGAACCTCGTGAAAGCTGAAAAAGAAAAGCAAATCAAGTATATTGATTTGGCTCGCGAGGTTGTCGATATGTGGGATGTGGATTCAGCAATCATTGTGCCGATAGTCGTGTCGGTCCATGGCTTAATTGCCAAGAGCCTCGACCAACATCTAAGGAGGCTCTCGTTAGGCGGCTGGATCAGGGGCCAGATTCAGAGAGCAGTTCTTCTGGACACGGCGCGCATTGTTAGGAGGTTCCTTACTCTGGAGCCCTGACTTCCGGTAGCTTGGACCCTGTTCCCGATACCGGTGGGCCACTATTATTTATATTTTTAAATGTTTTTATTTTATTTTTTTGTTTTTATGAAAATATTTAAAAATGTACTTAGTAAGGTTAAAAAATTAATAAAGGAAATAATAATATTCCACAATTTATGACAGTAGGTACACTTTTTTCTTTTTATAAAGGGTTGTGAGTCGAAGTAGCCCTGACACGCCCAGAAATCGTTGGGGTAGGTCAAACCTCAATATAGTTTGTTTGTGTGATTGAATGCTTTAATCTCAGGAACTACAGGTTCGAATTGGAAAAATATTTTTGTTATAATATGTATATACCTAGTCTATTTATCGAGGAAGGCTTAAGGCTATTTAACATTACGAAATGACTAACAGGAGCAGGGCAACCGATAGAATTACAAGAAAATACTTCGACGTTGTTAGTGGCCTAAGCAACGCAAATTAGATTCTTATCTAGTAACAATTAATGGGGATGGCAACTCAAAGCTAATCGTAGATGGCGCTGCGATAGTTGGTCCCCACGTCTACCTTGTACAAAAAAACAAACAAGATTATTTGTTATAAAAATTGAGTATAAATACAAAACAAATATGGAAAATTATTCGTCCATGCAAGTACTATATACTAAAAGAAGAATTAAGACGCCGCGGCGCATCTACAAGAGAAAAAAAGTGATTTAATTGAGTGGTTATACATTTGATTTTACCGTAATAAATCCACAATTACTTGTAGTTGAGGTTTCAATTTTTGAGTTTAGGTATGTTTTACCTGTCCTCTCCTTTATCAAGAATATAATGCTGCTTTTGACTTTCTATTTTGATAAAATATCATAATGTTTTAAGTCAGTAATTTTAACCTTTTTTTCTATTTAGATTCGAGAAATATCACAATATATTTAATTTCTTAACACCACAACTATTACAAAACTCGTTCCAGGTGATAATTCTTCGATTTTCGAGCGATGCAATACTGGTACATAACCTCCAAAAGAAAAGTAGATATTATTTTGAAAAGTGTATTCCATCATTTTTACAGCTTATTACACAACATCTAGTCATTTTACATCAATAAATGTTTTTTTTTCTGAAAATTCCTTTGATTTTACAGTTCTTTGGGGACCAAACTGTCATTTTCACTTTGACACTTGCCTTCCCCATTAGTTATCATTAACGTTATTTGTTGTTTGTTTTTTTAACAGTAAACGCCTTTCTTTGAATCATTATCAGATTAACAATTTGATAATTTTAATGTTATGAGAACTCCTAGTGCCGATTTTTACTTTGTTTTCCAGAAATCCTTACAAGGCAAAATGTATTAAAAGATGGGTACTTTTGAAAAAAAAAATCGCAGTTCCGAATTGTCAGTGGGGATGTCTGAAATAAACCAATCCAAGGTAGATCATTTTGATTATGACGATGAAATTGATAACTATTTTGTGTAGACCAATAAGAGTTTTAACAACGTACCTTCGTATTTTCTTTAGAACCTGAAACAGGACGTAAAAAAGTTACAAAATAAGCAACGCGTACAGGCGATACCTCTAGTGTAACAGGCGTCCATAGGCTTTGGTGAACGCTTTCCATCAGGCGGGCCGTAAGCTTGTTTACCACCCATACAGCGTAAAATAAAAATGTTGCAAACTTGTGACATTATTTTCAACCAAAGCAACTCGTGGAAGCTCTGATTTTAGTGAGGATTTTGAAGATACTTTACCGCTTCCATATTTTTTATTAAATAAATGACGTTGTTTAAAGACCTTCCTAAAGTTGTTCGAGTGATGTCTCACATACCTATTGAACCTAATTTCAAAATTAAAAAAAAAAAAGCTTTATTTTAGAAACTTTTCAGAGACTGTTCTTGTTTATATTGTAGCAAAAACCTTTTTTATAAACGTCCTGAGAAGAAACTATCAACAACTAATAATTTAGGGTTAAGATAGTCAGAAAAAAAAAAACAAATTTTCCCACGTTTTCCTTTTTTTTTTACTTTGTTGCGCTCGAGATCTATAACTTGGAATATACATTTTGACCAATATCATAAACAAGTCAGAAAAAAAATCAGAACTACCGGAACCTCGTTTGTTTAGATTTATCATCCATTGAAAAAGTTGGGTAAACAAAATTCAGTTTTATAGGAAAACTTTCGGCGGTACTACTTTGCTTCAAATTAATTTGTATATTCGATCTTCGATAGCAATCGTAACAAGATTATTTAATGTATTTAAATCTTTTAAAATGCAGTGATAACAGCTGATTAGATCATTCATCATTGGGTGAATTCTTTAATAACACCGTCATCGATAAATCAGACCATTTCACGTTAATTTTCATTTTTATTTTTCTGTAATCCTAGTTCATCATCACCATCATCAACCTATAATGTCTACATAGCTGGGACAGAGAGTGAGTCATAATCCACCACCCAGGCCCAGTGCGGGTTGTCAATAAATTTAATATCTTCAAATTTTTTGTTCTAGGATATGCCGGTTTCCTCACGATGTTTTCCTTCATTGGTTTCAGAGCAGCGTTATTGACTAAAATCTTTCAATAGCCCTTCACGTTTCAGGGTCACAGGTACCTACTGAGACCAGCAGGAATGCACCTAGCGGGGTACAAACCACGACCTACAACTCGAAAGTCGGGACCGATACTACTTGGACACTGCCGATCTTAAGATCACTGATTTCACCATAGTTGGTGTTAGGGCAATCATGGTATTTTTTTTTTACAACAGACTCACTAAAGTAATATCCGACGTAAAAATGCCTATTATGTTACATAAAACGTAACCTCGTACCTACTTTAGTTGGTTAAAAAATTGCTGCTACAAGTCTTTTCAACGGTCAGTAGACAGTAATGCAGTTTTGGCCTGAACAGTTTTTTTAAAAACTGCAAAAATAGGACGGCACTTTTTGAAATTTTCTGGGACTGGGACTGTTTCACCCCATTTATTTATCATTTTTCATGAAAACCAGCAATGTAAGGATACAGCGCATTCTGTTTCATCCTAACAGAACTTCCAGGGACTTTTACTTACATATTAATCAAGAATACTAAAAACCAAATCAAGGACCAATAGCGCTAGTTTTATATTATCTGTGACCAAGGTATGCTTCAGACGTTAGTATCAAAATTTCACCACAGATGGAGTTAGTTTGTCAACGCCATCTATTGATATTTTGCGGAACTAACTACAGTTTGGGCTCGTAGAGGGTTGCTTTGAGGTGGGTTGAATGACGTAGTAGTTTTAATTTTCTAAGAGAGATGGAGATCAGTGGAAATAATAAGATGCAATCAATAATTAATCAAGGTAATAAAATTTAGAGAATGAAAAATATAGGATGTTTGAGCTTTTTTGAGGGGATCTTAGAAATTACGTACCTACCTGCTTATATTAATTTCCGAAATTTTTTAGACTGACTTCAAAAAGGAGGAGACTCTCAATTTGGTCAGTATTTTTGTTTGTAAACACAGTTTTCATCAAAGTCATGTTGTAGAAATATATTTTATTAAATGAAAAGCATACGTAGATTGGGGATCCTAAGTACCTAATCATTTTCTATTTATAAATTAATATAATAATAATAATAATAATATTCCACAACTATCACACAACGCCATCTAGTCCCAAGCTATGCAGAGCTTGTGTTATGGGTACTAGACTACTGATAAACATACTTATATATTGCTAAATACATACATATTATAGATAAATTACACCCAGACACAGAACAAATGATAGTGCTCATCACACAAACATTTGTCCTGGGTGGGAATCGAACCCACGACCTCCGGCATAGCAGTCAGGGTTACTAACCACTAGACCAACAGGCCAGTTAGTAATCAAATTAGATACTGTATAAAAATATTATTATGATAACTTCGTGTGATCAAAACATGTCTAGTTTAGTTAATAAAACATCGGCAAGTTTAAATCAAACGCTTTATCAATTACCGTTCCATATCAACCGTGCAATAAATTCTCTTATCGTTTACATTATAACCGAATATTCAAGCGATGCTACTAACTAACCACAAATAAATAGCAGTCCCAAAGGGTATATTATGTTCAAAATAATTTGACTACAACAGGGAATAAAATTGATGTTCCATTTTTGGCACAACTTATGTCCGAAATCATCATTACCTTAACTTAATTTTAATTAAGGCGGTCCCTCACCGCGAGCATTCCTGTAATGTAAGGTTACAGATTCGAAAATTCAAAGACAATAGAGCATCAAATTGCGCATTTTTATGTTACATTACAGGTGAATGCTCGCGGTGAGGGAGCGCCTTTATGGTTTGGTTTCTCTAACTAAAGGAAATGATAATCCCGAGCTTTCATTTGTATATTAGCATTCTTGCGAATGTTACATTACAGAAAAACAGAGGAGAGCGTTTTGGCGAGCATTCTAATGAGAGTTCTCGAGAATTTTTTGTCAACCCGTCTGTCAAGTCTGACATCTTCATGAAGAAACATTTTTTGATGACCGACGACGACTAGAGCGTTTGCTAGAAAGGCCGTGAAAATATTCGTAGCGATGTTTGGCTCAATGCTAGGCTCTGGTGGCCTACCATGAACTCTTAAAGCGTGAGTCTTTAGGCTGTGGGAAAGAGATGGTGCTACTTGTATAGCTTTTTCTCTTTCCCACAGCCTAAACTGGATCGCGTTAAGAGCACGTGGTAACGCCTCTGTTCGACAAAATTAAAAACGGCGAATGCTCGATTAGCCGTTACAAGTGAATGGTCAGGTCAATTAGCACCATAACTGGATGTAGCTGAATACATTTACATAGAACATACAACCCAAAACCCAGGTAATAATAGGTAATACGTTACCCTTTAGGGATCGGATCGTTTAAAGACACGAGCGACGTAAACCGCCGGAAAAACAAACATCGGCGATGTACGAGTATTAAAGCGTTCAAGGAGAAGTGGTAACAATTGACAAACAATTGCCGAAGCCCGACACGTCGAATGCCCTTGAACCAGGTCTTAGAAAAACGGATGGTTAGACTTTCGAGCTTCTTTTTATCGTAATTTACAAAACAGTTGGGAACAACAGCTTAGCATAATATTGCAAGAAATTGTCAGCAAACTAACGGGGCCTATTAGGGCCAAATGTCTGCCGGTGTCGCGGAACTGTCTCAAAAACTTATCGCGTCTCTAGAACGCAAAAGACAACTGGAGGAACAATTATTAATTATTATCAGTTAGCCTCTTAATACATACACAACCACACGTAAGTCTCCGAGCGACTATCGCAATACAAATCCATAGAAGTTCGTACACAGCCACGCGTCAATGGAAACCAAAGTCGGAAGGTAGGTATCGAAGACTTGCGTCGAGTTGTGTACGAATGGGCTTAAGTCTGGCAGTCCCTTCTGCACTACCAAGGGCTGTAGGCTAAAAAATACGAATAAAACATGATAGATATAAAATAAATTAATGATGATCATAAATACTAAACAAACTCGACATGCTTGTAATCTATAGCTAAATATGTCACATCAATTATTTTACCCGACGTCCCAAAAATGGAACATCAATTATTTCGCTTGAAAGGAATTTAGGATAGTGGGCAGTTTTCCACCTGGGACGTCGTTACGACCAAAACTCCCCAACCCTACAGGGATTTCTGGGATTTCGCGGTTTGGATACGCAACTAAGGATGCTTTTTCGAAATACTGTTCTTTTTCACCGTTTTTATGATCTTTGCGACCTCGATTATATGTTTAGACAGTGCTATAAAAATATAAAGAGGGTTATATCTAGCACGCAATAAAAATACGCGAAATATTATGTAGGATTCTTTAACTTATTTGCATTATTTTATGCGGGAGTCATATTGTTGGGGTTTTTATTATGGTTATAAGGTAAAAGGTAGGATCCTAAGCGCTGTTTATTTTCGCCATGAGATATTCATTCAATTTTCCATACTGGTGTGAAAACGGGTCCTCGTTCATCATTCTTAGCACATAACTTTAGACTTTATTAAAGCGTAAAGGTTATATTGCGATGGTTCTTAAAGTTATATGTTCCACTCCAACTTACACCCGCTGTTTCTCTCGCCAGTTCTTTTATTTTGCTGTGGGTTTTCTCTTCCGGAGTCGCGGGACTCACGAATTACCGTGACCCTGGAACGTAAAGGGCTATTGATAGACACCGTGGATTTTAGTCAGTATTAAGTCTGACAGTAGGTGGGAGGACACATTTGATGATTCAACAACGAAAAAAAAGATTTGTTTGATAAAATAAGTAGTTTTTGCGAACAAGAGTTACAAACGTTCATACACCTGTCTTCACAAACTTTTACATTTAATAGTAAAATTCATTTATGATCAACTGCTCCTACAAATCGTGGCTCATTTTTATTACCTTTGCAATGGAGAAGCAAGAGTTGTAATAAAATATTGATTATCATTTTGAACACTTATTTTAGATTTACGGTCGTTCATAATTTTCCTTAAAATCTTTCTCAATTACTATGTTGCGGTCGTTTGGCAACTATGTTGTGGGCAGCATATACCAGGGGGTCTAAAAAGGCCTCGTCAGCAGAATCATAATAGGAATTACGGTATTATTTAAATGGAATTTAACGTTTGGTGGGAATTGTCAGTTATTTAAAAAAAAAAATCCCCTGATGCCGAGTTTATTTTAATAGTGGGGACTTCTGGCAAAAAATAATTACGAATCCCACTGGTGGGCAATTTTGCTTGTGAGGATTTCTGAAATAAACCATTTATACCTATAGCTGGCTACATAAACATTGCCACACAGACCGATCTTCCACCATCTTTCATAGCGAGTTTCCTCCATGCCTCGGAAAGCACGTAAAGTTCTGACTTTAATTCGGCAGGCGTAACTTTGAGTCAGACCTTTAAAATTACAACCAGTCTTACCAAAAGGTTTCATATTACCCAGTTATTAGGTTGTGGTGGTCATTTATAGGCAGTCGGACCATGGAAAATACTGATAGGAATCCGGTTGGACTCCCAACTCCAATAAAGTTTATATTATTATTATTATTTTATATATTATTAAAAAAAAAATAGTTGAGAAAAGGCTAGGTAGATGAGATGATAAAGAGTATCTGTAGATATGGTGTGATTTTTAACGATAAGATTATTGATACTTCATAATCTTATCTTGATATCTTATCTTTTAATATTCAATTACATGCATCCGTGATTACTGTTACTATTTAGCTGATAATATATAGACGTATTTTCCCAAAGATATCATCTGGCACGGAAGTAGATATTATTTTATTTGTAGAATCAGATGAATGAAAATGATAATTACTACCTAACTATACTTAGCATGGAACAATCACTACTGGACATGGCTTAGTCCAATTTTCCACTATTTTAGGTAATGTTACTCAAGTGCCGAGCAGAGCAGTGGATGTTCCAGAGGTATCGGCTCAGACACGAGTAATTTATGTAATCGCCACTGCTCTCAAAACGGGGAAGAAAAGCAACGTAAGGGAACCGGCATGTTATTTTTTGTTAATGTGATAAAATCATCAAATGAGTCCTCCCACCCAGGGCAGGGCAGGAGGGACTGTCGAACTTGCACTGACTAAAATCCACGGTGTCCTTCACCGACCCCGAAACGTAAAGGGCTATCCTTTACGTTTCGGGGTCATTGTAGCTCGTTAGCCCCGCGACCCAACACATGCCGGTCGGGTCGCCTCCTAGCACCAAAAAGTTGATGAACTGGACCTGTGTTGTGGATTAACAGCCCACTACCTCTCAAAGAGGGGAGGCCTATAATCTACTATATAAAAACAAGTCGGGTTTTCTTTCCTGACGCTATAACTCCAGAACGCACGAACCGATTTCCACGGTTTTGCATTCGTTGGAAAGGTCTCGGACTCCGTGAGGTTTATAGCAAAGAAAATTCAGGAAAAAGGATCCGCGTACGAAGTCGCGGGCAGAAGCTAGTAATAAAATATAATATTATAATATTCCACAACGCCATCTAGTCCCAAGCTAAGCAGAGCTTGTGTTATGGGTACTAGACTGATAAACATACTTATATTTCTAAATACATAAATATTATAGATAAATGTATGTCCTAGCAGTGGCAAAATTATAGGCTGTTCATATGCTAACAGCAGATTTTTTTTCTCCACCCATACTTTTAGCGACTAACATTATAATTTTGTATTTTATCTTTTTACTTTTTTGTTATTCATTTTTTTGTCTACTCCTGAGGTCCACAATTTTATGGACAATATGGCCGCCACATATTCTAGCTTACTTATTCTTTGAGCTATGTGTTTCAAGTTTAACGTATAATAAAACCATCGACAATGTTTCCCCTTTCCTTCCATTCAAGTTATTTAGCATGCGGAATATCCCATTTTATATTTACAGCCAACCCTGCCAAACTATATTCAAATTCTAGTCTAAGTGTCTGAATACAAATAAGTCTGTATATTTATCGACAATTGTGAATTGTGCGCGTACAAAAGCGTCTGATCGATGCCACTTTTTGGTGTCCCGCTGGGAACATCGTAAAGTTTGGCTTCCTCTCGCATAGTTTTCAACTTATTGTTGGGTATAGAACAATGGAAGATAATATAATGTTTGGTGGTATTTATCAGTTACTGTTTGTGTTTGTTATTTGTATACTTGTTCATTTTGTGTACGGAGAGTTTGGGAGATCGATGCGGAGAAGAATTGTAGTATGGATAGAATACTTTTTACATACAAATTTCATGACTCGTACGGACTAAAAAATTGTGCCTTCAATAGCCATTAAATCAAATCAAAGCATTTATTTCAAGTAGACCAGTTACAGCCACTTTTGAATTGTCAATGTAGCACTCTACGTGGCCTACATGAAATGTGGAATGTTTGGTGGGATGACCTTCAATATTCTTCTTTCTGCCCTCGTCGGATACTGCGTTTGTATTTTAGGCTGATCAGCCCAGAAGCTGTACGGGCGAGTGGAAAAGCACGAGCTGACGTATCCCTTTGACAATCAAAAGTGACTGTAACTGGTCTAAAAAAAAATGCTAGGGTGAGTGGGGGTAAGATGAAAAACGGGGAAAGATAAAAAAGATACAATAACGCCGAATATAAAGGAAATCTTTTAATGCTGGCAACATCATTGTAGACACCGTTTTATCTTGCCCCACACCGCAGTCTGCGTCAGTCGCCAAGTGAGAGCATTTGTGTGTTTTTTGACATTTTCCGTACGGACACATTATCCGCGTAAAATTGAAATTTTAGTCTTCCATCAAGCGGGGTAAGAATAAAAACGTACTTATGGTCATAACCATAAGGACTATTTTAGTCACTATTTCAGTCTTACCCCTTGGGCATTTCGTCTTACCCCTACATCTTTTCTTCATGAAGACCAATTTTAATTACAGTTTTTTCATAAATAATTGTTTCGCAAAGATTTCTTTCAACATTATAGAAACAACTTGACCATGCTTTTTTACCCAAAACAATTTTTTTTGAATTTGCATTTAATCCCTTTGTGTGACAACAGTTTCAAATCAACACTGTTCATCTCATCAATTTTTCATTCCAACTTACCCCCACTCACCCTACAAAATTATGGTGTTGTAGTCACAGTCACAAGACATAATAACTGTGAAAGTATCGTAGATACATAAGATTAACATGATATATGATAGACTAGCTGTTGCCAGCGGCTTCACCCGCTACAACTCGAAAATTATCCCACGGGAACATAAAATCGGGACAAAAACTATCCTATGTGTCAATCCAGGTCCAAAATTTTAGCCAAATCTGTTCAGTGGTTTTTGCGTGAAAGAGTAACAAACATACCTACATACACATACATACATCCTCACAAACTTTCGCATTTATAATATTAGTAGGATTATCATTCCATGGTCACGGTTACCTGTTAAGATAATCCCGCGACCTCGGCAGGTATTTGGCAGTCCATGGTGGTCCAGATTGCTGACAGCTCTTTGAGGCGCGCGTGGAACATAACGCGCAATCAACCCAGGTATGGTCCATGATCGGACGGCGAGTCACCCATTACTCGCCGTGTGCGGGCCCGCGCGAGAATTTGTGCCTTGAATCGTGTACGGTCAATACCTAACTCTCTGTTGTTAGTGGCTGAAGCTACCTGTGTAACTAAAGAAAATACCGGTAAAAAGTATCCTATGTCTATGAGGTAATCTACGTTAGTATATATAAATTATCTGTGTACCAAATATCCAAATCCGTTCAGCAGTTTTAATGTGAAAGAGTACAAAATATCCACCCATTCATTTTAACAAACTTGGCGTGATAACAGGTAGAATACAAAGATGCTTATACATATACCTTAAAAAAACTCTTTATATAATTTACAAAAGAAATAGAAAGAAAAAACAACTTCAAGGAAAGACGTATCATCTCCGCACGGATTTAATTTTTCTTCAGACGTGAACGGAAAGCGAGAGTAGGTAGGAAAACAGGATACTTACCGGAATTTATTTTCTTTTAAGCAATTATCGTGAGAGGAAACCGATAGAGCGAAGTTTTTAATATTCTTAGTGGATTAATATGAAGGAAAACATAGGTTTTGTGGATGTCTCACTCTTATCGCATAATATTCTCTCACTATACGATATACGTATATTTTAATAGAAGGCTTATTTGGTTATTATTACGTATAGTGCTTGCAAGAGTGCTGAAATATCGGAAAATAATAATTAAAAACATGGTAAATATTTCGTCAAAAATGTGCTTTACTCGAGCATTCACTTGTCTTGTAACAGTACAGCGAGCATTCGTGGTTTATTATTTTGTCGAACTGAACAACGAACGCCAAGCATCGCTACGAACATTTTCATGATCTTTCTAGCGAACGCTCTAGGTAGTCGATGGACGATGGTCACTTGACAGCCGGCTTGGCACAAAGCTTGCCAGAACGCTCTTCAGAAAGCTCGCTAAAACGCTCTCGTTTGTTTTTCTGGAATGTAACATTACATTCTCAATAATGCTCATTACACTTTTTAATGATAATATTTTTTTAAGGATTTTTAAATTAACAGATGATTGGGATAGTCAGAGCATATTAATATACGAGTATAATTATAGTGGATAAAACAAAATCGTCCGAAAGAAACAACCCGATACAAATCCCCAAACAAAAAACCATCACTCGACTATCAGACCTACAAATCCCAAATTAATTCAAGGATTAAAAACAGGGGTTCAACAAAACCCAGTAACAAATAAAACAATCTCACAGGAACGCTAGGAGTAGGTATAAAGGCGGGTACTAAAAAGCAAACAACAAAAATGTTCAGAGCAAACGCTTCCCTTGCCAAATGGGTGGACACACAAAAAGGCTATGTTCACACTGACACCGTGTTTTTGTCTCGTCCGTCATACGCTTGACAAGGGTCCCGGATAAGCTTCGCTGTGTGCTCTACCCTTTAATTATTCTCGGTTTTTGCACGAGTGATTTCGAATATGGGCGAATGAACTGCTAAGGTTGGTGTTATGGGGCTAGGTTCGTTCAGAAATGTGTTACGCTGGTCAAATTCAGGCGAGAACTCAATATCGTAATTGTTTTTAGTCCCAACTGAATTCGATTGGAATTGTTTTTTATGGCTTCGATAATGGTCGTTGTTTGAACTATTTCGGTGTAGTTTTTAGCTCATAAATTTATGTTTTTGTTGTACCTACTTATCGTTAGTATATTCACATATTCACGGCTGATAACTTCAAAGGGCCAGTCAGAGGTGTACTTATGCTACACCCACCTTTCGCTAGTTATGTTTAAGTACCATGAAACAGGGGGCGAGTCTATTGTATTCAACTGGGCAGTAATTCAGACTCCGTGATTGTTACTAAAAATCCTTTGTGTCATTGGGACTGCTTTTGTGCTATTTGGATCAACAAGGCAGTAACTCACAGTTTGAAAAGCACCTTCCTAATTAATATAACACATTATTACATTGTAAGTGCGACAGAAAGTTTTTTTTTTGCTTATTACCTTTTCACGTCTAAACCACTGAAACAAGCATCCTGGAATTTTTAGAAACGGATATAGGCAATGACATTTTTCATCACGAGGACAAGAACTGTTCCGGAGGTAAACAACAAAAAAAATAATGACGTTCTAATAATAATTGGATGGCGCCACGTGTCGCCGTATTAATTTCAAATTCGAAATTAACTCAGGCGTAGCCGCGGACGAAAATAAGTTACTCATGAGCTTGAAAACGATCATAGTTTTTGAAATAATATCTGGGTCAAACGACAAACGTTTAGACGTAGGTTTCCCAGTCATGTCAAAACACGAAACTGAAACAAAAGTTAGAAATAGAAGCACACAAAATTCTGAAAACCTTCTGTCAGTAATGTTTACCCTTTGTATGAAATAGTCACTGAATTAGGTCATGAAGTCAAAGTTACAAAATGTATTCAGCAATTCAAAATGGCTGTAGAATAATGTTAAATTAATACACCCGTAGCCCACTCTAAAGTTGAGGACGAACTTAATATTTTTTACATAAACGTCAACCACACAACTCCACGTCACCTGTGTTAAACTATCAAACTGGCACACAGTTATTTAGAGTACATTAGCGCTATAGAGACCTCAATTTGTGAGTTCGCGAACAGTTTAAAACTACTGTATGGCCCCAGGGTGGGGTTGATGTTTAAAACAGGGTTTCAGAACAAGAGCTACTATGAAGTCGCTTTGTGTTGCAAGATTTTAATTTTTTTTAACTTTTTAAAGAAATTGCTTCTATTTTTCTAGTGAAGCAAATTGTAGGATGTTGTTGTCTTGAAAGATACGAGAAATTATTTTTATGAAATTACATTTCAAGTAGATTTTTTTTGTAGCAGCCTAGATCAAATTCAAAGCAATATCTCACAGTTCCAATAAGACTTTAAAATAATTAAAATTAATTTGTGATGTAATCGCCTCTTTCTGTTCATGTGTGAATTAAAACCAAATGTTTTTTTTCGCTGGGGAGTTTGTTCTGCGACTTCTCTTTGGCAAATAAAACACTAGGAACTGGTGAAAGTTATTTTGAGCGATTCTCTTCAATTACATTAATTAATATTTCTATGGTGTCTTTGAGCCCAGTTTGAATAAATTGATTTTATAGCGAGTGGCAAAAGCTAACTGACAGATGTTAAGTTGGTAATCCAAAGAATCCGGCGCCACGTTGGGCGCCACTGCGCTGTTTATTTTACAAGGATCGAGTCTCTACCGCTTTCCGTTTCCGGGATGTCCGTACCACTTTTATGTAGTCACTGTTTAGTGTTTAATTTCAACTGTATTAGATTACCGCGAAACCGTTGCTACTATTATTTAAGCCAATAAACTTTAACTATGACGACATAACTGAACAAAAACTGTACAAACTTCTTTTAGTTGTTCCGTTGAAGGTGTTAATAAAAACAAATGAGTTTCATTATGAGCTTAATGTTTGAAGTTTCGAATGGAAAGATTTTTATGTGTTTTTGTTTGCAGTGATATCCTTGTTTTGGTTTTTTAATGAAGGGTACTGTTGATGGTGTTTTTGTGTTTTTTTAATGGGTGTTCTTTTTTTTTAATGTTGGATGTTCGTCCTTAGTGTAATCAGCCTGTAATGTTTCGACTGGTAAAACACAGGCTTTCCCTCTGTGAATGGTAGGCTATTATCCACCAAGTTGACCAAATGTGCATGGGTTTCTAGAAATCACACATAAATTTATCCACATAATAAAATTATCTTCGAATTTTGTTTCATGGAGCAGAAATTTTCCTTCAGCGATGTAAGATCCAGTGCGAATTAAAATCTTGAGTTTAGGTCAAGACCAAGATCTGTAACACAACACGTATTCAGGTGGATGGTAATAGAATCACATTTGTTTGGCAGCTATTTGTATTTACATTTGTCGGAACATAAATTCAATTTAGACTAACAGCAAGCAGCATGTAGTCAAGGTGATGTGCCATTATCATCATCATAATTATCTACCTAGCCGTTACTGTTGAACGATTGAGGTTGCACTTCAGTGTTACTAAAGTCGGTCGCCATGTGTGCGACACTCCCTGTGCCAGGATAAGCGTGTCCCCAGCGTAGGTAGGTAGGAAGATCGCCACGCAGCACCCAGTAGTAACCATAATTTCCCACAGGAGCGGCCCCAGAACCGATCCCTGTGGGACACCGCACGACATCTCTCGCCGATTACACTCTCTCTGGTGACCGGGGTAGATTATGGCCCTGTCCCTCAAATATGAGTGGACTACTCGACGGAGGTAGGCCGGTACCCGGTGGTACCGGAGTGTCTTCCTGATGTAGACACCGCCAAAACGACCCTGCCCCGGGCCACCGCATCCCCCGTCGTGATAGCTCTCACATGCATGAAGGCATCCTTGGAACCTTGGAACGCCCGCTGCGGAAGCCGAAGTGTCTCTCCGCAAGATCCAGTCCTATCCGCATCAGGTGCTTGACGAGGCGGTTTGCAATGACTTTCGAAGTGCTTACCCATATGTGGACGGAGAGTCCGTAGAGCGGGGCTTCTTTATGAGAAATGTTTAGCTCCTACCGCATGATTTGCCGTTTCACTAAATATATGTAGAATTTACAAAACTAACAGAATTTCGAGTAGGGTTTAGAGTATGTATGCAAAATAATTTAGTTGTTAGACATGTAATTATGTTAGTTATCAACCCATTCTTCTAATTTCTTTAATGTAATTTTTATTTTTCATATTTAGTTTTAACTGTTGTGTAACCTACTACTTAAATGTTTATAATTTATCCTTCTGAAATAAATATTTAATGTCCATTTTTTATCAAAACTTAAAAGCGCGGTTAGACTAGGAGATAAAAGATAATGGTTTCGACTCCATCAGGGAGCAACAACCCAAAAAATCTCATTACTACTCGTACTTATATGATCTACTAGCGGCACGGTACGTGCTTCGTTACTTTGACAGCAACATCCCCATTAACAAAACAAAATGATCAGCCATTTATTGAATTCATTAGTTACAAAAAAAATTGATAAATGAAGAACCGCTCGATCGGTTTTGTGCAAACTTCATAAACCATCTACTAAATAGTCCAAACAAAGCCTAAACATTTGGTTTGGATAGGTGAGCCCGTTCTTTAGTTATAAAATAAAATTACAATGAAAAGTGGCATTGATTTTTATACAGGGTGATTTTTTAGCCACCATCCAAATTTTAATATATTAATCTTTGGCGAAAATCATTGAATACGTGTTTTTTCTTTTTGTATCACTCAATACAAAAATATCGAGTTAGGTATCACGTCTCAACGTTATTTATAAAAAGTTGATGAATCTGGACACCGCGCTGTGATGTGTCGCTAAGGTGTAGCGGGGCGGGGCGGGGGGTGAGCGGGGTGCGCTCTGCCCGTTTCATGCGCCGGCAAGTGTATATTATTAACGTTTAGCTTAGTGACCATGCAGAGCGGATGGGAAAATGATTTAATATGACAATTTAAAGTATCGATTTTTTGTCAAAAATGGGGTTAGTGATTGAGACCTAATGCCTAGAAAAATTTAGGACGGTGCTAAAAAAGTCACCCTGTATATTTATATACCATAAACTTACTCTTACTAAAACAAAATACCTGACCAAATAAAAAAGTGCCTATCTAAAAATAAATAATTCTTCCAGGCAATTTATTCCAGCCCGGCTAATTCTTGTCACTGATAAATAGTAGGTATCTTAAAGAGGATTTACTTACGTAAAAACTTGGCCAAAAGAAATCTGAGCTGTGGCGATTAAAAGTGACAAGTTGCCGCTATTAAGCGCTATTCCATTTCTTTGAGAGCCTAAGTTTGAAGGTGTTGAATAAAAATATAGAGTGCTAATGTTGAGTACTACGAAATTTTATGTTTTTAGACTTTCTTTAGCAGGAATTCTGGACTAAGTAGCTTTTCACTCTTTTGTTGATGTAGTGTTTAATGTTAAGCATCACTAGGTTAATTCGTTGAGTGATCCAATTCATTGTGGTGCCGATAGAGTTCACTATTTACTTGTAACAGAACGTCGAGCATTAGCCCATTTAAATTTCGTCGAACTGAATAAAGCCAAATATAAAGCTACAAATTGCTACGAACATTTTTACGATCTTTCTAGTGAACGCTTTAGTCGATAGTCATAAAAAATGTATTTCATGAAGTTGTTGGATTTGACAGTCGGCTCGGCAAAAAGCTCACACAGTAATTGGCCAAAACGATCGTAAGGATGCTTGCTAAAACGCTCTCAGTTGTTTTTCAGTAATGTCACTTTCCCAAGAATGCTTGTTACAAGCGAATGCAGTTTATCAACACCTTTACAAATCGAGATTTCGTCATCCTCCCTACCTCCTAAAATCGTTGATCTCGACTGTCGTTTGTAGGTCTTTAAAAGCTATACTATATCGGGTATCCGGTGTCACCTAGTACTAACCATCTAAGCAGTTATTATCCTGTAGTGGCACTAGTTTGGCAGTTACCCTAGTTGACCGTTCCAATGCAACTTTATTATGGCAGTAAACAGTTGATAAAAATAACAAAACCAATGATACTTTTTAGTAGCAGTAGTTCGATTCATAATACTCGTATTTAGGAAATAAAATAGTTCTATGTTGAGTTATAAAATCAGCTTAGAAAATTCCAACTGTTAAGAAACAGGTTACTCACTCAACACACGCAGATCAAATGAACCCACGAAACAGTAGAAAAAATTCTAGAGTAGGCAACGTTCTTAAAAAAAAATCAAAACAAACTGTGACATTATTTTTCTCCAGTACATGTCTGATTTGAGTTTGATTAGCAAATGTTGTCACGCGAAACGAAAATCAATCATATTTCGTCAGACTAATGTATTTGACGTGTTTTTCTTTAGAAATGTATTCTTTCTGGGAATTCTAAAAGTGTTACAGGCAGATGCGAGCTATTCATCTTTTGATCTAATTGAGTAATGAGGAGTAGGTATGGAGAGAATTTTGTGAGAAACCTCCATTTTTCTTAAGTAGATTTTCAACTTTATCAGAAAAGGAGTAGGTTCTTGTTTAGGATTTAGAGTACTTGGACTTATTAGTAAAACAAGAATTGGGTTTCAAATACACACAATTTTATTCATATTTTTTTTTTTTTTTTTTTTTTTTTTTTTGATACGGGCATCTCGCAGGTCAACCTATAAGAGGTTGTGTGCTGCTTAACCGGACTTTCCTGTGGTTGCCATAGATGACTCTAAGGCCTCCAGCCAGGGGCTTACAAACTAAATTAAAAACTAAGTGACCACACGCTAAGGGCACCCCCTGTGGGGTACGGACCTCGGCTTAGGGCGTCACTGACAGAGGACAGCAAGGGACAGGCTGGATAACTAAATATTTCATTATTTAGGGGCTAATTTAAAGCTACTGGCTCAGCATCGCGGGCTGGCTCTTGCAAGGGACGGGGGGGAGTGCATTGACTTGGGCGTCGCGGCGGGCGGCCTCGGCGGCGAGGGCGGAATGACGGAGTCGGTCTGTGTTTCTGTTTGCGAAGCGTACTGGTTTCCCTACGGCTCTCCTGGAGGAGGGTGATGGGGTCGTCGGGGGTGATGAGGGTATGCCTTGGTCGGCGAACGGAGCTAATACGCGATGGATCGTATCGAGCGGACGATGCGATTAACGGATTGGGGTGCCTAACTGCAGTTTCAAAGAAGCGCGTGGCAATGCGCTTCATGAACTGAGCGATGGTGGGGATCCTAAGGTCTAGGTGGAGGGTGTCGTTACGGACATAGTACGGGGCTCCCGTGATTTTCCTAAGAAAACGGTTTTGGAGGACCTGCATTTTGTAGAGGAAGCGGGGATTGGAATGCGCAAAGATGGCACACGCGTAAGTCATGATGGGGCGGATTACCGCCGTGAATAAGCGCATTTTGCACTTGCGGGACAGGGGACTTTTCGGGATGAGCATGAAGTGGAGCCTACCCATAGCAAAAGCAGCCCGATTACGAGCTGCTTTGATGTGGTCTCGGAAGGAGAGGTGACTGTCGAGGGTCACACCTAGGTACTTGGCTTGCTTCTTCCAAGGAATAGGCTTGCCGTACATAGTGATCGGGGTGGGGTCTACTGGTCGCTTACGCGGTTTGGTGAATAGGACCGCCTGGCTTTTATCGGGATTAACCTCAATTCTCCATTTCCTGAACCAGGCGCCTAGGGCGTTGGCTGAGGTTTGGAGGGTTTGGGCTATAGCGGTAGGACTTTGGCCTGTGTAATACAGGGCCGTGTCGTCCGCGAAGAGAGCTAACTGAGCCTTCTTGCTCTTGGGGATATCGCTAGTAAACAGCGAGAATAGGTGAGGCGAGAGGACTGCGCCTTGAGGGACACCGGCTAGGATGCGGTGTGGGGAGGAGAGGGCGTCGCCTATGCGATAGCGGAAGGTGCGATTCGACAAAAAGTCTCGTATGATGAGCACGAGACGGTCTGGCACACCCAGTTGGTAGAGCTTATATAATAAGCCATTGTGCCAGACTTTGTCGAAGGCTTTCGCTATGTCGAAAAATAGAACACCAGTCATCGCACCGCGCTGAAAGCCCGCGCTAATGTGCTCGACTATGCGGTGGACTTGTTGGACGCACGAGTGTCCGGCCCTGAAGCCGTATTGCTCGTCGGGGATGAGGCTCTTAGTTTCGACGTAATCTTTGAGTCGCTTAAGGATAAGCCTCTCGTAGATTTTGCCGAGAACGTTCAGTAGACTGATGGGTCGATAACTCGTGGGCTCAGACTTGGGCTTGCCTGGCTTGGGGAAACCGACTACAGTGGCCTCTTTCCACGCCTGGGGAAAGATGTTGTTACTTAGAGCGCCATTGAAGATGGCGGTCAAAAGCATAATGAGCTGGGGAGGGAGGAGTTTAAAGACGTTATTGTTAATACCGTCCGAACCGGGGGCTTTCCGGGGTCGGAGCCCTTTTATGATGTCTTGCACTTCGTCGGGAGTGACTGGAGGCAGAGGATCATCAGGGTCTTCTACAGGAGGTAAGGCGGTCCTACGTTCTACTTCGGAGTCTACCTTGAGGAGGTGACTGTTGTCTACGGGCTGGGTGCTCGGAGTGCACTGAGCTTCCAGGCTGTCGGCTAGGCATTCGGCTTTATCGGAGTCCTCGAAAGCGATGGTCTTGTCGGGGCGAGTGAGAGGAGGCGTAGAGGCATCCTCGGTGGCACGCAACTTTCGTTGCAGATGCCAGAAGGCTAGGTGGTTGGGCTCGAGGTCGCTGAGCATGTCGTTCCAGCGATTCGTACGAACCTCACTGATGCGTTTCTTTACAGCACGCTGCAAGTTGCGCATGTGAGCTTTGTTCGAATCGCATGGAAAGTTGCTGTAGGCACGAATGGCCGCATTCTTCTCGGTTATCAGTGCACGTACGTCAGCGGGGAGTTTCCATTTACGATCTCTCGTGTCTGGGACTTCCCGTGAGCAATCCGTCAGTACGGATCGCACGTGTTCTGTAAACGAGTCGATTGCGGCCGTCGTGTCTGCGACAGAGACAATGTGATCGGGGATGGAGTCCAAGTGAGGTGACGTGGTTGATTTCAGCTTTTCGCTTACTTTCTTCCAGTCAGTTATCACTCTGGTCGGGGGAGGTTGGCTTGGGTCGGAAGGACCCGAGCGTGGAGTTAAGTGCATGAGCACTGGACGGTGGTCAGAGTTGAGCTCGTGTAGCGTCTCAATGGAATTCAACCTGAGGTTGATATTCTTGAGAAGCGCTATGTCGAGCACATCGGAACGGAGGTTGGGGTCGTGGGGGTAGTGAGTATGCTCATAAGGAGCGATGGGGTCAAAGTTAAGGGTGGAGCTTAGGTTGAACACTACTCTCCCTCTCGGGGTGGTAATAGTGCTGTTCCAAGCTGGGTGTTTGGCGTTGAGATCGCCCGCTAGAATAACGGAGTCACTCAAGCCGAAGATGGAGGTGAGGTCCTTAACAAGGAGAGAGTGATCCTCTGCTGTATTAGCAGGAGGAAAATAGGCGGAAACTATGGTGATCGGTTGATGACCGGTCATGGCTAGCCGACAGACTGAAACCTCGAGGAGTGACTCGAGGGTTGGTGGGATTAAGGGGATACAATGCAGGGACTTTTTGTAATAGATGAGAGTGCCACCCTTGTGGCAGCGGGACCTATCGTTACGGACTAGCTGATAATTGGCTATTTTGGGATCGCGGTGGTGGGGTTTGAGGAACGTCTCCTGGATGAGGAGAACGTCTAACTGGTGATCGCGGAGGAAGGTAGCGAGTTCGTCTCGCTGACCTTGGATACCGTTGACGTTAAAGAATCCTAGCTTAAGGGATCGCGGTTTAAGGGTATTCCTATTTGTGGCAGCCATTGGAATTAAGTAAGAAGATTGAGGGCCTGAAGGGCGTCACCCACCTGGGGGTGAGAGTCCAAGATAATTTTGAACTCATCGGGGTTACCGTTGGCGGCCCTGAGTTGGGCAGCCAATTGTCTCGCCGATGACCTCAAAATGTTCTTGTAGCTCTGGACCGCTTTGTACGCATTGATGATGACATTTAAGTCTTCATCGTCTACGTCTGCCACGGAACCAGAGGACGCGGGGGTGGAGGTGATGGCCGCGGGAGCGGTCACGGGAGCCACGGGTTGGGAGATGGGGGTGTCTAGGAGACCGGGAATGGGCTTGGGAGGCGCTGGGCCAAGGGCTGGGAAAGCCTTTTGGTGATTCAGCGCGTTCCAAGGGGAGGGGCGTTGGGGACCTAATCTGGTGGGCATCTGTGAGGAGGGAATCTTCACAGATGGGGATTCCCTCTGCTGGCGGGCGGCTGCGCGCTTCGCCAGTTTGGGAGAAGTGGATTTGGGGGCTTTGGGGCAGCCGCGATAGTTCGCGGTGTGTCCTACCTGAGTGCATAGAACGCAGCTCGGGGGTTCAGTGCAGAGAGCCCTGTCTTTGGGTCGGGGACAATTGGCAGTGCCGTGATCGCCTAGGCATTTCACGCATCTGGCCGGGGCGAAGCAGTGGGCCTGACTGTGTCCGTAGTTCTGACAGTTGTGACACTGTCCTACGGTATGAGCTTTGTAGGGTTTCTCGATAGAGATACCCGACAGGGAGCACACAGTGGTGACCTTAAAAATGGGATGGGGGCCTGACTCGACAGGGTCGCAAACGACGAGGACCATGTCGTATGGGTTTCCGCCTCTCGCCTTGTGGAGGCGGTGGACGGCGGAAACTGGGATGTTTTGGGCGGTCAGGTCGTCAAGGACTTCCTGAGTGGGGATCTCTTTGGGGATTCGCCTAATCACCACACGGGTGGACTTCTCCTCAGGGAGACCAAAGGCGTGGTGCCATATCTTATGGGACATAAGGAGGCGGACGAGGGCTCTATAGTCCGAGGAGGTGGGGGTCAGGACACTGATACCTTTTGTAGTGCTGGTGGCCTTTGTGTAATTGATTTTTTGGGCCAAGCACAATCTAGATGCTTCGGTCCATCTGGACGGGTCATGGATGACAATTGGGGGGGGTTTCTCCTTCTTCTTCTTGGCAGAAGTTGAAGGCGGAGTCGGGATAGCCATAGGGCTGGAGGGGCGGCTAGTGGGGGCCGGTGGTGGGGTGGGGGAGCTAACGCGAGAGATCGGGGGAGAGGGGGTGGGGGGGGCCGCGAGGGGTTTCTTAGCCTTGGAGGCTTGGGCTTGGGAATGTTTTCCCTTGCGCTTACCTAGCACGACTGTGAAATCCTCGTCTGAGGAGCAAGCAGAGTCACTAGCGTGCTCTGAGTCTGAAATGGGGACCGAAGTGTCCATTTGGACGGGCTCAGGTGTGGAGCGTACCTGCGAGGGGGCCATTGTTTGAGGAACAATGGGTTCTTGAGAAATGGGGACATCAGGGACGATAGCCGCTTTAGCGGAAGCGGCTTTGGGAGCGCGGACTGCGGAATCCTTTGTCTTTGCAGACAAAGGAGCTGGTTTGGACGGGGGAGCGGGGGTTTCGCGCCTACTTTCGCGGACTTTCTTCAAAGCGGTATATTCCGCTTTGTAGTCGCCGTCGAATCGGTCATCGTTGACCATGCGGTGGACTAAGCTCCAGAGGAGTTTAACCTCCTCTTGGAGCACTTCGAGAGTTGCCATGATGCGGGGGACATGAGAGTGAAGCTCTCAGGGGAAAAAGCCTAACCCTATCAAGCCTAATTCCCCGGGTGGGTGTGCCCGGGGATGAGTAGCCTCCCCTGCCGAGGGATTGTGTATGGCAGGGAGGTGAGTACCTAAGGTGTGCCCTAAGCTTGTAAACCTGTTGCCAATCTTAATGTGCAACAGGGCCCTATGTGGGTCTGGTGCGAAGGGGTAGACACACCCAACCGACACCAGGTGTGTTGCTGTGAAGAAAACCAGAGACTAGGTACGACTAGGAGTCCCCCCAAGGCCGTAGTCCTAGCTCCCGACTCCAATAAATTAACCTCGCCCTGAAGGGGTTTGGCGGGATGGATTGGGGCACCACCCTCTTGGTTTCGTTAACACCGTAAGGTTTCCACCAAGAACCACGAAACTGTGGATTTTCCCTGAAGGGGCAAATTCGCGAAACACGGAACGTTTGTGATGTGTCCTAAAAAGGACAGTTGGTTGTGGTAGTCAAAGACTACCGAGAGCTGTCGTGAAGACACGACAAAATCGCACGGATGAGCGACACAGGCACGGAGCGCACACGAGGACACGTCCGCACGCGGTGGCGGTCAGACGCAGAGTGATTGTTCGCAATTTTATTCATCATAATCCTACGTCTAATATATACAATTTGTAAAAATGGTCAGTGGTCGGTTCTCAAAATCCAAAATATTTTGAACCAATAGCAGGGCAGCATTTTGGTTTTGCACCGAGTATAAATGAGGCGGCCCGCTGTACTTGACCATTCGGCCTGAGGAACCCAGTCAACCAGTACGCGCCGCGCTCTCGACGCGGACGGACGTGTATGCCATGTTAGCTAGCTGCGCGCGCGCCGTTCACTCTATACAAACAGGCGTCCCATGATCAACGGTCGGTGCGGCGCTTGCGGCACGGCCAGTGTCCGCCGCGCTCCCGGCGAGTGAAGACGTGCGTTATGTATGTAGGGCGCAGTCCACTACATTACTCCCTCGCCAGCGAAGCGTACCGGTGGTTTGGATGTTCTTCCAGTTCTGGTGACGTAGCTGTATGATGTCGCTGCTTCTTGATCTTCATGCTTCGTATTTAATGTGTATGGCGGTTTCAATCTGTCTATTGATATATTCGAGCTTCTGTTTTCTAGCTGCACATTGAAATATTTACCGTTACGGTCAATGACACGATAAGGACCGTTGTACGTCGGCGTTAATGGCTTGCTTACACAATCATTGCGTACGTATACATGTGTGCACTTCTCCAGATCGCTGTGAATGAATACCGCTCGTTGCTTATTCGATTCTCTTTGCACCTGTGCCTTTTTCAATGCTTCACTGAGGTTATTCATAAACTCAGATGTAGTACTGCGCGACACTGTAGACTCGCCGTAGAATTCTCCTGGGAGACGGAGTTTTTTCCCGTACAGAATTTCTGCTGTACTAGCGCCGATATCTTCCTTAAGAGCTGCTCGCAGGCCGAGTAGGACCGTAGGTAACTCGTACGTCCAGGTGGTGGACTTAAGTCTTGCAGCGAGTGCCGTTTTAAGCGTGCGGTGCCAGCGTTCAACCATACCGTTACATTGTGGATGGTAGGCAGTAGTTCGTGTTCGCTGTATTCCCATACGTTGCATAAGTTGTCTGAACAACTCGGATTCAAATTGTCTGCCTCTGTCCGTTGTGATGGTTATGGGACATCCGAATCTCGTTATCCATGCTTCATATAGTACGCTGGCGACCTTCTCTGCTGTTATTTCTTCGATAGGACATGCTTCCGGCCATCTGGTGGCTCTGTCTATCATAGTTAGCAAATATCGGTAGTTGTTCGATATTGGTAGTGGGCCAACTATATCGATGTGCAGGTGTTCTAGACGCTCCACTGTTGCAAAACTTGCGATGGGTGCTCTTGTGTGTTTGTGCACCTTCACTCGCTGACATTGTTCACAAGCTCTTGCCCACTCAGTGACGTCTTTCTTCATTGTCAACCAGAAGTAACGTGTAGTCACTAGTCGTTTTGTCGCCCTTACGCCCGGGTGATTAAGGTCGTGTATTGCTTGGAATGCTTTTTGTCTGAACTCCGTTGGTAAGAAGGGACGAGCAGATCCTGTAGTCATCTCACAAGCGATTGTAGCTGTTGTTCCAGGTAATGTTATTCGTTTGAAGGTGAAGCAGTCCTTCTGTATCAGCTGTTTAAGTTCTTCATCGTGACTTTGAGCTTTCGCTAACTCGTCGTAATCGATTGGAGATGGGCACGATATTGTTTCTATTCTCGATAGCGCGTCAGCCACGGTGTTATCTCTTCCGGCTATGTGCTGAATGTCGGTGATGAACTGTCCGATGTACTCTAAGTACCTTGTGCGTCGTGGAGTCTCGTTCTTGCTAATTGTTCGCAGTGCGTGGACCAGAGGTTTGTGGTCGGTAAACACGGTGACGTCACGGCCTTCAAACATCCGGCGAAAGTGACGAACAGCCATATAAATGGATAGTAGCTCTCGGTCATATGTACTGTATTTTCTCTGAGCGTCGTTGAATTTCTTCGAGAAAAATCCGAGTGGCTTCCATTGTCCTTGAATTTTTTGTTGCAGTACGGCTCCCGCACAAGTGTCCGATGCGTCGGTCAGTAATGCGAATGGTGAACTTGAAGATGGGTAGGACAACCACGTAGCACTTGCTATATCTTCTTTGCATTTTTCGAAAGATTGAATCGCCTTCTCGGACCATTGGATCAGTGTGTTGTCGTTTTGATGTTGTTGGTTTAGGCGATGTTCCACTTCCACTGCTGCATGAACATACCGAATTTACTTCTCTCATCTGCTCTGCCATTTTGTCCGCCATAGCCGCTAGGGAGTCCAGCTTAGACTCATCACTAACCGCAAGTACTGCTCGCGTTGCAGAGGGTAGATGACTAATCCACAACATACGCAGGGTGTCTTCGGGTATCTTGTCACGGGCTAGATCACGCATTCGCCTCAGGAGTTGGGATGGTCGCTGATCGCCTAGTTCCACGTCGTTTAAAAGCTTTTGTAGCTGCTTGTTCTCTGATTCCTCGTAAACAGACATCAAGCGAGTCTTCAGCGCCTCGTATCTTCCCGTGTTAGCTGGTGACAGGATTATATCGCCAATTTGTTCTATGTCCATCTTCTCGAGTTGAGCGACTGCTAATCCGAACTTTGCTTCGTCGCCGAGCTTCTGGCTGGCTATAATCGTCTCGAATTGTGCGAACCAAAGCCGAGGTTTGTCGCGCCAGAACTGTGGTATTCTTGACTTGATGGAGATTGTTTCGATGTCGTCCTCCGACAGCCTCGTTGCACGTTCTTGAGCCATTTCTACGTCGGGGTCACCACTTTAGAGTACTTGGACTTATTAGTAAAACAAGAATTGGGTTTCAAATACACACAATTTTATTCATCATAATCCTACGTCTAATATATACAATTTGTAAAAATGGTCAGTGGTCGGTTCTCAAAATCCAAAATATTTTGAACCAATAGCAGGGCAGCATTTTGGTTTTGCACCGAGTATAAATGAGGCGGCCCGCTGTACTTGACCATTCGGCCTGAGGAACCCAGTCAACCAGTACGCGCCGCGCTCTCGACGCGGACGGACGTGTATGCCATGTTATTGTAGATAGCTGCGCGCGCGCCGTTCACTCTATACAAACAGGCGTCCCATTATCAACGGTCGGTGCGGCGCTTGCGGCACGGCCAGTGTCCGCCGCGCTCCCGGCGAGTGAAGACGTGCGTTATGTATGTAGGGCGCAGTCCACTACAAGGATTTTAATGTTTGAGATAGGTTGATGTGTTGACGTCAGAATGAGTTTGATTTAAATGATCCTTAAAATTAGACTTCTTTCTGGTAATTATCTAAATATTAGGGTGAATTTTCCAACTGGGCGTAGATGGTCAAATCATGAAGAATAGCGAAAAATACTGAAAAAACTAAAAATGCAATATTGGATTTTTGAATAATCGATATTCCTGCCCAGGAATCGAACCCTTTGATTAATAAATAATAGTGTCACTAAAAAGGAACAAATTCCGGGAAGTAATACCTTACCGACACCGGAAGTATCAATTAACGTAAGGGACAAAACTTTTTGAAAAAAAGGGAACCGACTTCAAAACCAAACACAAAAAAAACTATAAAATAACTTTTCTTTCGGAAGTCGGTGGCTTTGTTTTTTTTTATTTCACTGACATATATGGCCACCGACTTCAGAAAGAAAAGTTATTTTATAGTTTTTTTGTGTTTGGTTTTGAAGTCGGTTCCCTTTTTTTCAAAAAGTTTTTTATTTTTCCCTTTTTAGTTGAGATTTAATCAACAACAAAAATCTTCATAAAATCGGCGTATTTGAAAATCTACAATCTTATTAAGAAAAAACGGATCTATGTGAGCAACTTCACGAGATATCCATTATTGTTATATACTAAAACCTTCCCCAGAATGTAACAAACACTTTCTGAAAATTGCATCAAAATCGGTTCAGCCAAACGCGAGACAATTGCGGACAAACATGCAATCGTCCCTGAAAATCTACGATCCAAGTAAGCAAAACGGATCCACGCGGGCAACGTCACGGGATATCTATTAGTGTTATATACTAAAACTTTCTCCAGAATATTATGAACACTTTCCTGAAAACTGCATCAAAATCGGTTCAGCCAAACGCGAGATAATTGCCGACAAACATGCAATCGTCCCTCAAAATCTACGATCCAAGTAAGCAAAACGGATCCACGCGGGCAACGTCACGGGATATCTATTAGTGTTACATACTAGAACCTTCTCCAGAATGTAATGAACACTTTCCTGAAAACTGCATCAAAATCTGTTCAGCCAAACGCGAGATAATCGCGGACAAACATACATACATACATACATACATACATACATACATACAGGTCGAACTGAGAACCTACTTTTTTTTTTGAAGTCGGTTAAAAATACGACTTTTCAGGAGAGCCAAAAAACGATTTTTATTTTTTTGTTTTGTGTATAACTTTTTACTGTCTGGTCCAATTTTTATGGTGTTCAGAGCAAAGTTTCTTAGAATTTCCCCTTCTTTCTTGTTTTTTACGAAAGATTTAAGAATACCCAGTAGTTTCAAAAATAGCATGTCCTTTACATTAAAAAAAAATGTTTAGATGACCGTTACGTTACTGAAATTTTATAGATATTCCGTCGAGCGTAGTGTAAGCAGCAAGAGAAATAGAAAATTATACGAAATTTTGTTGTAAAGGACTTTATCAGTGTTGCAATTTAATGTAACAATAGATTATCTACTAAAATTTTTACTATTTTAGCACTATGGAAATGAGATTAAAGAGTAAATGAGTTCAGTTTCAGGTTTAACTGCTAGATATAGCAGATTTAAGTCTGATTTGAGTCGGACCGCGTCCTACTGCTCCGAGCTAGCTCGGTTACTAGGCTCAGAGTAGTTCTACATAGTTTTAGATGTTTATGAAGCAGGATTTACCTGTTCACTTTCTTCTTCGTGATCGCTGAATCAAAGGAATAGTCCATATTCTTCTCCTTTTCACAGATTACTATCCTTTTGCTATAAAAGACTTATGTTTTTCCCGTCTTAACTCTTCGATAAACATGTCTCTGACAATTCAGATACTATTTAAAACAAAATCCGTTTTTTTTTCTTTGTTGACTATAAAATATTTAACAGAATTAACCACTATCCGAGTACACTTTGTATGCAACTTACTCGTTTGAGCCCACTCGGTCCGAGCACACTTTGACCGTGTCAACGCGGCTTTAATTGGCTTTATAATTTGATTATACTAACAATTTAAGTTTTCTTGGAATTTATTGCTACCTACCACTTTTTCTCCACCTGGCAAGAAGTGATGATGTGTAGGTAGCGGCTCTGAAGAGGATACCTATCTTCTTCAGACCCGATGAATGTATGAATGTAATGGAAACGAAAGGTCGATGAATTAAGGCATAGGAATTGTGCGATACATGATATTAGTATGATAAAGTAGAAGTGACGAGTAGAGAGGACGTAAGGGGAAAAGTAAAATAAAAGGTGCATGGGTTGTGTGAAAGATGAAGCAACAAATATCTGTTTGACGTATTTCATCTGCAGTAATTACAGCTCATTTCGACTTAGAATGGAGATCGTGCGCTGTGGTGCTCCTTGGGTGAAGGAAGCCAATGTCCAAAAGTGGTCTTTAATATTTAAAAATGATAATAGTGATGAATTTCACCTACAGATTGATTTGTGTTGTCTATAGTTTATGTATTTTTATGTCTTTTAGCCGTAATTTTCCAAATCCCTTCATTCTTTTCTGTTGCATTTAAATTTTGTCGAGGTAATTTTTCGGATTTTTTATGTCGTAAGTGTCACGATTCCTAACATTTTATATAAACTTCAGATTTCGTCAAACAATTTTTTAAAGTAAGGGACATATTGTTTACTGTGAGAGACATTTTATTTACAGTAAGGGACATGGTTTTTAAAGTTAGGGGCATTTCATTTAAAGTAAGGGACATTGTCATTTAAATCGACTTATTTTTGACTAAGGTAAGGGTGTAAATTATTTAGTACGGTGACTTACTTCAATTTTTTGAGAAGAAAAAATATTAATGACTGTTACATCACATTTTTTTTCAGAAATCGTTTTTCGCGGTCAAAATTTTTGTACTGTAAGGGACATTTTTTTAAAGATAGAATTTTTTTAATATTACCAATCGATAGAGCGCGAAATTCTGAATCCAATGATATATACAGGGTGTATTTGAACAGATCACAAAGCCGTTAACTACGCATACTGTACATCTAACTAAGTAGCTTTACACTAAAATTATCGCTGGGAACCGACTTTTATTTTTAGGTATCAAAAAAAATAATAATTTTATTGCGCGCAATGTAAAGCAAACAGGTTTCTGTCGTTGTGTGCGTAGGCGGGCTTCACGCACACAAGCGCGCCTGCTTACGCTGGAACGCGCTGTGATAAGAACGTATCGGCGACGTTCTAGTTCTACGTTCTTTCGATTATTTGCGGGGATGAATGAAATGAATAAAGTTTCCGTGAAAACAAATAAGAAAAATCCTACTGAGATGCACGATGTTCTTAATTTTTTTTTAAGATCGTAAAATCATGGAAAGAGACCTCTCGCCCAGGTTGGGGCGGGAAGGTACTGTCAGACTTCACCGACTAAAATCGACGTGCTCTTTCGTGTGCCCTTTACGTTCCAGGGCCGTGGTACATCTTTCAAACAATCCCACAACCCCAAGATGTTCTTAAATTAAAAACTCATAAAACACTTACCTACTGTCCATCGCTGATATCATCAATCGGTGGTCTCTCAACACTCACTAACTGCGGTTCAAACTGCCGACCTCCCACGCGGAGACAGACGCGAGCTCTAGTCAGCGTCTCTTGATGAACCAGTTCCAGGATTCCTTCTCGCTCTGACCGCTGCTTGAGTTCATCAAAAACATCAATGATTTTTTGACGCATCTCCGCAGCAGTCTGGCAGGTACGGTCAAACACCCTATCTTTCACGTATCCCCACAGAAAGAAATCCAAAGGCGTTAGGTCCGGTGAGCGTGCAGGCCAATCATGGGGCCCATATCGCCCAATCCAATTGTCGCCGAACAGCTGCGTCAGCTGATCGCGAACCAGTCTCACGATGTGTGGTGGTGCACCGTCATGCTGATACCACACGTCTCGCCGCTGGATCAGTGGCATGTCATCTAACGTGTCGGTTAGGTAACCATTAATGAGGTTGAGGTAGGCAGGTCCGTTCATACTTGGTGGCAAGAAAACGGGGCCCAGTATCTGATTTCCCATGATGCCAGCCCACACATTATGTTTCCACCGTACCTGGAAGCCCGTTTCCTGGGTTTGATGTGGATTCACGGAGCACCAATAGTGTGAATTTCGACGGTTCCACATTCCATTATTTGTGAAAGTGCATTCATCCGTGAAAATAACTTTATTCACAAATCCTCGGTCCTGCCTTAGCAGCCACCTGCAGTACTGCATACGGCGTGTTGTGTCACCCGGCATGAGTGCATGCACGCGATGAATTTTATAAGGTCGTTGCCTATCCCTTTTTAGAACTTTGTGCACGGTGGAATGAGACACCATGTACCTAGCCCGATGGCCATGCCGCCTTCGCAATACTTTAGCCGCTGTACGCACTCCCAAACGAGGGTTTTCTCGCATCACAGATAAGATGGCCGTTTCGGCCGCTGGCGTTATTTGCCTGCCACCCCCCTGTGAAATCGGCACGATAGGCTGATTATCCAACAAACGTTGCACTGCCCGCGTGAAAATACGTGAATCACTAGGCTGGAACGCTTCAGGGTATTGTCTTCCATAAATTCGTAGGGCTTCGGCAGCATTTCCATGCGCCATACCATAGCAGTATACCATATTAACATACTCGCGCGCAGAATAATCATGAAACGGCATTTTCGTATCTAAAACTTAAAAAAAAAACAAACGCACTAACTAGCAAAAACAAACACAAAAGTACTCAAAAACACACAGCCTCTTTGTGTGTTAGCGAGTACACAGTCACAGAACACTCAACAGTAATTTTTTTCGGAAACAAAGACACAAGAAGTAAATTCGATCGTGTCAGAAACCGAACTAAATAAAAATTCTAGACAAATTTCTTGGTCGGCACGTGGCGGCTGGCAGTGGGAGGGGCCAGCGAGTGGAGCGAGCAGGCGGCGCGAGCGCGTCGGCTCGTTTTAACATGCGTTTGAACTACCGCGAAGGTGTGGCGAAGGGCGGGTTCTCATTACAATACGATTCACGAAAGATGACCACAAATGGCGGCCGTCTGCGCACGTACACTCATGAAGAAAAGACTTAAGACAAAATAATAGTTTAATGTTAGTTAAATAATTTGTGTAATGTTGTAAATGCTGGTTATGCAAATAAATCAAAGGTAAGTAATTTAAAATGTTTATTAAAATAAATTGAACTTGAATTGATTTACTCTTTTGTAATTCTTTGTACTGTCGATACACACGTCTTTGTTGCCGCGGCCGTTTTTTTTGTAAGCTTCGAGTATTTTCGGAGTGGGAAGCGGTCTGCTCCTTCTGCGAGGCAGTAATGCTCGTGAAGGAGGAGGCGGGCCGCGAGCGAGAGAGGACAGCGTCCTCCCTCCGCCCCAACCGCAGTGGTAGGCGCCCGCGGCGTCGGACGTCAGCAGATGATCTCCGGCCACCGTAGGCGCGGGCATACGGGCAGCGAGTAAAGGGCAACTCGCTGCCCGACCATGGAGCATGCCCGGGTCGACGGCGCGTTGTGTCCCACGCGCGCCTCAAAGAGCGTCAGCACACTGACGGGGCCCCCCTCTCAGAGGGCCAAAGCCTGCCGGGGTCGCGGGATTATTTCCTTACCGTGACCCCGGAACATAACAGGCTATTGAAGGACACCGTGGATTTTAGTCAGTAAAAGTCTGACAGTCCCTCCCGCCCTGCCCGGGGCCGGAGGACTCATTTGATGATTTTACCACGCTAAAAAAAAAAAAGCTTCGAGTATTTGAAAATCTTGTGAAAAATTGTAAAACGTTGTACACCAAACTTCTCGAATGTCTATTCAAAGCATTGCCTTTTCCTCGCGGTATTGTGGTGGCTTAAAATAGCAAATAAGTTCAACACAATATCAAATCTCAACAAAAAACCTAACAAACAACGAAAGTAAAGAAATAAAAAACAATTTAAATCAAAGAAACACTTCTTTTCGACTGTACTAAACAGCAGTGTGAGAGCCACGATAGACGAATAGCGACTGAGCGGCCTATCACGAGACGCGCGCGCACCAATGGCGTCGCTCCGGTCTTGACGCATTCCTCCTGCGCCTCACCCCGCACCTCCAAAGGGACTTAAGTCTAGAGAAGAGAGTCATTGACCGTCGGAAGTAATCAGCTGTACGTTTCTGCATTTATTTCCAACGTACATTACTGTTCGTAACTTCAAATGCGTAATTTATTTAGAAAAATCGAAAATACAGGTAATGTTTGTTTGTAAAAAAGTTTTGTATTAATACTTAGAATAGGATTTCGTAAAAAAAAGTTTTAAAAAAATGCAACTTTGACCTTCAATATCTCGAGAACCCGTGGAGTCCCAGGTATGGTCTAAAAGAAAAAAATGATCCAAATAATGGGTAGAATACGTGGCTTTCGGCTTCGTTAACGGTCCTAAGACACCCGGTATAACTCATTTTCGCCAAAATGTCCCTTACGTTAATTGATACTTCCGGTGTCGTTACGTCAAATTTAAGGAAAATGTCAAATAATAATAAAAAAAACTGAGTAATAAATCAAACCTGTACATTTAAAATCGGGATTCCCATATTTTAAGTCTTTATTTCCATAAACAATTCTGGTTTTCTACATAATTTTTATCCTCCTACCAAAAATAAACCTCAAAAAAAACAAGCCGGAAAAACCAACACGCCAACGATATCTCCTATCACAATCAACGATCACTTTGATTCCTTCACACACTCAGTAACAGTCGGTAATACCTTTTGAGTTATTCCTGGGAATCGCACCCCACCGTGGGCCCACTCATTTCTCATTTGGCCCGAAGTGAACAAATTGCAAGTACTTACTGTGGCACTAACGTTCGAACGGAAGCCCTACTAAGGGATCAGAAAGTGCGAGTTTTGAGATTGCAAAAAGAAAAATGTTATTTGAGATTTTTGTTAAAAGGTCATAAAATTCAACGACGACGATGGCACGGTTGGTTCAGTAGCTAAGTGATCGACAGCTGTGCAGCGTGTCACGTGTTCAATTCCCACACGGATCAAATATTTGTATGACGAAGAAGTAATTTTTCCGGGTCTGGGCGTTTGTGTATTCGACGGTTAACCACCAAGACCTCCTAACTGACATATTTTGACAAATTGGTTTTTTCGCGGATTCTCTTCATAAATATCGTATCTCACACAATAGCAAAATCTTCTATTTATAATTCATAATATTTCTGGTATTTTTACAATCATGGAATTATCTACTAACTTTACAAGAGCGAACTTTGGTGGCATTTGCTGCTAACTCCAGCGTGTGCGTTACAATTCGTATGAATTCGTCGCATGTTCGCGCGCTCTCGGCCTTAAAAGTAAGTTTTATTGTATTTCTTGTTAAAATTAGTTAATTTTTCGTTATTAGACTTACATGTTAGTTTAATTCAAACGTTATTTCCGCGGTAGTAGTTTGTTCTTACTTATAAATCAGCCATAAATACAAAATACGTAGATAGACGGTATTCGTAGTAACATTTTTTCGTATCTGTTCAGGATATTACGGTGAAGGTAGCAGTATTTAGGAGTTTTTATACTCAAATGTTTAAGTAATTAATTTAGATTTGTTTTAAGAAATGTGTTGTTTCTATTTCAGGATAAGTTCGCTTTGATCAAGAAACTTGGTCAAACTTTATTTGGAGTCTGAAAAACAAGATGCAGACCCAAAACAATGCCAAAAGCCATCATCCACAGAGCTGCTCAAGGCAGGGGAACACCTGTCTTGATAGAGCTTGTAAAGCTCGACGTATTATTTTTAAAAAGCCCGGCGATAACACGCTCCTTAAGAACAACCGCCCCGTTTGACTCCTGACCCATGTCTACAAGTTGTTTTCGAGAGTTATCTCGAAACGTCTCGCCCAAAAGTTCCGTAACTTGCAGCCGCCACAGCAGGCCGGATTTCGAAAAGGCTACAGCACCTGGACCCCATACCATGCCTTCAGGCAAATAATCCAAAAGACCGAGGAATATAATCAGCCTCTATGTCTAGCGTATGTGGACTACGAGAAAGCCTTCGATATTGTTGAGACCTGGGCTGTGTTGGAGTCCATGCAGAGATGCCTCACCGACTACCGCTACGTTGAGGTGATGAGATGTCTGTATAAGGTCGCAACAATGACTGTGCAAGTACAAGAACAGAGCACAAAACCGATACAACTGCGTCGAGGGGTAAGACAGACGTCATCTCTCCGAAACTGTTTACAAACGCATTGGAAAACGTTTTCAGGACGTTTGATTGGAAAGGACGGGGTGTAAATATCAACGGTCAGTACAACCCGCACCACCGATTGGCGGATGACATTGTCACCATGGCAGAGTTTTTGCAGGGCCTGAAAGTAATGCTGAGAAGCCTAAGCGATTCTTCAAGGCGTGTGGGTCTCGAAATGAATTCAGGCAAAACCAAACTCATGCTCAATGGTCATCCCGAGATCTGTAATCGTAAATAGTGCTGCCCTCGAGGTTGTGCAAGAATAACTTTGGTGTCCTCGACTCAGGTGGTATTTTTCCGAGGTGAAACGAGGACACCAAACTGAGAAAGAAGCAACCAGAAGGATACGCTTGGGCATTCGGGAAGCTGCGTCATATCTAAACCAGGGTTTATAACCAGTGTGTCCTGCCCGTAATGACTTCGAAGAAGAAACGTGGACACCTACCATAGGTCTGGTCCACAAATTTAGGGTTGCTCAGGGTGCAGTGAAGAGAGCAATGCTCGAAATTTCTCTCACATGAAATGCCAAAATCTCCTATGTACATTCATTCATCCATAAAAAGAAAACTAAAATATCTGCTATCTTACCTACCCATTTATTAAAATAAAGTAAAACAATAAATTTATCATAAAACAGTAAATAATCATATTCAAAACCAACTATATTTTTGCTTTAGTCATATTTGTCCTAATGTCAAAACTACAAGGTTTTTTGTGCCTACTGAAAAGTTTTGAGATATTGAGTTAGGAGTTCTTGGTGGTTAACCGTCGTATGTGACTTTATATGTTTTTGAACGCAACCACGACACAAGATTCCTGGTAGTAGTAATACGCCTTGCAGTCCGAAGATGGAAAGGGCCAGGTGGAATCAGGTTGTGCAGTTCAATCGCACAATTTGATTTCAAGTTCCAGTGGTCAAGCGCGATACTACCGTTAAAAAAAAAGAGCAAAAGGCTAATAGGCTAATCGGTAACGATGCTCTGGTCGATTGAAAGCTCCAGAGCCTTGAACATCGACGCCGTGTTACCAGCCTTTCGGTATTTTATCGGTTACGTTTCGGAGAGTGTGCGATGGAACTGCATTTGTTTTTTTGGGACAAACCCACCACACTATTCCCAAACCACTGCAACTCCTGAAAGCCAGAAGCAACAGTGTCAACCACCAGAAAAGCGCCGAGACAATGAAGCTCGACGTGTCCCGGAGAATGAATTTACCTGTCTTGGGTCCTGCAACCAAATTAATCAGAAAAGATTAGTGGAGGAGTAGGAAAAAATGGATGGATGGAACTGCATACTTAATTCCCCCTGGCCCTTTCCATCATTGGACTACAAGACTTAACAAGACGTACGGCAAAGCGTCATGGATATAAAATATGGTGGACATCCCCCCGGTACGGACAAAGCGTTTTGCCAATACCTTTATTATATGCACAGCTAAGGAGTGGAATTCCCTGCCGCCATCTGTATTTCCCGACAGCTATAACCTTGGGGTCTTCAAGTCAAGAGGGAACAGGTTACTTCTAGGCAAGCGTGCTTCATCGTCGACCACATCTTCGCTTACCATAAGGCTAGATAGTGGTCAAACGCGAACCTATCTTTAAATAAAAAAAAAAGAAAAAACAAAAACCAGAATGAGATCAAAGTGAGTTCCCGTAGTAGCTTCGTCTCTCTGAATGATGTGGAATAATGCTCCAGCCTTCCGTCATTACGGCCCAACGAGATTGTTTAGGCAATGAGTAGTTGTGTATTGTTTGTTTGCTTTATCTACTGTTCTCGTTTTTTTTCCTCAGGTGGAATGAATGGCCAGTTACTGTGCTGTGGCGAGTTGTTCTACTTTCATGTCGCTTTGTTGCATAATTAGCTGCTTTTTATCGTAGATGGATAATATGCGCGGCTATGCGGGTGGCGAGCAATGGGCGACTCGCTGTCCGCTCATGGACTATGCCTGTAACATCAGCCGTATGAGAAGGGCTTGCGAACGGAGAGAAATGGGTGACTCACCGTCCGATCATGGTCGTGTTCCACGTGTGCCTCAAAGAGCTGGCAGAAATCTTATGGGGCCTCCATTGAGGGCCAAACACTGCCGGGGTTGTGAGACTGTCTTAATAGGTTACCGTGACCTTGGAACGTAAAGGGCTATAAAAGAATCAAGTGGATTTTAGTCAGTACGAGTCTGAAAGTCCCTTCCGCTAAACCCAGAGTAGGAGGACTCATTGGATGATTATTTTTACCACGTAAAATCAGCAAACTGAAAAAACTGTCCATGAATAACAAAATTTGTTAATTTTACGATACGACGACGCCCACAAAATAAAAAAATAAAATAAATAAAATAAAATAAAATACTCTTTATTTCGGATAAGTAACATCCATAGGGGGTTAGTAAACAATAAATAAAACACGTGTAACCTATTTCAATACAAAATTTTATCATAAAAGCAAAATTGAAACCTCTGGAGACATCAAAACCCGTGGTTTATATTAAGGGGCGCATATCTTAGAGCGCAGCAGGCATTTAGAGTGATTTCCCCCCCTCCTGTCACGTGGCATCACAGCGCTTTTCAAATGAACTTCGCTGACCCCGTTGGAAAACGTACCACCTTGAGCTTATTCTAGCCTAGTACTTTGGCAGGCCATTTAGAGTTACCTTATCCCCGCGCTGCGTGTCACGTGGCGTCAGAGTGCAAGACATACCACCTTGATCTTATACTAGCCTAGTACTTTTGCTGGTTAGTGACATTCTATCAGTTTATAAGCATAGCTGGAATTTAAAAACTTTTTACTTTTGAAAAATGCGCAATACAAAGCGTCTCAAGGAGATATCGACACGGGCATATTATTGCATACCTTCATGCATTTTTATTTCGAGAAATTCTTTGAAACATGTTTAAAATTCATCTCTCTTCAATTTATTTAATAAAAAACAGTGTATCCAAGTTAAAGCACAAGTTACTTGTGCACTAAAAGTAAAAGTAACATATTATTAGAAAAAAATAAATAAAAAACAAATAACAAATCTTTATGTAATGCAAAAAGAATATCATATCAAGTAAGGATCGAACCCGAACCTCGTAGCTTACCAGTCCCGGCGTTCTTCCGTTCGGCTACCCGGTCCGCTGAGTAAACATTTAAAATAGCTGTTCATAAACTATGTCATGATTTTTCATTGGTTCTGATAAAATACAGCAGAGGACGAAGCTTTATCTTTCACATTTTATGTAATCCTGGTACTATCGGGACAAATGCATGCAAATTTTACGACTCTCCTATCAAACTATAAGGCTGCGTTTCCACCAGAGATGTGCGAGGATGCGTAGCTAGGGATGTGTTTGTAAAGAACCAATAGAATCGCTTCATTTACCTCGCTTTGGTCAGCACAGCTCTGGTGAAAACGGCTGAGCGGAGCTAGATTTTTGCGCATACAAAACAAGCGAGGGATTTGTTCGAGGGATGTGTGAGAGGGATGTGTTGCGAAGGATGTGTACGAGAGATATGTACGAGGGATGTGTTGCGAGGGATGTGTAAGTGGGATATGTTGCGAGGGATGTGTTGTGTCTTCACTCCCACTACACCGCACCCTTGTCGCCACATTTCACAGCTACGCTACACATCCTCATAGGCACATTTTCATGCACAGCTTTGGTGGAAACAACCACACCTTTTACAGCACAGCTAAACATCCTCGCACGACACATTTCCATCGCACATCTCTGGTGGAAACGCAGCCTTACTGACTGAAGTGAAGCGATGCGCGCCGGCCGTGACAATTTATAAGGGGCCATAACTTGTCCTGAATTCAGGATCCGATATTCAGAATATGATTTAGAGTAAGAAACTTAGTCGCCAAAGCATGTACTAAGTCGTGTCCTAATTAGGATGCTACTCGTCCTAAATGCAATTACACTTTCCTGAATTATGGACGTCCTGAATATCGGAGCCTGAATTTAGGACAGTGTAAATTGCCCCTTATGTTTTGAAAGTCTAAAATAGTTTGAAACACCGCCCGCCGTGATGATATCTTTCGTAATATGTTTGCCTGGTAAGATCGTCAAAAAATGCCCTTAAAAAATGAATGAAGGAACTTCGTGAAAATAAATGTTTGTTTACTTACGCTAATGTCAAAGAAACTCTTTCATATCTATGATTGCCTAGTACTAAAAACTTCGTGTATGACTTGTTAGAGCAGTGTTGTATAGTTTATGTGGCAGATTAGATAGAGACAAAGATACCATAAGAGAGAAACATCGAAGATATCATGGTGTCTCTGTCACACGACAGTGACAGAAATATACTTTGATGCCGCCTGCACTGTGTCTGTAATGTAACCGTTGCGTTTTATGCTTTCCTGTTAACGTGGCTACAAAATTACACTAAATGGTTAAAACTCAGAAATAAATGATATTACGTATATTATATCGATCACTAGCGGGGGGAATGGCGCGAGCCAGCAAAAGCGACACAGGTCCTACCTCGGACACGCCTCGCGGGCGACTGAAGCAATGCACGTAGGGCACGTCGTTATATAGTTAAGGGTAAAAAAAAACAGAAATATTTAGAAAAAAAGTAACCGGAAATTCCTCTGACAAACATCATTACCTATCTATTGATATGTTTTTAGGACCAAAAGCATGGTCTACTTCAAGTACCACTGAAAAAACGTTAAAAAAAAAGGTTGCACTCCAGGAGTGCCGGTAGAAGTGAAAACTTTTTTGTTACTATGTTTTATTTTAAAACTGGAGTAGTACAGATATGAAATTAACTAATTTGAATGACGTCTTACTCATTTTCGATCAGGGTCACGTGACCCTGACGCGAGTTTTAAATTTTTTACCCATTACAGAAAAAGTGTACAACGCCGCTAAAGAAGTTTTCACTTCAAAAATCTCTATTTTCGCGATTTTTTTTGATCAAGGCAAGTTATAAATATCGCGTTTTCAACTGCAAATTAATTTAGATAGTTCATTGAACTACAACATATATTTTTTTCGGATCGAAAAAAAGAATATTTGATTGTTTATTGTTGAATCAAAAATAGGTCGATTCCTGATTACCTGGCCTTAATATTTTAAGAAATTGTTTTAACAATCTTGAGTACCTACTAATAATTCGATTCATTAGTATACGTGGCAAAATTTCATATTAAAGTGTTGATAAACTTGAGCATCGACTTTTAGTGAGCATAATTGCAAATGTTCCATTACAAAAAATACGTGTGGCACTCGGCCGCGGTAACGCTACTGCATAGCATTTTTAAAACGTAAGAAAAAAATATCGCCTACTGCGAATATTTAACGAGAATAATATCATTTATTTAAAATGTTTGTGGCGCACTACTGTAATAAAGAAAAATAAATTATAATGAAAATATAAGTGGGTCTTTTATATACCGGATTTCTAGGTCTCACTTCCAAACTGGGTCAAAATTTTCAAAAGGTTATGGGCCCAGCACGCTTCCACTGCGCCACTCTGCTTTGTTGTAGGAGAATTTTATAAGTAGGTTTCTTTGTGAAAACTTCTTTTTGTAGCTGGCCGTTTAGAATCAGTAAGAAAAAGTAAATTGTATTTATCAAGGATTTTTTTTGAGTCTCTTTAACTGAAACGACGTTAGACGAGTGTTAGGTTATGTTAGGGTATTTTCGTTAGGGAATTTCTCGATTCGGTCGCCGCGCTCAGAGCCCGCGGTAAAAGCAATGCAATAGCTTAAAAACAAACAAGAGCGTTTTAGCGAGCATTCTAATGAACGTTCTGCAGAGCTTTTTGCCCAGCTGACTGTAATGTTAAGTCTGACATATTCATGAAAAGAATTTTCATTGCTTTGTTTTTGTTTTGAGAAAAGTTACATTTTGCTATAGTCACCGCCAAATAAGTCTGGAATAAAGGTTATTGATCTTAATTATGCATAGTTCGAGTTTCAAAGTAAATATAAGGTCAAGATCGGCTCTTACCACGATACGTTTGTTTTGATCGTGTTACGACACTTTCTTTGCATTTTTTTTAATGGTTTCGAATACATTGGTACATGGGTCATCGAATTTTGTTTCACACTTATCTGGCGGAAACTATAAAGTTCTTTATTCATATTTTTACGTACTTTGTTATACAAATATAAACACTGAACTGCGAAAGTTTACCTTAATATTTTCAAAATAAAGTTTAAGTCTGCTCTTGACACTTCCTGCAAGTTTAAACGCCTCCATGTACTATAAATGCATGTCTACCGTAAAATTGAGTTCCTTTCCAACGGAATGCGACAGACGTGTGTCGAGAACCAACATAAACATACATACGACAACACCTTTACACCCTCACCATAAGACTTACTTTACTTTGATTGAACTCTAAAATAACATTGCCAAGCGCAAGAGACGATTGCACTGACCATTTCAAGTTGATCTTTAGCAGGTTCGTAAGTTCCCTTCTATCGCCTTCTTGGAATAGTTGGAAGGGTAACGGGGTAGTTCAAGAAATGTTGGTTTTAGTCCAAAACGTTTTATGGTACACATGTTTGACACTTCAGCGGTGAATGATGTCAGGATATAGCTCCTACAGTATCTGATGTCGGCTCGGGATTTTAGAGTGCTAAATATATTTTCAGACAGATTTCTCCGACAAACTGTAAGTTATTGGATAATATGTCGGACAATAACAACAATTCCCTTTGTGTTTTGTGGTTTCTTGGATAGCCGAGTTCAAGAGTTCATAAGCGATAATCTCCGACTTATAGTCAGGAAAAAGTAGTAGACGTGCAGGAAAATATGCTACTTGGCTTCCATCCTTGGCATCAATCACAGAGACAAGTCGAGCTTCATTGTCTCGGCGCTTTTCCATTGGTTGCCACTGTTGATTCTGGCTTTCAGGATTTGCAATGGTTCTGACAGGGCCCTCTAAGAGGGCCAGAGCCTGCTGGGGTCGCAGGACTGTCTCACTCGGTAACCGTGACCCTGGTACATAAAGGGCTATTGAAGGAACACCGTGGATTTTAGTCAGTACAAGTCTGACAGTCCCTCCTGTCCCGCCCTGGGCAGGAGGACTCATTTGATGATTTTGCCACGCTAAAAAAGAAAAAAGGATTTGCAATGGTTTAGGAATACTGTGGTGGGTTTGTCCCAAAAAAATACTATAATAAAAAGTTATTTGTATTTAACAAAAGTTGAAGAATGTTACTTATTGAATGTCGTGTTGCATTCTATTGCTCCACGAAAAATAACTGCGGTGTGAATGCACCTTATCACAAAACCAAAAAAAACAAAATACAATCACCAACTATGCTTGTCACCCGCTTTTTACGACCGTTTATTCATTGCCAGGCGTTATCATCAAGTCCCAGTAACTCGTAGTAACAGTTTTATGATCTAAAACTCAAGCAAGTTATATAGGCGAATTCTGCCAAAACGCCCGATTTATGGAGTGCATAAACGCACTATTGAGCATAAACTTCGATTTGGGCCGTATTTGAGAGAGTTTTAGTATTAAACCTTATACTTTTTTATTTACGAATTTTGATGACTTGCTTTTTTTCATACTTTTTTTTTGTTGATATTTATCATGTTACCACTGCTGGGACCGTCACATGAAGTGGGGGCTGGTTGACTTCAAACGAGTTTGAATATTTGTAATGGATAGCAATGATGAAAGTTGTCAGTAGGCCTACTTACAAGCATCACATCTATTACTCAGACTTAATCAACCCAAATTCCATGGACCATGCCCGGGTCGACGGCGCGTTGTGTCCCACGCGCGCCTCAAAGAGCGTCAGCATAATGACGGGGCCCCCTCTCAGAGAGCCAAAGCCTGCCGGGGTCGCGGGACTTATTCCATCACCGTGACCCCGGAACATAAAGGGCTATTGAAGGACACCGTGGATTTTAGTCAGTACGAGTCTAACAGTCCCTCCCGCCCTGTCCGGGGTGGGAGGACTCATTGGATGATTTTACCAGTTCAAAAAAAAAGGCAATAGTTTAATTAAAGTTATAGGTTGTTTTCAAAGTAAATTATACAAATACTACAGAATTTATAGTGAAATAATGTTAAATTCGTATGCAATTCAAACAATAAAATCTTACAACTTTATTTAGTAATCAAAATCAAGTTCTTTTCTCATTAAATAATATTTAGTCACAAAATGATTCTGTCGAGCTCAAATGAATTGAGTTCAACCGTTCTTCATTTGAAATAGGTGAGTCTTCAAATGGACACACGGATGCAACGTATAGCCCCAGAACGCTCCATTCTACACCAAAAGAGAATTCAGAATTGCCTAGCTCACACTTTAGCGTCAATATCTGCTCCAAAAGCTTCCAATCCCTTTGAACCCCAAAGAGGCGAATATTAAAAAGTATTTATTACGAAATGGGGAAAGTTTGTCATAAAATAGCAAAAGTTTTTGACAAGGGATGTTAGATTAGATAGAAGAGGACAAAAGAAAGACTGTAATTAAGGACAAAATACTTATTTGGTCTCTTTCGTATTTTTGATAGCTAAGCTAGTGCGCATATTGGAGTCGAAGCAGTTTTAGGAGTCAACGACAAAACTGAGGTGTTGGATATTGGCTCGTTGCCCTCATCGCCTTAAACTCGTGCGGTTAGTATTCTTAATGAGGCATTGGGTCGATGTTCTGGTCGATTTATAGCCATGCGGCTAGTCATCAGTCGTGATGCTTGCAGAAAGTAGTAGTAGAAACGAGTCGAATTGACATTTAGACGGTCAATTTCCACCGCATGGCTAAAATCGTTCAAACGATACTGTGAATTCATTATTATGGATTTCTATGAATATGCTCCCTATATCCATTCTTTAGCGTCACTAGATCGCTTGGAGGTCGTTTTGCGAAGCCGGTCGACGTTTGCCTGCTTGCGAACTGTTACAACCGGGATCCTTGTAGGGTTTTAAAAAAATGAAATTACTGAATGCTAGAAGTAAATACTTAATATATTATTAACTTCAAGCATAGATTAATTTTCCACAATAAAACGCAAATACCTTCTGTCAACAGCTGATAAAAATGAATCCTCAACGTTAATATCAAAACAGCTGATTGTCAAAGTCCGTCAAAAAGTTTTCTTGTTTTTTTTTGTCATCACGTCGATTTCGTAGAATTAATCAGGATCATTAAAATTACACGAGATACATGGGCAAGCGACAAGTGCACGGGATGATGGTTAGGAGACGACTGGCGTGCTGAACCGAGGGGATGTTGTGTAGATAGCTGATTAGGCTAAACGGGGTACAAAGGCAGGATGTAACAGAACGTCGACCGACTTCGATTTTGGTTACAATTTGCAATTCGCATGCTTGCTTTGCGTTGACTTCGCATGGTTCAAAGCGGACTTATAGGAGTTTGACTTGATTCAAAGAGACAGACAAGTCCAGTCGTAGGTCTGTGCTCAATCTTAGATCGTTAAGTCGCGTGTTTTGAAAGGAGGTTATAATCTTCGCGAAAGATCGTTGATGACGCCTTTAATTATTTTCGTGGCCTAGTTATAGTTAGTCTTTGGTGTTGAAGGAAACTTTGTTTTGTTATGTAGTTGAAAAAGTTTGAAGAAATTATGAATTGAGATTTCATGATAATCTAGTTAAATATTATAGAACGTTGCGAGACTTGGTGTTTGGCCAGATAGGCTGTGTCCCAGCAGTGGGAACATTATAGGCTGATGATGATGATTAGTACTTTCGACCACTGAAATTTGTTAATCTCTATAATACACATAATATAAATCTTCCTTACAAATCTTTCTTGCTGTAAAGGTGCGTACAGACCATGTAACAATGTTATATAACACGTCCACACCATATAACATTGTTATATAACATTGCAACATAAAAACAATACCGTACACATTAGTGCAACAATGTTATATAACAATTGTCGTTTGTCGTTCTTCAGTGCTATCCACAATGTTATATAACATTCTGTGTCCACATCATCTGAAACATGTTATATAGCAATGTTATATAACATTTTGTGTCCACATCATCTGAAACATGTTATATAGTCTGTACGCACGTTTAGACTCGCTCTAACTCGAGAACGGCTGTACCGATTTGGCTAATTTTGGGTTATGAATTATTTTTGGAAGACCAGGGAAGGTTAAAAAGGTGTTTTTTTTTAGAGACTGGCACTGAACGTAGTTTGCCTGGTCAGCTAGTCTTTTATTAATAACCCTTTATATCGGAAAGTTAAGCATCCCATGATTTCACCTTTAACCAAACAAAGTTTGAACCAATAAGAGTTTTGTTAGAACCTTTCAAAAAGGAAAGGATCGAAGCAATGTCCTTAATGTTTACCGATAAAAATAAATTGGCTCATTCAAAGATTCCATCACGAGATAGTCAGGTGTACAGCAACCCTTAGAACGTTTTTTTTTTGCATTTAACCGTATGTTTGTATAGTGTAAAGTTTTTCTAAGATGGTATCTGTTTTATTTTAGGTCTACCAAAAATTTTTATTAGGTACTACTACTCCGTACCTGTTTATTGGTTTTAAATACAACCATTACATTATTATTAATAAAGAAAATACCTATTTAAGCACACTACATTTAAAAACTAAAATTAAAACATAAATATCTACAAAAAAGACTTAATTAAAAATTTATAGCGCGCCAAAAAATTCATCCACATCGCTGTCAATGGGGAAAGTGCCCAGAACGCTGGCAGCGTTGCCACGTTGGATGGCAATGCTACTACTACTCCGTACTACATAAAAGTAAAACGGCAGAAAATCATGTCTGTTGTATGGAAGCCCCCTTTCATATTTATTTTTAACCGACTTCAAAAAAAAAAGTAGGTTCTCAGTTCGACCTGTATGTATGTATGTTTGTCCGCGATTATCGTAGATTTTAAGGGACGATGCATGTTTGTCCGCAATTATCTCGCGTTTGGCTGAACTGATTTTGATGCAGTTTTCAGAAAAGTGTTTGTTACATTCTGGGGAAGGTTTACGTTTATAACAATAATGGATATCTCGTGAAGTTGCTCACATAGATCCGTTTTGCTTAATAGGATTGTAGATTTTCAAAGACGCCGATTTTATGAAGATTTTTGTTGATTATCTCAACTAAAAAAGGGAAAAATAAAAAACTTAAAAAAAAGGGAACCGACTTCAAAACCAAACACAAAAAACCTATAAAATAACTTTTCTTTCGGAAGTCGGTGGCCATATTATTATTTCGACGAAATAAAAAAAAATCAAAGCCACCGACTTCTGAAAGAAAAGTTATTTTATAGTTTCTTTATGTTTGGTTTTGAAGTCGGTTCCCTTTTTTAAAAAGTTTTTTTTTTATATTCTGTGTTTTGGTATATAGCGGCACAGTTCGACGGCACGGTTAGCGCAGTGGCTGAGTGATTGGACTGCTACGTGTCGCGGGTTCAATTTCCGCACGGAGCAAATATTTGCATGATCTATATTTACTTGTTACGGGTCTGGGTGTTTGTGTATGTGAGTTTTTATGTTTGTACACGCAGTTTTTTTTTTTTAAACCGATCTACAGTTTTAGCCTTGTGACTGACGGTCAGACAGACAGACTGACAGACAGACAGCGTCGTCTTATTATTAGGGTTCCATTTTACCCTTTAGGTACTGAATCCTAAAAAGAGATAATGAACAAAACATTAGTAAGACTCCTTGATTTTCTGTAATAACATCAACATTTCGCGTCAAAAAACAACAATTTGTATAATAAAATAAACCTCACTTCATCTATCAGGCCTAATGAAATGAAAACACAAAATAAAGCAATAAACAAATAAAATCTGAACATCCTCTACTTTAAAAAATGGCTCACTTTACCATAACGAGGTGTACACCGTTTGGAGGTACTATCAATGAAAGAAAATTGTGTACTGCCGGCCTGCCATGATTAATTAATTTATTTATTAACAAAGGTACACCAACAGCTGCTAAAAATAAATTAATAAATAGTGTAGTTAAATATGAGTACAAGGCTTATACAGTTTCCAATAATAGGTGAACCAACATTCACAAACATAGGTGGTAACTTAAAGATGATGTCTTAAAGCGTGAGTAGTTCTGCTGTGGAAAGAGACAGAGCTATACAAGACGTCTATCGCCACCTCGGTCCCTCACTGGACCTTTTCTGGCTTTGAGATGTCATGGTAGGCCATCTGGTTAGTTTATTTCCTTCTCTTGTACGTCAAGGTGGATGAACCTAGGCCTTAACACAAGATTTCTGTATTTTATTTACAGCGCACTTTAAGGGCGGTCTAAGGGGGAGGCCTATGTTCAGCAGTGGACGTCTTCCGGCTGATGATGATGATGATGATGATGCACTTAAAGTATTTGCTGCATTTATTGTATGGACAGTTGAAGAAGCGCCTTTAGTGTATGTACAAACGAGGAACTTCCATTTAAGTAACGTCAAAGTTTTCGTTTACTTTTCGTCACAAAACGGGAATCCTAGGCTAAGGCCTACCTAGTTTGTATTTTATCCAAACGTGAATGCCATTAATGTCTTCAAAATCCAAGCGCTAGTGAAAGCATCTCTAACTTTCACTAGCATTAAACATAACTCATTTAGCACATAACCACCGTTTATCAATTTCGGTCTCTCAATTTTTTTTATCTTTTATTTAAGTTATTAAGGCCCTTATAATACATAATATTAAAATAATAACTGAAAACGAATAGGTTCATAATAATTAACTTTAACACAGCCTGTTTGTGTAAAGTAACCTATAAACGTTACTAGAGTAAACCGGTGCGTGCTTTTTTCGGCGTGAGACCTATCTCTTTTGTCGAGTGTACCTCGTAACTACAGGATTTATAGCACAGATGTAAATAACAGACACGCGAGATCCAATTTGAAACACCGCTTAAGATGGTAAATTTTTGTGAGTTGGGTGTACGCATTATTTATTTTACAGTGTTACTTTTGGGCCGAGAAAAAAATGGAGTCTTATTGAATAATTTATGATTATGGATATTTATGTACACATTGTCAACCTACAGACATGTAAAGAAGTTACTAGATTTTCAATTGAAAAAAGAAAAAAGAATTAGTTCTAGAGCCAGTACGAATCTGACATGCCCACCATCATAATGCAAACCTCCAAACCCCCTTCTACTGAGAAATCCTAATCGAAACTCCCGGGACTCAAGAATTACCGTGAACGGAAAGAGCTATTGAAGGACACCGTGGATTTTAGTCAGTACGAGTCTGACAGTCACTCCCGCCCTGCCCTGGGTGTGAGAACTCATTTGATGATCTTACTATTTATTACGCTAAAAAAAATATATCAGGGAATCCGATTCAGTACCCCACGCGCTCAACAGTCGCGCTTGCAACCACAAGACCAACGTGAAAGTACATTAAAAATAGAATTATGCTTATGACTGAGTAAAATAAGTTTTGTTAGAAAAAATATTTTCTAAAACTCAGTTACCTCCAAACAAATAAAATACAACCACAATTTACAAACAGTTGCTAAAACGAACCAAAACGGATTACGACATAAAAGGGTATGAAAAAAATGAGGTAACATGAGGATTATTGCACAAAACGGAATAACACAAACAAAAAGGACACAATCGTTCTCACCGTGAGAAGAACGTAAAAAGAATAATAATCCACTTCGCTTCAGAGGATTTTGCGAGTTATAAAAACTGGTGCGAGTCTGATTTGTTTACTAAGAGTTTCTATTCGTACAGTTACCTAACTTTATACAGGGTGATATATATTTTTTTTTTTTTTGATTTTAAATGAAATTTATTTATAATATTCAATTTACATCTATTAAACTAAAGAAACATAAAAATACTAAATTAAAATAAAACTAAACTAAACTATTAAAGAGCATCGAAAAATTCATCCTCAACGCTGTCAGCTGGCAATGTGCCCAAGAGACTGGCGGCGTTGCCTCTTTGAATGGCAATACTTAGCCTCTGGCCAAAGTAAAAGCCAGCTCTTGGGTCATGGGAAGCGTCAACCAGTCTTAGCAATATCTCTGTAGAGGCTGTGAGCACTCGGACCCCATGGCCCTATAGTTTCAACCCCAAACGGCTCAAAAATATAGTTACCACTAAGGTTGCTATATTTACGCCGCTTGAGGTTCTCAGCAACCGCAGCAGCAGAGCCAGCAGAGCACGATGAACTTGGAAGATGGGATGGCGCAAGAGTATCGACACAGGTAGCGTCCCATACTAAAGGCCTACCCATCTTCCAAGGAAACAAAGACATACCGTCCGGTCTCTTGCCATCGTCGCGTGCCAAGCCGTTGGGTTCTAAAACAGCTGGAACGCCGACGGTAACAAGAGCTCGTCGAATAATGTCGTTTAAGTTCGCGTGCCGCGCACGCGAACTTAAACGATGGTGATTTTTTAGTCACCATCCAAATTTTAATATATTAATCTTTGGCGAAAATCATTGAATACGTGTTTTTTCTTTTTTTATCAATCAATACAAAAATATCGAGATATCACGTCTCAATGTTATCTATAAAAAGTTGATGAATCTGCTGGGCTAACATACGCGGTCATGAGAAAATTCGAGATGGGATGAGAAATATTGTCACTCTCGATCATTTTCTCGCAATTCGCAACTTATGCGCCACGAGAGACAATTATCACGTCGTGAGATATCCCTTTCATGACGAAACGTCAAGTTTTATTTTTAAATGAAAACACTGATAATCATGTGTGTCTATGGTGACTAAAGCTACCCACACACAACAAATTGAACGAATGAAATGTGAAACAAGGCCAAAAGACTTGTTGTCAAGTTCATTAAATTAAAAAATAAAAATGTTTTTTCTCTTTTGCGAATATGAATAATGACAAGGATAGCACTATTGTCAATTTTAACCGGTGGCTTTACCGAAACGTCACAATCAATTAACATTCATGTCTGAAGTCCGGTTGTGTTTTTGTTTTTGTTTTGTGTGTGTTGTCTGTTTGAAATGGCATTTCAAAAGAAAACGTAAGTAAATTTGCTAGTTCTTGACAGTATAGTTGTGTATATTTTGTGATCGTACGATTGCTTGCATTTAATATTTATATTCGTAATCTAACAAAATGTTTTTGTTACAGGCGGCGAAGCAGCAGAAAGAAAATTTAGAAAATTATAAAGAAGATGATTAATAGTTGATTATCTTATGTTGATTTTAAATATTTTAATTAAAAAGACTGATGTATGTTTAAAATAGTTGATTAATAAGTATAGCGGTAAAACCACCTCAACTGAAAAAAAGCCTGATATTGAATAAAATGAATGTCGAAATTGCAAAATAAAAGTGAGGTTAGAATCGACTTTTGTTTTGGTTATAAATTTAAGCTAGGTATTTAGGAGAGATATGATGTAAGTAGGTACCAAATCTAATGGTTATATAAGGTTTGTTAAATGCTTTTGGACAACGCTAAAAAAATACTTTTAGTAGGTAAGGCGGTCGTTAGAATAAATTGAGATGAAAATATCAATTGTACCTATTGATTTTTATATTTATATTTTATACTTACCTTTAAATGGGCGGGCAAACCATCCCCATTGCGTGGTTCGAGGTCCACTCGTAGTTTTTCAACTATATATAAAGCCGCATAGGCTTTGTCATCCGCCACAGCGACTGGAACTCGCTGTCGCGAAGATCGAAAGGATCGCAGACGTCTCGTATGCGCTTCCTTTCGATCCGCCTATTCCACCTCTCCTCGTAAATAGTTAATAAATAATTATAATACGGCACTGCCATTTTTCGCAACACTTTTTATTTTTCTCCAGCTATCTCTTCGAACAGAATGATCGACGACAAATGAATCTAATCTAAATGTCAAAACTCGATTATTTATGAGAAAATATGGCGCCTATGTTGCAGTTTGTAGAGAAAATTTCTCGAAGTCTACGTTTGACAGAACGACATGACAAAATGTAGTGCAATGTTACCGACAGTCGAGAAGTCGAGATATGTCATCTCACCTCGAAAAAATGGCGTGAGATAATTATCTCGTGACGTGCATGTTAGCCCTGCTGGACACCGCGCTGTGATGTGTCGCTCAGGTGTAGCGGGGCGGGGCGGGGGGTGAGCGGGGTGCGCTCTGCCCGTTTCATGCGTCGGCAAGTGTATAACGTTTAGCTTAGTGACCACACAGAGCGGATGAGAAAATGATTTAATATGACAATTGACGTATCGATTTTTTTTCAAAAATGGGTTTAGTGATTGATACCTAATGAATAGAAAAATTTTGGACGGTGGTAAAAAAGTCATCCTGTATATGAGTCCGTTTCAAATTGAGAATTATTTTTAACCGACTTCTAATAAAAAAGGACGTTTTCAAATCGACCAACGTTGTATGTTTGTCCGTGATTATCTCGCGTTTGGCTGCACCGATTTTGAAGTGGTTTTCAGAAAAGTGTTTATTGTATTCTGGAAAAGGTTTTAGTACAGGTACAATAGTATACAACGTGTAACGTTAAATGCGCAAAACCTCTCGTGGGGTAACTCAGCCTACGTTACTGAACAATGTTTGTTCTAAGACTTTTGGAAATTCACAAAAAAAAAAGAAAACATACTGATGGGTCCGATCAATTTCTCATTTTGTATGAAAAAACAAATTATTTTTTTTGCGAATTTCTAAGTCTTAGAACAAACATTGTTCAGTAACATGGACTGAGTTACCCCACGAGAGGTTTTGCGCATTAAACGTTACACGTTGTATAGAATAATAATTAATATCTATTAATAATACCTACGCGGTTGGCGCAGTGGCTGAGCAATTGGACAGCCGCGTTGCGTGTCGCGGGTTCGATTCCCGCACGTAACAAATATTTTTATGATCTACAAGTAGCTGTTTCGGGTCTGTGTGTTTGTTTATGTGAGTTTCTGTGTTTGTAAACGTGTTACGTATACCAACCAGTAATCCGCAACCTAAGCAGAAACCCACATAACAATGAACAATCAAGTCATCAGACTAGCGACGGGAAGTCTAACGCTGACCAAGCATTCCATGGAAACCCAAATTACAATGAACAGACGGCGAAATATGAAACATGACGACCGGTCGGCAGCGCCGGGCACCGGGAAGGCGACTTACTTTCGGTTCAAACATCGAACGATCGTCACCTCTCATTAGGATTAAAATGTAATTTTTATAATTTTATTAAATATAAGTTCCTGTACCTCGGGTTTCAATGCAACCTACCTGCCCGCCCGACATAATTGGCGCAGCCGGTAGGATCCTCGAGATGAAGAGCAGCATTGAGCTGTCGTGGCGGTCATCGCGGCCGTTCGAGGATCCGAATCTACACGTCGTGACGCGCAGCAGGAGTATCCAGCCATTGATACAGCAGAGAGACCGAGATACAATTCATGTGAGTACACTAAAATCTTTTTAGTGGATTGCTCATCCTCCTAGTATTTAAGTTCCCTGTACCTACCTAAACATTTTCCAAAATTTTCCGTTCACGGGAATCTCGCGGAGTGTTAGGTTAGAAAGTAGGTTTAGTAATAAGAATTAAATAAAATTAATTATTGATTTAAATAGAGAAATTAATTTAAATTCTAGTGCTAGGTTAAATAGTCTACAAAATAAGATTGCAGATTTAGATAGCATTTTTAAGGCCCTTCGTTTGGTGCCTGAGTTTGATGGCAACGTTAACGTATTAACTAGATTTATGCAGTTATGTGACGAGCTGGTAGACGAGTTTGTTAAAAAGGCAAACCCGCCTAACAGACTTTCAGAAATTGCCCTTATTAACGGCATATTAAATAAAATAACTGGTCCCGCAGCCCGCTTGATCAATTCAAACGACACCCCAAGTCGAATCACTTAGACCTTTGCTCTTACCTTCGGATTTTAACATTATGACACAACCTAGACTGTTCCCTTTCAATAAGCCTGGACCCTCTAGGAGAATAATGCCACAGGCACCCGTACTATAGCGACCTAATTTAAATAATCAAAATCAGGCCAGATCACGCACACAGCAAATGTTTTGTGCTCCTCCTCCTAATTATAAACCAAATAATGCATTTTTTGTACCGCGTAACATTGTACCCACTAAAAAGTAACTTTCAACAACCTATGAGTGGCGTCATTCATTTTGTGCTTAAACATTTACCACACAGCAACGCGATAAGAGGACATGACTGGATTAAACCCGGGAATTCCTCAGCTAATAATAACTTCGCAAGTAACGAAATTAATTTCGACGATTGTTCTACTTATTACGGCTACGTAAATTATGATACCGATAGTTATTTCTTCCACGAACCCAACGAGTACGATGAAGGATACTATTACACCGATTATGATCAAGCGATTTGTCACCCACCGCTTGAGACAAATAGCGATGCCATAAAAGACGAGCCAGCTAAACAGTTTGAAGAAGGATTTTCAGAACCCTCAAAATTTAGACAAGCCAAGATAGAAGTCAACCTTCAAACCCAACGTCAACTTCCCTACTTGTAGATTCAAGATCCTTCACTAAAACTTCTAATAGACACGGGCGTTAACAAATCTTTTATTAGCCCTAAAGCAGTTAAAGCTTATCTAATAACGTACAGCTGAACTATGACCCTTTTGAAGTTTGTAATGCACACGCTGTGACACGTAGCAACTACTCGATAATGCTACCTTGTTTCTCTGAACTAAATGTTAAGGATTGTTTCACACTTTTTGTTTATAACTTCCACGACTATTTCGACGGATTGATAGGGTTGGATTTATTAGACAAGTGGGAAGCCACCATTGACTTTAAGACAAAATCATTAATAACAAAAAATACGATAAATCCTATACGGGTTTACGATTCACGGAACGCTAACCTATACGAAGATATCATCCTCTCTTCTATATATATCATTTGCTCTTCAAAATTACCAATTAATATCCAAAGTGGAGAAGTAATCATCCCGAAACAAATTATATGTAACTGTCATTTATTAGCGAATGTTTAACTACTGTAAAAAACCGGAAGGATATAGTAGAAATTCATAATCCAAATCGTAGCGACGTTATTTTCTCCATGGATCACCCAGTGTGTGCGCAGCTTTATAATACTGAGTGCACAAGCACTGAGCAAGCGCCTCAACGCGTAAAGGAAGTGCTTATCGCGCTTACGTACGGAACACTTGAATGGCGATTAGTAGTAGATTTTCGAAAGCTAAACGAGAAAACCTTGGATGATAAATACCCCTTATACCCCTTATTGCAGATATTTTAGATAAATTGGGCAACTGTAACTACATATTATACGACTTTAGATCTAGCCAGTGACTTTTACCAGGTGAAAATGAGCCCTGCCGACATTCCCAAAACAGCATTTACAGTAGAACATGGCCATTATGAATTTTTAAGAATGCCCATGGGTTTGAAAAATAGTGCATCCACTTTCCAATGTGTAATGGACAACGTTCTTAGAGACCTGTAAAACACCACACGCCTCGTATGTTTAGTTTACGTCATAGTCTTTTCAACGTCATTACAGGAACATAATTATGGTGAATTTAGAAAAAAGTATTCAATAGGTTACGTGAGTCCAATTTAAAAATTCAAATGGAAAAGTCAGAGTTTCTCAAACTCGAGACTGCCTACTTGGGCCATGTCGTTAGCAAAGACGGCATTAAGCCAAACCCAGACAAAATATCTGCAATACAAAATTATCCACTGCCAAAAACTTCCACCGAGATAAAAAGATTCTTAGGTCTTCTTGGTTACTATATAGAAAATTCATACCTGATTTTGCGAAACTGACAAAACCTATGACGCAATGTTTAGACGTAAAGAAAGGCTCGAAAACTACGTTAGACCAAAATTACTTTAACTGTTTCGAAAAGCGTAAAACACTCTTAATTAATGACCCCATTTTACAATATCCAGATATTTCTAAAGAGTTTGTCCTAACAACAGACGCGTCGAACCTAGCGATAGGAGCCTATAGTACCATCGAGAAAGAACTCCTTGCGATTGTCTGGGCTACTAAATATTTTAGACCATATTTATTCAGCAGAAAATTCAAAATTATCACGGACCACAGGCCTCTACAATGGTTATTGAACATCAAAGAACCTAACTCGCGTCTTACTCGATGGCGACTAAAGTCAATTGAATTCTACTTTTCCGTAGTCTACAAGCAAGGAAAGTGTAATACCAACGCTGACGCGTTATCCCGTATCGAATTACACAACGAGGAGGCTAGCTCTCTTATAGTTAACCCTACGGAAGGACCATCTTCATTGTCTAATGATTCAAAGACTGACGCAGCTCACACTGACGCCGAAAATCCGATATTAGAAGTTCCTATAACTGATTTCCCACTTAACAAATACCCTAGACAAATCATTTTTTTACATTGGTCGATGACGTAAAAAGCCGCACTTTAGTTTCTAAACCGTTTGAGTCACACTTTAAAGCACATGTTCAGATTTCTAAGAGTAATCTCGAAGAGGATGTCGTAAACGCTGTGAAAGAGTAAATTAATCCCAAGGTAAAGACAGGTATCATCATTAATCCCCTATTGACTATGCATGAAATTATCCCCATCATCCAGAGTAAATTTAAAAGTTCATCCATGGATTAGTCCTAACAAAAATAGAGTCAAAGATTATTTGAAACAACAGGAGATAATTCGCAAGTACCACGAAGACAAAACCAACCACCGTGGAATTAATGAGAGCTACTTGTCCTTATCCAATAAATTTTATTGGCCAAAAACGAAGGAAGATAATAATATAACGTTGAATAGACTGTACAATGGACCAGGCATCTTACCTTTTATGCTCGGGAAAGCAAAAGCCATCTCCCATTACCATTATTTTGTTCAATCGGTTAATTTAGCCATCATTCGTAGTAACATAAATTTAGTAAGAAAACAATTAGATAATATTCACCTGAGTTTCACAATAAAACGTTTTCGTTATATCAAACACAAATATCGAATATCTTAGTAGCAAGATCACGGAGCTGTCCGACCACTTAAAAATGTTGCAGTCTAACCGCGTCAAGAAGTGCCTTATTGATGAACGAGTGTTTTTTTTTTGTATTTCCGGAAATTTTGACTACAAAAATATAGATATAGTTAAGCATGCCCATCTGGCTGATATAGTTACGCCAGCGAATAACATCGAATCGTTATTCGACGAAATTCTTAAATTAGAAAACTTATTAGATTTAAAAGTGCTAAGAGCACACACTTTCTTATGTTTAAATTAGAAACATTCAATATAATGAAAAACAATTAAATGCTCTCTATCGTAGAGAACATTTTGAAAATTAGTTTTAAGGAATATTTCGACATAGTTAAGTTAGGGTACTACTGTAACAGCCGAAAACCTAGTACTGGTGTTTAAGTTCCCGGTTGTCCTTCCCCACACCTATGACCTTTATAAATTATCCGTCGTTCCCAATAGGGATGACAAAGCGTTAATTCCATCCTATCCCCTCCTAGCAATTCATGATAAAGATTTTATGTACATAGAGGCAGAATGCCCGAAGTCCAGCCAATATGTATCTCTGCGAGGACAGCATCAATCAGCACTACAATAGCCAAGGCGACTGCATTCACCGTCTCACATCTACCCAGCAAGTTGATGTCTCCTGCCACTTCATCAAAGCCAAATTAAAAAGTGAAGCTGTGGAAACACTTTACGACCGGCCCTGTGTATACTCAATATACCACTACAAGGAAACTACATCATCACACCTCTCTACCTAGTAGGTACTATTAGGAGTAGGCGTACTGGGAATCACGTTCGCAATACGAAGATACTTACTGAGACGACGCTCAGCGGAAACAACACCTGATCAAGAAAATGGAGAAATAGACCGCGGCGTGATATAGCAACCACACTGCAAGTGCTCAACCGAGACTATCAGCGCTATTCTCGAACTAATCGTCTAATAGTCGCTGATCTTCGGGAGGGAGATGTTACGTATACCAACCAGTAATCCGCAACCTAAGCAGAAACCCACATAACAATGAACAATCAAGTCATCAGACTAGCGACGGGAAGTCTAACGCTGACCAAGCATTCCATGGAAACCCACATTACAATGAACAGACGGCGAAATATGAAACATGACGACCGGTCGGCAGCGCCGGGCACCGGGAAGGCGACTTACTTTCGGTTCAAACATCGAACGATCGTCACCTCTCATTAGGATTAAAATGTAATTTTTATAATTTTATTAAATATAAGTTTCTGTACCTCGGGTTTCAATGCAACCTACCTGCCCGCCCGACATAATTAACGCACCCACGATACAGGAGAAATTCCTGGCGTGGAGCAAGTTAAAAAAAAATAAAACAAAGAAATAATAGATATCCCGTGATGTTGTCTGCATGAATCCTTTATAACTTGCTATGATGACGGATTTTTGTTGCATATTTTGAAATAAAAAGGGTAAAAAAAAATTGTGAATGTTTTATTCTTGCCTCTAATCTAGGTGACAGAGACAAAGTCTACAATGGACTGTACCCCAGAAGAAGCATGGTATACCTACTATTCTCTATAACTCTTTTCGACAAGGGGACTTTAAGATCATTCGATCGTGCAGTGTGAGCGGTCAGGTGAGCTTTCAAGTCCTTTTTTTTAGAATTTACTCTACCGATTTTAATGAAACTTCAACAACAATAAATAGTCTTAAACTAAACTCACTTTATTAGACCCATTTTACACAGAGATTTTCAATACTAAGAGATTTCAATAAATGCTTTTGATTTCTAATAAGTTGAGTATAAAAAATAATTATAATCGACTGCTTATTCGAGTAAAAGATTTGGAGAAGATACGAGCACAAACAGTTTTCCTTTTTGCGAAATCATCTGTTAAAATAAAACGATATCCATATCGCTTTAATCTGCATCTCAACTCAAACTTCACATCGAATGTTTTGAAAACGCAATGAAGATTCGCTTTAAGTTTAAGACGAAAACTTCAATGTCTGGAGGCAATGAACGCAAAAGTTTCCCAACTTTTTGTTTGAAATCATTCAATGAATCAAATTATGCTTATACGAGTGTGTACGCTATGTTCTTTTGTTTCTTCTAGACTACATTCAAACAAAGGCGCTCTTCGCTGAAATTAACAGCCACACAGATACTCACCGTGGTACCACAAAAACTTTTAAACGTCTGTTGAAGACTTGTCTAAAAAAATTACAGATTAAGACGTTGAAATAAGGTCTGTTATGCAGTCACACTTTTTTAAGACAAGTGTTCAACAGATGTTTAAGTTTTTGTAGTAAGGCTGACAAGGTTCAGCGGTGCTTGCCGAGGTCACTCTACAGATGATTACGAGCTGAGTTTCCTGGGTGCCTCGGAAAGAATGTTGAGCCGTTGATCCTGGCTGTCATTTGTACATATTTCATAGTCATTACGGGTAGACAGACACAGTCCTGAGTCGTAGAAATGATGACCTTTGGGGTAAGGGTCTTCTCAAGTGGAGTCCACGAATCGGCAAACGTAACGGGTAAGGTGGGAATGCCCTCACGCAAGATGGAGCAAAAACCTTCACAAAGTGGCCGGTAAAAGCTCGATGAGAGTAGCCGGTGATCGAGTGAAATAGCATGCTATTGGCAACTGGTCTATGTTCAGTTGATGATGATGAAGAGACAGAGAGTCTTTTTACCATTCGATTTCTTATTATCCAGTACCTGGGTTGTGCTGGGCAGATACACATTTAACAGTCTCTCTCGGTATAATGTTGGTATTTAGCTTCATAATGTATATTAGTGTGGATGATTTTCAACAAATAAATGAATATTGTACTGTTATCCCATGCGAAGATAAAATCTTAACAAAAGCTATCCTATGTTTTAATCCAGGTTATAAACTATCTGTGTACCATATCCGTTCAGTAGTCTTTGTATGAAAGAGTAAAAAACATCCATCCATCCTCACAATTTCGCATTTACAATATTATTAACATTACATAATTACTTAGATACTATAGTTGCTTGTAGAGTGATGCTCTGTGTTTCAACGAACTCAAATAAATTTAAATTTACAAAATTTCGGTGGTTTGACGCAGTGTCTGCGAAATTGGTTTCTAAGCTAGGTATTTACATAGTTGACAAATAGTTCTCTAAGTATTAAGAGTATTTACCAACACAGAATTTATAGTAAATGAATTCTGCAAAACGAACGGACGCCACTGTTGGAAAAAGATAAATATTTTTATAGGTCCTCGTTATTTTTCAACAGATATTTTTCTTAGTGAACAACAAAAATTAATTTAAAAAAAAACTATGAACAAAGTGTTTTCTTTTTAAATTGCCAGTGTCTGTTTGCTGAGCTTTGTTATTTGTGTCTCTGAATATCATTCCCCACATAAACATAATGTGGAAGACATTCCGTCTTACCACAAGAAAGATTTAAACATCTATTCTGTTGAACACTTGTCTAAAAAAGCCGTCAGCGTCAAAACGACATTTCACGTTGATATTATAAGGGTTGTTTTGTTTTGCAGTTACACTTTTTTTAGACAAGTGTTCAACAGATGTTTTTCTTTTTGTGGTAAGGCAGATTATTTACTTCCACCTGTCTCGTTGTCTGTAATCAAATCTTGCAAGTTAAATTTGATCCATTTTCCGGTTTCCGATTGAGCTGAAATTTTGCATGTATATGTATATCGGGTGACAATGCAATATTATGATGACATGAAGCTGTTCAAATGATGGATTTGGAATGTGGCGATAGGAACTATGTAATAAAACTTCACAAATCCATCGAGTTTAGACTCGTTTGATTTATCTTGACGAGAACTTTGTGTCTCGTAAGTATTAAAAAAAAAATAAGAGCGAGTTTTTTTTAAACACATTGTTTTTAAAATGACTAACTTGTTGAAAGGTCAACATAGTTGAAAATCTTTCACTGTTGTAGAAAACTTTGAACAGAATAAACAGAGCACTTAACATTACGATACGAAAACTCCCCTCTATTAACAACAGTTCCACTCCACCTGTTCTAAAATGATTCTAGACAGAAACATTAGCTTTAAGCTATTAAGACCACGTTCAAGACCACATTCGATACGACTCTGACCAGTTTATTTGTCTTCTCCACAGTCGCTATTGCCTTGGTCACGCTCTCAGGTGATGCGAGTTGCGTCGTGCGACACGGGCCCGTGGTTTCCTCCGTAAATCGCATTGCAGGAACTCCTGGCATGCTTTGAATAGTACATTTTATTTGATTTTTCAGTGACACAAAACTTGTGACTGCAAACATCACGAAATGCGACTTGAGTTAAGCGTCATGCAATCCACTCTTGTTTGTGACGCATATGAATACTGATAAGACTAACGGCAACTTCTTTTGCAGGGCGCACATCACGCCTCCGAAGCGTCTTTCCATTCTACACAAGGCCAAAACGCAAAGATGTGTCGCAATCGCGTGTAGATTGGAAGTCACTTTTTACTAATGACGTCCAGTTCATGCAAGTAGTACGCAAATACTTGCGTATACTTCGTAGTAATCTTATCAACTACCCTGGAGTAGGGTATCCTAGAGTTGGGTAGGGTGCGAAGAACGACTTGAGTGACTTGTCCTACATGGTGTGTATATCATATTGTTGCCTTCGTATAAGTACTGACACACGCTTTGTCAAAGCAATTTCTATCGTGGTTCCTTCCCAGTTGCGTTTACAAATCGCGTGAATCGTGGCGCAGCAGTTACACACTACCTGTTCCAAAACAATTCTACACGGCAACCTTAGCTTTGGTCCATAAAACAACAAACGTGGGAACTAAGATTTTAGAGTAAAACCGAGTAATACGGTGCTTTCTAGTCGGGAGCTAGCTAAATGTGGAACGTATCTAGACGGGACGACCTGTGCAGACACCTGGATGGACATACAGTTAGGAATTAGATTGGAGGTCCTGTTTTAATAGTGTTTTCAAAGGGATATATGATTTTTTATATTTGGACATAACATGAAGCCTATTTATTCACTGAACAGTAAACCGGATGCCCTATTATGACTTCCCTTTTTTGTGACGTTAAGTAAACTCAAACTTTGGCGTTAATTTGAAGGAAGAAATTAGTTTCTAGTTTGTACAGTAGACGCGCTGTTTTGCTTTTTAATACACGCAATAAATATTTCAAGTAGTTAGGTAATATGGAAATCTAGTGTTTTCAAGAGTGTGTTTTTAATTTTGCATTTTAGGACATTGCATGACATTCCTGGATGGGTAAACCAGAAGCGGTTTGGTTCTTTCTACTTTTTTTTTAGTTTGGGAAATCACCAAATGAGTCCTCCCGCCCTGGGGGGCGGAGCGGAAAATCCTTCTTTTCCGCCCAGCTAGCATTTGAATGGATCATAACTTTGCTAGAAAATAATGTGAATTAAAAATTAACTACTTTTCTGGTTGTTTATCTGGTAGTTTTAAAAGAAATACTTTAATAACAATACAAACTTCAAACTTCTTAGACTTTGTTTAAAAAGGCAATAAGGTCTATGTTTAACTATGAAACTAGTACTTTATGTATCCTAATATTTAAGTAGCCCCTGGAGAAAATAATAGGTTTACAAGCTTCTAACAATTCTTTTTAGTTTATCCTGTTGAAACTTGGTAAGTAATAGATGTAGGTATTATGTGAACTGCATTAGGATTAGCACACAAAAAAAAAAAATTGAGGGTTCCCCATACTTAGAATTGAACTTAAAAAATATGTTACCTACTTGCTGCTACGAAACCCTTTATGGGTGAGTCCGACTCGCACTTTTTTATAAATGTGTAAGTGAGCGCCACACACACACATTAAAATGTTTGAAATCGAACGAAGAAAGTATTTTTTGTTTTCTTAAATCTAAGAATATTGACAAAGATATATAACGTTTCGAGAGTGGGGCTTGTGACGTCAAAACGCCAGTAAAATTATACCAACCGAGTGACGTTTTGTGATTTTTAGATGAGTTGTATCTTCGTCAATTTTGGTTTGCGTTACAAAAGAAAACATACGTATCAAATAATATATTTAATTATTTTTCTTGAGTAAAATACCTCGACATTACTATCAGCCCTCGCCTTCGGCTCGGGCTGCTAAAAGTCTCGGATAAAAATACCTACATTTTTTCAGCAAAGAGAAGAAACCCAATATTTCCTTCATTAATAATTACGCATTGTTCCAAAGAGCTAGTGCCTCCAAACCGTTTCCTATCTCTTGTACGTCATTGGCCCGTCTCGGTTCATTAGCGGCGATTAATCACGCCGTCCTCCGCTCGGCCTTGAGCCACCACTGCTAGTAAACATAAGATAGATTGGATACAGAAGGCTGAGTTCGGCAAGTACATTGACCTATTTTGTCAGCTTCATAGGTTTGATACTTATAATACCTATTCCGGTCAGACGGTCTTGATTTTTATTTTAAATGGTCTGACCACTATTTTCACGAAGGAGCATAAAGGCAAGAAGCACCGCGGCTTTGTGTCAAGCTGATTTCTACTCTAATGCCTTTGTCAAACTGACGGACGAAGCGAATGCGTGCCGAGGCGTTTTGTTTGTAATTTATAGAATTGTTTGAAGCCTGTCACATAGACTATCGGACCGCTTTCACTTTCTTATATGACAGGATTCGGATCGCATTCGCCTTCGCCTGTCTGTTTGACAATAGCTTTAATGTACTTCAAAACCGCAAAGACGCCGCGTGTTAATCGTGTGTTTGCGTAAGGTACAAGACGTGCATGAACACCGATCTAGTCGATATGACTTGCGTTTCTATAATTCACTTCGTTCTTTAGCACGCACGAGGTTGCAGATTTTAATATTGTACGTGAATATTTAATTAGCATAGAAAACACGCTTATCCAATATACTGAAAAAGCGACGCGGACCTCCCGCCACTAGTCGATTCTGCCACTAGGCGCGGAGGCGCAGAACCATTCATGAGGTACAAGGGTACAACCAACGACCATACGGTCGTTAAGTAGAACGTACTGAGCTTCGTAGTACTGTATCGGTTAGTCGGTTACGTGCGAAAGTACGGGGCTGTTTTACGAAGATGCCTGGCACGAAAGCGCGGCGTAATCTGCTTAGTGAGGCGGATTTGCTCCTCCGGTCAACTCCGCGGCTGGGCGAGTAACTTATCACGAAGGAGATGGCATTGTTTTCGTCGTGCTAGAAACGCCATACCGTTTTGATTTATTCCCGTTGAATCCCACTTTTGGATCCCATTTTTAGGTATTCCCGATGAATCCCATTTTTAATTCCCGTTGAAACCCACGTTATGACAACATGTGTACCTGTACATATCAGAAGAAAAGTGTTACCTTTACTTTAAAGATTTATTCCCTGTTACTAATTTATGAATTTTACAAAAAAAAAAGTTCTAAAACAAAAGCTTTTTGCCGTCGAAAGTACTCGCATTCAGATTTTTTAAAGCATGTGGGATCCAACGGGAATAGTTTTTGGGATTCAACGGGAATAAAACGTTTTTCTTTTGTTGTGGGATTCAACGGGAATACATTTTAATTTTTTGTGGGATCCAACGGGAAAAATATTCAAGTGGGATTCAAAAATGGGATCCAACGGGAATAATTCACCGTTGATTTCACCCGTTGTACAAAATCAACCTTCTGTCCTTGCCTTTAAGGTGCATGAGCTACCGCTGCTACTAATCTACTAAACGAGTGTTAACTTGGACTAATATTCCAACATACATCAAGATCTTAGCCATTTAGAACATTGATGTATTGATCCTCCTTCGAAGTGGACTGTTACAGAACTATTGGGTACTAAATGGTCGTTATGTCTCTTTTATTTTAGAATGTTTTCTGACTAGTTTTTGACATCACAAAATAATATGGTCAAGTCGCCAGACATTGCTAACTAAACGTTCCGTATTTAATTGTATAGAACGCCTCCGTAAAGTTTAGCTAGACTCAATCAATCACTTGTAACAGAACATCGAGTATTCGTAATTTTCATTTTGTTGAACTCAACAACCAACAGATCCGAGCATAAAGCCAAACATCGCTTCGAATATTTCGCGATCTTACTAGTGAACGCTCTATACTAGTCAACGTTCGTCAAAAAAATTTCTTCGTTAAGATATCTGACTTGACAGTCGGTTTGGCATTACAAGCTTGCCTAGAATGTTCGCTAAAACGTTCTCGTTTGTTTTTCTGTATTGTTACATTCGTAAGAATGCTCCTAACAAGTAAATGCTCAAGTTTATCAGTACCTTTAGGCATACAAATATTAGGTATTGGACCGGATCATGTTAATAATCGTTGAAATAATTATAACCTTTATTTTGATGGAATAAGGATCACGTGATTAGCATAGCCCACTTTAAAAAACCAATCATAATATATAATCTTTGCACAGTGTAGTTGCATCGCAAATAATACTGCACATTACCAATTCAATCAATTTATTTTCATGGTTATTTCAACGTTCATTTGCAGGAAGAAATTGGAGTGATAAAATTTTATGCTAGCTGCAGTACAGTCATAATAACAGAACAACTATTGTTGGCTGTGCTACCCTAGTAACTGTAGTATTAGGGTTCATTCTCACGGTCCACAACCACACCACACCGCAGCGTCGAAATGTGGTCGAGATGTGGTTATAAATATTGTCACTGTACTTAATAAGACAAAACCACCAGAAGTGGAAATATTTGCAAGAAACCTGCAATCAGTGTTCAGAAGCTAAAAAGTTGAAATAAAAGAAGAATTACTAGTCGTTGCGTCGACACAATGGGGAAGGCAAGTCAAAGCTAATTGTAGATGGCGCCACCATAGCTTAGTCCTAATCCGACCAATGACGTAGTACTATTTTGAAGTAACTTTAAGATTTGAACTGATTTGAACCAATGACGATTCTTGGAACAAGCTATACTAGCGCCATTAGTTCCCCAGTTGCCATCTCCATTGTCAGTGAGACAGTCAGACAGACTGTGCTGTGGTTGACCGCAAGTTCATAGTGTCGCTGACTGTTAGTTAAGTTGCGGCTGCGGTGCGTGGTTGAAACGTAGTTAGGTTGTGTTGTTTTTTCAAAAATCCCCACCGAGCAGCATTTCGGAGGATAAACCGACATAATGTGATCCCTGTGAATTTTAATTTTGTTTCCAGGACAAAATATTCGCCCGACCACGTCGCGTGGTTGTGGTACGTGTCTACCAACCCTTAGATACGGAATCAGGAAAACGAAATAAATGAGAATCTATGCGCGTTCTAATGCTTTGAAGGAATTTGCTCTGTAGTAAAAAAATTCAATGTTACTGGAGTCAAACACAAAAGCTTTAATAAAAAAAAAAACAATTACAGACATTTTTGAATTGACAAGGAGCCAGTCAGTTGCAAATAAAAAAAATATTTTTGGATATGTATTTATCGTGAACAGCCAGCAATTCAGCATGAAAATCCATGAAAACTCTTTTGTGATAGAAGTCCTATCATCATGCATGGCTTTTTAGGGTTCTGTGCCCAAAGGGTAAAACGGGACCCTTTTACTGTCACTCCGTCAGACTGTCCATCTGTTTGTCCATCCGTCTGACATTAGGCTGTATTTCATGAACCGTGATAGTTGAACTGTTGAAATTTTCACAGAAAATGTAGTTTAGTTAGTTTAGTTTAGTTTATTTATTAATAATTATAAAAATTACAGGTCAGGTATTGAATTAAACAGTAACAAAAACACAAGTCATTCCCATTAAAAAGAGATCAAACCAATAAACAATGAAAAAATGGAAACAAATACATTAAATTACATCACCTACATGATTTATCCAAACCACTCCTTTAGGTCATATAATACCTGGTCGGTTAGCCAGTCTTTGAGTTTAGCTTTAAAAACATTATCAGACGTCGCGCTCAAGATATAATCTGGTAGCCGGTTGTATACCGATGGACCCATCACATGAATCAACTTTCCCGATTTAGAAAGGGTGTGTGGGCATCCAGCTAGTTTGTCTCTACCACGAGTACAGTAATTATGTCTAAATCCGCGTGTATTGTATTCGTTTATATTTTGCCTAACGTATACCGCCGCCTGCAATATCACCATAGCGGGAACAGTCAATATTTTTAACCGTTTAAAAAGCGGTCTCGCGGTGGCATCCCATTGTGATCGCGTAATGGCTCTCACCGCACGCTTCTGCATCCTGAAGGCTCGCTCCCAATCGGCAGCTCGGCCCCAGAACTCAACGCCATATTGGAGAACCGAATGTACCAACGCGAAATAACACTCTCTCAACATTTTACATGGGAGCGTTTGAGCCAATCGTTCCAGAGCGAAGCATGCTCGTCCGAGTTTGCCGCACATTTTATCAATATGCGGTCCCCAAGTGAGAGAACTGTCCAGTTCGAAGCCGAGAAATGTGGTGGCCTGCACCTGCTCGACTACGCTGCTTCCTACCCGAAGCGACAGTGGTGTACACATTCGACCGGAGAGATTGACGTGCATGTAGTGGGTCTTGGTTGTGTTAAGTATCAAGCCATTTATTTTAAACCAGTTGTTAATTTTCTCCACCACTAAGTTGAGTCTTTCTTGTAGTTTTTCCATCGAATGCGCGCACACGACCGCAGCCACATCGTCCGCGTACATAAATACATATGCCTCACTTATTGCCGCAGGTAGGTCGTTTAGTAATAGACTGAACATGATGTTAGAGAGGGAGGAACCCTGTGGTACACCCTTAATAATGTTAAGAGGGTCTGACCTAACCTTTCCACCGTCACCCATCACCACCTGCGATCTGCCATTCAAAAAATCGATTAATAACTCTAACGCTTTTCCCTGTATCCCAAGATGCCTCATCTTCAGTGCCAGCACACCGTGGTCCGCGACGTCGAAAGCTTTTGAGAGGTCGCAGAAGAGCACTGCTACCTGCTGTTTTTCCTCCCGAGCTTTCATTACATGGCGGATGACCACACGTGCAAGGGTAGTTGTCGATCGCCCCTTCCTGTAAGCGTATTGTCGGTCGGTGAGGCAGTTAGTCTTTTCAAGAAATCCAAGTAATCGGTCACATAGTCCGTTTTCAAAGACCTTGGCGACTGCTGGAATGATAGACACCGGCCGATAATTGCTCACATCACTCTTCTTGCCTTTGCCCTTATACAGCGGAGACACCTTGATTTTTTTAAATGCACTGGGATAGCATCCACTACGCAAACACCTATTGAATAAAACCGACAGAACATTTGCAAGCGATGCCGCCGCTGTATTCAATAGTTCCACTGATGTATCAAATAGGTCTTTTGTTGGTTTGCGTGTGATCCGTTTAGTAATAATGCGGTATACCTCAATCGGTGAGAAGGGATGTAGCCTAACACACTGACTGGCTGGGGGTCGCGCTTCCAGAAGCGCAGCCAGGGCCGTGTTCGGGTCTGCTTTAGGAGCGCCACATGATGTAGCCGCATGGATGAATTTGGCATTGATCATATTTACTAAATCCTTTTTTGTGGGAAAAGACTTACCATCCGCTTGCTTCATATTTTCAGTGTAGTCCGATCTTGATTGATTTTTCCTGCCAGATTCCACATTAACTACATGCCACATACTCTTATTCGAGTTATTTGCCGTTTTTATTTGGTGTACAAAATACTTAGACCTCTTATTTCTAAGCATCTTGGAGTACTTTTCCTGAAGTCGATATACAACTTCGTTTAAATATGGGAAGTATGGGTATTTATGTATAATGCCTATAATATCAAACAGCAAACACTTAGTATTCAATATATCTTCATCAATCCACGATATCTCAGCCTTTTTTTGAGCCACGCGTCTCATCGGAAAACAAACATCTACCTTGTTCTGTATTGTTAGTACGATCGAGCGAGCTAAGTCGTCCGCACCCTGCCAGCGCGCAGCCACCTCTACCCAGTCAACGCTGGCCAGCGATGCGGCGAAGTTGTCCCTATTCATTTTACTATAGTTCCGCGCCATATGTGTCGCGGGCATTTGTGTCTCGACATTACATACGATTTCACCGCGAATTGCAAAGTGATCGCTAATGAGTGTATTTACACAGGAGGTCACAATCGACCCTGGTGACAAATTAGTATACAAGTGGTCTAGACAAGTAGAAGAATTCCCTTGTACCCTCGTAGGACAGTTAATTTCAATAGAATAGGCATGGCATGTACTTTTGTTGCCACTATAACAACAGATACTAAATTAAAAATAACTAAAACCCGACTACGACAAAAACGTGCACTGAAAAGTATAAAACAAGAACAATATTCATTTGACCGATATTGTGCTAGCCGTGGTCGTGTGCCACCTGCGGTTGTTTCACACAATCTTCATTAGGTAGGCACACGACCACGGTCGTGTGCCACCGTTTTCGGTCACGGCTTTACATCACCTAGAGGGCGCCATATTGGATTTATAACTAGCGGACAACTGAGACGATTCTAACGACACCTCATTTGTCATGTAATGATAAGTAGTTAAGAAGATATGAGGGAACAGACAAACATACATACATACCGGTCAAAATCATAACCCTCCTTTTGGCTTTGCCGTAGTCGGGTAAAAAACAGATTAAAAAAACATTATTTAGGGGGCTGTCACACAACAAATCGATAAGGTTAGCGCAGTGGCTGAGCGATGGGACTGCTGCGCAGCGTGTCGCGGGTTCGATCCCCGCACGGGACAAATACTTGTAACAACCTTGACCTACAAGTAGTTGTTTCGGGTCTGGGTGTTTGTGTATGTGAGTTTCTATGTTTGTAAACGCACCCACGACACAGGCGAAATTCCTAGTGTGGGGCAACTTTTGTAAAAGAAAAAAAAACAGACATTTATCGTTTTCATGGGTGATGCTACTGTACCCTTCGTGCGCGAGTCTGACTCGTACTTAGCCATTTTTAGGGTTCCGTAGTCAACAAGGAACCCTTATAGTTTCGCCATGTCCGTCCGTCCGTCTGTCCGCAGCTTGGCTCAGAGACGCTCAGTACTAGAAAGCTGTAATTTGGTGTAAATATACGGATCTGCTGCGCCGAAAAAGTGGTAAAATAAAATCTCGTAATAGTAGATTACGCACCAAGGGAATAAAGCAGTGCCTTACGTCACGGGCGTATTGAATCCCGAAGCGACACTAAGGATTCTGGGGGTGAACCTCCGGAGCGCAGCGAGGAGGTTCAAGTGTTAATTCCCGAGTGAAACGAGGGAATTAAGCTAAGAATCCTTAGGGTAGCGAGGGATTTAAGTTAGCCCAAGACAAAGGCAGCTTTATTCCTGAGGTGAGTACTCTGCTTTTCACACCACCTGCGAGGAAATAAATTCGAATTTTGAAATTTGATGTGGTACGACAACCTTCGAACGTGAGCATGCTGTGGTGCCCACCTCAGCAAGCGATCAGCTGTTGCAGTGGGGACTGCCGGGGGGCAGCCGCCGCTGCTTCAATTCCTACGTTCAAAGTTTTCATACTATGTTTTGTTTGAGGTTCCAAATTCAAATCACATTATTCCCACGGGAATAATGAAATTTAGTACATATATTATTCCCGGCTTGAGCGGGAGGGAACAATGCCTTGCTTTACGGCCGGTTAGCAGACATATAATTAGACATTTACGAGCAGGTGGTGTGAAAAGCAGAGTACTCACCTCAGGAATAAAGCTGCCTTTGTCTTGGGCTAACTTAAATCCCTCGCTACACTAAGGATTCTTATCTTAATTCCCTCGTTTCACTCGGGAATTAACACTTGAACCTCCTCGCTGCGCTCCGGAGGTTCACCCCCAGAATCCTTAGTGTCGCTTCGGGATTCAATACGCCCGTGACGTAAGGCACTGCTTTATTCCCTTGGTGTGTAATCTACTATTTATACCATTCTCACTTTAAAAAGTTACTTTTTCTCACTGAAAACAGTGAGTAAAAAGCTCTTTTTCTCACTGTTTTGGTGTTTGAATTTAGAACACATTGCTGCGGTCCACCCCCGTCAGCGCTCGTGTTGTTAGGAAAATGTTACTCTTAATTTAAAACATTGTTCCGAGTTTAATGTCAATTTGTTGGCGCAGTGACCGAGCGATTGGACTACTTCGTCGCGTGCAGTGGGTTCGATTCCCGCACGGAGCAAATTTTCGTATGATCTACAGTTATTTGTTTCGGATCTGGGTGTTTGTGTATGTGAATTTAGATGTTTGTAAACGCAACTTTGTCTTTTTTTTCTTCGTTAAATACCTATCTATTATCGCTTAATTATTATTTTTCTTGTGGTCATGGTATAAAGTATCGTATGTAACTCGTGAATAAAACGGATTTAAATCGAGGGCCTGAATCACTCGCGTCGCTCAGGATTTAAATACTTGAATCACTCGCTTCGCTCGTGATTCAATCATCATGAATCACTCCCTGCGGTCGTGATTCAGTCATTAAAATCCTTCGCTTGCTCTTGATTCATATATATGGCCCTCGCTTTAAATCCGCTCTTTATTCACTCGTTGCATAATGTACTATTTTTAGGGTACCTACCTGTACACGTAAAGTGGGGGTGTTTTTTTTTTTTCTCGCGTACCCCTTAGTGTGGGGTATCATTAAATAGGTCTTTAAAACATATTGATAGTTTTCATTAAGGCCAGGTAATCAGGAATCGACCTATTTTTGATTCAACTATAAACAATCAAATATTCTTTTTTTCGATCCGAAAAAAATATATGTTGTAGTTCAATAAACTATCTAAATTAATTTCTGGTTGAAAACGCGATATTTATAACTTGACTTGATCAAAAAAAATCGCGAAAATAGAGATTTTTTTAACGTTTTTTCGGTGGTACTTGAAGTAGACCATGCTTTTGGTCCTAAAAAACATATCAATAGATAGGTAATGATGTTTGTCAGAACAATTTCTGGTTACTTTTTTTCTAAACATTTCTGTTTTTTTTTACCCTTTACTATTTAACGACGTGCCCTACACGCATTGCTTCAGTCGCCCGCGAGGCGTGTCCGAGGTAGGACCTGTGTCGCTTTTGCTGGCTCGCGCCATTCCCCCCGCTAGTGATCGATTTATTATACGTAATATCATTTATTTCTGAGTTTTAACTATTTAGTGTAATTTTGTAGCCACGTTAACAGGAAAGCATAAAACGCAACGGTTAGATTACAGACACAGTGCAGGCGGCATCGAAGTATATTTCTGTCACTGTCGTGTGACAGAGACACCATGATATCTTCGATTTTTCTCTCTTATGGTATCTTTGTCTCTATCTAATCTGCCACATAAACTATACAACACTGCTCTAACAAGTCATACACGAAGTTTTTGGTACTAGGCGATCATAGATATGAAAGAGTTTCTTTGACATTAGCGTAAGTAAACAAACATTTATTTTCAGGAAGTTCCTTCATTCATTTTTTAAGGGCATTTTTTGACGATCTTACCAGGCAAACATATTACGAAAGATATCATCACGGCGGGCGGTGTTTCAAACTATTTTAGACTTTCAAAACATAAGGGGCAATTTACACTGTCCTAAATTCAGGCTCCGATATTCAGGACGTCCATAATTCAGGAAAGTGTAATTGCATTTAGGACGAGTAGCATCCTAATTAGGACACGATTTAGTACATGCTTTGGCGACTAAGTTTCTTACTCCTAAATCATATTCTGAATATCGGATCCTGAATTCAGGACAAGTTATGGCCCCTTATAAATTGTCACGGCCGGCGCGCATCGCTTCACTTCAGTCAGTAAAGCTGCGTTTCCACCAGAGATGTGCGATGGAAATGTGTCGTGCGAGGATGTTTAGCTGTGCTGTAAAAGGTGTGGTTGTTTCCACCAAAGCTGTGCATGAAAATGTGCCTATGAGGATGTGTAGCGTAGCTGTGAAATGTGGCGACGAGGGTGCGGTGTAGTGGGAGTGAAGACACAACACATCCCTCGCAACATATCCCACTTACACATCCCTCGCAACACATCCCTCGTACATATCTCTCGTACACATCCTTCGCAACACATCCCTCTCACACATCCCTCGAACAAATCCCTCGCTTGTTTTGTATGCGCAAAAATCTAGCTCCGCTCAGCCGTTTTCACCAGAGCTGTGCTGACCGAAGCGAGGTAAATGAAGCGATTCTATTGGTTCGTTACAAACACATCCCTAGCTACGCATCCTCGCACATCTCTGGTGGAAACGCAGCCTTATAGTTTGATAGGAGAGTCGCAAAATTTGCATGCATTTGTCCCGATAGTACCAGGATTACATAAAATGTGAAAGATAAAGCTTCGTCCTCTGCTGTATTTTATCAGAACCAATGAAAAATCATGACATAGTTTATGAAAAGCTATTTTAAATTTCTACTCAGCGGACCGCGTAGCCGAACGGAAGAACGCTGGGACTGGTAAGCTACGAGGTTCGGGTTCGATCCTTACTTGATATGATATTCTTTTTGCATTACATAAAGATTTGTTATTTGTTTTTTTTTTTATTTTTTCTAATAATATGTTACTTTTACTTTTAGTGCACAAGTAACTTGTGCTTTAACTTGGATACACAATTTTTTATTAAATAAATTGACGAGAGATGAATTTTAAACATGTTTCAAAGAATTTCTCGAAATAAAAATGCATGAAGGTATGCAATAATATGCCCGTGTCGATATCTCCTTGAGACGCTTTGTATTGCGCATTTTTCAAAAGTAAAAAGTTTTTAAATTCCAGCTATGCTTAAAAACTGATAGAATGCCACTAACCAGCAAAAATACTAGGCTAGTATAAGATCAAGGTGGTATGTCTTGCACTCTGACGCCACGTGACACGCAGCGCGGGGATAAGGTAACTCTAAATGGCCTGCCAAAGTACTAGGCTAGAATAAGCTCAAGGTGGTACGTTTTCCAACGGGGTCACCGAAGTTCATTTGAAAAGCGCTGTGATGCCACGTGACAGGAGGGGAGGAAATCACTCTAAATGCCTGCTGCGCTCTAAGATATGCGCCCCTTAAACATTTTTTTGATAAAAAGATTCGTTTGTGAAATACTAAGCTTTAAAGCGCTAATTTTTGCTCGACTCGAGTGTGTCCCCACCTCTACTCGCTAAACGGTTACGTTTGGGGGTGTGAAAAAATTCACAATAGTAGTATAAATATAACGCAGTTTAAAAAAAAAATATTATGACTGAGTAGGCTTTACAAGTTTACGAGTAATAGTTGACCAACTTATAAAACGTACTTGGATAACATATTTTACTAAACAAAATGTAGCGGAAAACATGCTCTTCAACTGCAAATGTAAGTTTGTCAACTTTATTTTTACAGCTCTAATAGGTGGGTATGTTTTGGGGATTGGGGATAGGTAGGTTTTTATTGTCAACTATTTTTAACTAACTTCAAAAAAAGGAGGAAGTTCTCAATTCGTTGTAATCTTTTTTATAAATGTATTTTCTCCGATTTCTCAGACGCCTGGACCGATTTTGAAAATTCTTCTTTTTAAAATTAAATTCAGCGAATCAGTTTAGTTAGTTCTCATAAGAATTTTGATGGGCACCCTACACTGTGCGTGGACCGACACGCACTTGGCCGGTTTTTATTCATGAACAGCAAGATATTAATTATATAGAACATCAAGATAATACAAGCGTATGTCCAGATGTATGTTTCAATAGTATATTATTCTTTAATATAATATTCTTTCCTGCATCATTGATTCCGAATTCCGATGTAATATCTACTTAGACGAGATTCCCCGTGGACATTTACAATAGCCGACGGCTAAGTCGGGTCTTTGTTCTTGTTGGATCGTAATGGCTATAATATTATTGAGGGGATATTACAGTTGAGTAACTAAAATATATGTATAGTGTATTAAGCTTTCACGTTATAAATGACAAAATGTGACAAGTATCCCTTAATTGACAAAATAACTAAACTTGTATTGCCACTTGCGGGATATCTTCCGTGATTATTTAAAATTCTTAACCAACTTCAAAAAGTAGGAGGTTCCCTATTCGATCGGTCGGCTTGTTTTATGTATTTACTCTGATTACTCCGAGGTTTTTGGTCCGATTAAAATTAACGTGTTTTTTTTTTTTTGTTTGATGCATTTGGTTCCACTTTTATTCAGCTTGGTTCAGTAGTTTTTATTTAATGAGCATTTTTCACTTATTGTTTACTTGGGAGATGTTATTGACGTTACTTCGGATTACAAAATTCTAGGACATGTGTAAGAAGATTTGGTATTTGATAAGAACTTTGGTTGATGACGATATTTGAACTAAAATGGGTAAAATATCCCCCATTGTCAATGGGGGATATTTTACCCATTTTAGTTATTTTCTTGTTTGGTAAACAAAACATAACATTTACTACACGCTACCTCAATTAAGAGAAAGCCGAGACATCACGGATGGACAATCATAACATCGTTAGAGAAGACGGACAAGGAACCGTGGTGGTAGCAAAGATAGGAAGGTAAGATACAGAAGTGCCGTTTGAATACAATTTTGGAAGTGTAGACATTCGACCATGCCCGGGTCGATGGACCATGCCCGGGTCGACGAGACCATGCCCGGGTCGACGGCGCGTTGTGTCCCACGCGCGCCTCAAAGAGCGTCAGCATAATGACGGGGCCCCCCTCTCAGAGGGCCAAAGCCTGCCGGGGTCGCGGGATTATTCCCTTACCGTAACCCCGGAACTTAACAGGCTATGAAGGACACCGTGGATTTTAGTCAGTAGAAGTCTGACAGTCCCTCCCGCCCTGCCCGGGGTTGGAGGACTCATTTGATGATTTTACCACGCTAAAAAAAAAAAAAAAAGTGTAGACATTCGGATTACGGTCAACAAATCTGACTTGATTCTAACTTGCAAGTTAGTAGAAGTAGTAGTATACGACATGAAAAGATCATGTGTGGAAAGTCGTTGCAGAAAATATGACACGGTTTCTAAGACTACATTCATAATTCCAGGTTTAAAAATGGATTCATCATCATCTGCCTAGCCTTTTCTTACTATATTGTGGTCAGCTTCCAGTCGAACCAGATGCAGCTGAATATCTGTATTTTACATGGAGCGACTGCCTATCGGACCTCCACAGCCCAGTAACTGGGTAAAACGATACCCTATGGTAAGACTGGTTGTCAGAATTTTAGAGCTTCTGACTAATAGTAACGACTGTCAAAGATTTACAAATGACAGCCACCCGGGACCAACGGCTTTACGTGCTTTCCATGGCACGGAGAAAACTCGCTATGTCAGATGGTCAATTGGTCACCCATCCACAGACCAACCTCGGCAAGCGCGGCTTAAACCGGAACATCGGCCTGTGCAGCTGTAATTTTTTAGCCACGAGCTCCTCTGCGTCTTTGGGTGCTCCCACATCTATCGACGCGGAATCGGATTTTTCCGTCGCCCTTTCTCTTTCTGTCGCTTAGAACTGCCATTTGCTAGACCGAGACAATGCGATAGCACGCGGCGCGTCGAGGATCCCGCCGCGTGCGATCGCATTATGCTTTCTGTCTCGGTCTAGCAAAATAATGGCAGTTCTAAGCGACAGAAAGAGAAAGGGCGACGCAAAAAGATGTGGGAGCACCCTTTCTGAAGAAGTTAATTGATTTATCAGTAGAAGGTCGAATCCACGCTACGTATAAACTTTGATGAGTTCAATTTCCGTATAGCTTCATCGAACAGCTGAAAACGAACAAACTTCGGCACAAATATGCAGTATAAACTGTGCTTCAAACAAGAAATTAGTAACACTGAAGGTAAATCAAGTATTCATTGACTATAACAGTCTCAAGTGAATTTAAGCGATTTTGTACCTTGTGCATTGGAACTTTACCTAATATGTGAGCAATTGAACTTGTTTGATGAACCATGGCCATGGATTTTTTTTTTAACGTGGTAAAATCGTCAAATGAGCGCCCTGCCCCACCCCGGGCAGGGCGGGAGGTACTGTCAGACTTGTACTGACTAAAATCCACTGTGTCCTTCATTATGTTCCGGGGTCACGGTGATGGAATAAGTCCCGCGACCCCGGCAGGCTTTGGCCCTCTGAGAGGGGGCCCCGTCATTATGCTGACGCTCTTTGAGGCGCGCGTGGGACACAACGCACCGTCGACCCGGGCATGGTCCATGGTCGGGCAGCGAGTTGCCCTTTACTCGCTGCCCGCATGCCCGCGCCTACGGTGGCCGGAGATCGTCTGCTGACGTCTGACGCATGGATACATAATAATTGTTTTATTTCTAGGTGTGCTCTCAGCCTCAATCTAGCCCAGAAGCAATAATACGGCCTTTAATGAAGCGAGTTCACCTAGAAGAAACTGCAACTCCTGCGCACCGAGATGGAACACAGTAAAAACTACTTGGTGCCGGACTCCGACAGAATGGTAGTAGCGAGATAAGAGGCCCTGGTGAGGCCTACCACCGCCATGCGCTATCGAGACCGCTCAGCCGTCACCGCAGGATAAATGTAGCATATAGTGCCATTGCCCAGAGTGGACTGCCACGACAATACGCTAAAAACTACTTCTGGTTTTAGTGATTGTTCTGTACCCTTAGCACGAGTACAGTATTTGAGACGTAAAGTAAACTGGAACTTTGACAATTTCAAATAGACAATTTTCAAGGAAAAAAATAGTTCCTTCTTCGCACACCAGAGGCTCTGTTCCATTTTTTCTTACGAGAAACGCTGTAAATACTGGAAAGACGCTGTAAAGTAAAAGAGTGAAAACTCGTGCTAAGGGTACTGGTTTCAAAAAAAAACATCAGAAAGTTGCTGTTATGTTACCAATCCCTTTTGAGAGTGGAGTAAGCAGCCTGTGTCCCAGCAGTGGGAACGTTATAGGCGAATATGTAAGTATCATCAAATGAGTCCTCCCACTTTCAGACCTGAAGAGACAGTCTCGCGAGCTGCTGGCTGCAAACAGCTTACAAAAAAAAAAAAAAAAAACTAAGTAAAGAAAAATTGCAAACAATTCGTTGAACCACTGATTTACCAACACAATGTCTTAGAGGCGTCACATCTGTTTTTATTTTGTAGTCCCTCAGCACTTACTATTTAAGTTAAACATAAACGTTTCTTACATTAGGCCCTTAAAAGGACTAGGGATGGCCGATAAGGAAAACGTCTCTAAGGCGCGGGCCACATAGAAAAGACGTAAGACGAGGACGCGTCGCGGACGTGCGAAAATGTATGAGAGTCGCGCCCACGCCCCGTCTCATCTGTGTGTTTGACGTCGCGACGCTTCTATACATTTTGTATGAAAGAGACGCCGAAGAGACATGTGTCTCCGCCCCGTCTGCGTCTTACGTCTTTTCTATGTGGCCCGCGCCTAAGATATATTTAGCTTTATATTTGCTACAAAATTACAAAGATCGAACTTAACTAAAGTAACGAAATGGAATGCATTTTTTGAGATAGCAATAGAATAGCCTTTTCGGAGTTTGCAAAAGAATTCAAATAATAAAGTTTTAAAGTATTTTTTGTTGGCTAAAAAGAGTAAAAATTTGTTAAATTCTTTTATGGCAGTCATAAAAAAGTTTGGATGTTTTGGATTTTACGCTTTCTTATAGTTATAGACATTCTATAAGCACGAATAAGGCTCTTTTCACGTCCGTCCTCAAGCAATCTGCCACGCTACATCAATCTTTTTTTAGTATCTATACTTATGTCACCGTGAAATGAAATGAAATGATATTTATTTTTGCAAGTAGTAATGTTAAGGGTTTGGTGGACGAAAATTTCTCCATACAAACGTAATACCAAAATCATTCGCGATACGAACATTTTACCGACTTAAAGTTATGTTATTCGGATACAGGCGGTATTTATCTAGGTTCCTATTAAACTTTAAAAAAAAAATTATTACTATTTACGAAATGCGAGCGAATTGCATTTATCGCAAATCTTGAACGACAGACGCGCTGTCGCATCTATCATAACTGTGTTTGTGTGCGTGTACGCTTGTGGTTGGTGATCGCAGAAACTCACACTTTCGTAAGGTTGTGTCGCGGCGCGCGCTGGTCTTGGGTTTTCAAGTTACATAGTTATTTATTAGACTGTGCTACGCGTGCGTTATTGTTTGCGAAATTGTCTTTTCACAACATTGTAAATTTGTAATAAAATCGTAGAGCTGTCATTCCTGTACATTGTTTTTTTTTTCTTTTTGTATTTTTTTCAAGATTCGGGATCGATTCTGAATTCTGATGCCAGATAAATTTTTTTTTTTTCGATTTTTGTAATATTTTCTTGTTTTGATCTATCTCCGAAACTACTGTAAAATTTTCCTCTAATGTTCCTAATAAAATGCTTCTGTTAATAGGCTATGTATTATTACGATAATTATTGTCCTTGGGAGATAAGCAATTTTGAATTTTGTAGTTTTTTTATGTATGTTTTGAGTTGGATATTATTTATTCAAGTTTTCCTTAAATATTCCTTCATCATCATCATCATCATCAGCCTATATTGTTCCCACTGCTGGGACACAGGCCTCCTCTCTTTGAGAGGGAGTGGGCCATAATCCACCACGCGGGCCCAGTGCGGGTTGGTGGATGTCACATGTCTTCGAATTTTTGGTTCTAGGACATGCCGGTTTCCTCACGATGTTTTCCTTCACCGTTTTGAGAGCAGTGGTGATGAAATAAATTACACAAAGTAATGCGCCTAGCGGGGTTCGAACCCACGACCTACAACTCGTAAGTCGGGACCGATACCACTGAGCCACCACTGCTCCCTAATAAATATTCCTTACTGCGCTTCAATTAATAGGGTATCTATGATTACGCTATTCCCCTTGGGGATTAGCAATGTTATATGATTTTCAGTCATTGTTGACATTTGTTTAAGAACCCCTATTTGAATAGCACTGTCAGCGAACCAGCTAGTCAGCTTAGTAAGCTACTTGCCTTTCGTGCAATGGGTTACAGGATCAAATCTTGCAATGGGTTACAGTATCAAAAGTTTTTTTTTCAAATTTATGAAACAAACAGATAAAAATGTTTTAAACAAGTGTTTTTTGTTTTTTTTTTATTATCTGGATTTTTTTTTAAATTAATTAATTTTTTACGAAAAATGATCAATGGAAAAAAAAACATAACATGTTTTTTTTTCTAATAATTTTAAGCATTATTTCATTACAATGCCAATAAAAGTTAAAAATATAACATAACAATGGCATTAGACCGAAAAGGTTTTATGTTAAACTATTTAGACTCCTGAATAATTATTAATTTATTTTCATTTTATATGCATTCATCTGCCTTGAAAAGTAGTTGAATTGAAACGGGTAATAAAAAAACACTGTTTAATTTCAAACTGTTATAAACAGGTGTTTTAAAACGCCTTGTTTTAATCATGCCAAGATCTTTTTTTTTTAGCTTGGTAAAATCATCAAATGAGTCCTCCCACCCCGGGCAGGGCGGGAGGACTAACTAAAATCCACGGTGTCCTTCAGTAGCCTGTTATGTTCCGGGGTCACGGTAAGGAAATAATCCCGCGACCCCGGAAGCCTTGGGCCCTCTGAGAGCCCCCGTCATTATGCTGACGTTACACGCGCGCCTCCAAAGGCGCGCGTGGGACACAACGCGCTGTCGACCATGGTCGGGCAGCGAGTTGCCCTTTACTCGCTGCCCGCATGCCCGCGCCTACGGTGGCCAGAGATAATCATGCCAACCCTGCTGAGAGTTTAAATACTTAAAAATAATTTTAATGCATAATTTTGTTTTTCTAATATTTTTCTTATTTTATTTATGTAACCTACTTTTTTTATTTTTTCATTGACTTTAAAGCCACAGAGTTCCGAATTTTTTTTTTACAGGTATTGTATTGGTATCGTATTTGCGAATTTCTGATTAAAGTGTTTCGGGAAATGGATATTTCGTTTTTGTGTATTTCGGAATAAAGTTTTTAAACGTATCTGTGCGGGCAAAGTTGCTTAATTAATATGCATTATTGTTTTATACCAAAACCATCCACAGAAAATAAAAAACACTTTTCTGAAAACCACATCAAAATCGCTTCAGACAAATGTGAGATAATCGCGAACAAAAAAACATACATAGTCATACATACTCGTTATTGTACAAACAAACATACATAATACAGGTCGAACTGAGAACCTACTTTACTTTTTTTTAAGTCAGTTAAAAAAGCCACCAGTTTCCATACATTTTTGGTCATTGGCAGGTAGGTACCTACGGCCTGTACGATCAAATAGGTAGGTACGTAGAATTCAAGGTAGATTTTCTGTATTTGGTCGCGGGACTTATCTCATCACCGTGACCCCGGAAGGTAAAGGGCTATTAAAGGACACCGTGGATTTTAGTCAGTAAGTTTCAGTATGTTTGCATAAGCAAAAGCAAAAATCGCAATAATAATATCCAATATCCAACTTACCTACCTACAATTTAAATCAGCGCCAAATTATCCTAGAAAACGACTGACAATTTTTAGAAAAAAATTAAATTGCAAATAATATTGAAATAAAAGTATGCATAAAATTATTTTGAAATATTGAAAACTCTAAAACAAAAACAAGAATCACACAAAAAGTGTAAAACAAATTACCAAGATTTGATCCTGAAACCTTACCAGACTAGCTGGTTCGCTTACAGTGATAATCAAATAGCGGTTCTTATACAAATTTCAACAACGACTGAAAATCAACTAACATTATGCTCACGTGGACTTTATTTTAGAACTTTTCATCTATATCAGGAATAATTCCGTAGTAAGTAGGTACATAATTTTTACGTAACTCTAACGGTTTACGCAACGGAAGCTTTCGATAAGGAATACAATTAAAATGTTCCAGATTTTGAAAATTTTCTCATTGCTGCTCTTCTCTTATTGGTGATAGCGTGATGTTACATAGCCTAAAGCCTAAAGCCTTCCTCAATATGGACTATCCAAATATTTTTTTTTCATTCCTACTAGTAGTTAGATTACAACAGATAAATATCAAGATAAATACGTTATACCTAGGTACTAGACGTTAATTTTATTAGATTTTAGATAATGTCCTAAAATCTTCTAATGTAGCCATTGTAGAGTTATTTCCAAAAAACGCATTGTTGGTTTGTGCGTTCACTAACGATTCCCCAAATTAGTTTACAAAAATAAAGCAAAAATTGAACAAAATTAGTACAATGAATGTTATCAGTCACTCGCTACAAACACATACACGCACTCACACAGCTACGCGCTTCGCCGCGAAAAGTCAGACAGAGATAGCAATGTTTCGTCCGATTTTTGTGCTCGCCTCGAATTGCAATTGCGAGCTCTCTTCACTGGCCTCTTAACACTTTTACACGTCGTCGTCTTTTACAAACTAGATGAAGCCAGTGTTTCGTAACTGACTACCCTGAGAAGAAACAGCCGAAAAAAACTCAGAGGTCACTGTCTCTTTTAAAATCCGTGATTTTGCACAGTCGCGCGAGAGCAGCAAGTCGCGTTGCTAACTCGATTTTTTTTGCTGTTGTATCTATTATACCACAAGGGTAAGCATGTTCAACCGTTGATCCTACGCTTGATCTCTCTCCGGTCGTGACGGATTGCAGTCCCATCGGAATATGAGAATAAAGGAACAGAGAATGCATCTGTGTCTGCGTACACACTTGTGCACTACAATGTCCCACGCAGATGGCTAATCTCCGCCTCCGTTGCGATTGACCGCCGTGGCCGAAATCGGTCCGAAGGATTATGTATACCATAGGGGTCACAAATAATCATAAGTTTGACAGACCTGTTGGTCTAGTGGTTAGTGACCCTTACTGCTATGCCGGAGGTCGTGGGTTCGATTCCCACCCAGGACAAATGTTTGTGTGATGAGCACGATCATTTGTTCTGTGTCTGGATGTAATTTATCTATCTATACTTATAATAAATCTGTAGAGAGGTCAATTCTGTACATGAAATATATTTCCAAAATAACTATCAGGGGGTGATTAGGGGTCGATACTGATGCCAAAAATGCAATTTATAAAATTATTGTCTGTCTGTCTGTCTGTCTGTATAACCGTTATAGAAACAAAAACTACTCGACGGATTTTTACGAAACTTGGTACAATTATTTTTCATACTCCTGCGGTGGTTATAGTATACTTTTCATCATGCTACAATCAATAGGAGCAGAGCAGTGAAGGGAAATGTTAGGAAAACGGGAGAAGTTACTCCATACACGCTAATCTTCGGAACTACTGGACGGATTTGATTGTTTTTTTTTGTTGTTGTATAGCTATTAAGTGTGGGCAACATATATTATAGGCTATAATTTATCTTGGAAACTTGAACACCTGATGCAGAACTGCAATAGATCAGCCAAACTGTAAGAGCATAGCAAAAAATGTTCCGCGTGATGATCATTTTCTGCTGAGAAAAAAAATTTGAAGATATGGAACACCTGATGTGGAACTCCAAGAGCCCAGCTACACTATTACATATACAGTAATGCCGTCTTAGCAAGAGTTGTTCAGCCTGATGAGCACTCCCTGTTGTCGTATAAAAACTGAAGATCTGGAACACCTGATTTGGAACTGAATTAATAACAGAAGAGAGAAGAGCCCAGCTACACTATAACATAAATAGGAATGACGTCTTAGCAAGAGTTGTTCAGCCTAATGAGCACTCTCTGTTGACGTATGAAAATTGAGATCTGAAACAACTGATGTGGAATTCCAAGAGCCCAGCTACACTATAACATATATACTTATAAATAACATCTTAGCAAGAGTTGTTTAGTCTGATGGGCATTTCCTGTTGACTTACAAAAATGAAAGGTCTAGAACGTCTGGAATCGTCATGCGCGTCCCGTTGTTTTCCCGTCCCCAGGCTCCGAGAATTCGACATCAGACGTTTCAGATCTTCGATTTTGACAACCCCATAGTCGCTGGCATAAGCAACAGGATCCGCGTACGAAGTCGCTGGCAGAAGCTAGTCTATAATATTTATGTATTTAGAAATATTGAAGTATATTTATCAGTTGTCTAGTACAAAAACACAAGCTCTGCTTAGCTTGGGACTAGATGGCGTTGTGTGATAGTTGTGGAATATTATTATTATTAAAAAAAGCATACGACCCGCCTGATGGAAACCAGAGCCAGTACGTTGCCAACCCTGCAACTTTTTCACGCTCTTTTTAAGGGTGTGAAGAAAGTAGGAAAGAACATTGGGCCGACAGTCAAAGGTAAAATCTTTTCGATGCAATATGTTAACACTGTAGGTTCCCCAAATATCAACACAAATGATTTCATCATGAACTAGCTCACACGCATCTGCAGACGAGCTACTTGATGCACCGGAGTAATGCTGGCTTCTCAGTTCGTGTCAAAGCTAAATCATTTATTTAAATTAGGCCATCGAAGAGACGCTTTTGAAGGCCGAAATCGTGTGATATCACGAGCCCCTCTTAGGCCACACGCCTCTTCTCCTCGATCCTGTGCGGTACACCATACAAAGATTGCATCGCTCGGCGCGTTAGTTGAAATCGTCGCGTCGTGTGAAGCGAACATTATGTTAGTCAAAAGCCAGGCGGACGCTGAAAACAACTTTACTGTAAATGATTTTTTTTCATGTTTTTTATCTGTAGTCACAATCGCAAATCACACGTTTTATTTTAACGTGTAACTATCATGACTTCGTAATAAAGCATACTGTTTCAATTGAACGACAAACCATAGTTTTAAAAAAGCTGTCTTTTCTATCCGCGACAACCATCTATTACCGCCATAATGGGTCTTCAAATACTGTCGTTTTTGCCTTCCTTGTCATGTCACCTTTTTGGTAACAACCAAGCCTTGGTACCATCAAACCTTGGAGCCATCTGCTAAGTAAACCGTTCGTTACTTTACTTCGTTTCTTTTCAAAGTTGGCGGTGCTACGACCAAATTATATTGAAGCACGTCGCGTATCGATTTGCGCTTTCTATGGAATTAGGGGCCGGTAAGGTGGTGAGGAATTCTGTTGTTTTTTTGTTACCCTATAGGTAGGTGTATGTTCCATTTAAAACACTGGTAACAACAACCGGAAACACTGGAAGCTGACCATAATATAAGTAAAATATGAGGCCATCGACATTTTTAGGCGCAGTATCGAAATTGACAAAAATAGATTTCAACTGTCTGAACTTGGTGGTGAGCATCGACAGTTGGGTGGCGGTGCTGGACTTTTTCGGTATCGCGGGTGACCAAAGAAAAATTTAACCAGTTTTTGTCAGAATTAGTTAAGCCATCTCTTCACAAGCCTTTGGCTTCGGACTTACATATTGATTTTAATTATAAAACCAGTTCCTCACCATGTCATTGATGAGTGGTCGATGAGGAGTTGAAGAATTCAGTGCGAAATAATAGTACTAACGGTCAGTTAACACCAAGACGAGACGCGGCGCGACGTGACACAACGATACTTCAAATGTGTATCTTGTTGTGTAGGAAATAAAGTTAGATTTTGAGTAGCTCTATTGATATGTGCGCGCAGCGTCACGTCTAGGTCTGTGCTGAACCTAATATTATTCCTAAACTCAAATGTTTGGATGGGTGGATTTGTTTGTCTCCCAATCACGTTAGAACAGCTGAACGGATCTTGATCCAATTTGGCTCAACGATAGGTATGGAATAATCCCTAAAATACCGTTTACCCTTTTCGAGTTACATGCGGAGACAGTCGTTAGCAACAGCTAGTATTTAATACTGTTTATGACGGTAACTGTACTGACAATAACAGTTCTCATACAGTTGTCATATTGGGTAAGTAATATATGATATAACTACAAAATCTCTAAAATTTACAAGAGATAACAACTGAATATATAATTTTATTTGATATAACGATCTGTGTTCCTGACGTCACATCGGGCCCCCACACAGCGCGGCGGCGACATGACTTTGCTTGCCCCTCCAGCCGCGATCACAGCGGTGGGACAGCGCCGCGCCACTCACTCGCGGACCCCTCTAACGCGCGCGCGCATACAAACGATTTCTTCTTGTAACCAGTACCTATGTTTAAATCCAATACAGTCTTCTAAATTGTCAAGCAGCAGTTTCATTTATATAATCATTCAAGAACACCAGCATCTCACCTGGAGCTTGATACTCAGCCAGTGGTCCTTCAATCCTTCAAGTCAAGAAGATCGCCGTTAATTTTTGCCGTGCACGCGCCTCAAGTGGACTTTGGACTGGCCGCGTGTGCCACGCTTGCTACGCCGTAGGCCGTAGAGGACACATCAAGGACAGTCTACCCAGACTAGAGGGACATTGATCTGAGTGAGTCCGTTCCATTATCCATAATTTCCTGTCTTTTACTGTCTTTTTCCAGGAATTTAAGATTGTGCTATACGGGTCCGGCATGTTGGATTACTTCATAATAGCATAATTATACTTACCCATTTATATTATAAAATTACTCAGTCAATTCATCGTCATCATTTCGCATAGTAACATCTGTTTCTTATTAAAACACATTCCTTTGTTCGCTTGTCGCCCGGCATCCAGGTGCGATTGCGTAAACAAACTCATTAGTGTTTCTTAGAATTTTTACTTATTGAACTGGTTTGCATACCGAGCTTATCTACAATATCAGCTGATTTACCGTTAGCTTGGCCAGTTATTGACGCAATATTTCATAACTCGCTTACTTTTTCATTTGGTTCTTTGTCTTTCTTTGCATTGACGCCATTTTGCTTTGCCTTAAGGACTTACTACCTACATCGCAATATGTCTGATGCAAAATTTAAAGAACTTATTAAGAGGCGTGGAAGTTTCAAAGCTAAGCTTACGCATTTTAGCAACTTTTTACGATTATTACCCAGCACCGACTTAGACAGTTTCCAAGCAGCGGAATTAAAAAGCCGCCTTATATTGATGGAAAATTTATTTACTGAATTTGATGCTTTGCAGACGGATTTGGAGCTGTTGTCGGAGGATGCGGACGAAATGTATACAGAGAGGGAGCAGTTCGAGACGCAGTACCATGCGCTGGTGGCTCGCGCGAGGACGAATCTCGCCACCGCGCGTGCCCCCTCGCCTGCGCTCGTGTCTGCCACGTCTGTCGACGATCTCCAACGTCACGGCTCTGGCTGCAAGCACGACTACGTTCGACTGCCTAAGATAGACTTGCCTCACTTCGACGGGGACTATCAGCACTGGCTCGAATTCAGAGATACGTATCTTTCCCTTATACACAACAACAACAGCATACAGGAAGTCAATAAATTTCATTATTTGCGTGCAGCCTTAACCGGCAGCGCGGCATTGATAGTGAAAAATATTGATTTTAAAGCAGATAATTATGCCACAGCTTGGGAGATGTTGTTAGAAAGATATGATAACAACAGAATTTTAATTAATAATCACATACAGGCATTATTTAATATTGAACACATTCAACACGAATCTTGTAGCTCATTGCGCAACATAATAGACGTCACAAATAAAAATCTTCGTGCTTTGACAACATTAGGACAGCATTGTGAACATGGTGGTTTAGGAGAAACTCTTATAATACACTTGATGTCAGAAAAACTTGACAAGGTCACACGTAGGGAGTGGGAAGAATTTAAAAATAATTTAGATTCCTTTCCACACTTAAAAGATTTTATTAAATTTTTATCAAACAGAGCAGGTTTACTTGAATCCTTAAATAATAATAAAAATACATCAACTATCAAAAATAATAACGAAAACAACAAAAATAAAAACTATCTTACAACTACTAAAACTAAAAATACTAATTCAGAAAATGTGAAATGTCCTATGTGTACTCAGAATCATTTTTTATTCAGTTGTCAACTTTTCAGAAATCTTGAAGTCGAAGCACGCATTAAAAAAGCTTCAGAAAGCAATGTTTGTCTGAACTGCCTTCGACCTGGTCATACAGCGAAGCGTTGCAGTTTATCTCATTGCAAATATTGCAAAGTAAAACATAATACCCTCTTACATAAGGAATCATCTTCAGAAAAACCAACAGGAGATAACATTGCGTTGTCAACAAACGTCGTTTTACCCTGTTCAGACAATAATCAAGTTCACATTTTGCTATCCACAGCTTTGGCGAAGGTGAGAGATGCGAATGGAGAGCTTCATACAGCCAGAATCCTGTTGGACAACGGCAGTACCTCCAACTTCATCACCCGAGAGCTCTGTGGGAAGCTTGGTCTGGTAAGACACAGCACTAGCTCCACCGTCTCAGGTATAAACGGTCAAGTTTCTAATACCTCAGAAATCTGCAGTCTTCATTTGCAGTCTTGTAATGGTGGTTATCAGGCGAAAGTAAGCTGTTTTGTCATACCGAAAATCACACAATCACTACCTGGTTCTTATGTGGATAAAAGGTACATCACCATCCCACCAGGTATTCAATTAGCAGACCCTTCATTTAACATACCTACTGCTATTGACATTCTTGTAGGAGCTGAGGTATTTTGGGACGTCTTAGGTTCCGATACCATTAATTTAGGCAATAATCAGCCTAGATTACAGTCATCCAAACTAGGTTGGCTTATTTCAGGCCGCGTCAGACAGCCTCGTAAACAACCTTCAGTTTGTCACTTTCTTTCACAACAGGAGTCTGATCAGCTGACTCGTTTCTGGGAACTTGATACTGTGTCGTCTGCTAGCTGTTACTCTACAGAAGAACAGGCTTGTGAAAAGCTCTTTCAAGAGACCACATATCGGGATGCGTCTGGACAATTCGTTGTCACCATACCATTGAAGGACTCGCCTGAGTGCTTAGGTGACTCTTATGCGATGGCCAAGCGTCGTTTCCTCTCCCTAGAACGTAGATTTGAGCGAGACTCCACATTTAAAAACAGATATTTACAATTCATGCAAGAATATATTGACCTTCATCACATGTCTGAATATTCTAAAACAAATCAGTCAGAACGTAATTATTTTTTGCCTCATCACGGTGTTGTACGCGAGTCCAGTTCTACCACAAAACTCCGCGTAGTTTACGATGCTTCGGCCTCCAGCACCTCGGGCAAGTCCTTCAACGACATCCAGATGGTAGGTCCAACAGTACAGGAGGACTTACTATCCATACTCTTAAGATTTAGACAACACAAGTTTGTTGTAACGGGTGACATCGAAAAAATGTACAGGGCCATTTTAGTTGAGCCATCTCAGCGTCCGTTACAACAAATTGTTTTTAGATTCAATTCTTCAGACCCTTTAAAGAACTATGCACTGAATACAGTAACATACGGTACAGCCTCAGCACCTTATCTGGCTACAAAATGCTTAGTGTCTCTTGCAGATCAATGTTCAGACCCAGAGGTTAGTCAGTCCATCAGACGCGACTTTTACGTGGATGACTATTTATCTGGGGGTGACTCCATTGAATCAGTCATTAATTTATGTCAAGGAGTTGTTAAAAATCTTGAGACAGCTAAGTTTCACTTAAGAAAGTGGCAATCAAACAGTCCAAAAATTCTAGAATATGTCACCAATATTCATACAGAAAATTCAGATAAAAAATTAAACTTGAATGATTCTCCTAGCAAAACTCTTGGGCTGTACTGGGACTGTAAAACAGACAGACTATTCTTTTCAATAGATTTAAAACAAAATATTTCAAAAATAACAAAACGTAACATTTTGTCTTTAATAAGTCAGGTTTTTGATCCTCTTGGTCTTGTCGCGCCATGCGTAGTTCAGGCCAAGCTTTTGTTACAGCAGCTGTGGATACTTAAATGCAGCTGGGATGATGAAGTGCCAATTGAAATAAAATCACAATTCATTGAATTTATAGAGTCACTTCCAGCACTTAACTTGATTCACATTCCTCGTTGGGTGTCATGTAACAAAGCCACATCAGTAGAGCTGCACACCTTTACAGACGCGTCTGAACGCGCCTACGGTGCATGTATTTATGTGAGAACGGTATCAGACGACGGAACAGTTTGCGTTCGCCTTTTAGCTTCTAAGAACAGGGTTGCCCCTATAAAGCCCACAACCATACCAAGGCTGGAGTTGTGCGGTGCTTTACTGGGCACGAGACTTTTTGCAAAGGTACGTAAATCACTCACTCTAGAGTTTAATCACTGTTATTTTTGGTGTGATTCGACAATCGTACTAGGATGGCTGTCTACATTGCCAAGTCGACTTGAACAATTTGTTCGCAATAGAGTGAGTGAAATACAAGAAGCTACGACCGGACAGACGTGGAGCTATGTGCTTTCCAAGAGCAACCCGGCTGATCTCACTTCTCGGGGGGTGAAGGCTGATTGTATCAGCTCGTCTACTCTTTGGTGGTCGGGTCCTGATTTTCTGAATCAAACAGAAATACAATTTCCTATTTCACCTAATACTAAAAATCAGTCTTTACCTGAAATATCTTTACATACAACTGACACACTTAAACAAAATAATATTAATATAATTTCAAATCTAATTCATAGAAAATCATCATTTACATCAATAATCAGAATTATAGCATATATACAAAGATTTATATTTAATTGCAAAACACAGAATAACAAAAAATCATCTTATTTAACATTATCAGAAATACAATCGTCAAAGAATCTTATATTACAGATTTCTCAGCAGGAAATGTTCCCTGAGGAATATACTTGTCTCAAATCCAATCAGGCCTTAAATAAAAAGAACAGATTAATAAGTCTTTCTCCTTTCATTGATTCAGATAACTTATTACGCGTAGGTGGACGTCTTAATAACTCTAACTATAGTTATGATGTTATGCATCCTATCCTATTGTGTAGCAAACATTACTTAACAAAAATCATATTCGAAAAAGAGCACAAAGCACTCTTTCATGCAGGGCCTCAATTACTTTTAGCACACATCAGACTCACCTATTGGCCTTTGGCGGGCAGGAACCTAGCCAAGCACGTAGTGCGTAACTGTGTTCGCTGCAGTCGCTTCAAGGCTCAGCCTGTTCAGGTCGTCATGGGCAACCTACCAACTGATAGGACTCATCTCGAGTACCCTTTTTTAAATACAGGGGTTGATTATGCCGGGCCAGTGCTGATAGCCGACCGTAGGGGTAGAGGATGTAAGTTGCTAAAGTCTTACATATGTGTTTTTGTGTGCTTTGCAGTCAGAGCCGTTCATCTGGAGCTGGTTTCCGACCTCACGAAGGAAGCTTTTCTAGCGGCTTTCAGCCGATTCATTAGTCGTCGGGGCAAACCTCAACGCGTGTACTCCGACAACGGCACTACATTCGTGGGAGCTTTCAATGAGCTTTCACGCTTCTTAAAGGTTTCATCTAGCAGTATTGAGTCAGATCTTGCAAACAAAGGCATAGAGTTTAAATTCATACCCGCTTACAGCCCACACTTCGGTGGACTATGGGAAAGTGCCGTAAAATCCACCAAACATTTATTGCGTAGAGTCATGGGCCTAACTCATTTAACTTATGAAGAGCTTTCAACATGTCTGATCCAGATAGAGGCTATTTTAAATTCCAGACCTTTAACACCTCTATCCACTGATCCATCTGACCTGTCTTATCTTTCTCCTTCATTATTCCTCATCGGACGACCACTCACGTCATTCCCTCGCCCGCAGATCACCGACGCCAACATCCAGCGGCTACAGCGATTTGATCGCGTAGAGAAACTGCGGCAACATTTTTGGCAACGCTTCTCTAATGAGTATGTGTCTCTCCTGCAGCAGAAAACTTAATGGCAGACAGCTGGGCAAGACCTAAAAACAGGAGCCATGGTCTTAGTTCGAGACGCAAACCTTCCTCCACTTCTATGGCTGCTGGGCAGAGTAGTTGCAGTGAAGACTGGGTCTGACGGACGTTCTCGAGTCGCCGACATCCTGACAAAGAAGGGCACCATCACACGTGCATATAATAACATATGCCCTCTCCCTGTCTCTTCATCATCATCATCATCTTGAAGTATTACTTCAACCCGGGGGAATATGTTCCTGACGTCACATCGGGCCCCCACACAGCGCGGCGGCGACATGACTTTGCTTGCCCCTCCAGCCGCGATCACAGCGGTGGGACAGCGCCGCGCCACTCACTCGCGGACCCCTCTAACGCGCGCGCGCATACAAACGATTTCTTCTTGTAACCAGTACCTATGTTTAAATCCAATACAGTCTTCTAAATTGTCAAGCAGCAGTTTCATTTATATAATCATTCAAGAACACCAGCATCTCACCTGGAGCTTGATACTCAGCCAATCTGTTAATATAATAAACGATTGACATAATTTTATAATGACTAACTTCTATAAGCATAACAATCAATGAATATAAAATCGTTTTGTATACCACTCAAAAGACATAAAACTTATTTGGTCAAATTTTTTTTCTTCCTGGCAAGTAATCTAACACTGATGTACCTGGTAATAATACCACCTTCCATGAATGCTCGACGGAGCCCCGCTTCGCGGGGCTCCTATTTCTGCGTACAGGGTTTATAGTAACCTAACACGAAGGGGATGGCGGGGTCTTTCAGACCCCGCCATCCCCTTCGAACCTAACCTATCCGTGTCGGGTTGCCCCAAGTCCCGAGCTCGCTTCGCTCGCTCTTGCATCCTAGGTCAAATAACTGATTACTACCTGTCATGCTGGCTCGACGTAGCCCCGCTTCGCGGGGCTCCTATTTCTGGGTGCAAGGTTTAAAGTAACCTAACACGAAGAGGATGGCGGGGTCTTCCAGACCCCGCCAACCCCTTCGAACCTAACCTGTCCGTGTCGGGATATCCCGTCCCGAGCTCGCTTCGCTCGCTCTTGGATACTTAATTTTTCTAATAACAATGGCAATCGTGAAGGCAAACAATCAAAGTTTAAAGGATAAGTCAAAGTCATCAAAGAAAATAGTTTAAACGTCAAATTATATGTTTCAAACGTTAACGAAATGATTTTCGCTTAAATAAACGTTATATCAAATAAAATTATATGAAATGAGTTTTAGAGTAACACAAACATTATGTGTATAGAAATTATATCAACCGTTGGTACATCTCACGTTGATTATATCATGTGAACGTTATTGAAATGAAAATATATCAAATGACTTTATATGAAATGAGACGCACCCGTCATATTGATAATAAACTGCGCTGGTTAATGTAGAGTGTCGGTATTAACTAGCATAGTTTACTGTGAGCAAACTGACGGGGTCCCAGGCTTAAACGCATGCCAAGTTGCGCAACTGTTTTAGCAGGTTATCGTAGGGCTATTTAAGAAACATGGTGGATTTTAGTCAGTATACGAGTCTGAAAGTCCCTTCCGCAGTTCGCTCGACACAGGGCGGGAGGTCTCATTTGTCTTTTGGAACGAAGTTCCTTATCGCGCGTTGTGAAAGGGGGCTAGACGGAAAAAATTCTTACGAAAAGTTGTCACGACACTTTTTGGAACGAAGTTCCTTATCGCGCGTTGCGAAAGGGTGCTAGAGCTCAAAGAGTGGAGTGGAGTGGAGTGGAGTGGAGTGGAGTGGAGTGGAGTGGAGTGGAGTGGAGTGGAGTGGAGTGGAGTGGAGTGGAGTGGAGTGGAGTGGAGTGGAGTGGAGTGGAGTGGAGTGGAGTGGAGTGGAGTGGAGTGGAGTGGAGTGGAGTGGAGTGGAGTGGAGTGGAGTGGAGTGGAGTGGAGTGGAGTGGAGTGGAGTGGAGTGGAGTGGAGTGGAGTGGAGTGGAGTGGAGTGGAGTGGAGTGGAGTGGAGTGGAGTGGAGTGGAGTGGAGTGGAGTGGAGTGGAGTGGAGTGGAGTGGAGTGGAGTGGAGTGGAGTGGAGTGGAGTGGAGTGGAGTGGAGTGGAGTGGAGCGGAGCGGAGTGGAGCGGAGCGGAGCGGAGCGGAGCGGAGCGGAGCGGAGCGGAGCGGAGCGGAGCGGAGCGGATTGGAGCGGAGCGGATTGGAGCGGAGCGGATTGGAGCGGAGTGGAGTGGAGTGGAGTGGAGTCGCGACGATTATTTTTGTTGAGTGTATACAGTAACTTCGTTCCATCCGGGTGTCCCTTGACACCTCTCAAGTTTTTTTTTTCAGTTTTTAGTATTCGTTGATTTATATTCTGTGAAAAACTCAACGGTCTAAAGGTGCTGGTTCGCGCGCAAGACCGCGACAGGAGACAGCGACAGGAGACCGCGACACTTGTCATTGCCTAATGTTAAGTACTGTCGCGGTCTTAATTATAACGGTTCATGAGAGAGCCTGGTGACAGACGGATAGATAGACAGATGGATGGACAACGGAGTCTTAGTAAATAGGGTCCCGTTGAGTATGGAACCGTGAAAAAAGGTATCGGTATTAGTAATTTTCAAACGGATAAATGACGTAAGTTAGAATTATGTTATTTAAAGTATGTTTGTGATAGTATAATTACCTTCATTTTACTGATAGTTGAAATCAGATGCGATTAAAATAAAAAAAAATAAAAATATTGTGAAATCTTGATTTATTTAACAGTTTCGGGAAAACCACGGAGTATATTTGCTACAACAATAAAACTTGCATCTTTCCTTTAGAGAAAAAAATTGGCTGTAACTCTCTTATATTTTTGTTTGGCTAATAAAATTCTTGAGTAACCTTTTTTTAGCGCGGTAAAATCATCGTTCTCCCCCCACCAGGGCAGGTCAGGAAGGACTGTCAAACTTGTAAACTGACTAAAATCCACGGTGTCCTTTGAATAGCCCGTTACATTCCGCGGTCACAGTATTCGTTAGTCCTGCGACCAAGTAAAATATCCTATTGATTTTTTTCTTTTCTTAAAAAAAAATATGTCTAATTGCCTCTCAAATTAACTAGACAACTAAGTACCATTCTACGAAATAAGTCTTCTCAACTAAATAATGATATCGTATAGACAGAATTATGAATGGATGTCTGTAGATAACTTAATACTGGCCTGTGCCATAAATTAGGCTTTCCCTGTCAACCGATATAGGCCAGAGGAATTATTGTAGGAGAATCTTTCGGCTATTCTGGCTAGTGTGTGTTTTAATATCGTAAGTGGGATTGGGTCTTGTCGGGGTACAATGATTTGAGGGACTTTGACTTATGATTTCTTCTCTTTTTCCTTGGTTATAGTGGTAGTATAGCTTTTGGTTTTTGTTTGAGACGAGTTGTTTTATGTTTGTTACGATTATTAAAGTTAGAAAAACAAACATGTTTTAATAATTCTCATTGATATGGACATCCTCTTCATGTTACTGGCATGATTTCGTGGTAGAAAAGTTCTCGAGTGGCGACCACGGACGAGAAGTGTAGACAGGCCTCCCACTAGGTGGACTAAGGGTCAGCTCAGACCCATCAATTATTGATAGATTCAATAGAGCTACTCAAAATCTAACACTATTTCCTACACCAAAAGGTACACCTTTCGCAACGCAGCGCGTTGCCGCGCTGCGTTTTAATAGCGACTCAAAATCTAACTTTATTTACTACACGAAAAGACACACATTTGCAGTATCGTTGTGTCACGTCGCATCTCGGTGTGAACTGACCGTAACAACATCATTGTGAGTCGTGGAGCGGTGCCGGTGGTCTAAGGGGAGGCGTTTGTTCAGCAGCAAGGAGTACGAATGATGATGATGATGTTTGATCCGTTTTGGAAGCTAACCCGCGACACACAGCGTAGCAGTTAGTTGCTCAACCGTTGCATCAACCGTGCCGTATCATCTTTTTTTTTTTATTGTGATAACATTTTCAAATGAGTTCTCCCACCTTGAGGGGTTGGAGAACTCATTTGAGGAGGACTGTCATCAATTTCTGACCACAATTCTCATCATCATCATCTGCCTATGATGTTCCTACTGCTGGGACACAGGCCTCCTCTCTGTGAGAGGAAGTGGGCCATAATCCACCACGCGGGCCCAGTGCGGATTGGTAGATGTCATATGTCTTCGAATTTTTGGTGCTAGGACATGCCGGTTTCATCACGATGTTTTCCTTCAGTTAGTTATGTTTTGAGAGCAGTGGTGATGAAATAAATTACACAAAGTAGTGCGCCTGGCAGGGTTTGAAACCATGACTTCGTAAGTCGGGACCGATACCAATAAGTTACCACTGCTCACTATAATTCACGATGTCCTTCAATAGCCCTTTACGTTCCAGGGTCATGGATACCTGTTTGAGACACTCCCATGGCCCAAACAAACCCGCGACCCTGCCGCGTAATGTTATAGGTAATGTAAAAAAGTCTCAATAAATAAAGTTCTTACCAAAAAATACCCGCGGAACCCTTCAACGAAACACATTAAACTATTCTTCGTTCAAGTCATTTTGCTTGATACCGTGCAAACTTTTATGAATGCCTTCGCCACAGTATTGATTTATTTTCTTTTTTTTCCCTTCCTCTATTGAACTGAGTTCGGCAAGTCAGTGTAGCGTGCTTTGCTGTGTGTGGTGGCTCGGCAGCCATTTTATTTTTGTTTACGAAGTTGGTATAAGTAGGTTGCTCGACTGGTGGGTGGTTTCGTCGTAAATAGAAAATATTTTTTTGAGGTAAGAAAGGCTATAACATCTTGTCATCATAATAATATTGTAAATTGTCGTCCATTATTTACGTTTGTCATTGCACACCATTTAATAAATTTGTCACTACTCATTTAAGGTCAATTCGTCCTAGAGCACAGTCGAGTCATCAATCTAAAACTTAACATAGCAAATACACCCACATCTCCACAGCATAATGTACATGTTTTGTTCTGAGTTAACAAAGACGTGCAGTGTATGGAATTTGCTCACTGTATTGGTAAGTAAAAGGAACTGGTGATTAACCGAAGAGCACCAGGCAATCACTATTATCACATCAACTTGCCACTCTTGCAGTGTAGCTGTACACTCAATCACAAACTTGATTGGGCGCTTTCACTTTAGACGATATCGGCACGATATCGATGGCATGGATAGTTTCATACATTTCTAGGGAAAATGAGTGAGAGTGGACGATATGCCGGTGTCGTGTAGTTACCGCTATCGTCTTTTATGAAAGCGCTCATTTCGTTTTTTTTATTCAAATATGACAGATTTTCCTTATGAACTGAAAACCCGTGTGACCCTCACGGGTTTTCAGTTTGGGAAGGCAATTCGACAGGCCGCAAGTAACTTAAATGACAGAGTTCACGCAACGACTGCAGTCCCTTTGTCGCGGCCCTTATTGCCTATGTCACTCAGTTAAAACTGCTTTAGCTTTAACTGGTGAAAGAGTTTTTGAAATCGATCCACTAGTTTTTGAGTTTATTCATTACAAACATATAAAAAATAAAAAACTTTCGTCTTTATAATATTGGTGTAGATGTACAATCCAATTGTTTGTTATGGCTATATTTTCATAATGCGACAAACTGATTGTGTAGCGTTGTAACATCAATAAACATAGAAGTGGGCATTAGTTTACGGTAACTAAGTTGCTGCTCTTATGTTTAGTGTTGTGTATGATCTTTACCGATAACTGAATGTGAACTGTTAATTTGAAATTGAAGAGAATTAAAGCGGGTCAATATTAATTATTTTCACAGTGGTGACCCAATGGTATCGGCCCCGACTTACGAGTTGTAGGTCGTGGGCTCCAAATAAGATAGGCGCCTTACTTTGTGTAATTTATTTCATCACCATTGCTCTCAAAACGGTTAAGGAAAAACATCGTGAGGAAAGTGGCATGTCCTGAAACCAAAAATTCGATGACATGTGAAATCTACCAATCTGCACAGGGCCCGCCTGGTTTGTGACTCACTCTTTAACAGCAAGGAGGCCTGTGTCCCAGAACATTATAGGCTGATGACGCTTATTAATATTATTATCTTCAAAATATTATAAGGATGAAGACGGAGCTTTAAAGAGGCTCCTCATTTCTATAAGGACTTTTTTATGATTGACGTGAGCTATTTGGTAGTCTATAAAAATCTCTAATACTTTTACCACGGCCACGGTTACTCGATAGTTCCGCGACCCCGGCAGGATTTTGCCCTTTAAGACTATCGTCTACCGAGCGCTCGTCCATACTAAAAGAGAAAACGTTTTCCTGCCCCTAATAATGTTATCCTATCTCAATGATTTCTTAGAATGCTTCTGACACTGTAAAAAACTAGGTTTATAGGTTCTCTTTTTTTCAAAATTTATAATAGTTTGAAAGTAACAGGCGCCTAAATGTTACTATTTTTATGACGAAATCTTCATTGAAGTAAAACCTTTGTATTTTAAAAACAAAGAAGTTTTAGAAAAAAAAGCAAAACCTACAAACCTAGAACATAATATGCTGAAACGATTGACACTAGAATCTAAGAGATTGGACGTGATTTAGTATGTGAAAAACGTTTTCTCCCGAGAGACAAATTTCATATAAAAAATACTCACAGTCAGTCGCGAGCTGCAACGCTCTCTATCGCACGATCGGGGGTTTTTCAACGAGCGAGAGGGACAGCACGAGTTTTTCTAAATACCTATTTTTTGAAAAGGCAGCCGCTATACAATCCTCTTAAGGGGGATGCTCCAACCAGCCCGCGAAATTCAAATTTTTTTACGTTTTTTGCAATTTGCAGGCCAGTGACATGTTGTAACTTTATAAATATTTGTGTTGCGCAAATAACAAGTATAATTTTAAATATAAAAAATATCAAAAAACTCGCTCCATCAGCTCTCACATAGAAAAGGTGCATCATGTTAAAATCTCCGAAATCTAACTACGATGCACCTTTTCTATGTGAGAGCTGATGGAGCGAGTTTTTTGATATTTTTTATATTTAAAATTATGGAGTATGAAAAATAATTGTACCAAGTTTCGTCAATATCCGTCCAGTAGTTTTTGTTTCTATAACGGTTATACAGACAGACAGACAGACAGACAGACAGACAGACAGACAATAATTTTATAAATTGCATTTTTGGCATCAGTATCGATCCCTTATCACCCCCTGATAGTTATTTTGGAAATATATTTCATGTACAGAATTGACCTCTCTACAGATTTATTATAAGTATAGATTATACTTGTTATTTGCGCAACACAAATATTTATAAAGTTACAACATGTCACTGGCCTGCAAATTGCAAAAAACGTAAAAAAATTTGAATTTCGCGGGCTACATCGAAGCAATCACCTTAAGGGAGGCCCTGTCATAACAGCTCTTTGAGGCGCGCGTGGAACACAACGTGCAGTCGACCCGGGCATGTTCCATAATCGGACAGCGAGTCGCCCATTACTCGCCGTCCGCATTAGTCGATATCATTTCTCCTTCGTACACAACTCGACTCAAGTCTCCGAAACCTTACGATTTTAGTATACATTGACGTGTGTCTGTACACGAACCTCTTTGGATTTGTATTGCGATAGTCGCCTGGATACTGAAGTCGTAGGGTATCGGAGACTTGCGTTGTGTTGTGTACCAAGGAGCTTAGAAATATGGATGGACTGCTCTTTCTAGAGCAGTCCATCCATAATTTCTTTGGTATCTATTTTGAAATTTTATCGATATCAACGGTATCGACTACCTCCCCATCCCTATATTGGGTTAGGAACTTGCCATAGTGTGAGCAAACATTTGGAGTGGCCCAAACAATGATACCCTTATTTAATCAGACGCACCTGCTTGCCTTGATTTCGTAGGTTAAGTGGAACGGGTCTAAGTAAATTGCTTAGGTGAAATGTTTAGCAGTAACAATGTAATTAAGTTAGAGAAAATTATGTTTTTGACTTTTTTTTGAGATAATAATACAAATCATGCCTAAAACCCTGTGTAAGACAGAGTAAGGATATTTTTTTTAATTATTGCAGAAAATTATTAAACTTTTTTTATATGTATTTTATGTTTTGTCTATAAAATACTGAAGTTATCATATTTTTTTTTTAGAAACTGAATTTAAAGGTCAACGCGCTGGAGACACATGACATTTTGTTTCCCATACTCCAGAGATTTGTTATAAAACTATTCGTTCCATGCTTTTCACACTTTGGATTAAAATCAAAGTTTTATCTGCAATTTAGGATTAAAATAAAAACTCATCAAAACTTATCTTTTAAACTGTTTTGTAAATCATTTAAAAAACTATCAGGTTGTCATTTTGACATTCCTTTCAGATCGATGTATGTAAACAAAAATATGAATTGAAACTATATTTGGACATAATTATTTTTTACGATAGTTTATTTTTGAATGAGATCCTAGTTTTGAATTATTCATTTGTATTATTTTATTTGCGTTGCTGGATACATAAGCACGGGTAGGATTTTCTTTACATCCGATCCGTTAGGTAAATGCGTTTCAATCCTGGAATAAATTAAAGAAATCAAACCAGAGCTACACGCAAACGTATACACTAAGTTATATCCGTAAGGTTCTCGAATGGAGACCACGTCGGTGCAAGCTCAGTGTGAGACCACCTACAAGTTGGACAGACGATCTGATTAAGGACCCACAGGATCACGCTGGATGTATGTCATTTCTAATCGATCATTAGAAATCTATAGGGAAGGCGTTTGTTCAACAGTGGACGCCCTACGGCTTATTTATATATGATGATGATAATGAATAGTGTTATATCCACCAACAACTGGGCTCGCGTGGTGGATTAACTCACTACATGTCCCATGTTATAGAGGGGAGAACATTTATCAACAGATTTAATGCAATGATGGGTTTTTTGGAATTCCATAGTCAAAGGCTAAAACAGGGCCCCATTATTGGGACTAAGACTGTCTGTCTGTCACCAGGCTGTATCTCATAATCCGTGATAGTTAGGCAGTTGAAATTTCTAAAGACAAAACATACTATAAAACAGAATAAAATAATTATTATTCTCCACAGCTAACCAATCATGGCGAAAGAATCAGATGCTTTGGAGAAGATGAAATTGCTAGAAGACAGAATCAAAGCTCCTTCCATATGGGGCCGGGTGCCCTGCGGAGTGAGGTTCGAAGACCTGCAGGACTGGAGATATGACGATGCCATACGGTTGCTTAAGAAACATTATTTGACAGAAGATGGAGAGGTACGCTATTATTTTATTTTGATTTTTCTCTTTTCCTCAATTTAATCCAGAGGCAAATATGATGGCCTCAGATAGAGCGAGCACACCTAGAAGAAACTGTTGAAAAGAGAAGATCTGTGATGAGCTATGCTATTGTTAGTAATGGTCATACAGACAGATGTATATTGCGTAGCATACGCAATATACATCTGTCTGCTACGCTACGTGCTACGTCATACTACGCACCTCGCCGATCCAGGCTACGCTACGTGCTACGTCATACTACGCACCTCGCCGATCCAGGCTACGCTACTTGCTTCGTCATGCTACGCACTTCGCCGATCCAGGCTACGCTACGTGCTACGTCTTGCTACGCACCTCGACATTACAGGCTATGCTTTGTGCTACGGCGTAGCACACACTGTACTACGATCATGTAGAAGCGATCAATGTCTATTTGGATTTAGGTGTTGTTTCAAGTTGAGCTTTTAACTTTCTGGTTGGCAACCTTTGCAATACTTAAAATAAATTATTTGGAAGGTGTATACTTTTTCAATAAAGCTTTCTAATTTGGAACTCATTAATAAAATAATATCGTTGGAATCATTCAATTAATGTTTTTTGTTTGAAAAGGCACATCATAGAGAAAAGTGGAAGGAATGGGGGAAGACTTTGCTCAGGAGCGGGACAGATCCATATTTGAAACAATTCATTTTATGAATTGCAATTAAATACCTTGGTAAATGAATTACCACCCTAGTTTTTTTCAATTACAACATAGAAGAAGCCATTTATTAGCTCCTCGTAAAAAAATATAATTTCGTTCAAACAATGCGGCAATCGGTTCAAATATGACTATTTAATTAAAGGGCACAAAAACAAAAAAGATGAATCGCCCCTTCGGAAATCTTAATTTACTTAATTAAGATGTTTTGTGCCAAGAAAGAGTGGGTGAAAAACAAACAGCCTGTGTTTTAATGTTGGCTCTAGTGAGAGCGTGTTACTATTTTCTACTACCCCGCGCAATGTTGAACCGACCATTTGGGCGTTTGGGCGTTTAAAACCGGTTTTTTGAACCAATTCCTAATGGTCCACATTACAAGATCTACTCTATTTTTATAAATTACTTTTATGAGGATGCCAATAATTGTGGATGCGGCTCTGGGTAGCTACGTTTAAAAAAAATACAATTGAAAAGTCCCTCACTTGATTGACAAAAACAAAACTGTTCTTTCATTTGCCAAAGAGCAAATGCAAGAGCTGGTTGGCAAAGGCATTTCAGGGTTCAACGCCGTTATTTAAAGTTCTTCTAGACGGAACACAACGTGCCGTTTTTTTGGGGCTAGATCTTGATCGGACGACGAGCTACCCATTACTCGTCATCCGCAAGCTAAAAAAATACTTCCAAGCACTTCTCCCATTAAAATAAACTAAAACAGAAACTGAATAAAGTTCAAATTAACGTAACAGAATATTTTTTCTCTTGTGTACGCTATTGATTTGTAAGTTTGTAACTGTAATTAATTTGTGATTTAATTTACGTAGTAGTAGTAATTAGATATTTTTTTTTTAAGTTATGCCGCCTACAAAGGGACCCCAAATATAACTTCATCCAAAAATAATTGAAAAATACTTTTCATAGATATTTTTTTTAATAAACCTTCTTTAAGTTTATTAAAGAAACCCGATTTGCTTTTGAAATTGAGTCCAATTTCAACAATTTGTTTGAAAAATATTTTAATTTATAAATTTTTATTTGATTAAAATACTTTTGGAACCTTTAATGGGTTGCTGGAATTAAAATAATTCTTTTGAGAAAATAATAAGTACCTCTCTGAAAACTTTTGTTGTAACATTATCTTGAACTGGCGAATGTGCATAATATGTTTATTTTATATCTTTTCAAATCACGTCCCACTATTACTTTCATCTCGGATTAAACAGATTTCAGTGAAATGTGTGTATTTTGTGATTTTAAGGTTCTTGTAAGTTTTTTTTTTAGCGTGTTAAAATCATCAAATGAGTCTTCCCACCCCGGGCAGAGCGGGAGGAACTGTCAGATTTGTACTGACTAAAATCCACGGTGTCCTTCAATAGTCCTTAATGTTCCGGGGTCACGGTAAGGAAATAAGTCCCGCGACCCCTTCAGGCTTTGGCCCTCTGAGAGGGGGTTTTTGTAAGATAGGATAGTTTTAGACCCAATAGCTGGAGCCGGGCGAAGTAGGTATAGTCAGTTATTTAACTCTGATTTGACGTCACTGCCAAACTGGTCTTATTTTCGGTAACGTTACTTTTGCAACAATTATGTTAAAATGAGTGATATGAATTCTCAAAACAAAACTAGAGTTATTAAACAACAACGTACGTGCCAAGCAATTTTGAACCGAACCCGGTGCAATTTTCGTCGTAGACTTTTGACTCGCCCGAACATTGTAATACTGAATTATTTTTTTTTCCTCTTAAAAAAAACAGATACTTTTGTTTTCAGATAACCTACAGATCACTGAAGATTATTGAAGACAAAGAGGGTACAGATGAGTTCACCCACAACGTGCGGATATGGATGAAGGACAAAATGTCTATTGCAGCTGTTAAAGAAGGAACTGATAAGCTGGTTGGAGTACTCATCATGAGGATACAAGAAAAAGGTTAGTAATACACACATCAAAAGTGTCTAGGGATCAAGCATTTTTATGCGGATTTCTTGAGATTGAGATGTGGCTTTGTAATAAATTTATGATTTTATAAATTTATATGGATCCTTTTTGGTGCATTTCATAATTTGAATCAGGAACTGTAAATCAAATTCGAGTAAAAGATGAAAATCAGCTGTCAATATTTTCCCTATAAAAACATACAACGCATTGAAGACATTATTAGTGCTACTTTTTCCCTACTACTGATTAAAACCAACGTTATTATGGAGCGGCGACGTCATTTAAGCAGGGAAGAAATGCTCAGAGCCGTGGGAATGATAGAAGCTTGTCCCGGCAACGTACTGTGGCTTTAGCTCTGAATACAAGTCAGAGTGTTATCAGTCGACTTTGGACACGTTACCGAAGCACTGGTACCGTGGCTGAGCGCCATGGAGGACGGTATCGCTGCACCACACGGAGACAAGACCGATACATTCAAATCTTAACTCGAAGAGCTCCAACAATAACCGCCATGATGTTAGCCGTGAGGCTTCATCACTCTTCAGGGAACTTAATTAGCGACCAAACAGTCAGAAACCGCTTGCATGAAGTGAACCTTCATTCCCGAAGACCGCTACGGGTACCACCTATAGCAATGCACAATCGTAGGATTCGATATCAATGGGCTCTTGAACACAGAAATTGGGCAGAAGAACAATGGCGTTTCGTGTGCTTTTCTGATGAGTCTCGTTTTGGTATGAGACCGGATACAAGACGTATACGACACTGGAGAACCCCTGGACGCCAACAGCGATTAAAATCCTGCCAGGAAGTCCATCCTTATAGTGGTGGAACCATCATGGTATGAGCGGGTATTTGGATCGGCGGAAGAACTGAGTTGATTTGGATCAGAGGCAACCTCAACGCTCAAATTTATGCTGAGACGATTGTATCAGACGTCATCGTTCCTCTACAAGTGCAAATCGGTCCCTTATTTCAGTTAATGCATGATAATGCACGACCGCACACCGCAAGAGTTGTAAGACAGACTCTCGCCGCAGCTAACATCAATGTCCTGCCCTGGCCTGCTCAGTCGCCAGACTTGAACCCGATTGAGCATGCATGGGATATGCTACAGAGAAGAGCTCTGCCGAATATGGAGGGTATCCAGTCGCAAGAAGACCTTTTTTTGTTGTTGCAACGAACATGGGCGGCCATTCCACAGCGTGATTTGGATGAACTCATTTTGAGTATGCCAAACCGATGTTCTTGTGTTGTTAGTGTTCGCGGTAGAAACACGGATTATTAATTGTTTAAGTTACCCAATAAAATTTTAAAGAAAACTGTTATTTCAGTCTTTTTTTCGAACTTTAATGTTAGTGGTTCAAATGTCAAAAATCCCTTTATTAGGAAAATGGCAAATTTCTTTATGAATGCAAAGGTGACTTGGTTTATCGTTACTTTGACAAACGATAACACTTTATTTGATGAATCCTTAAAGAACATTTTAATTAATATCAATCAGGAGAAAAGTTATTGCAAAAATATATGTTGATCCCTAGACACTTTTGATGTGTTCCGTGATTCCGTTTTCTTTTTACTTGCCTGCTCTGACGAGGTCGCAGGACTCACGAATTACCGTTACCCCGGAACGTAAAGGGCTATTGAAGGACACTGTGGATTTTAGTCAGTACGAGTCTGATTGTCCCTCCCGCTCTGCCCTGGGTGAGGACTCATTTGATGATTTTATAAAAAGAAAAGAAAAACTTGCCTGCTCTGGCCCACTTCTGGGCAAAAGCCTCTCTCCACTCCTTTCACATCTCGCGAGCCCTTGCATCCTCTTTCCAGTTCGGAAGAAACCTATCGAGTGCGTCCCCCATCTCCTTCGTGACCTATTGCGCCCCCACCTCACTGTGTCAGGGCACCAGTTATAACCTATTTTGGAGAAATGAGGGAGGTGCGAGGGATGTTTGTTTATTTTAGCAATAGGCTCGCGTTAGACTACTTTCTCCCCTGATTGCAAGCGAACAAAAGCTATTTTATAATCATAAAAGGATCAGGTAAAATGGTGATTCTATAAAACGAACAGAACAGAGTGTGATTTTTACCTACCACTTTTGGACTGTGCTGAATACCATTACTTACTCATTAAATACAATCTCCTATAATAATAGTCAATCGAATTCCCATAAAAATCGAATAGGTACACAGAAAAGCTAGTCGCATCACTATTCTGAATCTATTTGCGTATCAATCGAAACGAATGGAAGTCGATTCGTTCTGAACCGATGGCAGTTACATTAGGGGGCAGATTCCTTGAATGCTTCGAGCCTAAATTTTTACTGCATCCGTAAAAAGAATTCCGATTCAGCTATAGGGTTCTTTTAGTTGGTACAAGTTTTAGGATGTAGCGAATTCATTAAGACTTTTTTGTTTACTTACGAGTATTTTGTATTGAAAAGTTTGCTACCTTTTGTAGAACATATTATTTATTTCAATGATATGGAAGTTAAAAAAACGGTATCAGCCGTCAGTGTCACTTCCTACGGAACGTTGTCACGGGCGATTTTGCAGCGACTATTAATCATTAAAAATTTCAGATTTTTAACTTAAAATTCAAGATCTAGAAGCTTAAGTTGTGGACAAGTGTAAACCTGCAAAGTAGCAATTTATTCATTTAACTGAAACATGCTACAAAAAAGCTTATTGTGCGATTTTCCCAAAACGCTACCTCTTATCGCTCAAACCCTATTTCTTGTACGTAAATTGGATTCCAAGTAGTAGATACGGATAGGTCTATATTAGGGGCGGTGATGCTATCTAAGCGTATACAGAACACTACACTGTCTACCAGTATCAAGTCGTGAGGTGAGCTTATTTTCTGATTCGCTATTGATAAACAGAAAAGGAACATTTGGATTCTGAGCAAGCTAAAAGTAAATACAATGCGATTTTTAGTGGGTTCCAAAATGAGACCTGTCTAGTTTTGAGAGAAATAAATGCTCGTTTTTATACCTTTTTATGTGAGGTAATTTTTAGTACATTTGGGTAGAAGGTAGAAGCAATCCAAAAAGTGTCTGGAGAAAATTGCTTTACCTTTGTGACGTTAAGCTTTCTAGAAATCTTTGGAACTATTATCGCAATAATAATAATATAATAATAACCTTTATTTCAGACTACATAAGGTCCATAGTTAAGTTAGTATTTTGGTGTTAGTAACAATGGTGCTTAAACAAATATGTTAATACTGTTAGTTTTACACAAATTATTATTTATGTTGACCAGTGACTATCCCCACACAGTGTGCCTGAAAGGGACAGTCCGGTCTAGCAGCTATCATTTTCAGGATGCTGTTGTCACTACCATGCAAGCGCTGCAGTAAGGAGGCCGCTTTTTTCCGCAAGATGGCATGGAATCCATCAGTGCGAGCCTCAACGAACATTCCTGAAGCACTGCAACGCCATGGCAGTCCCAACAGCATCCTAAAAGCATTATTATATTGTACACGCAGGGCGTTACAGGCTCGGCGCGTGTACGATACCCACAGGCCACTCGTGTAAAATGACTGACAGAACGCCTTAAAAAGAGTTACTTTGCAATGATATAGCCAGCATATTGCTTTCACAAGTTATAATGCTATTTAGTAACGTTACCTTATTTTAGGTCTCACATTATAAAAGCTGACAATTTGAACCCAAAGTGGCACTTTAAGAAAAATATAGCGAGATATCCTACAAAATCAAAGTTGGCGCAGTGGCTAAATGATTGACAGCTACGTTGGATATCAAGGATCGATTTCTGCATGGAGCTATAATTATTTGTATGATCTACAAGTAGTTGATAAAGGTCTGTCAAAATAAAGAAAAAATATTAGTGAGGGTCAAAGATTAAAAAAAAGTTAGGTTTTATCGAGAGAAAATAAATTTTCTAACAGATCAATTTTGTTTCGCTAATCTGATCTGTTTTTTTTTTTCTATTCTCAAAACTAATGAAGTTAATGAAAGTAATAACAAAAGTTTTATGAAATACTCTATCAATTCTAATACAGTCAACATCAATCAACGTCTAGCCAAATTGATTAATTATTGAATCACAGAATTGCATGACATTGATTAGATACAGCCTGAGTTGCGATTGCCCGAAACGATTTCAAAATGGAAGCGTTCATTTGACGTTTGACATGCCAAACTGTCAATGTCAATTAATTGAATTGTTGATTTAATTAGTCTTTGAGAAATTGCAGAAATTATGGTGGTGCATAAATTATCCTTTTACGAGTAGTAGGGGCGGCGAAGAAGCTTTTGATATGACTCGAGCGTGTCAGATAATTACTATATAGGGAGAATCCTCGCACCCTTTAATGTACCTGTACCAAGTATGAACCCTCCATATGGTGGGTGTGTTTGGCGGAACCCGTCAGATTAATAAAAAAAAATTGTTCCTTAGAAATACTCGAGCGCGTCAGATTAAGAAAAGGTAGATTAATTACGTTCAGAAGAGTGTATATCTCAATAATCTGACAATTTGAGCGTGGCATTAGGAATTGAGCGAGTCCTGAAGTTGCTTGCCTTGCCTTGCTATTATATTTTTGGGTTTTGTCTATTCAATTTTGATCTAAAAATATTTAATCTTAAAATTCGAGCAGTCGCATTTCTGGTTGAGCTCGCTCCATGTTAGGTCTCATCTCCGCTTTTGTGTTAGACTGGAGCCAAGAGTAAACAATTCATTGTAAAAAAAAAATGTTTCGTAATCATGGTTGTGTCGATTCTTTTCTTGCATATAAATTATGTTTGTAGTAATAGAAAAGTATACATAATATTATTCTCATAATTAATTTGTTTTATTTTCTTTTTTTTATTTTTAACTAAAGTGAAATTATAAAAAAATACTAAAAATATAAAAAAAATAGTAATCCACCAGCATCGGGAACAGGGTCGGGCTACCGGTGGTTGGGGCTCTTGAGAGAGAAACCTTCTTACAATATGCACCGTGTCCAGGAGTACTGCTTGATCCAGCTACCAAGCGAGAGCCTCCTCAGTGTAGGTCGAAACTTGGCAAGTTATTGGCCGACACGACTATCGGCGTAATGACTGTTGGAATAGATAATATTATGTATTTTGGGAAGGTTTCATTGTGCATAATTAGTGTCTTGAGCAGTCTGTGGTGGCCCAGTGGTATTAGCCTCGACTTACGAGTAGTGGGTCGTGGGTTCGAACTCAGCCAGGCATATTCCTTTGTGTAATTTATTTCATCACCACTGCTCTCAAAACAGTGAAGGAAAACATCGTGAGGAAACCGTCGTGTCCTAGAACCAAAAATTCGAAGACATGTGACATCTACCAACCCGCACTGGGCCCGCGTGGTGGATTATAGTCCGCTCCCTCTCTTAGAGGGATTTAATAACTTCATTCTTTTTGTTTTCTAATTCCAGCCGCCTTCTCCCGTACATTCAGCCGTGTTAAATTAACCCACAATCCTTTGTACTCCACTGTAATGAAGTTCTATAATGAGATTGAGAAGCCAGTGAACGTCTTCAAAGAACTGAACGTCAAGCGATACTTCAAGATATACATCCTAGCTTTGAAGAGCAGGTATAGGCATCGAGGTTTGTTAAAATATTTTAGAAGTACAAACGTTTGCTTGTTTCTTGATCAGCACGTATTCTACAGGGTGTTTGGTGCATCGTGTGCCAAATTGAAATGGCCGATAGAAGGGGTCATCTGCTATCCTTTCAGATCCCTTAACACCCCTCATGTCCTGAGGAATTTTTTTAAATCGACTTTTTAGTGTTTTACTAAAAAAGACCGAAATTTTACATTCAAATACAATTTTCTTTTTAAATATGGGACGTAGACTCTGAATTTTAATATTATTTCGAAGTGTATTGTTCAAAGGTAAATTTGAATACAAAATTAGTGGCATTAGTCATCTAGTTTTTTTTTAATTCACTTGCAAAGGTAAAACATAAATGAAAGCTGTACATGTTACAGCTGTTTATGTGGCTACAAAATAAAAACCAGAAGCGATCGGGATCTTCCAACTCCCTCATTAATTCTCCAGTCTATCCCCTTGCTAATGATGTGCCACATGCCATAAAAATCTTTTAACAACTTTGTGAATTCGCTAGAATTGTGAATCGAGTCACCTAAGGCTGATATTCAAAATGATGATTTTTAATTATTTTCTTTGCTTAATTGATACTTGACAAACCTAAAAATCCTATCTCATTCGTATAAGGTAACATCTGTGTCTCGTATCTCTATGCTTTACTGGGATTTACTTGAAAAAAAAAATTTTGCACTTTTAACATTTATTTCATAATTGTTACAAATTCTGCTCAAATTAGTGACCGATGAACGTGTGCCCATGGTATTTCAAAATGACGGCTGTTCCGCGCATTGGCGTTTGACTGTGAGGGAATATCTTAACAATGTGTTCCACAATGCTTGGATTGGTCGCGATGGCCCTATTCCATGGCCGCCACGTTCCCCAGATCTAACTTCGTTACACTTTATGTCTGGGGACGTTCCAAAGAGCTGGTATGGGTACGCAACGGACGTTCCAACTAGGGAGGTACTAGTCCAACGCATAGTAGCGGCATTCAATACCACTAAGGCGGAAATACGACTTCGTACAACTGTCGAAATAGATGTCGTGCCTGCATTCGCAACAGAGGCCAACAATTCGAGCAGGATTTGTAACAATTATGAAATAAATGTTAAAAATGCAAAATTTTTTTTTCAACTAAATCCCACTAAAGCATAGAGATACGAGACAGATGTTACCATACGAATGAGATAGGATTTATAGGTTTGTCAAGTATCAATTAAGCAAAAAAAATAATTAAAAATCATCATTTTGAATATCAGCCTTAGGTGACTCGATTCACAATTCTAGCGAATTCACAAAGTTATTAAAAGATTTTTATGGCATGTGGCACATCATTAGCAAGGGGATAGACTGGAGAATTAATGAGGGAGTTGGAAGATCCCGATCGCTTCTGGTTTTTATTTTGTAGCCACATAAACAGCTGTAACATGTACAGCATTCATTTATGTTTTACCTTTGCGAGTGAATTAAAAAAAAAACTAGATGACTAATGCCACTAATTTTGTATTCAAATTTACCTTTAAACAATACACTTCGAAATAAAATTAAAATTCAGAGTCTACGTCCCATATTTAAAAAGAAAATTGTATTTGAATGTAAAATTTCGGTCTTTTTTAGTAAAACACTAAAAAGTCGATTAAAAAAAAATCCTCAGGACATGAGGGGTGTTAAGGGATCTGAAAGGATAGCAGATGACCCTTTGTATCGACCATTTCAATTTGGCACACGTTGCACCAAACACCCTGTATAAGTTATGGGACCAACTGTGAAATCTTAAAAATATCATATTATTATTAGCTGTCCTATATTATGTGCTCAAGTAATTTGTGGACAAACTAAGATTATATAACTTATTGCTATCGTTACTCTTGACTGTCTTCGTAAAAGTGAGGTGCGTTGTACTTCTGACAGGGAGAGAGAGGAAGCGGGTAAGAGGGCCTGCCGGGGTCGAGGGACTGTCTCATCAATCAAGAGACCCTTTAACGTCAAGGACTGTTGAAGGACACCGTGGATTTTAGTCCGAGTCTGACAGACCCTCTCTTCCCGCCCTGAGCGGATGACTCATTTGATGGTTTTACCACGTAAACTTCAAAAGACAGATTACGGGCTGCTGAAAAACTCTGATCTAAGATGGGCAGTGCTTTTGATTTATTCTATCAAAAACACTGCCCACCTTAGAAACCAACTAAGGACCTCATTGTCAGTAATTACCCTTGTCACTACAAAACCAACGCTCAGATAGATAACAATGTTCTGTTAAGAATGTATAGTATCTTATGTTTATGTTGTGTTTATTTTACTAAATCCGTTCTTGTTACGTACGACTTACAGTCTAATTATATTGTGTGTCATTTTCAGGGATAGCAAAAGAAATGATAAAAGCAGCAATAAACCTAAGTTCAAGTGCAAACGTGCCCGCTTTAGCTGGTATATTCACCACTGCACGATCACAGGCCATAGCTACGCAGATAGGGTTTACGAAGCTGAACGAAATCTACTACATCAGATATCTTATTGATGGAGAAGTAAGTTTTAAATGACACATTGTAGAGAGTTCTTTCAAAATTGGTCATCATCATCAGCCTATTTATCATCCCACTGCGGACACAGGCCCTTGTGAGAGAGAGTGGGGCAGTCCATCACGCGGGTCCAGTGTGAGTTGTTAGCGTCTTCGATTTTTTCGCTCTAAGTCTTGCCGATGTCCTCACGATGTTTTCCTTCAACGTTTTGAGAATACGATAGAGCAGTGGTGATGAAATTAATTTCACAAAGTTATGCGCTTGGCTGCGTTGAACCTACAATTCGTGAGATGGGACCTATACCACTGGGCCACCACTGCTCTTAAACACATGTTCATAACTGGAACTTATTTCATCTAGCCAAACAATAAAAAACACTTCCTTTTAAACTATAGTATTACATTGGTCATTGTCCACATGAATGAATTCTGACCATAGCATGAATAAGCCCAATCAATAATACGAAGAAAAATAAAGATCGACTCCGTTCCACATCTGAAAAATTCCCACTGCATCCACGTATTGCAATGCATAAACCTCACATCTTTCACAACATCCTATAAGTCACCTGTCACTCCTAATCTTAACCGCTCTATTCTTGCGTCCCATTCCAAATGATTGCTCGCCTGTCATGGCGTTTGGGTAGGTGATCTATAAACCAGATTTTTTGCTTCGAAGTGAGTTTGGATCGTTTGTACTGATTGATGGTAACAGGTAACGGATGATTTAGTATGTGCCATCATTTTTGTGGTGAAATCGATGAAGATATTTCAGGGTTTTATTTGACGGGAACCGATGGATGCAAGTTGTGAATTGTCGTTCGGCGTAGCGATCTAAGCCAGAGGCCTATTTGGTGGACGTCTTCCGGCTGATGATGATGATGATATTTTGACGGCAGTTTTGCTATGAAGATTTCGGTGTTTTTAATTTTTTTTTATTTGGTTCACGGTGTTCCTTTATTTGCCCTTTACGTTTCAGGGTCACAGTTACCTGCTAATATAATCCCGTGACCCCGGCAGGCTTTGGCCCTCTAAAGGGGCCTCGTCAGATTGTTGACAGCTCTTTGATGCGAGCGTGAAACGTGACGCACCGTTGACCCGGACATGGTTCACGATCAGACGGCAAGTCACACATTACTCGCCATCACCCCTTTTCCTTTGATGAGACTGTTCCCTCTACACAATCCTTAACTGAATTTCCTTTAATTTTCAGATAGTCTTCTTTAACACCGGTCTAGGAAACTACGGGGCAGCCATGATGGCGTATCTTATACCGGGAGTAGAGGAACCCGAAGAGTTAGTAGCTCAACATTCATCAAGGTTCAACCTACCCAATTTACCTGATGAAGAAGCGGCGGATGGTGAAGCGGGTGATAAAGGAACTGATGATGGAGATGTTAATTCTGGGGATGGTGACGGTTTAAAAAAGAAAGAATGATTCAGTGAAAACAATAATATTAAAATTATGTTGATGATCCTCTTTTGGAGTTTCTTTTAAGGTTCCGTAGGTACTGAAAGGGTAAAACAAGACCATAAAGGGAGCTTACCCATGGCACGTAGTGACGAGATTCGACCAATTCCAACTACAACTGAAAATCAACCTTAACTCTACTGTATTTGACATAAAATGCGCGGTTGTATACGGGTAGATAAAAAACAAAACACGATCGCCACGTCGACGTCAAGTCTATCGAATCGCTTTATTATATCGTAGTAGCAAGGTTGATTTTCACTTGTAGTTGTATCGGTCGAATTGCGTCGCATCGCGTCATGGGTAAAGTCCCTAAGGCTGCGTTTCCACTGAGGCGGAGCGGAGCAGAGCGGAGAGAAATTCACCAATCACATAGCTTGAAATCCACATCTCTTCTCCACTCAAGCCATGTGATTGGTGAACTTCTTTCCGCTCTGCTCAGCTCCGTCTCAGTGGAAACGCAGCCTAAGACTCCGCTGTCCGTCCGTCCATCTGTCTGTCCGTCTCTCATCAGTCTGTATGTCATGAACCGTTACATACAGTTAGAAATTAAAACCTAAAAACTTATTTCTCTTTGTGATAGTAAACTTGTTGCAGACGACGAACCCATAGAGACACTAAGATAGAATTAGAACAGTATCATGTGTAATTATTGTTAATTATCACTAAAAACATGTATATTAATCAATAAAAAGGTGTTAGGCCCGCACAAGGCGGGAAAGAGAAACAAACATTCTTGTAATACCATTTTATTACCATATAAGGAAGCGAAAATGTCGTCTTCACGTTGTAGCAAGGTCATGACCAAATAAGGTCACGAAAGCGCCTCATCGCTCGTTGTGGGCGGAGCCTCCGACAGGTCGAAACCTGTCCGCCTGACACAAGTCAAAGCAAAGTAAAATGCAGGCCTATGATTGGCCAGAGGGCCATTGCTACAAACAGGTCCCTCCACGGTTTGCGATGTGGTGTTTTCACATAAGTATGGGAGCAAATTGAGCTTCAGCAAGTTTTTCAAGTTTTTAGTAGTTTTTTAAGTTTTTATGTTTAGTTAAGTATTTACTGTGAGTCCCACGTGCCCTAAGTTGATTATTATTGTGTGTATATTGTGTAAAGTCAGTTTTATGTGAAAGTTAATTTAGTCAGTGTAATAAAAGTGTTAAAATCGTCGAAGAGTTTAATTCCGAATGAGTCCCTTGTAAAGTAAAGCCAAAACTGAGCTATCGAAGCAGGGAATAAATAATAATACAGTCCACACCCAACAGTTCTGGTCCTACTACGCCGGATAAAAGTGAGAATTGAACCAGAACCAACAGTTCTGGTCCATCGGAGCCGGATAAAAGGAGAAGTACCAAAAAAGTTGGTGCTTCTCGACCAGTATAAAGTGAAAAGTGCCGGTATAATACATAAACGCGTAAATAAGTGTTGTGAACGGATACATAAAACTGTAAGTACTGAACAATAATAACTGAACTGGTGTATGTATAACTGTGTCGTGTACATAAGTGAATAAAGTGTCGATATTAGGGCAAAGTGGTGTTCTCTGTGTCGAATATCGCGATCATAGTGCGCGTTGAAGTGACCGGCAGAACCGTGGGGCTCACAGTAAAATAAAGTGTAAATAAGACTCTGTGCGCGTTAATAATTATGTACTATGTACATATCGTTGTACCAACGTCGGGAGTGACCGCGTAGCGAAATATAGTGAGTTCGCGTAAACGAAGTGACCGTCGCGTAAGATAAATAAGTAAATACGCGTCGTACATAAGCGCGCGCTGCAATATAGTGCGCGCCGCGTCGTCCGTCGAAAGTATATAGTGCCGTCGCGGTAAATAGGGCTAGTCGTGATTATAGTAAAGTGTCGAAGTGCGCGTAAAGTGTAACGTCGTAGTGTACGGATCTGGACAAGTCCAAACCGGGTACGAACTGTCGTGTGTTGTGTGTCGTGCTCCCCGCTTAAAGTTTTGCCATCAGTCAGGAAGATGGTCATCACCCGTAGCCAAGGTGATGCTGCCGAAGCAGAGGACCAGAGGCGGGCCCTACAGAGGAGGGCAGAAGAGCAAAGGGAGGCAGTTCGCCAGGAAGCGGAACGGATTCGAAGAGAGAGACTACGGAGGATTTCACTAGACCCGCCAGCGTCACCAGCGATCACAGGTGACCAAAGTACTATTAATTCACGACTAAATACCGCGCCTCTTACGACGGTGGACACGGCCACGGCGGGACCATCATCGGGTCTTCTACTGAGTGAGGACCATGGACAAAGGAGGAGGTCACCCGCAAGGTCAGAGAGGTCACAGAGGTCACAAAGGTCAACGAATAGTATGGTAACGCGCATAAGGCTAGCAGAGTTGGAGGCTGCAGAAAAGCTAGCAGCCTTACAGAAAAAGTCTCTTGATCTAGAAGCAGACCTAGTCAAGAAGAGGCTAGCCGCCGAAGTGTCCGTCATACAGGACGAACAGGAGAGCCTGCGGGACGAGCCTCTCGCTCCCCAGGAGGAAGGCCACCACAGCAGAGTGGACGAATGGCTTCAAACGAATCCCCTCAGAGCACGGGGGGAGGGGGGCACGGGAGCCCCCCAGGAGGACCCAAGACACATTAAATTCGACATGCCACGGGGAAGGTCGCCGACACCGACGAAGCACAGGAACAGCATCGACAACTTAGCAGCGACCTTAGAAAGGATGGCAAGACCCCGACTACGGCATACGGATCTACCGGTGTTCTCCGGTGGTGTCAACGAGTGGCTACCATTTAAAGCGGCCGTACGGGACACCACGAACATGTACAACATTTCGCCTGCTGAGAACATACAGCGACTGAGGAGCTGCCTCAAGGGAGAGGCAAGAGAGGCGGTGTCAGCTCTACTACACACCGCTACCGATCCGGAGGTCATCATGAAGACACTCGAACAGTGTTTCGGCCGACCAGAGGTACTCATCGACCGCGCCATCGACGAACTGAAGAAGATGGCGAAGCCCACTGCATCAGCCGCGGACTTGAACACTTTCGCGATCAAGGTGCAGAACACGGTGAGCGTAATCCAGACAGTCGACCGAAGAGGGTACTTATACAACCCGCTACTGACACGCGAGGTACTTGAGAAATTAAGTCCGCACATACGGGCAAGATGGTGCGACTTTGCCTACGACAACGACGACACAACGGAGCCGGAGATAGTCATGCTGTCTCGCTTTCTAATGCGGGAAGCGGACCGGGCGTTGCGATACACGTACGCCCCGCCCACCAGCGCCGCGCCCGCCAGCCAGAAGAAGGAGACCAGGCAGCCAGTGACTACAAAGAAGAAGGCCAGCCCCGTCTACACAGCCGTCGAGAGCAAGGAAGAAAAAGGTCAGTGCCTCAACTGTAACTTAGATCATGTGTTACCGAAGTGTCCCAAGTACAAGGATATGAGTGTCGACCAGCGGTGGGAGTACTTAAAGACCAACGGCATATGCTTCCGGTGCGCTGAGAGGAAACACAGGCGATTGAACTGTAAGGCCAGGTTGTGCGGCGTAAACCAATGCCGCCGACCCCATCACGCCTCCCTCCACCAGGAGAGGGCGGCAAGCAAGGAAGAGACGACGACCGCGAAATCTACCGCAGAGTCCAGCAAGGAGGAGGCAGTACTGTCGGTGGCAACCAAGTCCGCCGCCGGCCCGCAGGAAGTACTGTTGAAGATGTGCCCCATCATAGTCACCGGGTCACGGGGGGAGGTAAGGACGTACGCGTTGTTCGATGAAGGAGCAACCGTCACCCTCATCGATGAAGACCTGGCGACCAGCATCGGAGCGGAGGGTACGTCACACCCGCTGCGCATACGCGGCGTGAACATGACCTCAGAAGAGCAGGACAGCAAAGCGGTACGGGTGCAAGTCAGGGGCATCCGGAAAGACGGCCAGTCGCACGAGCTTCGAGCGAGGACCATCAAAAACTTGAAGCTCCATCAGCAGTCCATCCCAGAGACCCTGCTGGATCACAAACACCTGCGAGACCTGCCAAGAGAGGAGGTTTGTTACGGGCAGGCCCGCCCCGGACTCCTGGTGGGAACAGACCACTGGGAGTGTATAGTGACCAGGGAACTCCGAGTCGGCGGCCCCAATCAGCCAGCTGCCTCAAAGACGACGTTGGGATGGGTGGTGCACGGAACGGCGCCACGAGCTATCGTTGCTGACGAAGAGAACGTGCTGCACGTCATCGAGTCCAGAAAAGGAGACGAGCAACTACACGACCTAGTCGAAGCGCACTTCAGGATAGAAGCCTTGGGAGTCGCCAGGAAGCCCCGAGTAAATGAGGCAGACCAAAGGGCGGAAAATATTGTGAAAAGCACAATAAAGAAAACTGAAGAAGGCTACGAAGTGGGACTACCGTGGCGCACAGACAACGTGGTCATGCCACCTAGTTATGGAGCAGCGCTCAGGAGGCTCAAGAAAATCGAACAGAAGATGGACGCATCACCAGACTTTGCCGTGCAGTACGCCACGCAGGTGAACAATCTACTGGAAAAGGGATACGCCGTGCCATGCGACGGGACAGAATCAGAAAGTAACGTCTGCTGGTACTTACCTCATTTCGCCGTGCAGAATCCGAACAAGCCGGGGAAACAGCGACTGGTCTTCGACGCAGCGGCATCAAGTCACGGAAGGTGCCTGAACGACGAACTGCTGGAGGGTCCGGACCTGCTGCTGTCCTTGCCAGGAATAGTCTTTCGTTTCAGAGAGCGGGCAGTGGCTGTCACCGCAGACATACAAGAAATGTTCCTGCGGGTGAAGATACGACGAGAGGACCAACCGGCTCAGCAGTTCCTGTGGAGAGGACAAGACAGGACGTCGCCCCCGCGCCACTACAAGATGACAAGTATGATTTTCGGAGCAGCAAGTTCCCCGTACATGGCTCACTACGTCCGGAACTACAATGCGGAATTACACGGCAGTAAGTATCCCAGGGCCCTGGAGGCCATAACCAAGTGTCATTATATGGACGATCTGGTGGTGAGTTACAGCGATCCAGAGGAGGCGTGGAAGGCAATAGAGGAAACAAGGAAGGTGCACGCGGCCGCCGGCTTCACGCTGCGGGGCTGGAGCTCCAGCGACACGACGGTCCTGCGCGACGTGCCCCAGACACTCCGCGCCACCGCCCCGACGCAGCTGGGAGGGGAGCAGCCTGAGAGCAAGATCCTCGGGCTGTATTGGAACGCAGAACAAGACGAACTCGGATTCAACACGTCCATGAACCGGGTACCATATGAGGTGAGAGAAAGGATCCGTGCGCCCACAAAGAGGGAGGCACTGAGCGCCGTGATGTCAATTTATGATCCGCTGGGTCTTTTGAGCAATTTTACAGTGCGAGCGAAGATAATACTCCAAAGCCTGTGGCGCCTACAAACGACATGGGACGCGCCCATCCCAGAGGAGGAGAACGAGCTCTTCGCGGCCTGGCTGGGTCAACTACAGGAGGTGGACAGACTACGGCTGCCCAGGTGCTACCTCAGAGGGAAGACGAAGCGCATAGAACTGCACGTGCTGTGCGACGCCAGCGAACAGGCGTACGCAACGGTGGCCTACTGGAGGGCGGTGAAAGAAGATGACAGCGTCGACGTCGTGCTGGTCGCGGCCAAAGCAAAGGTGGCACCGCGGCGAGCCCAAACGATACCGCGTTTGGAGCTGCAGGCAGCGGTGATAGGGGCCCGACTCGCCGACACCATCAAAAAGGAGCACCGCCTCGAGATCGACAGGACAGTCTACTGGACAGACTCCTCGACGGTGGTCCACTGGATCCACCACGATATGAAGAGGTACACACCGTTCGTCGCGCATCGCCTGGGAGAGATCGCCGAGCTCACCAGCAAGGAAGAATGGCGCTGGCTGCCTACGGAGCACAACGTGGCGGATGACGCCACCCGACTCACCGACGCGCCGATCAGCGCGACCGACCGCTGGTTCCGTGGGCCGAACTTCCTACACCTACCGGAGGAAGACTGGCCCGGAAAACCGGCGGCAGAAGACACGCAAGAAGAGGTCCTGCACATCACGCCGGGCCCCGAACGAGACAGCTGGCTACCCGATCCTGCCCGCTTCTCGAAGTACGAGACGCTGGTGCGCGCAGCTGCGCGCGTACTGGCCTTCATAGATGCGTGCCGCCGCGTCTCGACTCGACTCGAACATCGGCACATCGAACGCGCCGAGAAGGAGCTCCTGCTGAAAGCCCAGCGGGACAGCTTCACCGAAGAGATAGACAAGATCCGGTCTGCTCGCCCCATCAGCCGGGGGAGTCGCCTGTACAGACTGGACCCAATACTAGAAGACGGCCTGTTGCGCGTGCGAGGACGGATTGAAGCCTCAAACGCGCCAGTGGAGGCCAAGCGACCTATCATCCTGGATGGTCGACATCACGTAAGTAGATTAATAGTAATGCGCGAACATTGCGCCGCTGGTCATGCCAACAGGGAACGAGTGACGAACGACCTACGGCAGCGCTACTGGATCATCCACCTGCGGCCCACGGTGCGGGCCATCGAGAAGGCCTGCGCGTACTGCCGCAAGCTGCGAGCGACACCACAGCCGCCGGCTACGGGAGACCTGCCGCGCGCCCGCCTGGACCCCTTCCACCGCCCGTTCACCAACTGTGGCGTGGATTACTTCGGGCCCATGATGGTGAAGGTGGGCCGGCGCCGAGAAAAGCGGTGGGGCGCACTATTCACGTGCCTCACCTCCCGCGCCGTGCATCTTGAACTCGTCGCATCACTGTCTACAGACTCAGCAATCATGGCGCTGAGAAGAATGGCTGCGCGCCGCGGCTGGCCGCGGCTCATGTATTCAGACAACGGGACCAACTTCAGGGGAGCCGACCAAGAGCTGCGAGCGGCGTATGAAGAATGGGCGCCGACGCTCCGAGAAGAGGGGCTACTGCACCGCATGGAGTGGCGCTTCATCCCACCTGGCGCGCCCAACCAAGGCGGCGCGTGGGAGCGGCTGGTGCGCTCCGTGAAAACTGCCCTCGCTGCGACTCTGCGCGAACGGGCACCTGCAGAAGAGGTGCTGCGGACTCTGCTCGCTGAGGCGGAGTTCGCGATCAACGCGCGCCCCCTAACTCACGTCAGCGTGAGTCCAACAGATCCAGAGGCCCTCACCCCCAACCACTTCTTGTTGGGGTCCTCCACGGGCCTACCCTCAACCGGGCCTTGTGACGAGGCCGACCGACGTGCTTGGCGGGCCAGCCAGGCCCTCGCCGACCACTTCTGGCGACGCTGGCTGCGGGAGTACCTCCCTACCCTGGTACCCCGCGGCGAGCCGCAGAGCAGTCGACGCCCGCCGAGGATCGGCGACGTCGTAATCGTCGTCGACAGCACGCTGCCACGGAACGTGTGGCCGCTAGGAGTCATCGAGAAGACCTACCCGGGACCTGACGGCGGCATCAGGGTGGTCGACGTGCGAACGAGGACCGGCATCTTCAAGCGTCCCGTCAGTAAGCTCGTCGTGCTGCATCGTGAAGAGGAGGCTGCGCAGGCTACGCCGGGGGGAGAGATGTTGCAGACGACGAACCCATAGAGACACTAAGATAGAATTAGAACAGTATCATGTGTAATTATTGTTAATTATCACTAAAAACATGTATATTAATCAATAAAAAGGTGTTAGGCCCGCACAAGGCGGGAAAGAGAAACAAACATTCTTGTAATACCATTTTATTACCATATAAGGAAGCGAAAATGTCGTCTTCACGTTGTAGCAAGGTCATGACCAAATAAGGTCACGAAAGCGCCTCATCGCTCGTTGTGGGCGGAGCCTCCGACAGGTCGAAACCTGTCCGCCTGACACAAGTCAAAGCAAAGTAAAATGCAGGCCTATGATTGGCCAGAGGGCCATTGCTACAAACAGGTCCCTCCACGGTTTGCGATGTGGTGTTTTCACATAAGTATGGGAGCAAATTGAGCTTCAGCAAGTTTTTCAAGTTTTTAGTAGTTTTTTAAGTTTTTATGTTTAGTTAAGTATTTACTGTGAGTCCCACGTGCCCTAAGTTGATTATTATTGTGTGTATATTGTGTAAAGTCAGTTTTATGTGAAAGTTAATTTAGTCAGTGTAATAAAAGTGTTAAAATCGTCGAAGAGTTTAATTCCGAATGAGTCCCTTGTAAAGTAAAGCCAAAACTGAGCTATCGAAGCAGGGAATAAATAATAATACAGTCCACACCCAACAAAACTATATCAGCCCGTTTACGACCTTATCGCTGTGACAAGTGACTTAGCGTGGGGCTAGCCGAAGCGAAAGATCAAATGTATAGAAATGCTTGTAAAACGCCACGAGGCACCGCCAGTGGTGAATTCGCGTACTAACGAAGTAATTAATGTCTTAATCGCTTCGCCCGCTGCATCGCTTACCGCTTAGACCGAAATCGTGAATGGGCCGTAACACAAACTTCTTTGGAGTCGCTTTGTTAGATAAAAGGACATTGTTAAATGGTAAGTTTGTACTGCAGAGTAGCAAATTTAATGGCACAAAAAATACCTAGACATACAGGTATCAATTTTAAGTACACAAAATATACTTTCCTGTCGACATCTTTACACTACCGTGAATTTTGTGATGTACAAAAAAGATATTTAACGTCAAATTACACGGCATTTTATTACATGTTACGACACGTTTACGAGACGACTGGCCAGTAAGCCTTTTGCTGTACCGCTAGCTAATCTATAGAGTAGCGTTACAAATACTACCTCGCTTTAAAATAATGCTTTAGTGCTACAATAAATGAAGTTTGGATTTCGGACGAATAAAATAATGGTCCCTTTCTTAACTCGCTTTTCGATCAACCGAAAAGGTTTTATGTGCATTTCAGGCCTGGACGTATTGTATCAGTAACTTTTTAAGTCAAGGGAGCTTGCCGCAGGAATAATAATAATAATATAATAATAATAATATTCATATATAATAATATTTTGACAGGCTTGTTGGTCTAGTGGTTATTGACCCTGACTGCTATGCCGGAGGTCGTGGGTTCGATTCCCACCCAGGACAAATGTTTGTGTGATAAGCACGATCATTTTGTTCCATGTGTCTGGGTGTAATTTATCTATAATAATAATGTATGTATTTAGAAATATATAAGTATGTTTATCAGTTGTCTAGTACCCATAACAAAAGCTCTGCTTAGCTTGGGACTAGATGGCATTGTGTGATAGTTGTGGAATATTATAATTATGTTATACTCGTATTATTATTCCGAGCTTGTGTTATGCAGAGTTAAGCAGAGCTTCTGTTATGGGTACTAGACCACTGATAAATATACTTATATATTTCTAAATACATAAACATTATAGATAAATTACACCCAGAGACAGAACAAAATGATCGTGCTCATCACACAAACCTTTGTCCTGGGTGGGAATCGAACCCACAACCTCCGGCATAGCAGCCAGGGTCACTAACCACTAGACCAACAGGCCTGTCGTCGAATGTCGAATATCTGAGCAGGTAACCGTGACCCTGTAACGTACTGGGCTATTTAAACAACACCGTGAATTTAAACCATAACGAGTCTAACAGTCTCTTTCGCTTCACCCAGAAACTTAGACAAGGTTAGATTTTTCTAGAAAACCCAAAAACATTCTAGAAGCCGGTTCCTGGAAAAGCAAAATCTTAGCAACGCTTTTAGTGTAACAAATCTCAAGGTTTTTACAGCACGTACATAAAACTGGTAATCGTTGGGAACGAACGGGCGGACGCTATTGGCAGCGGCCATTTTGATAAAATTCTACAGGTGGTACTATGAGGTATAATCAAGTTGGTTTGTTAGAACTCTGGCAGCAGACGAAAATATAAATGGCGTCTAATTTTGGCAAAAGAGCAAAAGTTTAAGCTTGAAATTGCAGTCGTGGCTAACTTTATGACGTCACAGGTCAACTGGCACAGTTAGCTACGTTTAGGGTCAGTATTGCATGATTACAACGTGTCTTCAAGACAAAATTATTTCATGGAATAATCAATCCTAACTATAAAATTATTTATGCGAAAGTTAGTTATTTTCTTTGTTTCTTATCTTTCACAGCTAAACACATAAAAAACTGACTATCCTGAAATTTTGGGTATATTTTTTCAGGTGTACTGAGACAGATATATGGTACCTATTATCCCGAAAAGAAGTATGGTTCCCAGGAAAAACAACAACAACTTTGTATGATAGTTGATGGCACCACGTGAACAACACGAATTTATTTTCTAATTCTATATTGACGCGAGCGTAGCCGCAGGGCTAGTATTTCAATGAATGCATGTCTGAATATTGCATAATTAACATTTTAAGTCGTAAAGCCTCTCTGAAAGGAATCGGACAGCATACCAGTGGAAGTGAGATTTGTATTTTTGAATTTTCAGTTTTAGTGAAATCCAGATTTCACACACTGTACCTACTGAAGTTTCAAGAGTAATAGTATTAAATAAACTCAGCTTATTGCCCACTGTTGAACTTAGGTCTCATCACATCATCATCACTGCACCACAACACCCTATCGGTGTGTTGCGCCTTTCCGGAGACGCGGGACTAAGGGTGGCCCCAGTATGTAAAGGGCTATTGAAGGACACCTTGGATTTTATTCAATACAAGTCCCTCCCTTCCTGCTCTGGGTAGGAGGACTCGTTCTATGACCACGTAAAAAAACATCTTCTTAGACTTTTCCCCACTTCCAACAGTTGAACCGAAAATATTTTTTTGAAGCGACTGCCAATATGACTTTCACAACAAAAAACATAACCTGCCTTTTGAATAAGTCGGGTAATAAAGAAAACGCATTGAAACACTCCATTACTTCCCTTTTGTCTCACACTTTTCCCTAACAAAACAAAATGATCGATCTTTCCGTAAACATCGTCATCACGTCCCCTAAAATAAATTATAATGAGTTTAAGATGTTTATCGCAGATGTCCCCGTGTAACTTTGATTAAATAACTTATTTATAGAAAGTTTAGATTCTATTGAGACGTCCTAAGGTAAAGTTTTGAGTACCTCAATGGGCATTATCCTTTTATGTTAAAGTTGAAGATTTTATCAAAAGACGGGACAGTCTCTTTACACGGGTATTATTTCTGGCAAAACTTTGGGCAAAAACAGTGCAATGAACGTACCGCTTTTGCCCGAAAATGCAATCGTTTTTTTTTATATTTATTATTTTTATTGCGGATTTGCCCTTAACCTTAATCAAGTCCAGAAAGAAAGATGAGACCTTTTTGTTGACGTGGTAAAATCATCGAATTAGTCTTCCAACCCAGAGTGGAGCAAAAGGGACTGTCAGACTCGTACTGTTAAAGTCCATGGTATTATCAGAGATGAGACCTAAAATGGAGCTTGTTCAGAAGGAACTGGAACTACTGGCACACCAATCGAACACAGTAAAAACTGTTTGGCGCCGGACTCTGACAGGTCGCGAGTCAGTCGGTCTTTTGAGGCCTGTCACCTAATAACACCAGAAGGTCAACATTAAGTCCAACAGTATCATTGAACGGACACTTCCACCGTTCTAAATTTGTGATTTTTTTCCCATAACACACTTCCTGCTTGTCCAGTTCATCTAGAATCTTAGTCATTGGCAAATGGCCGACCCAGCCTATGCTTGCCATAACAAAAAATAGAATAGAATAGAGGCCTGTCACCACCGAGGGATTGCTCAGCCGTCACTGCAGGTAAAAGGTAGCCTGTTTGGCATGTGGACGGTGAGAAATTAGTGACTCGCCGTCTGATCATGGACCATGCCCGGGTCGACGGCACATTATGTTCTACGCGCGGCTCAAAGAGGTGTCAGCACAATCACGGAGCCCCCTTAGAGGGCCATAGCCTGCTGGGGTCGTGGGACTGTCTCATCAATTGACCGTGGCCCTGGAACGTAAAGGGGTGGGTTTTAGTCGGTACAAGTCTGACAGTCCCTTCTGCCCTTCCTTCCACTTGACACCACCAAAACGACACCACCGGTGGTGTCGTATGGAATCTCTAGTCCATATGACACCACCGACTATTAGTGGGGTTACATACAAAGTTCTTGATATGAAAACTCCAATTATGTTCAAGCAGTTTCATTAATGAGGTACGTCATTTTTGACAAAGTTTATATTTACCTATCTGTCACTCAAATGGTGGTTATTAATTCATTTGACAAAGTTTATATTTATCTGTCACTCAAATGGTGGTTATTAATTATCGTTTAACTATACATAACTTAAAATAATGAATTGGGAGCTGTTTGTCAAAAACACGCGTTTCTGGACATCACTAGGGTGGTGTCATATGGACTAGAGATTCCCTACGACACCACCGGTGGTGTCGTTTTGGTGGTGTCAAGTGGAAGGAAGGCCTTCCGCTGTGTCCTAGGTGGGAGGACCCATTGAATGATAAAATAGAAAAAAGTACAGGTAGCCTTAGTGTGATTCCCATTCGAGAACCTTACAGTCCCATCGGTCATCAGGTTCTACGTGGCATGTGGCCTGCCTTCTTCCATTTCAACTTGCTAATTTTATTTTATTTTATTTTATTTATTTGGTTCACCAACGACTGTTTACACTAATAACATAGGTACTTAAAACTACTTTTACATTAAATTCACAGTGTAACACTCACTTAAAGGTAAACACCACAAGCGCCATAGTAAACTATTTGTAGTAATCTAACCATTTTCAAAGTTAAACAAATTTAGTTAGAAAATAACTTATAACGAAATAACATATTATTATAACAAAACAAGGCAAACAAAACGATTGAAAGAAAAAACGAACAAAAAATGTAAAAGAAAAAAAAAATACATATACCTACATAAAATTAGACAGATTATAATATATCAGGCAAAGACCTCATATACTTTGACTTTAGTTTCGATAGTGAGTCATGATGTAAGTCAACCAGATCACTACCACTGTTAACGACCTTACAGAAACGGGCATAGGGAGAGTTAGAGCCTAAGACAGTACGTCTAAGTGGGGGACAGAGTGGAGTGATGGAGCTGCGTGGGATTCTTGAAGGCGCACGAAAATTACAAAGTGCTAGCAACCTAGGGCACTCAATGCTATTTTTTAAAATTTTGCACATAAATAAAGCGTCATTAAGTTGCCTCCGTTTTTCTAAACTGCACATGGCAAAATGTTTCAGTCTTTCTCTATAAGATGGCTTTTTTCTAGCCATACCATCAGAAAAAGCTAAGTGCCAAAGAAAGCGCTTTTGAACACGCTCAATACGCAAATTATGTACCGCATAGTGTGGTCGCCACACCACACTACAGTACTCCAATCTGCTCCTAACTAAGCTGTTATATAACATTATTTTTGTTTTTTTGTTACGGAATGTTTTACAATTTCTTAACACAAAACCTAGCAGTTTTGACGATGCTTTTATGATGTTATCCAAATGGGGAAGGAAAGTTAATTTTCTATCAAACGTAACTCCAAGATCTCGAATCATATCTACTTCCTGTATTGTTTCAGAATTGATTTGATACTTAGTATATATTATGCTACTTTTTCTAGTGTATTTGACATGATAACATTTCCTCGAGTTTAAACACATTTCATTATTACTACACCATTGGATTAGCCTATTAAGATCCATTTGCAAATACATTGCATCTTGTTCATTTTTCACAACTCTAACAAACTTCAAGTCGTCCGCATACATAAAGATGTCTGAGTTCTGAAAGCACACAGGTATATCATTTATAAAATAATTAAATAATACTGGCCCAAGGTGTGCGCCTTGTGGAACCCCTGAAGAAATCGTATACACAGTAGATTGAAAACCGTTAACAACTACGAAAAAAGTTCTATCCGTTAAGTACGAACTCAACCAATCCAACAAAGTGCCAGTGATACCATACGCTCTCAACTTTTGTATTAATATTTTATGACAAATTTTATCGAACGCCTTGCTGAAGTCGGTGTAAATTACGTCTGCTTGGTGACCAGAGTCGATAGCCTTAATTAGTACTTCTGTAAATGGTACTAGGTTTGTGCTCGTGGAACGTGAGCTAACAAATCCGTGTTGATCATCGCTCAAGTATAACTTCAGATGGTTTTGAATTTGTGGGCAGACTAGTGATTCGAACACTTTTGCAAATGTTGAAAGAATTGAGATCGGTCTATAATGTGATACTATATCATCACTATCCGATTTATGTATGGGGACTACCTTCGCAATCTTCCATTTTGTAGGAAACACTCCAGAAAAAAGTGATCTTTCAAAAATTTTCATGAGTGGACAAACCAACGCTATCGCACATTCTTTTATAAAAATAGGTGGGATCTCGTCTGGGCCTGCACCTTTATTACTGTCGAGATTTTTTAGCTTTTTAAACAGCATTTCAGGGTTTAAATCAGGGATTGTTAAGCTTTGGCTGTTATTGTCTAAGAAATTTAAAAATTCGGAATTATTATATCTACTTCCAGTATTGTGATCAGTTATGTAAACAGAGGAGAAATACTTAGCGAACAATTCGCATATCTCCGTACCATTGGATGTACTATTAATTCCGTCAGTCATATTCATAGGATATACACTGGTTCCTCCGCGCTTGGCTTTTACATGTCTCCAAAACATTTTCGGGTTATTTATTATTTCATTTTCAACATTCCTGATGTAATCATTATAGCAGGCAGTTGCCAAACTATCACAGCGTTTTGAAATAAGCTTTAATTCAATCGCATCTAAAGGATTTTTATATTTGTGATACCGTTTTCTTATTTTATGCTTTTGATTTAATAACTTTATCAGGTTTCGGGTAAACCACAGCGGATATTTACGAGTTTTTGGAACGCGTGGCGGTATATATTTCTGAATGGCCTTATATAGCGTTTCATAAAAGGAATCCAGCATCTCATTCACTCCCTCCATCCCTTTAAACAATTCTGTCCAGTTGAAATCTAAAAGAAATTTTTTGATGTTTGTATAATCAGCAGTTTTAAAATTGGTTTTCAAGAGCTTATTATTATATGGTAACTTTACACTTTCATTGAAAGTTATGATTATATCTAGTGGTGGATGCTGCTGATCAATGTTCGTTAGTGGGTTCATACTCTTAATGACATTACATGATGAGAAGGTTGATAAAACTAAGTCCAGAATTCGACCAGCAGCATTAACCACCGAGTTAAATTGAGTAAGCCTGTTAACATGAGTGAAATCAATCAAAAATTCGCTTATGCTGGGTATTGCGGTATTATTATTTGATTTTCCTACCAAGCTCCAATCGATATTACTCATGTTAAAGTCACCCACAATACAAACATTCGAATCTGTGATATGTTCAAAAACTGAATTACAATTATTCAAGAAGTATTCCAATGAAGAACGTCGTATAGGTGGAGGCAAATATACTGCGCAAAGAACCACTTGACGAACGCCACGTGATAGCGGCAATTCTAAGGTAACCCAGAGATCTTCACAGTCACTATCCCAATTATTGACACGTCTAGATTTTAGGGTTTTATTTATGGCAATTAAAACGCCACCGCCTTCTTTACCACATTGTAGACTAGAGCTTTCTCTGTCGCGTCTATACACCACGTATCGTCAGTCAAATAGCTCACTGCTCAATATAGAACTATTTAACCAGGTTTCTGTCAGAATTATTACGTCATAATTGTTACAGACAATGTTACGATAAAAAACATGTGTTTTTGTCCTTAAACCGCGACTATTTTGGTAATATAACTGTAAACTGTTGAATTTTAATGTTTTTATTTTAGGTACATGCTAAATGGAAAAAGATATATAAAAAAAAGAAAAAACTTATACTATCTTGTTTACGGTCTCTAAGTTCTTGATAAATATGTGTTCCGATTCAGCATTTTTTCTTACGAAGATACGGCCATTTCTTACCCACACGAACTTATACCCTTTGTCTTTGCTCTTAGTCTTGTAGCAGCGTGAAGCGCCTTATGAGCCGGAGACAAGTGTTCGACAACGTAAACAGGTGTCTTATTGCCTGCTAAACCAAGATCCGCTGTGCTGAGTTTGCATTCAGGATTTCGCTTATTGTGATTGATCACCGACGCGAGCAGCTGATCACGGATCCTGGGAGACGCGAGTTGAATGACGATAGATCGGGGGCGATCGCTGGACGTCTGGAGCTTAGCAATGCGAGAGCAATTCAAAATGTCGTTGTCCTTCACCTCACATCCCACAACCGAGCCCAACTGCTTGACAACAGTAATCAAATTTTCTTGTTTGTGTTCAGGCAGACACTGTATTTCCAAATTGTTGGAACGGGCTTGCTGCTCCAAATAATTAAGCCGCTGGCCGAGTTCAGAGACCGTCTTTTTTAAGTTATCATTCTGTTCGTTCAGGTTCTTGAAGTTATTTGTTAACTCGATGTGTTGTGATTGAAATCTGTCAAACTCCTTAGTATGGAAATTAAACGATTCTTTCAGACCCTTCATTTCATTTTTTATGGGTTCGAGCTCCCTATTAACAATGGTGACTATCATATTAGTCAACTTCTGAGCCATCATGTCAAGCTCCTTCTGGACCACCTCTTGCACAATTGAACGAACTTCATCGCTAGTGACAGCATTTATTTCAGGGGGCGAGTTTAATGCGATTCTTTTATTGCCTCTAGTGGTAGAAATGTTCCGTATCGGAGTATTGTCCTGTTTAGAAACTTTTGGCATCATACTAAAACATTCTGGACATTTCCACTCATTATACGAATCCGATTCTTTCGAAATTTCGGTTAAAGATAAACAAAGAAAGTGATATGTCTTGTTACATTGAACACAGTTTATAAACATATCATTGCCTTCCTTATTTTCATTGCTGCAGCACCCCCAAGCAGGCGTTAAACTTGATGCCATATTGTGGTAAAAATAAGTAACACAAACAGCTGCGAATAAGGTATTTAGAGTTTTGAGTCTTCGTGTGTTGTGATGTTATCGTCCGTGCAAGCTTTGAAAGGTCGCGGGAAGAACGTCGTAAGCGCCGTGTATTGCGCGTCGCTTACGCGTTAGTATGTAGCACTTTTCGATATCACTTAATGACGGTTATTTGTAAGGAAGTTTTAATTTATTCCAATAATTCTCACTTATTTAGCACATAAAACAGTTCAATAATTTCACAGTTCGATCACAGTAATATATAATTATTTGATTACACAATCTGCTATTTGTTTAAGTTCTTCCGACTTGTAATAAAACGATAATTTCGAAGAGCATAATATTATATGTCTTGACTTCGCGGTAGATTACCTGGCCTAATTCGTTGGGCTATGTCGGCAACTTTAGTTCGTCTACGAATCTATTCATTTCGGAGTCAATCAGTCTGAGAGACTTCGATAATAGCCCTCTCCATAGCTTGTTGGGCTATTTTGAGCTTATTAATTAGAACCATGATTTTCGATATTAAAGGTAGATAAAAGAGAAACATAAATAAGCAATCCTCTAAAAATTAAAGACCTCATTAGTAAAGTACGTTAATGAATAGGGAAATACAAAATTGGTAATGAAAGTACCTTTTATAAATCAAAGGAAGCAAACACAGAAACAGTTGGCAAAGCAAATATTATACAGTTGGAATTAAGAGGCACAGTCAATCAATTTGATCTTTTTGGCTTTAGACAAAAATAGCAGTATGCTGTCTCAATGTATAAGAAAGGGACACAGAGTGGAAAGTTTAATCAAAAACAATCCATTTCAATATTATTAATTAGCTTCGACAACAAGGTTTTGTTAGGGACAAAGATTTGTTAAGTTTGGATGTGGTATTTATTTTATACTATAGATACTTTTTTTGGGTCTATTTTTGTTGGATTGGTACCTTTGACTTTCTTATTAATCCAGCGGTTGGAAGCGTAACATTTTGTAAGCCCCATCAGGGTATACTAGGCGACACAAGTCATCGATACCTTACGACTAAGGTATCCAGGTGACTATTGCAATAAAACCCATAGACATTCACACACAGGCACGCGTCAATGGATGTCAAAGTCGTAAGCTTAGATAAAAAAATGTCACTGACAAAAAACAAATGACATTCTTTAATCTAAGGTCGTAAGGTTTCGGAGACTTGCGTCGCCTTGTGTACGAAGGGGCTAAACGTTCGTTCATAATAACCACAAAACGCGACGCGACATCGTAGTGACAAAAGTTGATCGAGTAGTGGTTTTTATTATACTGTTGCTTCAGCTGTGTTGTGGTAGCGGTAAAATGAGGTTGTGTTTGTAACAAACATTTGGATAAACTATGATTAGTTGTTCTGGGTATAGTTGTTAGTCTAAGGGACTAGACTCATGGCGCGATGCGACGCGAAGTGATTCGAGCGATATCGAATCGATTGCCGATTTAAGTCGCACGTATTTACTAATGGAGTGATCCAATGCAATTCGACCGTGCACTTCAAAAATCCACCTTACTCCTTCGACATAAAGGCGCTGCAAACCAAAGGCAAAAGATGTCGCACGAAACGAGTAGTTGCGCAATCGAATTTCGAATACAGAATCATGTGCATTGTCATTAGGAAGTACATGCAATTCGATATCGAGGAGATCTGTGAGCGATATCGTCAATCCCTGCGACTCCATTAGCAAACACTAGCGATCGTCCATACATTTTCTTCGGCCAGACGCTTATGTGATATCTAACCGATATCGTCAATCGATGCAATGCGATATCGCATCGCGCCATGAGTAAAGTCCTTAAGTATGTGAATTTAAGTGTTTGTTAACGCACCTACGATACGGGAGGAGATCTTGAGAGTGTGGTAGAGTAATTAATTGTAAGAAGCTTTTATACATTTAATTTAACCAATATGGAATGCATGATGTGATTACCTGTAAGAAATTGATTCACTATAATTATATATAAGAAATTGATTCACAAATGTACTCAAATGGGGTGAGGCAAATAAAAAACTAACTTTTATTTATACCACCTCCAATCTACATAGTAAGTTATAGATTTTGGGAATGAACTCAATTTCTGTAAATGATTGGAGTTTCGTTTTCCCATAAATGTCTGTCATTATCAAGGAAATTATTCAATTCGATCTCCTAGCTTCCATCATAGGTCGTAAATAGTAAGGGAAGGTATACAAATCGCTTTCTACGAGAAGGAGAGACAGCTTCCTCCCTTCACCCCAGCCGCAGTTGTAGACGCCCACGGCGCCGGACGTCTCGGCAGACGATCTCCGGCTACTGTAGGCGCGGGCATGCGGGCGGCGAGTAATGGGCGACTCACTGTCCGACCATGGACTATGCCCGGGTCGACGGCGCGTTGTGTTCAGCATGATCATGATGACGGGCCCCCCTTTACAGGGCCAAAGCCTGTCAGGGTCGCGCAAGGGCTATTGAAGGACACCGGGGATTTTAGTTAGTACAAGTCCGGCAGTCCCTCCCGCCCTGCCCTGGGTCCCACCCAGGACTCATTATTTTGATGATTTACCAAGATAAAAAGGAAGGTATAGAAATAGGTAGGCATTGAAATATTTCCTTTCTAAAAATGTCACTACAGAAACACTAAGCAAAGTTAAGCACAAAGGATATTTTCTATCCGAAATTATTTCATGTTTTTCAAAAATAGTTTTCTGAATAGAACATAACCTTTTTCGAAAACAAAGCATTTATTTACAGTTATGCTTCTTCTATTCAAATATATACAAAATATCCCGCAAAGAATACTAATATTTCTATAGTTCTGACCACTAACGAAGGAAAAGGGTCAGATACAAATGTTTCTGGAACAGTTGAACAACAGCAAAACTAAATATTTTCTGGGATGTACCTACCACACATTACTGCTACTAGCTTCATAAAAACAGTCAATAATTCTAACTGGAAGCAAATCCAGAAATGTAATCTCAGCAATTGCGGATTATTGTAATCATAGTTATAGTGCTTTTTAAAAAAAAAAAACATTGCCCCACACTAAGAATTTCTACTGTGTCGTGGGTGCGTTTACAAACATAACTCACATCCACACGCCCCCACCCTCAAAACAACTACTTGTAGATTATAAAAATATTTGCTGCGTGCGGGAATCGAACCCGTGACACGCAGCGCAGCAGTACGATCGCTGAGCCACTGCACTAACAATGCCATCTCATCATAATATCATCTGCGGGTCTATAACAACCAATTAGCAATATCCCAAATGATTCACTTGAATCAATAGCCAACGACGTTGCTGGAAATACACCAAGTAAAACATCCTACTAATATTATAAATGCGAAAGTTTGTGAGGATGTATGAGTATGTATGTGTATGTAGGTATGTTTGTTACTCTTTCACGCAAAAACCACTGAACGGATTTGGCTAAAATTTGGTACACAAATAGTTTATAACCTGGATTAACACACAGAATAGTTTTTATTCCGATTTTATGTTCCCGTGGGATAATTTTCGAGTTGTAGCGGGTGAAGCCACTGGCAACAGACAGTTAGAAATATTGCTAAAGTGGCTGCTGTAGACCATTTTCCTTGCGTATTCTCCACCTACTGTTTTTGATTCCTGTAAACATTATGACATTCACCACATCACTGGAAAATCGTAGCCGATATCCCACTTCCCCAGCTTGTGTTTGAAAAGCGAGAATTTTAAAGGCTTCCTCACGAACATAACAAAGTTATATTGTTATTTGAATTTTGACTGCTTTCAAACTTTAACGTCAGCACACGTAATATGATAAATAAACCGCATATTTAATGACACAAAGGCGACATCAGAAAGGAACTTTATGAATGATTTTCTTTGAAAAATATCAGCGGTAAGAATGCGATGGAAGAACGATTCATATTTTGTTGGAATATTTTTGAATAGGATAGTTATTGCGTTTCGAACTTGTTTTCAATGCTTATAAATTGAATGTGCATGCCCACTTCACTAGGCTCACACAGGTTTTTCGTGATGAAAGCTACGCTATAACCATCTCTGTACACCTGACAGCGTATTTGTGTCGCAGTCAACAAGCTTAATCAGCCATTCAATCAAGAGCCTAACCACTTTACTAAACAGCGTCATTCAATTAGCTGCCTGAATGATATTTAGACGTAGCGTTGCTTAGGTCATTTGTAGGGTACATAATTATTTGAATGCCAACAATTAAAATACCTACGGATAAATCAAAAATGTCCTAAATCAATTGTTATGCATAAATCTTGCCTAATCAAGTAGCGGAACATAGGGTGCAGTGAGCTAAGGGCATCCCGAGGATAGGTTAGAATCCTTTAAACCCTGCAGACAGATATAGGAGCCCCGCGAAAGAAAGAAAGCAGAAAGTGCAACTAATTTGAAATGAACAGGCTATCGAACCAAATTGTTTGCCTAGCTGTTTGATCAAATATCTAGTTATTATTTAGGCCGATAGTTGAATGAGATTGTTTCGTAAAGCGGCTAGGCTGTTGATTGAACGGTTGATTCAGATGGCTGCCACATAATGCAAAATTTTAAGATGACCGTTTCAGTGATTTGGACATGAAAAGGTTTTTTTTTAGCGTGGTAAAATCATCAAATGAGTCCTCCCACCCCGGGCAGGGCAGGAGGGACTGTCAGACTTCTACTGACTAAAATCCACGGTGTCCTTCAGTAGCCTGTTATGTTCCGGGGTCACGGTAAGGAAATAATCCCGCGACCCCGGCAGGCTTTGGCCCTCTGAGAGGGGGCCCCGTCATTATGCTGCCGCTCGAGGCGCGCGTGGGACACAACGCGCCGTCGTCCCGGGCATGGTCCATGGTTGGGCAGCGAGTTGCCCTTCACTCGCTGCCCGCATGCCCGCGTCTACGGTGGCCGGAGATCGCCTGCCGACGTCCGACGCCGCGGGCGCCTACCACTGCGGTTGGGGCGGAGGGAGGACGCTGTCCTCTCTCTCTCGAGGCCCGTCTCCTCATTCACGAGCATTACTGCTTCGCAGAAGGAGGCGACCGCTTCCCACTCCGTCTCGCCCCGCAGCATGGCCGCAACCAATGCCGGGCGCGAGAGGTCTCCGCCTATCGCCGCCGTGAGGACACGTCGGTGCACTGCCCAAGCTGGGCAGTCTTGCACCGTATGCTCTACTGTGTCCTCCGGGCGATCTTCGCAGTGGTGGCACCCGGGCGTTTCCTCCTTCCCTATCAGACACAGGAACCTCCCGAAACTTCCGTGTCCGGTGAGGACCTGCGTCATCCGATAGGTCAGGACGCCGTGACGTCTCTCCAGCCACTCCTCAAAGAGGGGTCTTACCGCCGCGATTGCGGCGTGCCCGGACCTCGGTTGCGACAGTCGTCCCCTCCATACTGCCCTGAGATCGCGCCGGAGCTCTTCCCGCCGCGCATCGACCTCTCGAGGCAGCGGGGTTACACCCCGGCGGCGCTGCGCCTCCACGCGCCACTCATAGACGCGCTGGAGGGCAGTCGCCTCCAGATCCCAGGGCAGCAATCCGGCAAGGAGGTTGGCCGATTCGCCTGCGATCGTGCGGTATCCCCGGATCATCCGGATAGCCATGACCCTCTGACATGCGACCAACTTCAGTGGTCGCGTCCGGATGCTCAGGGCCCACACGGGGGCCCCGTAGAGGGCCATAGACCGCACGATACCGGCGTACAACCTGAAAAGGTAACTAGTTTCCTTTCGCATTTACAATGTTAGTTAGGATTTGGATTCATGCAAATGATTCATGGTTAGTAAGCATTCTCGATTAACGCGAGCGAATCGGCGGACAAAAGTTACTCTGTTTTATAAGTTGTAAACATTTTACGTCTGACAAGAAAACGCATAATAAATAAATTGACGCACGTACTTAAAGTGTTAAGGGCACGTACGCGTGGGTGTTACAAAAGGTTACAAACTCTCTTTACATGAGCATCAGAATATTACTTTATATTTCTTTTTGACATTATTAGATACTTTATTTGACATTTGATGACGTCTATACCGCCCTTTAACGCGTCAAAGGATAAAGAAAAAACAACAATATCCTTTGTTTATTCTTCTCAATCGCACGAAAATTTATTCGATTTACTATTATAGTTTTTCTATGAAAGGTTTTCTTTCAAAGAGTAGTCAAAGAAATGGTTTGTTTTGATAGATCTTTGGGCGGTCGGATGTCGATAATCTTTGTTTTGAAGTTAATTTCTTTGGTATGATAGGTTTTTTTTTTTTTTTTAGCTTGGTAAAATCATCAAATGAGTCCTCCAACCCCGGGCAGGGCGGGAGGGACTGTCAGACTTCTACTGACTAAAATCCACGGTGTCCTTCAATAGCCCTTTCTGTTCCGGGGTCACGGTAAGGAAATAATCCCGCGACCCCGGCAGGCTTTGGCCCTCTGAGAGGGGGGCATTATGCTGACGCTCTTTGAGGCGCGCGTGGGACACAACGCGCCGTCGACCCGGGCATGGTCCTTGGTCGGGCAGCGAGTTGCCCTTTACTCGCTGCCCGCATGCCCGCGCCTACGGTGGCCGGAGATCATCAAGCGACGTCCGTCGCCGTGGGCGTCTACCACCACGGGTGGGGCGGAGGGAGGACTCTGTCCTCTCTCGCTCGCGGCCCGCCTCCTCCTTTGCGAGCATTACTGCTTCGCAGAAGGAGGCGACCTCTTCCCACTCCGTCTCGCCCCGCAGCATGGCCGCGACCAATGCTGGGCGCGAGAGGTCTCCGCCTATCGCAGCCGTGAGGACACGTCGGTGCTCTGCCCAAGCTGGGCAGTCTTGCACCGTATGCTCCACCGTGTCCTCCGGGCGATCTTCGCAGTGGTGACACCCAGGCGTCTCCTCCTTTCGCATCAGACACAGGTACCTCCCGAAACTTCCGTGTCCGGTGAGGACCTGCGTCAAGCGGTAGGTCAGGACGCCATGACTTCTCTCCAGCCACTCCTCAAAGAGGGGTCTTACCGCCGCAATTGCGGCGTGCCCGTTGGTATGATAGGTTTGGATGAATTTTGCATTGAAATAAAATGTAGATTTCGAAGGAGTTCTTACCTTAGTTTTTTTTAACAGAAATCTGTGTTCAGAACTATTGTAATGATATTAATTACTTATTAAGCTGGTGATTTTGTGGCTGTAATAGTGATGCTTATGAAAATGAAATAAATATAATTTATATTGTATCGAAAAAGTGAACAATAGTGTACAGCGTTGTGTATCGGCCTCGACTTACGAGGAGTAGATCGTGGGTTCGATCCCAAACCAGGAGAATAACTTTGTGTAATTTATTTCATCACTACTGTTGCAGACGACGAACCCATAGAGACACTAAGATAGAATTAGAACAGTATCATGTGTAATTATTGTTAATTATCACTAAAAACATGTATATTAATCAATAAAAAGGTGTTAGGCCCGCACAAGGCGGGAAAGAGAAACAAACATTCTTGTAATACCATTTTATTACCATATAAGGAAGCGAAAATGTCGTCTTCACGTTGTAGCAAGGTCATGACCAAATAAGGTCACGAAAGCGCCTCATCGCTCGTTGTGGGCGGAGCCTCCGACAGGTCGAAACCTGTCCGCCTGACACAAGTCAAAGCAAAGTAAAATGCAGGCCTATGATTGGCCAGAGGGCCATTTCTACAAACAGGTCCCTCCACGGTTTGCGATGTGGTGTTTTCACATAAGTATGGGAGCAAATTGAGCTTCAGCAAGTTTTTTGAGTTTTGAGTTTTTCATGTTTTCTATGTTTTTATGTTTTGTTATATTCTTCTTATGTCTTGTTTATAGTGTTTAGTTAAGTATTTACTGTGAGTCCCACGTGCCCTAAGTTGATTATTATTGTGTGTATATTGTGTAAAGTCAGTTTTATGTGAAAGTTAATTTAGTCAGTGTAATAAAAGTGTTAAAATCGTCGAAGAGTTTAATTCCGAATGAGTCCCTTGTAAAGTAAAGCCAAAACTGAGCTATCGAAGCAGGGAATAAATAATAATACAGTCCACACCAACAGTTCTGGTCCTACTACGCCGGATAAAAGTGAGAATTGAACCAGAACCAACAGTTCTGGTCCATCGGAGCCGGATAAAGGGAGAAGTACCAAAAAAGTTGGTGCTTCTCGACCAGTATAAAGTGAAAAGTGCCGGTATAATACATAAACGCGTAAATAAGTGTTGTGAACGGATACATAAAACTGTAAGTACTGAACAATAATAACTGAACTGGTGTATGTATAACTGTGTCGTGTACATAAGTGAATAAAGTGTCGATATTAGGGCAAAGTGGTGTTCTCTGTGTCGAATATCGCGATCATAGTGCGCGTTGAAGTGACCGGCGGAACCGTGGGGCTCACAGTAAAATAAAGTGTAAATAAGACTCTGTGCGCGTTAATAATTATGTACTATGTACATATCGTTGTACCAACGTCGGGAGTGACCGCGTAGCGAAATATAGTGAGTTCGCGTAAACGAAGTGACCGTCGCGTAAGATAAATAAGTAAATACGCGTCGTACATAAGCGCGCGCTGCAATATAGTGCGCGCCGCGTCGTCCGTCGAAAGTATATAGTGCCGTCGCGGTAAATAGGGCTAGTCGTGATTATAGTAAAGTGTCGAAGTGCGCGTAAAGTGTAACGTCGTAGTGTACGGATCCGGACAAGTCCAAACCGGGTACGAACTGTCGTGTGTTGTGTGTCGTGCTCCCCGCTTAAAGTTTTGCCATCAGTCAGGAAGATGGTCATCACCCGTAGCCAAGGTGATGCTGCCGAAGCAGAGGACCAGAGGCGGGCCCTACAGAGGAGGGCAGAAGAGCAAAGGGAGGCAGTTCGCCAGGAAGCGGAACGGATTCGAAGAGAGAGACTACGGAGGATTTCACTAGACCCGCCAGCGTCACCAGCGATCACAGGTGACCAAAGTACTATTAATTCACGACTAAATACCGCGCCTCTTACGACGGTGGACACGGCCACGGCGGGACCATCATCGGGTCTTCTACTGAGTGAGGACCATGGACAAAGGAGGAGGTCACCCGCAAGGTCAGAGAGGTCACAGAGGTCACAAAGGTCAACGAATAGTATGGTAACGCGCATAAGGCTAGCAGAGTTGGAGGCTGCAGAAAAGCTAGCAGCCTTACAGAAAAAGTCTCTTGATCTAGAAGCAGACCTAGTCAAGAAGAGGCTAGCCGCCGAAGTGTCCGTCATACAGGACGAACAGGAGAGCCTGCGGGACGAGCCTCTCGCTCCCCAGGAGGAAGGCCACCACAGCAGAGTGGACGAATGGCTTCAAACGAATCCCCTCAGAGCACGGGGGGAGGGGGGCACGGGAGCCCCCCAGGAGGACCCAAGACACATTAAATTCGACATGCCACGGGGAAGGTCGCCGACACCGACGAAGCACAGGAACAGCATCGACAACTTAGCAGCGACCTTAGAAAGGATGGCAAGACCCCGACTACGGCATACGGATCTACCGGTGTTCTCCGGTGGTGTCAACGAGTGGCTACCATTTAAAGCGGCCGTACGGGACACCACGAACATGTACAACATTTCGCCTGCTGAGAACATACAGCGACTGAGGAGCTGCCTCAAGGGAGAGGCAAGAGAGGCGGTGTCAGCTCTACTACACACCGCTACCGATCCGGAGGTCATCATGAAGACACTCGAACAGTGTTTCGGCCGACCAGAGGTACTCATCGACCGCGCCATCGACGAACTGAAGAAGATGGCGAAGCCCACTGCATCAGCCGCGGACTTGAACACTTTCGCGATCAAGGTGCAGAACACGGTGAGCGTAATCCAGACAGTCGACCGAAGAGGGTACTTATACAACCCGCTACTGACACGCGAGGTACTTGAGAAATTAAGTCCGCACATACGGGCAAGATGGTGCGACTTTGCCTACGACAACGACGACACAACGGAGCCGGAGATAGTCATGCTGTCTCGCTTTCTAATGCGGGAAGCGGACCGGGCGTTGCGATACACGTACGCCCCGCCCACCAGCGCCGCGCCCGCCAGCCAGAAGAAGGAGACCAGGCAGCCAGTGACTACAAAGAAGAAGGCCAGCCCCGTCTACACAGCCGTCGAGAGCAAGGAAGAAAAAGGTCAGTGCCTCAACTGTAACTTAGATCATGTGTTACCGAAGTGTCCCAAGTACAAGGATATGAGTGTCGACCAGCGGTGGGAGTACTTAAAGACCAACGGCATATGCTTCCGGTGCGCTGAGAGGAAACACAGGCGATTGAACTGTAAGGCCAGGTTGTGCGGCGTAAACCAATGCCGCCGACCCCATCACGCCTCCCTCCACCAGGAGAGGGCGGCAAGCAAGGAAGAGACGACGACCGCGAAATCTACCGCAGAGTCCAGCAAGGAGGAGGCAGTACTGTCGGTGGCAACCAAGTCCGCCGCCGGCCCGCAGGAAGTACTGTTGAAGATGTGCCCCATCATAGTCACCGGGTCACGGGGGGAGGTAAGGACGTACGCGTTGTTCGATGAAGGAGCAACCGTCACCCTCATCGATGAAGACCTGGCGACCAGCATCGGAGCGGAGGGTACGTCACGCCCGCTGCGCATACGCGGCGTGAACATGACCTCAGAAGAGCAGGACAGCAAAGCGGTACGGGTGCAAGTCAGGGGCATCCGGAAAGACGGCCAGTCGCACGAGCTTCGAGCGAGGACCATCAAAAACTTGAAGCTCCATCAGCAGTCCATCCCAGAGACCCTGCTGGATCACAAACACCTGCGAGACCTGCCAAGAGAGGAGGTTTGTTACGGGCAGGCCCGCCCCGGACTCCTGGTGGGGACAGACCACTGGGAGTGTATAGTGACCAGGGAACTCCGAGTCGGCGGCCCCAATCAGCCAGCTGCCTCAAAGACGACGTTGGGATGGGTGGTGCACGGAACGGCGCCACGAGCTATCGTTGCTAACGAAGAGAACGTGCTGCACGTCATCGAGTCCAGAAAAGGAGACGAGCAACTACACGACCTAGTCGAAGCGCACTTCAGGATAGAAGCCTTGGGAGTCGCCAGGAAGCCCCGAGTAAATGAGGCAGACCAAAGGGCGGAAAATATTGTGAAAAGCACAATAAAGAAAACTGAAGAAGGCTACGAAGTGGGACTACCGTGGCGCACAGACAACGTGGTCATGCCACCTAGTTATGGAGCAGCGCTCAGGAGGCTCAAGAAAATCGAACAGAAGATGGACGCATCACCAGACTTTGCCGTGCAGTACGCCACGCAGGTGAACAATCTACTGGAAAAGGGATACGCCGTGCCATGCGACGGGACAGAATCAGAAAGTAACGTCTGCTGGTACTTACCTCATTTCGCCGTGCAGAATCCGAACAAGCCGGGGAAACAGCGACTGGTCTTCGACGCAGCGGCATCAAGGCACGGAAGGTGCCTGAACGACGAACTGCTGGAGGGTCCGGACCTGCTGCTGTCCTTGCCAGGAATAGTCTTTCGTTTCAGAGAGCGGGCAGTGGCTGTCACCGCAGACATACAAGAAATGTTCCTGCGGGTGAAGATACGACGAGAGGACCAACCGGCTCAGCAGTTCCTGTGGAGAGGACAAGACAGGACGTCGCCCCCGCGCCACTACAAGATGACAAGTATGATTTTCGGAGCAGCAAGTTCCCCGTACATGGCTCACTACGTCCGGAACTACAATGCGGAATTACACGGCAGTAAGTATCCCAGGGCCCTGGAGGCCATAACCAAGTGTCATTATATGGACGATCTGGTGGTGAGTTACAGCGATCCAGAGGAGGCGTGGAAGGCAATAGAGGAAACAAGGAAGGTGCACGCGGCCGCCGGCTTCACGCTGCGGGGCTGGAGCTCCAGCGACACGACGGTCCTGCGCGACGTGCCCCAGACACTCCACGCCACCGCCCCGACGCAGCTGGGAGGGGAGCAGCCTGAGAGCAAGATCCTCGGGCTGTATTGGAACGCAGAACAAGACGAACTCGGATTCAACACGTCCATGAACCGGGTACCATATGAGGTGAGAGAAAGGATCCGTGCGCCCACAAAGAGGGAGGCACTGAGCGCCGTGATGTCAATTTATGATCCGCTGGGTCTTTTGAGCAATTTTACAGTGCGAGCGAAGATAATACTCCAAAGCCTGTGGCGCCTACAAACGACATGGGACGCGCCCATCCCAGAGGAGGAGAACGAGCTCTTCGCGGCCTGGCTGGGTCAACTACAGGAGGTGGACAGACTACGGCTGCCCAGGTGCTACCTCAGAGGGAAGACGAAGCGCATAGAACTGCACGTGCTGTGCGACGCCAGCGAACAGGCGTACGCAACGGTGGCCTACTGGAGGGCGGTGAAAGAAGATGACAGCGTCGACGTCGTGCTGGTCGCGGCCAAAGCAAAGGTGGCACCGCGGCGAGCCCAAACGATACCGCGTTTGGAGCTGCAGGCAGCGGTGATAGGGGCCCGACTCGCCGACACCATCAAAAAGGAGCACCGCCTCGAGATCGACAGGACAGTCTACTGGACAGACTCCTCGACGGTGGTCCACTGGATCCACCACGATATGAAGAGGTACACACCGTTCGTCGCGCATCGCCTGGGAGAGATCGCCGAGCTCACCAGCAAGGAAGAATGGCGCTGGCTGCCTACGGAGCACAACGTGGCGGATGACGCCACCCGACTCACCGACGCGCCGATCAGCGCGACCGACCGCTGGTTCCGTGGGCCGAACTTCCTACACCTACCGGAGGAAGACTGGCCCGGAAAACCGGCGGCAGAAGACACGCAAGAAGAGGTCCTGCACATCACGCCGGGCCCCGAACGAGACAGCTGGCTACCCGATCCTGCCCGCTTCTCGAAGTACGAGACGCTGGTGCGCGCAGCTGCGCGCGTACTGGCCTTCATAGATGCGTGCCGCCGCGTCTCGACTCGACTCGAACATCGGCACATCGAACGCGCCGAGAAGGAGCTCCTGCTGAAAGCCCAGCGGGACAGCTTCACCGAAGAGATAGACAAGATCCGGTCTGCTCGCCCCATCAGCCGGGGGAGTCGCCTGTACAGACTGGACCCAATACTAGAAGACGGCCTGTTGCGCGTGCGAGGACGGATTGAAGCCTCAAACGCGCCAGTGGAGGCCAAGCGACCTATCATCCAGGGTGGTCGACGTGCGAACGAGGACCGGCATCTTCAAGCGTCCCGTCAGTAAGCTCGTCGTGCTGCATCGTGAAGAGGAGGCTGCGCAGGCTACGCCGGGGGGAGAGATGTTGCAGACGACGAACCCATAGAGACACTAAGATAGAATTAGAACAGTATCATGTGTAATTATTGTTAATTATCACTAAAAACATGTATATTAATCAATAAAAAGGTGTTAGGCCCGCACAAGGCGGGAAAGAGAAACAAACATTCTTGTAATACCATTTTATTACCATATAAGGAAGCGAAAATGTCGTCTTCACGTTGTAGCAAGGTCATGACCAAATAAGGTCACGAAAGCGCCTCATCGCTCGTTGTGGGCGGAGCCTCCGACAGGTCGAAACCTGTCCGCCTGACACAAGTCAAAGCAAAGTAAAATGCAGGCCTATGATTGGCCAGAGGGCCATTTCTACAAACAGGTCCCTCCACGGTTTGCGATGTGGTGTTTTCACATAAGTATGGGAGCAAATTGAGCTTCAGCAAGTTTTTTGAGTTTTGAGTTTTTCATGTTTTCTATGTTTTTATGTTTTGTTATATTCTTCTTATGTCTTGTTTATAGTGTTTAGTTAAGTATTTACTGTGAGTCCCACGTGCCCTAAGTTGATTATTATTGTGTGTATATTGTGTAAAGTCAGTTTTATGTGAAAGTTAATTTAGTCAGTGTAATAAAAGTGTTAAAATCGTCGAAGAGTTTAATTCCGAATGAGTCCCTTGTAAAGTAAAGCCAAAACTGAGCTATCGAAGCAGGGAATAAATAATAATACAGTCCACACCCAACAACTACGGTGTTCTGTCAACACGGTGAAATAAAACATCGTGAGGAAACCGGCATGTCCTAAAATCAAACAAACGAAGATATGGACATCTACCAACCAACACTGGGTGGTGGATTGTGCTTCACTCCATCACACAGAGAGGAAACATGACGTGTCTCAGCAGTCGGCACATTATGGACTGATGATGATGATGATGCCAAGAAATTAGCAATTCAAAGTTCATTAAAATCAATTCTCTAACTGACTGATCACAAGTTCTGTACTAACTAATCAAGTTGTACAATGTACAAACCAATACATTATGTAGAGGTACATAATGTGTTCGGTAGATCAAGTTAAGCCTAATTTAGATCATTCGATAGTGGAGCTAACTAGTAATTGGATCTGTGATGTCTAGTTCATTATTTTATGAGAATCATGTAATGTTGCCGTTGGAGCAGATGAGCCTTGGAGTGGAGACCGCATATCAGACAGTAAATCCTAGCTAATTGGACCAACGACCTTATGAAGATGGCAGGGACTAGCATTTCCATCTCTAAAATTTGGAAACCAGGACAAGACGCGTGAAAACCCCGGATTTTATAGTTCAGAACCCGGACATGAGTCAAAGTGCGCACCATGGCAACTGCGTTGAGAGGGGTGAGGGGACGGTGAAGTGTGCTGTGCGTGTGTCGCGCGCGGTACAAGACTCTAAATTTTAAAACCGGACAACAAATTAAGTAATCCCCGGACGCACCCTTGATGCCCTCTAAACTAGGACAAATCCGGGGAAATCCGGACGGATGGCAACCCTAGCTGGGTCAGACTGGTTGCGAAAGGTAGAAAACAGGGTGATGTGGCGTAGCCTGGGAGAGGCCTAAGAGTAAGGTCCAGCATGCGTAGCATGACCAATTCTATCTCTATTCTACCAAGAATAGAGATAGAATTGGTGTAATTGGTGGGTCTAATTTATCTATAATATGTATGTATTTAGAAATATGTAAGTATGTTTATCAGTTGTCTAGTACCCATAACACAAGCTCTGCTTAGCTTGGGACTAGATGGCGTTGTGTGATAGTTGTGGAATATTATATTAATAGCCAAAGTTCTTTCATGGTTATTCCCGCACCTGTTTTTTGTACGAGAATGTGGACCATTAAGAATTTTCAACGTTCTGTTATTTTGCCTTTTCCTGTGTCGACAAAACCCAAATCTATAGTGCCATGCTACACGTGCAGCAGTGGATTGCAATTGATTGATTGATCCTATTGTAAGCCGTAGTTGCCTGAAATAAAGGTAAACATAAATTAAAATATCTCTTCCCAATTTCCTATTCACCAACCCGCCCCCATAAAAGCCACATGGCCTTATAATTCCGGCTCAATTAGCTCAGTTCAGTGGGCATGCATGACGCGATAGCGCAGCGAATCTAACGGCTCATTGTATTAGTTTAGTGTTGTGAGCTAGAAATATTGACAGCGACTTTCCGGTGGGTAGTTTTGTTGCGAGTGATGGTTATATCAGGGTGATTTAGGGGTGAAAATACGAGTAAAACGTTCGAAAATTGAAATAGGACATTTCGTTTTCTTTTTAAAAAAAAAACGTTGCGCTGCACTAGGAATTTTTTCTGTGTCGTGGGTGCGTTTACAAACATATAAACTCACGTACACAAACGCCCAGACCCGGAACAACGACTTGTAGATCATACAAATATTTGCTCCGTGCGGGAATCGAACCCGCGACACGCAGTACAGTAGTCCAATCGCTCAGCCACAGCTCTAATGACTTTGTCAAACTGAAAAGCGTGCCGAAGCTTTTTTGTTTGTTATGTATGGAATTGTTTGAAGACTGTCACATAGACTATCGGACCGCTTTCGCTTTTTTAATGACAGGATTCGGATCGCATTCGCTTCGCCCTGTCTGTTTGACAATAGCTTAACCGTGCCGTCAAAGGTGGTTCTACGCTTAGGAGCCAAGCACGAACTGAGTTCAAATTCATGTAGTGTGTATCGACTTATAAGCCTCGAACGACCGCACTTTGATCGTTGGTATCGTGCTCGACTGTGCTCCGCCTATTGTCGGCTTTTTGATGAACACAAAGGCGTTTGTGAAGAGTGATTGTTATACGCTCGTTGTATGTCCACATTGACACTGCGAGTAGGGCGACTCAGTTTGTGATCAGCGCGTGAGCAGGCATGCCTGCTGAACCCAGTTACTGGTTTCCTTACCCATTACCTCTTTTTTTTTGTCGTAGTAAAATCATCAAATGAGTCCTAACCCAGGGCAGAGCGGGGACTATCAGACTTTTACTAAAATAAAAACTAAATTAAAAATTATTTAAAATCCATGGTGTCTTTCAGTACCCTTTAAGATTCGGGGTCACGATAATTCAGTTAGTCCTGCGACCCCGGCAGGCCAAAGAAGGGTCTTACCGCTGTTGTAGCTACTCTACGTTACATACTGTGAGTTTCTTAAAATTGGCCGTGAGACCATCCGTAAAGATCGCAAAGGGTTACTGAAGAAACAGGGTAGATTTTTGTCAGTAAGAGTATGAAAATCCCTTTCGCCTAGTCCAAACTACGTAGTTTCCTACTCCTCCATTATTATTTTCTGATTAATTTCGTTGTAGGATCCAAGACATTTAAATTAATTCTACGGGACACGTCGAGTTTCATTGTTTCTGCGCTTGTCTTGTGGTCACCACTATTGATTCTGGCTTTCAGGAGTTGCAGTGGTTTGGGAATAGTGCGGTGAGATAATCCCTTTTCCTCCATGCGTGAGGACTCTTTTTTTCTACCAAGAAAATAATAATTAAAACGCTTTTTGCACTTAGTCTCTTGCTCAACGAAAGAAACTATTCACAACTGTTCCCTTTATAATAGTAATAATATTTTCACACAAAATAACCGATACAGGGTTGTGTTAAATGGTGTAACATGATATAAATATTATTTACGGTGTAATAACTGTGTCACTACTTGTAATATATGATCCAATGAGGCCCGGCTATTGTGTTACGTTGTACTATGGGATTTTTTGGGTTAATATTATGTAAGGTAACTATGAAAGAAATGGCGTCAAAAACTGAACATTTTTTTGTGTAAATAATGGGTCTTATCGCTAAATACCTACTTACATCGAGTTCTAAACATTCCCCTCACTAGATTTTTTTTTACTGTATCTTGGGTGATTTTGCAAACGTTTAATCAGCAAAATCAAAAACAACTAACTGTAGTTACAAATATTTGTTTCGTGCGGGAATCAAACCACACGCAGCGCTGCATTCCTATTGCTAAGCCACTGTGCCTCACGTGCTGTCCAACTGCCTCAACTCTTTTTTAATGATCGTCATTGTTGATTTTAGCTTTCAGGAGTTTAAGGGCCGAGTCACACCGAAATGGCAGTGGCCAGAAGCGACCGCGGGCGACGCCAGCGGCCGCCAGCGTCGCCGCTGGCAGCCGTTTGCGGCCGCTGGCGGCCTCGCGCGACCTCCAGACACCGCGCGCCTGGTATCTTCTTGACTACTTTAGTTTCTACATTCGGCAAGGTAACTCGTGTGTTTGGAGTGAACATGATGGAATTGGTTATTATAGCACTATCCCGTCGCTAGACCACAGAGAAATGGTGCGCTCAGTCAATGTTGTGGCGGGGGCGGGGGTGAGGAGCGCGCAGCAAACCGCGGTGCCGCGAGCGGCCTCGCGTCACCGCTGGCAGCCGCAGGCGGCCTCGCGACCTTTTCAAACGATACTGGTCTTTTAAGTGTGTAAGTAGTTAAAGTTTTAAATTATTTCACACTGAAAGTGCTCGCCGCGTCCGCGTCGCTGCCGGCCGCTGCCATTCCGGTGTGTCTCGGCCCTAAGTGGTTTGATCAAAATGTGGCCGACTTGTCCCACCCACTCTTCCTAATTTTCTTTCCTTTTGACCTTCTTCTAATTCAAGGTCAAAGGTCAATCAATTCAATAACCCAGCCAATCATTATTCGAAAATAAGTGGCTGTATAACGACCCTTGATTACAGTTATAAAAAAGTATAAACCAAGGCCTTGATTGCTTAGTAATGAATAATTTCAGAGAAAATGGTCGCGAGAAGTGAATTAATAACGCTATAAATAATGTAGGGTTGACTTTTAGCTAATAATTTCTAGCTTAGCCCTGTTTATCATGCGGACGGTCAGTAATGGGTGACTCGACGTCCGATCATGGACCATGCCCGGGTCGACGTCGCGTCGTGTTCCACGTGCGCCTCAAAGAGTTGTTAACAATCTGTCAGGGCCCCCCTTAGAAGGCCAAAGCCTGCCGGGATCGCGGGACTACATCATCAGGTAACCGTGACCCAGGAACGTAAAGGGCTATTGAAGGACACCATGGATTTTAGTCAGTACGAGTCTGACAGTCCCTCGCCCTGCCCGGGGTGGGAGGACTCATCTAATGATTTTACCACGATAAAAAAAAATTGATGTGACACTCGGAGACAGCCGCGGTGAAGCTATTGCATAACATTTTTATATTGTAAAAGGAAAAAATCGCTTACCGCGTATATTTAACGTGAATATAATTTATTTAAAATGTTTGTGGTACACTACTGTAACAAAGAACTTCTTTGTTGTAGGAGAAATTTATAAGTAGGTTTCATTGTGAAAACTCCTTTTGTAGCTGGCCGTTTAGAATCAGTAAGAAAAAGTAAATTGTCTTGACGGATATTTTTATGATTGCCGAAGTCTCCCGAACTGAAACGACGTTAGACGATGCGTGGTGTCAGGTTTTTTCGTTAGGTTTTTGGGAAAATTTTTGATTCGGTCACCACGATCGTCGCGATAAAAGCTATGCAATAGCTTAAAAATCTCTAGCTAAGCAGGTAACAACTAAGACATAGACCCCATTTGAATGAGGTGTTAGCCGTCAGTTGTACTCGTATTAATAAAAAGCAAATTCTTACCTAGACCATTAGCGTTTAACATGCAATGTCGTGACTTATAGCATTTAGTCGCTTGGTTGTACAGAAACGAGGTAAGTGACTGTCTACGTCTAGGTGTCTGTCTGTGAAGGAATCCGGTTCGAAGGACCGGAATGTGAATTATATTTATTGGTGAAGAATAATAAATAATGGATAAACTTTTCAGGATGAGAAAAAATAATTAGTTACGTTGCTAGGTCCCTCTCTATACCCATAGGGACTCGATCGACCATCTTGACGAGTAGGTACTTTGTCTATCATTAATAATTATGTTTTTAACTATAAAAGCTTGTGATGAAAAAAAAACATGTTTTTGAAATGATTAACTTGTTTTCATCTTGGAACTATCGTCTCAAAAATGAAAAACGTAAATACGTTGTTCTGATTCTTTGATTAAAAGGTGAATTTGTTCAGCTTTTATACGAATTTTTTAAAGAAAGTGTCGTTTGTTTGACTCCACTCTTCAATTGAACACGAATGCCAAAGGAAATATATTTTGGACACAATATATTGAAGTTGAAACAAGATTTTACGTTTGTTTGTAAAATTTTGTTTTGTGTATACGTGTGGCTGCACTAGGAAATTGCTGCGTTCAGATTCGAAGGTATTTTGTAAAAAATAAAGTACTAAAAATTAAATAGTATGTGTATGTATTCACTGTAATACTGTACATGCCTGATCTTACATACGTACTCGTACATCTAATCTATACAATTTGAAACGTCTAAAAGTTATTAGTTGACGGCACGATTGGCGTAGTAGCTGAACGTTTGGACTGCTGAACTATCTGTCGCGGGTTCGATTCGCGGACGGCGCAAATATATTATGTACTAGCTTCTGCCCGCGACTTCGTACGCGGATCCTGTTGCTTATGCCAGCGACGACGGGGTCGTCAAAATCGAAGATCTGAAACTTCGAATTCTAAGAGCCTGGGGACGGGAAAACAACGGGATGCGCGAGACGATTCGAGACGGTCCAGATCTTTCATTTTTAAAAGTCAACAGGAAATGACCATCAGACTAAACAACTCTTGCTAAGACGTCATCTTGGAGTTCCACATCAGGTGTTCCAGATCTTCAATTTTTATACGTCAATAGAGAGTGCTCATCGGGCTGAACAACTCTTGCTAAGACGTCATTCCTATATATCTTATAGTGTAGCTGGGGTCTTGGAGTTCCACATCAGGTGTTCCAGATCTCAATTTTCATACGTCAACAGAGAGTGCTCATTAGGCTGGACAACTCTTGCTAAGACGTCATTTCTCAATATGTTATAAAGTAGCTGGGCTGTTGGAGTTCCACATCAGGTGTACCAGATCTTCAATTTTTATACGACAACAGAGGTTGCTCATCAGGCTCAACAATTCTTGCTAAGACGTCTTTACTGTATATGTTAAAGTGTAGCTAGGCACTTGGAGTTCCACATCAGGTGTTCCAGTTCTTTAATTTTTAATACGTCAACAGAGAGTGCTCATCAGGCTGAACAACTCTTGCTAAGACGTCTTTACTGTATATGTTATAGTGTAGCTGGGCTCTTGAAGTTCCACATCAGGTGTCCCAGATCTTTAATTTTTATACGTTGACAGAGAGTACTCATCAGGCTGAATAACTCTTGCTAAGACGTCATTCACTTATATGTTATAGTGTAGCTGGGCTCTTGGAGTTCCACATCAGGTGTTCCAGATCTTCAATTTTTATACGTTGACAGAGAGTACTCATCAGGCTGAATAACTCTTGCTAAGACGTCATTGCCTTATATGTTATAGTGTAGCTGGGCTCTTGAAGTTCCACATCAGGTGTTCCAGATCTTCAATTTTTATACATCAACAGAAGGTGCTCATCAGGCTGAACAACTCTTGCTAAGACGTCATTCCTGTATAAGTTATAGTGTAGCTGGGCTCTTGAAGTTCCACATCAGGTGTCCAGGATCTTCAATTTTATTCTCTCAGCAGAAAATGCTCATCATGTGGAATAATTTTTGCTATGGCATCAGTTTTGTATCTCTTATAGTTTAGCAGGTCTGTTGCAGTTCTGCATCAGGTGTTCAAGTTTCCACTTTTCGAACTTAATACCTATACAACAAAAAAAAAAACATTCAAATCCGTCCAGTAGTTCCGAAGATTAGCATGCACAAACACACAGACAAACAGACAAACAGACAAAAAAAATTTAATTACAGTTTCGGGTTCGGCATCGATAAAATAACAACCCCTGCTATAGTGCGAGAGCCGGCTGCAAAAATACCTACCTTATCGGCTACCCCAATAGGCTATGTATAGATCGTTAACCGACACCTAAACACGTAAAAAAAATCAGGTCTGCCAGAGCCGATCCTGCCGGGTCATAGAAATAATCGAGATTTTTTGACGTAATTTTTTAGTAAAAATTACGTCATAAGATACCCGAATGAAAGTGCTGGCAGCAGTTAACCATTGATTAGTTATGTAAAAAAAAGTGGGTCTGCCATTGCGCACCTTGCCGGAAGTACTTGGCAGACCCCTAAAATATGCCCTTCTGAAACACTAAACCTACCTCATCGAGTACCCGGATGGGACCAACGCTAAATAATAACCAAGATGCCTCTGATAATGGATCAAAAGGTCTGCCAGGTCTAAGCTTGCCGGAACTTAGTGTTCAAAGCATTTGAAGTTGATAGGGAGCATAATTTCACCTGAAGTCAAAATAACATTTAACATTTAAAATGACATTTTTTAAACATTATATACTTACAACTATCAAAACTTAGTTTAAGTTGGCATTAAAATTACCTGAATTCTGTAAATATGACACGGTGGCGTTATTATACAAGCACTTCACTTTAGAGCCTTGGTTTCGCTGTATGGTCTCTTTAACACGATTCGTATTAAAGAGACGCAGATCGTGTCGCAAGGACTTAGATATAGGTCTATTGAGCCGCCTATATGACTTCACGTCATCGGAAGACTGCAACTGTAGCAAGCGTCGTTCAGCCATGACGTTTAAGGTTTGCTCGGTCAATTTCTGAGGTCTATCTTTACGGCAGGGTCTAAAAAACATAGACCCTACCGTGAGGACAGTTTCCGCCAGCCCGTCGTTGATCTCGTTCACTGAAACTACACACAAACACTCGTCTTTTTTTAATTTATACAGTTATCGTACCTACTCAGGTATTGACAGTAAATGGCTAGTCAACCTAACCATTAATGTTTAAACTTTGACCTGATTTCGGTGGACTAGAAAGATCCTGGTGGTGGTCAGGTTGATTAGGCGTTGACTACCTTTCGGCGTTCCTACGATGATTTACGCAATAACAGGTTCTAGTTCTACACTCGGAAGCCTACTTAGTTCCCTAAACCTAATTATTTACAGAATTCAGGTAATTTTAATGCCAACTTAAACTAAGTTTTGATAGTTGTAAGTATATAAATTGTAAGCATGATATTGAACTCGTAGTGATTGTTGCTAAATTTTGAATGTACATCTTTTACTCGTATCTCTACACTTGTTGTTTTATTTAATGTTTTGATAAAAAATATTTAATATTCATAAATTTGTATAAAATTAGAAACAAAATAATGTTTAAAAATGTCATTTTAAATGTTAAATGTTATTTTGACTTCAGGTGAAATTATGCTCCCTATCAACTTCAAATGCTTTGAACACTAAGTTCCGGCAAGCTTGGACCTGGCAGACCTTTTGATCCATTATCAGAGGCATCTTGGTTATTATTTAGCGTTGGTCCCATCCGGGTACTCGATGAGGTAGGTTAAGTGTTTCAGAAGGGCATATTTTAGGGGTCTGCCAAGTACTTCCGGCAAGGTGCGCAATGGCAGACCCACTTTTTTTTACTTAACTAATCAATGGTTAACTGCTGCCAGCACTTTCATTCGGGTATCTTATGACGTAATTTTTACTAAAAAATGACGTCAAAAAATCTCGATTATTTCTATGACCCGGCAGGATCGGCTCTGGCAGACCTGATTTTTTTTACGTGTTTAGGTGTCGGTTAACGATCTATACATAGCCTATTGGGGTAGCCGATAAGGTAGGTATTTTTGCAGCCGGCTCTCGAACTACTACTTTTTTTTTGTATATTTCCATTGTACAGACACCACTTTTCTACAAAATTTTTATTATAATGTATAGATGATGATCTACAAGTCGCTATCCCGGGTCTGGGCGTCTGTGTATGTGAGTTTATATAATATTATGTTTGTAAACGCACCCACGAAACAGGAGAAATTTCTTGGAGGACTCATTTGATGATTATACCACGCTAAAAAAAAAACCCATGCAAATTCTACTCACAAGTTGAGTATTGTGAATGATAGCATAATTAGAAACAAAATAATGTTTAAAAATGTCATTTTAAATGTTAAATGTTATTTTGACTTCAGGTGAAATTATGCTCCCTATCAACTTCAAATGCTTTGAACACTAAGTTCCGGCAAGCTTGGACCTGGCAGACCTTTTGATCCATTATCAGAGGCATCTTGGTTATTATTTAGCGTTGGTCCCATCCGGGTACTCGATGAGGTAGGTTAAGTGTTTCAGAAGGGCATATTTTAGGGGTCTGCCAAGTACTTCCGGCAAGGTGCGCAATGGCAGACCCACTTTTTTTTACTTAACTAATCAATGGTTAACTGCTGCCAGCACTTTCATTCGGGTATCTTATGACGTAATTTTTACTAAAAAATGACGTCAAAAAATCTCGATTATTTCTATGACCCGGCAGGATCGGCTCTGGCAGACCTGATTTTTTTTACGTGTTTAGGTGTCGGTTAACGATCTATACATAGCCTATTGGGGTAGCCGATAAGGTAGGTATTTTTGCAGCCGGCTCTCGAACTACTACTTTTTTTTTGTATATTTCCATTGTACAGACACCACTTTTCTACAAAATTTTTATTATAATGTATAGATGATGATCTACAAGTCGCTATCCCGGGTCTGGGCGTCTGTGTATGTGAGTTTATATAATATTATGTTTGTAAACGCACCCACGAAACAGGAGAAATTTCTTGGAGGACTCATTTGATGATTATACCACGCTAAAAAAAAAACCCATGCAAATTCTACTCACAAGTTGAGTATTGTGAATGATAGCATACCTCCTAAATCTGAATCTCCGTGTGTTATACGACATGGTGCAATGTATGGCGCGATTGAGTACGTTAGTCTGCCAGACTGCAGGTATAAATCATTGTATAAACGCTACACTTTCAGAACACCTCGTCAGTTAGGTACCAGGGAAGTATAAGCTGGATGAATACACGGTTTTTGGTTCCCCGTATATCGTGGGGAGAAGGTTATCAATTTGTATGGTCAACAGTTAATTAAGCTGTTTCTGGGAGTCCCAATACATATAAGTTCAGGTTTATTCTTCCATGTAAGTGTTTTCCTTCGCCAATGTCAGTGATGTATAAGATAAACTAACATAATTATTATTACTTGCCCAGATTGAAACTCAGACCTCGCGCATGACAGATCAGGTAGTTATAATGGGCCCTTTTTTGGACCAAGAAACGTCATAACAAATCCAATACGGCGGCCTCTCCATAGATGGCGGACTGGCTGTTTGAAATCCACCCCCATGATATGGGTATCAAATGAAAGGGTTTGCTGACAGGAATATGAAAAAAATAGTCACGAGACTTAAATCCAATATGGCGGACGTCCAAGATGGCAGACAGGCTATTTGAAATGCACCCCTATGATATGGATATCAAATGAAAGGGTTTGCTGTCAGAATGACGAAAAAAATAGTCACGTGACTTAAATCCAATATGGCGGATGTCCAAGATGGCAGACAGGCTATTTGAAATCCACATTATTAAGTATAACTTAAACAGCCCATGGTCGACAGCGCTTTAAAACAAATAGCAACCATTACAACATCCAGGCCAAACTATAAAAGCTACCGACCTTGATCTAATCTAATAAATATGGAACGTATTAACGGTTAGGGTAATCAAATTAGTAGTCAATGGATCTATTCGTCACGGAATTACGATATAGGGAAGAAGTCGGCGACGATAAAACAACGACACAGTGCCGGGTCTATAAAAACGATGGTGATATAAGGATAGGGTTGGCAACGGTGGACAGTCGATTTTTCTTATTCAAAGGTTGGGTTTTTTGAAGAACTTGTAACCTTTCGAAACTGTTTGGCAATACATACAGCAGCATTTGTGAGAGTCATTTACGCGATATATAATTATCTTCCGTAAATATTAATTATTTTGTGCTTCCGATGTTTCGACGCTCTTACGTTAGTAGGTGGTAGTAATAAGACCAATTGAACGGTTTTCAATCTACGGCATCGGTCAACATAATTATCTTATAGATAGCTTTTTGATCGACGGATACCGTTCGAGTTGGCAGTCAATCGACTGCCGGTCGATGGCATCTATCGACGTTGAGTGTCAATTAGCTCCACATCAACGTCGCTTAATCTATTCTACCATCGATCGGTCATCTTGGTCTGGTAGCATCCTTACAACCGCCATGATAGCGGGTTAACTGAACAGCGTCGAAATATCGGACCATATCCCGTAAATGACTATATGGGGTGACTGGTAATTAGTGAACGATACTTAAGCACGTGATTGTGCTCATGATAACAAACAATTTTTATTATGGGAGCAAAGCCGAAATCGTGAAAAAAATATCAGCTGTTCAGTACATTTATGTTTGCCTAATGTACTGAACAGCTGATATTTTATTCACGATTTCGGCTTTGCTCCCATAATAAAAATTGTTTGTTATCATGAGCACAATCACGTGTTTAAGTATCGTTCACTAATTACCAGTTACCCTATATAAGTTTAGTATTCCATGAAATCATAAAATATTGTTAAATATCATCCGCCTCCTATCCTGCTTAAACAATTCCCAAACCCTGGCAGGTATTCAGCCCTTTGGGGATCCCGTCAGCATGCTGACAACTCCATGTGGAACATAACGCACCAACGTCGACCACTTTGGCAACCCTGGAAAGAAGAAACGTTTTGAGACAATCCGACGAGATTTAAAGGTATATTGGTTTTATGTAAATGTGTATTACGTTGCAGTGTAGTGAAACAGTTTGAAGTGATGATTTTTATATTGTTTGGGAACTTAGCAACAAGTGATGGGAACTGTGGTTAAGATTTTTTTTTAATAAAACAGCTGTTCTAAATGAAAATCAGTGATAATCTTGTAGATACTCGTATCTAATCATTTTTAATGCCTGGGACACTGGCAAATGAGAACCGCCGTGTTCCTTCTATTGCCTTTTACGTTCCAGAGTTACCCATTTGGGTAGTTCCGCGTGGAATTACGACGCGTCGTCGATCCGGGCCTGGTCCCTGATCGACGTTGAGCTTCGCGATTATTTGTTCAAAACATACTTAGATACTCGTGTAATATACAAATAGCTTACTTGGATTTTATCCAATCGCTGTTGATGCAGAGAGCAGTGGTGGCCCAGTGGTATCGGTCCCGACTTACGAGATGTAAGTCGTGGGTTCGAACCCCGCCAGGCGCATTACTTTGTGTAATATATTTCATCACCACTGCTCTCAAAACGGTGAAGGAAAACAACGTGAGGAAACCGGCATGTCTTAGAACCAAAAATTCGAAGACATGTGACATCTACCAACCCGAACTGGGCCCGCGTGGTGGATTATGGCGCACTCCCTCTCACAGAGAGGAGGCCTGTGTTCCAGCAGTGGGAACATTATAGGCTGATGATGATGATGATGATGATGCTGTCGATAGCGATTACTATATTAAACATGTATGAGAGAGCAGGGATTTCACAATTAGTTCGTTTTGGTATTTTTATAAGCCTACATCCCGAACACGGCTATTCCAAAAAAAGAATAATAGTTGAAGCGCATTCCGCAAAAAAACTATTTGAAGCCGCAGAATCATAAACGTTTTTAAAAAATAAATGGTTCGTTTTTCACGGCTCTGGAACCGAATTTATTAATGGATGTTGAGGCTATCGAAGAGGTGGCTGGAAAGAATTCAGTATAATGTACATTTATTCCATTCAGTATTGTGTTTTTATACACAAAGTCTCGAGAAATGTTGAAAACAGAAAACAATGAAAATCGGAAGCTAAAAATAAAGAAGAAAGAAAGAAGAAGAAGATATACATAAACTTACAAAGTACGTATTGAAAAGAGCAATGGCAAGCGATACAAAATAATATAGATATTTATACTGTGATAATACAGTAGAAAGTGACCTTGCACTTAATATAAATGACTGACATCACATATAGAATCTGAACACAATTTGTGTTAAAGAAGAAAATGACGCTTTTACATCACTACATAAACGTACGAATGTGTACTAAAAAGAACAATGATGTTCGGTAAAAAATTATATAATAGAAAGTGTCCTTGAACTCATTTAGATAAGACTGAATGCGGTGTAAGTCACACCGCATTCAGTCTTAACGCAATATGTTAAAGAAGAAAATGCTTTCTGCACCATCTATACGTACTATGTACGTTAGAAGCTAGAATGAAGACCGATAAGATAGAATATAGTTGAACGTGACCTTGAGCTGGTCTAGCGTAGCACGAAGTTTCAATAGAATAAGAGACCAGCTTACAATGGCTGACACGTAGCCGGTATTCCCAAAAAAACCGAATCTCTTGAAATAATCAGTCACGTAACACTTTACGACTCCCAAGATCAGACGGAAATTGGTGTTTCCTTTGGCAAATTCCACCACCAATGTCCTTTTAGATCAAATATAATTAATATGGCTGTATTTGGCTTGAAACTGCATTCCTTATCTTGCTTTGGCACCGTTTGGGGTTAAATTCGGCTCCGAAATAGGACATATATTTTAGTCTCCTCCATTAAAGCAAGTCCCTCGGAAATCGAAAATTGATGTCGGTTCATTTGTAATCTTGCATCTTGCGCTGTGCTACAAATTATATGGTGCTAACTTGTTGACTGGTAAGTGTGAAAATAATTACTTATAAAAAATGCTAGTGGCACTCAAAGACTGCCGCGGTAAAGTTAATAGAATTTTTAATTCCGCGAATATTGAACGGGAATCAAAGAGAATATCATCTAATCAAAATGTTTGTGGTGCAATACCGTACCTAATAAAGAACTGCTTTGTTTTAGGAGAATTTTATAAGTAGGTTTCATTGTGAAAACCTCCTTTTGTAACTGGCCGTTTAGAATCAGTAAGAAACAGGAAATTGTCTTTATGACGGATGTTTTTATGATTGCCGAAGTCTCCCGAACTGAAACAATGTTAGAGGAGTGTTTAGTTATTTTTGTTAGGTTTTTTCGTTAGGGTATTTCTTGATTCGAACGCCGCGCTCAGAGCCCGCGATAAAAGCAATATATCTCATTACCGTGACCCCGGAACGTAAAAGGGTATTGAAGCAGGACACTGTGGATTTTAGTCAGTACGAGTCTGACAGTTCCATTCGTCCTGCCCTGGGTAGGAGGGCTCACTTGATGATATTACCACGATAAAAAAAAGGTAGACCTACCCACTAGGTGGGCCGATGACATTTTGAAAGTTGCGGATTACCGATGGATGCAAGTGCCGGATTCTCGGTCGGCGTGGTTGTCTAAAAGAGCGATATTTGCCTTTGTTCAGCAGTAGTTGTGTTCTGCGTTCTGGCTGATGATGATGAAGTTTAGACAGTCACATATCATCACAGATACCGAATCAGTTCATAAGTTAAATAAGGTATAAATCATTACAATCGTGTTCATTATCTACTTTCAGTTCAAATGAATAGTGAATCAAAACTATTGAACATACACACATACGTATTATATTCTCTTCGTCTGAGAAGATTGATTCTAAACAACAGCTCCCTACATTAGGCCACAAAGAGTGTACTCACAGAAGGTCGGCTTCATACGATGAGCGAAAACGCACGCATGCACAGATTGTCATGCTTCACTCACAGTGAGTGCAAGGGCATCCACAATAGCATTTTTTGTTCACATCATCTGTGTGTGGACATCTTATGGCTGATAATTATGATGATGATGATAATGACACATAGACATGCTTCACGTACAACAAGCGCAAGTGCACTCGCGATTGTCATTTGTTTGAAGAACTCATGTACACATGGACACATTTCACGTACAATAAGCGCAAGTGAATTCACGACTGTCGTTTGTTTGAAGAACTCACTTAGATTACATTGATACATTTCACGTACAGCAAGTGCAAGTGCAGTCGCCACTGTCATTTGTTTAAAGAACTCAGTTATGCATTGATACATTTCACGTTAAATAAGTGCAAGTGCAGTCGCCACTGTCATTTGTTTGAAGAACTCATGTAGGTACACATGGACACATTTCACGTACAATAAGCACAAGTGAATCCACGACTGTCATTTGTTTGAAAAACTCACGTATTTTACATTGATAAATTAATACATTTCACGTAAAACGAGTACAAGTGCATCGACTGTCACTCGTTTCAGGTCACCGTAGACGTGCGTACGCTTCTATGTGTGCGTGTGTCTGTTACGCTCATTGAATGGAGTTTGTCTTCTGTTGTTATCTTTAGTTCATCGTTCACTGTAATATCCGGGACAGAACAAAAAGATACAGTACCAATCTCCCTTTGTTTTCCTTTCCTATTGATTGCCACAGTCATAACAGTGTGTATTATGATGATGAAGTCATGGACTTCGGTCATGGTTTATTAGAATCTGGATTTGTATTAGATATCGATGCCTTCCGGCCAAAAGGGGATAAGCGACATTTTTTGCGAAATCGACTTATATATATGGTTAGAATCGGTTTTTTTTTCTGCGTCTAATGGTCTAAGTTTCGTGGCTCTAGGACAAACTTTTTGTCGCTTAGGCGGTAAAGGAATTGAGGTTCTGACACTAAGTTTTTCGTAATAAACGACAGTTATTTTTGATGTATTTTGTATTATGGTGGTTGGATAAAAATAATATTTCAAAATTGTGAGATAAGCAATTTTGGCTTTGAATGTTTTTTTCTTTACTTGACCGTTAAGTAGTTTGGGCTGTAAATACTTTTTTTAAAAAAATACATTAATCAAATTTTGCTTGAATCTTTGTTTACCGAACTTTCGGTTAGGATATTAGGGCAGTTTCTTTGGATAAAATATATGTCATTTATTACATTTAGGCCTCATTTCCGTGACTTTATATGGCGCTTATTTTTATTTTCCCTAGTCACCAAATCAATCATCGAAGGTGCTTAGGATAAATCAGCCAAATGAATGTCGCCTGTACAAATAGTCGCTTACCCTTTTTTTCCCTCCCAAAAAAAAATCTGGTATGGTGGTTAGATAAGAAGATAAATCAAAGGTTTGGCGGTTAGCTTACACAAGAATAACAAACAGCATCGGTTATCTCTCTCTTTCGTTCGTTCGAAAAAAATGTCATTAGCGTTGCGCAGCGATCATACAGTCTGTATACGACCACGGCGTAAGCACCACCGTGCTCGTGAGTCATTTTGGCCCAAAATTTTGTAAGGAAAATAAAACGGGAAGTTTATTTAATAGACTTTATGTTCATCTGTGACTGTGTATTATTCTACTTAGTTATTTTATTTATTATTATTATTCTTTTGCTACCTTGTTCCGACAATACCGAATAGTTAAATAAGTAGGACCTACAGTTTAGTTTTTCAGTGCTTTTGTTTGTTTGCTGTTTTGCTTGTTTGTTAATTAATATACGGCTGAGAAACATGATCAAGGGTTCGAATCCAAGGTTGGGCCAGCAAGGAGTTATTAGGTTTTGTAATGAATTCTCTGCAACAGCCAAGAGTTAATCCTGTGCCTGATCTGACCCTTCTTTATCATGGTTAAATCATCGAAGGAGTCCTCCCAGGGCGGTACCTACGGGAAGGACTGTCAGACTTGTACTACCTAAAATCAACAGTGATCCTTCAATAGCCCGTTACGCTCCAGTGTCACGGTTACCTGATTAGACTATCCCGCGACCCCGGCAGGCTTTGGGTCTCTAAGGCCTTGGTCGCGGGACTAACGAATACCGTGACCCGGAAACGTAAACAGCTATTGAAGAACACCGTGGATTTTAGTCAGTACAAGTCTGACAGTTCCTCCTGCCCTGCCCGGGGTGGGAGAACTCATTTTATGAATTTACCACGCTAAAAAGTTAGAAGGGGCCCTCTTCAAATTCACGGCAGCTCTTTGAGGCGCGCGTGGAACACCAAGCGTTACGCGCCTACAGTGACCGACCGGAAATCACCTCGCGACGTCCGATGGGCATCTCCTGCAGCGGTTAGGCTGTGAGGTGGAAGCAGTTCTCTCCCTCACGGTACCCGATACCTTCTTTGCTAACATGACAGATTCGTAGAAGGAGGCGACCGCTTCCCATTCCGTTTCGCTCCGCAGCATGGTCTCGACCAATGCCGGGCGCTAGAGGTATGTCGCCTCCGTGAGGACACAGCGGTGCTATGCCCAAGCTGGGCAGTCCTGCACCGAATGCTCCTCCGTGTCCTCCGTGCGGTCCCCGCAGTGGTGACACCTAGGCTTTTATTCTTCCCAATCAGACACAGGAAACTCCCGAAACTTCCATTTCCGTTGAGGACCTGTGTCAGGCAGAAGGTGAGGACGCCGTGGTGCCTATCCAGCCACTCCTCAAAGAGGTTTCTTACGTTTTGTCATAACTAAGAGTAGTCCATAAGTATGAATTGCAGCATAGATGTATAACTATCAAGACTAACTTACAATGAATAACTATTGTTTTGTGTTATTCATTAAAATGAAGACAAAGAAAAAGAGAGATTGAGCATAATATCTTGTTTTTCATATCCGCATCTTAGCAAATGTCAGTTTAGAAACTTAAAAAGGTCTAATCTACGTATTTAAGTGTGAATGGTATAATTTTATAAGAATTAAACACAATGTGCTTTCACGTTGTTTATAAAAGTGCTAATTATATTTCTTATTGATGAGTAACTTATTACAATTCCCTTGTTCGTCTCTCATTAACCAATAGCCGGTTATATCATATTGGCTGCACTTGATGAACAGAAAAGTCACAGGTATGCTCTTTTTCTTCAATAGAAATAAAACGAATAGTGCACTTAAATCATTTAGGTTGGAACTCAATCATCGAGTTGTTTTCATTTAATACGTTTTTTCCTGTTAGTGAAATCGGGTCTATTTGAGGGTAAGCGACACTAAATTGTGTTAGGAGTGTGATTTATTGTAATTAACAATGCCATTTCGTAGAGACCTAATCAAAAGCTAAATGGGTAAATTTTGAAACTTTTGGAACTTACAGAAAATTTTATATGATTTTTTTTCACTTTTTTTGAACATTAAACTACTCTCCTGTAAAGTTTGTAAAGTGGCGGTTACCCCCTTTTGGCCGGAAGGCATCGATATTGTCCTTTCTGATATTTCTTTGTATTCTGGGCTAAACGTGGTTGTATTATTAATTTTGAGTTAGATAATAGTAGCTATTTACGAGTATATGGTGTACATAGTACAGAATAGCTACTAGTTATTTATTTGGGATTTGGAACGTACTAGAAGGATATGTCATGTATGAAGGGGAAAGCCAGAGAATGAAAGAGTGATAGAATGAGGGGCAGTCGCCATTACGATGTTGACATAATAATTATGTGCAAATGTGAAAAGATGAATTAGATATTAAATTGCCTTCGAATCCTTCATTTAATAGTAGTCCTAAACCTTATAATTCCCTCTCTCTCCCCCTTGATTCTTCTAATATTAACAAAATCTACATTTTCTTAAATGTTGTCTCACATTTAAGAAAATGTAGGAATATATAGGAATTCACACAATAGAAACTCACATACACAAATACCTAGACATGCAAGTAGACACACACTACAACCAGTCATAAACTGTACGTTCCTGCCTAAAGTAAGTCGTTAAAAGACGGACTACGACGCTAAAATTAAGGAATCGAAATCACTTCCAACTTTTAAAAGGCTATTGAAACACCACCTGACCAATATTTTATCACTGTAAGTTTTTACCGATTTTGTTACAACCTAATTTTAGTTTATTACTAAGCGAAACCGTCGCTTATCTTAATTGTGATGTTTTTCCTCATAGAAGTGAATAATTGTATTCTTTTTGAGTGAAATAAATTTCTTAAACCGTAAAACAGTTTTCAATCAGGATTGTGTCACGTTGCTTACGAAGGGGCTAGCAGTCACACTCCAGTATATGGAACCACACAGTGCGACCAAACCATTATTCAACCCCAATATTTTTCAAATTACGTAAAACAGAACAATTCCAATTTCAAACCTTAAACTCACAAAATAATGCTACAAATCCAAGATGTCTGCTTTGAATTATCGCCATCCGTTCTCTACCACAAAAAAGGTTAGCATACGTGTTACGATTGCACCTGCTACATTCACCATATTCCGTGTTTTAGAAACCAGTGAGTCGGGAAACCACAGAATTTAAGTGACCCAGTATGGCAAATTTTCCCGATCGAATAGGAACTTTCTGCTATTGTGTTAAAGTTCATAACCTATTTAAGAAATTTGATAGATTGGGCACACAAACTCTACTGGGGATATGACTTCGGAACTACATGGGCCATCTCACACTTACATACATACTCCTTTCCTAGAAGATATTTAGCAGGAAATTGCGGGGTATCTTAAGCTTAATTATTCTAGATGGATATAATCCAGCGCCACATCCATGTGTCTGGTATTATATCATCACAGGCTTCCTCACGCACTTCTTCTGCTTCGCATGTCGATGGCCTCAAATAGAATCCGACTAATACGTAGGCTGTGGGAAAGCTAGGCAAATGGCACACACTATCATTTGCCTAATTTAAATCCTGGAAAGTGTAGATGGTTTAGCGGGATGATGAATTGGGACATATCCTGCAGATAGGCTCCACACTGGCATTGCATTTGGGATGGGTCTAGTTATACCCAATTTGACCAGATTATTTTTACAGCGGCTAACTTGGGCTTGCAATCGGTTGAGAGATTTCCAGATTGGCCACTGCCGTTCATAATGAGGAGAAAGATGCCCTGCTGGATTTAAGAAGTGAAGAAGGACGTGGAAGGGACTGTCATGCTTCAACCGACTAGAAATCAATTTGTTCCTTCAATTGCCTCTTTCATTGCTGGGCCTTAAATTCTCATCCACTCAAATCCCCCATAGGTACGTGAATTTTGTGCATGTGTGCGTGCATTCATCAGCAAACACAGGCAGTCTAATGCTAGTAGACCAAGTTCTATGGACGTAACCACAAACAGCACGTACAATATCAGATAAGCAATGATAGATGTCTACCAACTTGTTTGTGCAATTCAGCTAAATGCGGGATACGGGGTGTGCTTGTAGCAGGAATTTTGACTTGCGTGCTTTCAAACCTCGGCTGGAATGTTTGAACGAAAATTTGGAGCAGTTCTGATTTTGTTGCGTCGAACCGTGAGTACCCTTAGGTTGTTTGGATTTCGAACTGTAATTTTGTCTGTAGATGCAAATTATGTGTAGTGTTTGACATCGCACTGTTTAACTTTAGTCAGGCATTCAAAGACAGACTTTAGGAAACTGCGTAACTTGGTCACCCATCCAAAAACAGATTTTGGGAAGCATAGCTTTACTTTAATTACCCCGTCCACAGATGAATCTTGGCAAGCGTTGCTTAACTCTGGTCAGCCATCCACAGACAGATTCTACAAATTAATAAAGGAGTATGTCCGTTTCAAGTAACATGAAGCAATACCTTTGATCAAGCAATCACAAGTCAAGCCAACTTCAAAAATCTCTGAAAACAAGTACCATTTAATTATTTAAATTACTGACTGCTACTAAATAAATCCACCACAGAAACAAATCACAAAATTAAAAGCCACACTGCACCTAAAATAAAATAAAAAACATCCTGGTAAAAATTCATCTCTTCGTGTTCGAAATGAAAGAATTCGCATCACAAATCCGGCTTGTGATTGGGGTTGTTGTCTACATTGCGTCCGGGGACGGCACGGGCGCCGGACACGGCACTAGGACGTGATCGATGATGGCGTGTCTGGCTGGATTGGTCCAAGGTATTTACTTATGGAGTTTTTTATTTCCTTCAGCTTTTAGGATATTGTTATCTTCTTCCGTATAGATTGTAATTATTCTGGCCACAAGGAGGTGGCTATGCAAAACGCGGCGCCTCTTCTAAGGTTGTTGTCTACAAATCGACCGAAGACGGGCCGGGCGCCGAACGTGGCACTAGACGACAGACAACGACACACGACGTGATCGATGATGGCGTGTTTGGTCGGTTTGTGTAGAGGAGTTAGAGATTTTATAAAACTTAGAGATTTCGAAGAAATAACCCACAGAATAAGCAAGCTGAAATGGCAATGGGCCGGCCAAATTAGTCGTAGGAACGATGACTGTTGGAGAAGACGGTGTTCTCGAGTAAAGATCGGCATCGATCGCGAATCGGCAAACGAAAGGTGGAACGCCCTCAAGATGGATGCGATGATCTTCGCAAGGTGGCCGGTAACAGCTGCATGAGAATAGGCGGTGATCGAGTGAAATGGCATGTGAATCGTGTGATTGGAGAAGTCTATATCCAGCAGGGGATTGCTATAGGTTGGATGATGAGATCAGTAAGGTCGTCGGTGTAGGTTGATAGGCTCCGATCGTATTGCGAGATTAATGCAGAAGTTTCTCAAAGTTTCTGGAATGTTTCACTGAAGATTCCCGAAATTAATAGAAAATTTCGACTAAGTTCGAGAATTTTCTGAAAATAGCAATTGGTTCGAGATGGTTCTGAAATGTTCCAGTATGCATGGAACTGTTTAGCAGTCTAAAGATTATTCAAGAACATTCGACCTTATCCTCGAACTTTCACGTTGAACTCTACTTTGAGACTTTTAAGAGAAGGACAATATTAAAAGAAGTATGGAAACGGATGGATGTTTCGAGACTATAAATATTGCCCGCTCTTCGCTTATACATTGGACGTATATCTTACGTGCTAAGTAAGGACTATGAAATAAAGCATTACGCTGTTCTATAACGTGACGTCAGCTTTCTGTCATACAGGAAAGCTTACACTTACAATTTAATAGCTTCCACCTTTGTAACATTTTAAAGTGTTGTAAGTCGTGGTTCGAATTTCTTGATTTTACTTTAACTGTAAAAGAATGTAGTAAGTATTTAGTTGTGTGACCGAGAAATGGTCAGTTTTCGATTTTTTTTAAGCTAAAAAGGAATATTTTTCTAAGACTTATAAAAATATTGAACAATATGCTTCTACATAATGTGCAATTGAGATGCTTCTGTATTTGTATAATACATACTCGTATTTATACATAATAATATAATCTTCTTCTTCTTTCAATCGGTCCCTCATTACTGAGGATCGTGGTCACTGGACCCCTTTACACGTACAATCTGCCTCCATCGACTCCGGTCCAAAGTTGCCATCACCACCTGCTGAAATTTGCTTGAGGACATAGCCTCTTTTACTTGGTCGGACCATCGCGTTGGCGACCGGCCTCGTGCTCTCTTGCCTTCGGTATTGCCAACAATGACCAGCTTTTCAAGGCTGCTATCTCCCCTTCGCATTATGTGGCCGAAATAGGTTAGAATACGCTGTAGGCAAACTGTAGACAATCGGGTCTTGATATTGAGCTGGGAAAGGATAGACACAATAATATAATAGGCAGCTTCAATAAAGTTCGGTAAAAAGAGTATTGAAAAATAACCGACACATTTTGTGTTTTAATCAAATCCACTTCCCGGTTTCAATCCAAATTTTTCATAGTTTTTTAAATGATAACTTGTTGCCATTAAAGTCACCACAATATTAGATTCTTCTAACATTCCAATAATCTTTTCAAATAAACACAGTCTTGCAGACATCTTGGCGACACTTTGTCAAAGTGTAGCTAATGTCGTAACGACGTGAATCTAACTATGTAGATACGTTTACATATTCCAGTCTATTGTAGTATTGTCAACATTGTGCTCTGAGCGTGTAATGGTTGGTTCAGAAGGAGTTGCGAGAGTTAGGGAATTGATTTGAAATGACTGATTTTGATTTTTTTAAATTTTTAAGTACTAAAGCCCTACTATGACTTTTTATGTTTTTTGACGGGAAATAAACGGGAACTTTGAAGATAATTCCATGGAAAAATTAGTTCTCTTTCTTACACTACAGATGTGCAGACGCTTTTTTGAATTTTCCATACGATAAACCCAGTACGCTGTAAATATATTGTAGAAATCTCGTCATAAGGCGTCAGTTCTTGGAAAAGCTTGTATCACCAAGAATTCTTTTCCTTAAAAACTTATAAAAAAGCTTGTTGCAATTTGAGACCAGCTCAGGATTCCTGAAGATATAGATAGCATTGCAATCGCAACGTTGAAAGTTAGTGTATTCTGTCTTAATATAATTATAATATTTAAAATCTAGTTCAGAAAAAAAATACGCTAAGTTAAATTTTCGACAAACTACACACAGTGAACACAACATTTGATAAATTATATTTATTTTGGTTTCAAAACACTCTTTTACACATCAAAAAACACATAATTTGTTTAAAACTACTACTACGTGAGAAGAAACAGCCGAAACAAACTAAGAGGTCAGTCGCTTTTAAAGTCCAGACATTTTGTACTGGTAAAATCTTACGAGAACCATGAAAAATGGTCTTCTGAAGAAAGAACCAGCCGGTTTGAGTGGACCTGTCCAGTCAGTGCAAGTATTTGTCGGTTATCGTGACTGTAGCTCAATACATAACTCAAGGAACTCAACTCAACAAACTGCGGAACATCGAAACTGTTTTTGTAGAAATGCGGTTTTAGTGAAACTCATTCTAAATCTGTTACACAAGCCAATGTATAATTCTGCGATAAAACTTTCCATATAATTTCAAGTAAATAAACTTCTGTTACCAACAATTTCATCAGAACACGCCATAATGCCCACAATAGAACTAAACTTTGAATCACTTAGTGATTCCCCATTAACTTGCCTCTAGTTCAGAGTTATTTCACTACGTCATAATTATTGCCCGCTTTCGGGCAATTATGTTCGACAATATTGCCAGTAAGATATGCAGGGCTTTTAGATCGTACACGCGATTTTGAACTCTATTTTATTGGGACTAACGTTGTTAGGTTCTACAGGCAATTTCGATCTCTATTTTGGAATACTTAAGGGTGGTAATGTAAAGCGAGTGGACAGTAATATGGATCGAATAGTAATGTTGATTTAAGGAACAGTATAGGGTATTAGGTATGCAATTATTATTGGAGTCAATATTGCACAGCTCTTGGGTGTTAATATCGCATAATCATGCATACTAGTGAGCGCCATATAAACTTCAAAACCTCATTTAGACTGCAAGAAATTATAATGTGAGTTGCGTTACATTGCGAATATTGGGGGACAATGAAATTCAGTTGTGGAAACGAATATCGTAATGTTGATCTTACATTTCTTATAGATATTTAAATTGCAATACTGTATTTAAATATGAGGGCACGACCCTGTCTTAATGCGAGCGATATAATAAGCATTAACATTTTGATTGTTTCCTTCTTGAAGAAAAATAATGACGCAATAATAAAATAATTATGTCTTCAATATTTTACTTTAAAATAAAATCTGTATCTTTTGATATTTCTTTCATATAAAGTCATTACGGTCTCTCTACAGGTTACAATAATCACACACACACGTTTAAAAATGTGATGTAGCGGTTATTCAAAAGCGTATTTCTATTTTGTTGTGGATTGTAAAATTTAAAGTAATTTTTCTTTATTAAAAATGTATTATTTGAAATTACCTCCCTTTAACCATTTGCATATTACTCCTTACACGTAATGTTCGTAAATAAGAGTAGTTACAAAGACTTCTTCATACTTAATTTTATTTGCAGATGCCTAGCCTAACCTTATTAAATACAGACTTACTTCTTTTCAAATAATATGAAAATACTAGCTGTTGCCAGCGGCTTCACCCGCTACAACTCGAAACGGGAACATAAAATCGGGATAAAAACTATCCTATGTGTTAATCCAGGTTATAAACTATCTGTGTACCAAATTCTAGCCAAATCCGTTCAGTGGTTTTTGCGTGAAAGAGTAACAAACATGCCTACATACACTCACACATACATACATCCTCAGAAACTTTCGCATTTATAATATTAGTAGGATTGCGTGTTGAAAAACAACAATAGAAAATCTTATTTTTCAATTCATTTTTTTTTTGTGAATAATAACAATGTAATACCTGACTATAAATAAATCATAATAATCTGTTATTCACAGTAAAATATTATTCAAGGGTAGACTACACATAGCGCACAAAAAATGTCGCGACCAAATGTCGTTATCATGAATAATATATTACACTTGGTGTTTGTAACAAGTCTCTTACGTTTCAGAGTGGTCCTTTATGACAAAGGCATTGGAACCATTGATAATAAATAGTACCTATTTCTAAAATTATTAAGTTAGCAGAAATGTCTTTAGAAGCTTTTCTTTGGAAAGATAAAATCGAATTTGAACCTGAGACCTCCGGATTCATCTGTTTCAGATCTTTTGATACTACCAACTCACATAAATAAAGTCAACCTTGAAACTGATAAATGATATATTTTGCAAATAGGTTTTAGCAAACACTTTTACACGTCAAAATGTATAACTAGATGAGGCCGGTGTTTCGTACCTGACTTACTCTGAGAAGAAATAGCCGAAACAAACTCAGAGGTCACAGTCTCTTTTAAAGTCCAGACATTAAATTGGTTAAATCATGCAATCACCTTGCAGGTTTGTGTCTGAGGTGGTCTTTTGGAGAAAGAACCACACAAATTTGAGTGGACCTATCCAGTCAGTGCAATCATTTGTCAGTTATCGTGTAGTTCGATTCATAACTCAAGGAGATATTTTTATCATACATTCTACAGATAAGAATATAATGATGACCTTTGCAAAGGTTGACTGAATAAAGACATCACAATGCGGAGATATTTTGGGCATGTCCCATTTACCGTCCGCCCAACCCTGGCACATTGAAAAGGCATTATACAAAGATGTTATTGAGGTGTCCCCAGTAATGAAGGGATGTTTCATAATGTCAGATTTTCGGGATTCCTTACAATAGTCCAAACCTTACCTTAGAAATACTTGGGCAGCCCCAAATATTATAGCAGGTTTGGGGATAGACAACAATGTTTATAGAGGCTTTTGACCTTGTTTGGGATTAAGTTCATAGTGTTATATTTTAGGTTGAGGTCTTTTCTAGAATATTCTGTTATTTTAGTACCAAAATAACACCTCTTTTAGTGTCGCTATCAATTTTGCTAACATGTGGGCAAAAACAAATATTTAAGCCGCGTTTCCATCATACAAGTGACATGTATACAAGTTGCACTTTGAACAAAATATCTGTATACAAGGTACAAGTAGTTAGTTTTTTCCATTTTAAGCAACTTGAATGCAAACGTGTTCTCATACTTGTATGCCAGACTTGTCAAAACACGCCTTTGCAGGCAGTAAAGGTCAGTGATTTTGCTCACCTTTGTGTAGTTTGTGGTGAGCTTCAGAGAAAACTCACCCTTTTTGTTAGTGATACCACTACCAAAGGGGATGATATTTCCCCGATACCTAATGTGAATTTCAATTTGGGTACTAAAATACAGGGTGATTTTTTAGTCACCATCCAAATTTTAATATATTAATCTTTGGCGAAAATCATTGAATACGTGTTTTTTTCTTTTTGTATCAATCAATACAAAAATATCGAGATATCACGTCTCAATGTTATCTATAAAAAGTTGATGAATCTGGACACCGCGCTGTGATGTGTCGCTCAGGTGTAGCGGGGCGGGGCGGGGGGTCAGCGGGGTGCGCTCTGTCCGTTTCATGCGTCGGCAAGTGTATATTATTAACGTTTAGCTTAGTGACCACACAGAGCGGATGAGAAATTGATTTAATATGACAATTTGACGTATCGATTTTTTTTCAAAAATGGGTTTAGTGATTGATACCTAATGCATAGACAAAATTTTGGACGGTGGTAAAAAAGTCACCCTGTATAAAACCTCAAAACATTACACACATTGCCCAAAACATAAAAATCTTTTCCAACGACATTCGAAACCCCCGTTCCACAAAACAAAACATGTCATTAAAGCTAAAAGCGCTTCATTGGTTCGTGTTCTATAAAAAACTGGAAACCCTCAACAATCGCACACAGTATTAACCTCGAACGTAATAGCGAACATTAAGCAGCTGCAGCGCTTTACTTAATTACGACTGTGTTTACGAGTTGAGTGCAGTTGAATCACATGCAAAATGCCGCTGGTGATCTAAGAGCTAGGGTGCGAAGTTTTTGTGTTATCTTAAGTACTATTTTAATAGTTACTCTGGCATGAAATTAAGGGAAACCGCTGCAGATTAATGTAAATATTAAACCAAGGTCTTTAAGAATAAACATGTTTCATTTTTTAAAACACAATATCTTCATCACACCTTCAAATTCATGAAGGATTAGGCTACGGTGTATCGAATATTAAAACTACGTTTTAAAAGTTATGTTGTTACCATGTATCGCGAGCACAAATTCAGACTTCATGCCTGCTATGGAGATACCGTTTAACAGTAGAAAAACCGATAGAACTTTTCTTAACCTGGAAATCGATCCTCGTGCTACTAACCTGATACGTGAGCTCAGTTCCTGAATAATATTAGTAACGCGGATGATAATGGTGTTGCTGAATCCATCAATCAGTGCGTTAAAAAGGAATAGGGATGGATCTGTGAAGACTATAATACGGTGAATCATGGTCTCAGGTACAATTCAACCAAAAGCGAGCCATTACTGTTCAGGACTCAAAGTATTATTATCAAACATTTTGAATAAAAAGTGATCTTTACAAATATTATGACGCTGGCTCCTAAACTATAGCCTCGAGCAATCGAGCGCACATGATCGCAGTGCTCAGTCAGACGCTTCCCTGGTATTTGCGACGCAGATGAGATAAAGAAGCGTTGTTTACTTACATAGCGCGTGATGCAGAAAGACTGAGAACTGAGAAATCTGTCTGAGGGTGGAATATTTGTTGGTTTAACTTTTTTCTTTTCTATAAAGACGTGTAACAAAAAAGTTTTGTGATTTAAAGATAATTTACAGTTTGTGTCACAAGCTTAGGTGAGGTAAGCCTAACGGTGCGTACAGACTATATAACATAACATGTTATATAACATTTTTCATAGTGTGGCCATGTTATATAACATTGTTATATAACATATTACATACATTTGTAGTGTTATATAACAATGTTATATAACATTGTTACATGGTCTGTACGCACCTTAAGACGGGTAGCCCGCCTAAAACGGGTACGCGTCCTTCTTGCTAATGAGAATGTGTGCGTGCAGGACGCGTCACCTCTCCCTATGAGGCCCGTCTATCAAGAACGACGCGTAATTTAAAATACATACCCGTTTTAGGCAGGCTACGCGTCTTAGGTTTACATCCCCTAAGTTACATGTGAACGTAAATATGTCGTGGCTTAAGTCAACTGCATCGTTGTAATCGCTGTCGTGATTTCAAAGAATTTACAGTTTTACAAAAACTGATAAGTAAACTTAACTTATACGTTACATATACGAGTATCTATCATGCTTGTACCCTTGAATCTGCGTGGAAAAAGGTGTAGGTACTTGATCACAAATTTCTCCGAAAATTAATTTCATAATCGTCATCATCACACATCTCACTGCAAGGACACATGCCTCCTTTTTGTGTGAAGGAGTGGACCATAATTATACACCGCGCGTCCCCAGGGTGGGTTGATAAATGTCAAATGTCTTTGAATTTTTGGTGAGGGACATGCGGGTTTCCTCACGGTGTTTCTTTTTGTCTGCTAAAAATAAACGATGCTAATCAATAATTAAATCGTTTCTTTTTGCTCTGCTAAAAATAAACGATGCTAATCAATTAAAATTAAAACTAATTGGGTGTGTCTTAATCACGTTACATATTCTATTGTATTTCTTCTAAAGATGTACCACCAAAAGTTACAACTTCCAAGATAACGTTATGTAAGCTTAACAAGACATTCTAACAGAATGATCAGGCCCAGATGTGTCCTTATTCAAGGCTGAATAATCGAACACATGGGAAGGACCCTTCCTCGCTTGAAAACCTTGTCATTCATAGGAAATTAGTTTCCGATATCATCTACATAATACAAACAATTTAGGGAAGGACCTACTTCTATGCTAACCCTACTTATAATGTTAAATATTACAGTCTAGTTTGTTAATGTATTAAAAATAATAATTAAAAAAAAGTATGGTATCTGGATCGAAGGACTTTTTATTTATTATGATTTTATTTTATTATTATTATTATTTTTTTTTAATAATAATGTATGTTACCCCGTCGTCTTTGGAATTTCTTCTGTGTCATGAGTGAATTTATAAACATTTAAACTGACATAATATTATATACTTATGTATGTCACCTAGAGCCGAAACGACCGAATATTTTGTTAGTTACAGGTGAACCAACACGGGCGAAAAGAGATGACGGTTGCATCGTCCGCATTCCCAACCTAACCTGTCCATGTCAGGGTGCCTCAAGTTCCCGAGTGTATAAACGTTCTAAAAGTTTCCAACCAAAGCCGTCACTTCACAGTTAACACCAAATCACCACTATCCAACCAAACACACAAATCCATTGTGAACCATTCGCGTCTATAGTATCAACCAAGCGGCAATCAATCAATGTAAAGTACTAGGCTACAACCCACCACCTATGTAACATATCGACGTTCAGGGGTTTCGATGATAGATGGCGCCCGCGCCACTTCCTTCACTGTGCTAGCTCGGATTGAAATGTACAAGCAAATTGTATTTTGGAAGCCGTTGATTTATTTTGTTTTAAGTACTTCTTTGTAGTTTTTAGGGAAACAATGTGCAGTGTAGTCCGTGCAACAAAATTGTGTGAAGTGATTCTAACTTACTGTATAGGCGTTTGTTTGTTACAATATTTTCAACACATTTGTGGTCCAACGGTTTTTTCATGATTACCTACAGCCTTTAGTACACAGTCATTATAACGAAAGAAAATTCCATTAAAAGAGTCACCATGAAGTTTCTTGCCGATTCTTCTCCATGGAAACGACCTACCTGAACCGAGTCTGTTGTCTACGTTTTATAAGTTTTCTCATAGGCCTACGTGAGACAAAAACATTTGATTTTGATTTTGAACGCACCAATGGCATAATTATCGATCTTGATGAGGGAGAAGCCATGAGGAAAAGCTATGTCTATATAAATGGAACTGATTATGACTACCCTGAGAAGAGGCTCATCAGTATCTTCTTTAGCCTATTTAAAAACTTAAATTAAATAAATTATATACGAGTAATCATCAACTGTAACAGTAAAGATCTTTCTTTACTGTTGAGATTTTTGTCGACACTGTAATCTTCTATAATCTATAATGTTCTCCCTGCTGGGACACAGGCCTCCTCTCTGTGAGAGGGAGTGGGCCATAATCCACCACGCGGGCTCAGTGCGGATTGCTAGATGTCACATGTCTTCGAATTTTTGGTTGTAAGTCGGGACCGATACCACAGGGCCACCACTGCTCTCATCACACTGTAATAGTCCACTTTTACAACACATCATTGTAGGAACTAAAACTAAAAGACCCAAAATAGTTCGAAAACCGACCTTGCATCCCCTTTCAAAACTTGTTCAAAACAACCTCCACTTTGAAACTCTTGACAGATTTAGCAGTTCTCCTTCACAAACACACAAAGCAATAGATTCAAACGTTTTACTGCACAAAGTTTAAATGAGATAGCATTTTATGTTACTCTTCAGGGCACAGTTTTTTGGTAGTTTGATCGAGTTTTGTCTGTCTGGTTCGGGATACTTTAGGAGTAGAAGTTTGTATTTGGATTCCGAGGATATAGTTGGGAAGGTCGTGAAAAAGAAATCGTTTAGGTTCTCGTAATAACTTGTGATAAAAACCATTTATTGTTTTGTTACTTTAAAAGAAGGCTTAAAAAAAGCTAATCAAAACATTTTTGTATCCGGATCGAAGGACCATATTTTTTGTTTATTAATTTAATTATTTGTTACATTCGTTATAATTACGATAATTCCTTAAAACTTAAATAAAGTTAATATTTACTTATAAAATTTTAATGGCTTACATATTTGAAGAGTTATATTTTAGTAATTCCTAGTTAATTTATACTTGTAAATTGAGAATTAATATTCCTTAAATATTTATATTTTTTTAAGGTATAAGAAATGTGAAAATATTTTTGATCCGGATCGAAGGACCAACTATTCATCAGTCAATTCTGTTTAAAATTATATTAAGCAAAAATTGCTCTTCTCTACCACAATAAAGGTGAAATATAAAACCTTTTAGTAGTTTCTACATCGAAACTAGTTCATCAGAGTACAGTGCACACCTTATGTTAGTCTCAAGAGATGAAACTCGACCACGAAGTTAATGCCTCCGCTCCTTTGGACCTCAACTTATAATAGAATGGCGACCGACGAAATTGTAATTTATTTATTTTAATTAACATTGAAATACAGCTAGACGATCGGGGAGTAAAAGAAAAGCTTAAGGATGGTTTCAATTTTCCGTTTGAAGAAAATACTAGGATATACCTATGATAAATGAAATGATAAAACGAAATGATATTTAGTTTTGTAAGGAGGTTAACGTAAACACTTTTACACGTCGTCTTTTTACAAACCAAAGGAGCCCAGTGTTTAAGTGTTTCGTACATGACTACTCTGGGAAGAAACAGCCGAAATTAAACTCAGAGGTCACTGTCTCTTTTGAAGTCCAGACATTATTAATTGTTGGGTCAAGTCATACGAGACTCATGTTGCCCGTTCTTCTTGATCTACTCCTTGGAATGGGCATCAAGAGTCCTTTCACAGTTATTACATCTTGTGACTGTTACACCATAATTATGTAGTATTTTTTTTTTGTCATTGACAATTCGAAGTAATTGTAACTGGTCTACTTGAAATAAATGCTTTTATTTTAGGTTAGTGTCTGAGATGGTATTTTGAAGAAAGAACCACACAGATTTGAGTGGACCTGTCCGGTCAATGCAAGCATTTGTCAGTTATCGTGTAGCTCAACTCATATCACAAGGGATACCTACTTATTATCAAGATGATCAAAAACATCGGCGTGCCTGAAACGTCTCCACTCGGAAGATTATGAGCAAGGTGAAATTCTGACAAGATTAAATAAGGAATAAGTCTACTATGCAGCAGTTTAGATGTGTGATGAGTTGAGGGCAATAGGTTACTACTTTATTACAGGGGACGTAAACATAACTGGCAAAATATAGGTACGCTGCAAAAGAATGTCACACCCATTATTAGTGACATCACTGCCAAAACCTTTGACAGGCCTGTTGGTCTAGTGGTTAGTGACCCAGACTGCTATGCCGGAGGTCGTGGGTTTGTTCTGTATCTGGGTGTAATTTATCTATAATATGTATGTATTTAGAAACATATAAGTATGTTTATCAGTTGTCTAGTACCCATAACACAAGCTCTGCTTAGCTTGGGACTAGATGGCGTTGTGTGATAGTTGTGGAATATTATTATATACTATTAAAAGGGGAGATTTTTTCCTGAAGCTGAACATACTTTTAGGTACACCTCTAGTTGTTTTTTTGGAGATAAACGTGATGTTTTCTCTAACACTACTATTTTCGACTAACGTCAGTTAAAGCAGAATGTAATGTTAATTTTGCAAAATATTAGCTCTCAGCAAAACTGACAAAAAAATTAACACGTAAACGAGCGATTAAAAAAAAAACCTCAATAAAAATGCTAAAACAGTAACGAACGATTAACGTGAACATTTTAAAGCACGAAAAGAATTCATTACCTTTAATAATACCTAGATCAAAGACAGACGGGATCGTTAGGATAGAATCCAATTATTCCTATATTCATTGCAAATTGTACAGGATTTAACAAAGATAGCTTTACCCGGGTTTTTCCTTCAAATAAATTATGAAATCGAAAAAGTTAAAGGAAACTTAAATTGCAGTCTATTTTTGTCTATGAAAGGGAAATTTAGAGCTTGGCTACAAAATTTTGTTTGAAAGAGTCAGTGACTTGAGAGTTTTCAATTTGTTAAGTTTTAAAATATTATTGATTACATTCTTCATGAAGGATTGTCGTGCGAACAGCTGAAAGACCTACCCAGGACTGTCAGACTTGTACTGACTAAAACTCACGGCGTCCTTCAATAGCCCTTTAAGTTCCTGGGTCACGGTTACCTGATGTAGGCCATCCCGTGACCCCAGCAGGCTTTGGCTCAATAAGGGGTCTCCGTCAGATTGTTGACAGCTGTCCGTGGCGCCCGGACCATGACTTTTGAAAAAAATAATTTAGTTCAAATTCAAAGTTCAAATTCTTATCAAAAACATAATGTTCTATGTGCACTAGAATTTTGAAATACCGCTTATAACATTGTCTATGTACACAATAAGCAAAAAAAGTTCATTAAATAAAAATAACTGAACCAAACTGAATGAAATTTGATGAGACCAAATGGCATGTATACTGCATCGAACAAAAAAGGAATCACACAAATCGGACCAGAAACCTGGGAATAATCGGTGTACATAATATAAACTGAACAAAAAAATACTGACTTACATAATCGAGAACTTCTTAGAACCTCTTCGAAGTCGGTCAAAAAAGCCAGGACAAACAAAAATATATATATCACTGCTTGAACTGAAGACAACACAAGAATCAAGCGGTACTTAACCAGCTTGAAACTGGTGCTCGCATACCGTATATTATGTCAACGGCTTTGTGGGTGGGCCCGGCACTTGGCCCAATTTATGGTACTTCGTATATGGCTCCACGAACAGCAAGATTTGTTTCGTCCTCGATTTGGATAACGGGCATAGATGAGATGCTAAGAAACTTGATTACTGTTTAGTTCAACGTCCAGATTTCGACTTTTAAAATAATTATGCATCATCATCATCTGCCTAGCCTTTTCCCAACTATATTGGGGTCGGCTTCCAGTCGAACCAGATGCAGCTGAATGCCAGTATTTTACATGGAGCGACTGCCTATCGGACCTCCACAACCCACTAACTGCGTAATAAGATACCCCATGGTAAGACTGGTTGTCAGACTTTGGGAGCTTCTGGCTAATAGTAACGACTGTCAAAGATCTACAAATGAGCTGGGACTAACGGCTTTACGTGCTTTCCGAGGCAAGGAGGAAACTCGCTATGACAGATGGTCACCCATCCACAGACCAACCTCGGCAAGCGCGGCTTAACCCGGAAGATCGGCCTGTGCGGCTGTAATAATTTAGCCGCAAGCTGCTCACCATCACATACGATCTTCACCATCACTTAGAGATTTTTATCCCTGGAGGCATGTATGTATTTAGTAGGTACAGCTACTAAACTCATTTAATAGAAAACATAAATTTTGATGTTTTGATCCGTCGTTCAAATTGTGACCAACTAGGGCAAGTTAGTAGATAAAAAAGGGATTATAAGAACCATATTAAAATTCATATTATCACAACGCAATATTGGTAATACACCAGAGAGATTTATTAATAAATCAACCAACTTTCTTGTTTAATGGCCGCATAAAAAATTGCCAATCATCCTCCTTCGCCGCCTTAAACTTTATAATCTCCATTTTAATTCACTGAGAAGTTTTATCGTGGCTAATGAATTTACAAATCCTTCTGGATTATGGCCCGAGTTTTAGAAAGTTGGTAACGCTTATTCTGGCTCGTTGGTGTATACTGTGACCTGCTTCATTTTGATTTTCACCTGAATAAGTTAATCTTTATTTTGGGTAGTGTTTTGTCCAAAAACTACGTTTGTAATTATTGTTATTTTCCTCCTTCCTGTCAGGGCTGGGCTATAATCTACAACGCGGGCCCAACGCAGATTGGTAGATCATCATCGTCATCATCATCAGCCGGAGGACGTCCACTGCTGAACATAGGCCTCCCCCTTAGACCGCCACGCCAAACGACAATTCGCCACTTGCATCCATCGGCTGCCCGCGACCCTCACGATGTCGTCGGTCCACCTAGTGGGAGGCCTGCCTAGCCTACGCTGCGTTTTCCGGTCCGTGGTCGCCACTCGAGAACTTTTCTTCCCCATCGGTTGTCAGTTCTACGAGCGATGTGGCCTGCCCATTGCCACTTCAACTTGCAAATTTTATGAGCTATGTCGGTGACTCTGGTTCTTCGCCGAATATCCATGTTTCGGATTTTATCCCACAAAGAAACTCCGAGCATAGCTCTTTCCATTGCTCGTTGAGTGACTCTTAGTCTCTCTAAGAGGCCAGCAGTCAAGGACCACGTTTCGGAGCCATATATCATCACTGGCAACACACACTGGTCAAACACCCTTGTCTTGAGACACTGTGGGATTCTCGATGAGAAGATATCACGTAGCTTCCCAAACGCTGCCCATCCGAGTTGGATTCTTCGGGCGACCTCTTTCTCGAAGTTGGACCTACCTAACTGAACAATCTGTCCAAGGTAAGTATAATGGTCTACAACTTCGAGAGTATCGTTCCCAAGAACAACCGGTACGGGTGCCACATGGACATTCGACATGACTTTCGTCTTGTCCATGTTCATTTTAAGGCCGACCTGTTGGGAAACGATACTGAGGTCGCTGAGCATAGCATTGAAGTGCTCCAACGATTCTGCCATGATGACTATATCATCGGCAAAACGAAGGTGAGTGATGTATTCGCCATTGATGTTGATGCCGAATCCGTTCCATTCCAAGAGTTTGAAAACGTCCTCCAACGCGTTCGTGAACAGTTTCGGAGAAATAACGTCTCCCTGTCTCACGCCTTTCTGCAATTGGATTGGTTTCGTGCTCTCTTCCTGAAGTCGGATGGACATGGTGGCGTTTCTATACAAACACTTCAACACTTCGATATACCTATAGTCGATATGACATCGTTGGAGGGACTGCAATACTGCCCAGGTTTCGATTGAATCGAAGGCTTTTTCATAGTCCACAAACGCTAAACACAATGGCCGATTATACTCCTCTGTCTTCTGTATAATCTGGCGGAGCGTGTGTATGTGGTCTATAGTACTAAAACCTTTTCGGAAACCGGCTTGTTCGGGAGGCTGGAAGTCATCAAACCTGCGTTCGAGACGGTTCGTAATGACTCTTGAGAACAGCTTGTACACATGGCTCAGAAGTGAGATTGGCCTGTAGTTCTTCAACAAGGTGTTGTCACCCTTTTTGAAGAAAAGAACAACCACACTCCTGTGCCATGCTTCTGGCGTAGAACCTTCGAGTATGACGGAATTAAATAACTTCTGGAGGACTAGAAGTACCGGTTTTCCACCCGCTCTCAGAAGTTCTGTTGTGATTCCGTCCTCACCCCTTGTTATTCTTGAGCTGTTTAAGAGCCATTCTAATCTCGTATAGGCTGATGTCCGGGATATCCTCAGTGTAGTGTCGAGTCAGTTTAGCTCTTGCGTCTCGACCTGTACCGACACTGGGTTGTCGTGTTGATGTGTATAACTGTCCGTAAAACCTCTCAAGCTCCCTTAGGATCTCCGGTTTCGTCTAAATGATGCTGCCATCGTTAATCTTCAGCTTTGTCATTTGGCTCTGCCCAATAGACGAAATCTTTGCGAAGACTTTTGAGCCCTGGTTCCGCTCGATTGCCTCTTTGATCCGTGCCGCACTAAAGGAGCGCAGGTCACGTCGCATTGATTTAGAGATTCGTCTATTGAGTTTGCCATATTCCGACATATTATCAGCTGAAGATTGCAGCCTCATCTCGGTCCGGTCCTCCATCAACCTGATGGTTCCGTTCGAGAGCTTTTGAGGCTTATTGCGGCGCGGGGTCTTAAAGAACTTGGACCCCACAGCTTGGACAGTTTCCACCAACCCATTGTTAATCTCGTCCACAGTTTCGCATTCGGTTAGGCACTCGGAGCGATTGTGCAGTTCAAGTTGGAAGTCTTCGGGGTTCCGGATGTGGGCAGGACCAGGTCGGAGCGTGGACTTCACCAGACGAGACCTTTCAAGCTTGACATTGATATTCAGTGTGCCTCTGACAATTCGGTGATCGCTACCGGTTTTTACCTTGGCGATCACAGAGACATCACTGAATATTCGCTTCTTGGTCGTCATGATAAAGTCGATCTCATTTCTGGTAGTACCATCGGGGCTCATCCACGTCCACTTCCTGGATGGCCGCTTCTGGAAATAGGAGTTCATCAAATGGAGTTCTTCCTTTTCCATGAAGTCGACCAGTCGCTGGCCCCTATGGTTTCGCTGCCCATACCCAAATGGCCCCACTCTCAACTCATCGCCATTCCGTGCGCCCACCTTTGCGTTGAAGTCCCCCATAACAACGGTGAAGTATGTTTCGGAGGTATGTATCGCCTCGGATATCTCCTCATACAATGCCTCTACTTCATCATCAGAATGTGTCGAGGTCGGCGCATATACCTGTATGACCTTCAACAAATACCGGTTGGTTATTATGAGTATAAGGTATGCTACCCTACTCGACACACTGTCGACTTTCACAACGTTGTTGATGAGGGACCTGCGGACGAGAAATCCAACACCACCCTGGGATTTACGGTCTCCTTCCCGGTAGAAGAGCATGTTGCCGGAATCTAGAACTATCGTATCCTGACCCTCTCTTCGGATTTCAGATAATCCCAAGATATCCCATCGCATTTTGCTCAATTCTTCCTCCAGCTCGATAATCTTCTCATCGGTCCTCAGTGTGCGGATGTTGTGTGTTGCCAGGGCCAAAGTCCGTTGGGGGTGGTAGCGGGGCATCTGCCGGGGATTCTTAGCACCCCCTGCTCCGCCGTTACCCGATCCGCTACCCAGACCAGGAATAGCGGCGCTGCCGGGGACTGGGGGCCGTGTGCTTCTATTGTCAATCATAATGGGGGGGGGATTGCCATAATCCCCACGCTTGGCAGGCGGCTTGGGGATCGCAGTAGGGTCACCGTAAGTTTGCAAAGGACGCTGCTGCCCGTCCTTCGGTGGCTGGACGTAGTTTAAGGACGTACCCGGGATTGGTAGATGTCCCTCTTCAACTTTTTTGTTCTTAGGACATGCCGGTTTCCTCACTACGTTTTGAAATAAATGAAACAAATTACACAAAGACGTCGCGGGACCGTCTTATGAGGTAACCGGCCCCGGAACGTAAAGGGCTATTGAAGGACACCCTGAATTTTAGTCAGTACGAGTCTGACAGTACCCACCGGGCGGCCTGCCCTGGGTCATTAGATGATTTTACCATGAAAAAAATAATAATAAAGGGAACACCAATATTTACAAAGTAATAGAAAGAGCTGTATTGTTTTTTTTATTATCACATAACTTTAAAAACATACATTATATACATACACATGCGCCAATGACACATCGCATTAACAACACTATTTTTTTTAAGTCAAACAAAATTAATGCGGCACTCTTCAAAGCTTTCGAAAACCCCGCCATTCATATGATCAATAAACGCCGCCAGTTTCTAGTTCACAAACAAAAGATTCCTTCCGCAAAATAGCCAATACACTCCTGAACTCAAACTGACAGGATATCCATAACGAGAAAACTCCATTCTGCCGAGCTCATTTGACCTAGTTTTTCGTGGCAATTAGATTGTTCGCCCCCAGCTCTGATATATTGATACTTGTTCCAATTTTATGAGGATGTATGGCTGTTTTGATGTTTGCCGCTGAAAATTGTAAGTGTTTTCGTGCTGAAGTACGATGGTGTTCTGTTTATGGGACGGGGGAAATGATCTGGATAAAGATGCGAGGGGTGTGGACATGCAAAATTCTTTGTTTGTGTGTGTGTGTGTTTCTGTTTGTAAACGCTCTCACGACACAGGATTTTTCCAGTTGTTCAATATTTTCCCCGGTCAAAACCAATTTCGAAAAAAAAGACTTACATTCGAATTCCAAGAAATCAAAGTGCGGGACAGCAATAAATCAAAAATGTAGGATAGGATACACACACTTATTCGCAACCGAGCTGAAGGATTTGTTATTCAATTTCCTTCTCGACTACTCTGACACATATTTTTCTCATACCTTTGTTATCCGATACGGTCTAAAGGATATCGACCTCTGGAAGTTTCAAGGGAAATCGCTCTTTATTACTGAGGAAGTAAGGTCAAGAGTCCTGTTTTTCGTTACAGCTTTTTGTTTTAAAGATACTTATTCCGATACGGTTCATAATTGTTGGACTTATGTGTTGACTGTCTGTGCCCAAAGCTTCGTTCATTTTGCGTAAAAATTGTTGGACGTATGTAGGCCAAGCAAATCGAAGTCACTTGCACAAAGGCTGGCTGATAATGAAACTAAAAATGAGCGTAGCGAGTTTAAAAAATTGTGGAGTAAATTAGGTTTTTTGGAAGTCTCTGATAAAGTCTCTGTTGTTAACAAAAAAAGATGGATGGATCATCTAAGGAATGATTATGAAAGAAGAAGGAGTAAATGATACTATGGTGTGTGATAGGGGAGAATGGAAGAAAAAAACGTGTTGCGCCGACCCCAAGTAAAATGGGATAAGGACAGGAAGATGATGTCAAATCCGAATTGAGAACCTCCTCTTTTGTTTGAAGTCGGTTAAAAATAAAAACGTGAAAATCTTTTCTGCTTCACTGTCCAATGGGGGTTGAACGTGGAACAAATACATTTAAAAAATAAAATTCCACTTTCAACCCTCAGGGGTTGAATGTGGAAACGTTTAGGGGTCGAACGCGGAAGAGGGTAGAAATTATTGGGGGTTGAATACGGAATAAAGCAGGAAACATAATCATTATTTAACACGCCACGCGACGCAACGTGTCGACACCTGATGTGCACCGTGCGCATGTCGTCGCGTCGGGTGTTTGTTCATAGTGTGATTCTGGTCATAGAAAACAATACATTTGATTTGACTCAACACGCATCACGTTTCGTCGGGTGGCGTCGGGTGTAATTAATGTGTTTCCGGCTTAAACCGCCGGAAGACTCTGTTATGATGTTTAGAGGAATTTCAAGCTCTTGCGGTAACAAAGTCCTGGGCACAAACCCAAAGTGCTCAATAGTTAAATGGCCACGACTAAAACTTGTGCAAAGCTTACACAAAGCAATACATGAGTTCCCAAATTTGGCGCCATGATTGTATTCATGTAAAAATGGACCACGATTTAATTGTTATAGATATTATACCACAATATAAATTACTACTATGTGGAGCCCTGACACAGCCAGAAGGCGTCGCGGCAGACCTCGCAGAAGATGGCGGTATGAGCGGGATTAATCTAACAACCAGTGGCTCACACTAGCCCTAGATCGAAACAGCTGAAAGTCATGGGGAGAAACCTTTGCCCAGCAGTGGGATGATACAGGCTGACAGTAACAGTAGCAGTATTATACTAGTGAACCGATAACCATCAATAAATCACCATTAGTTTACACAAAAAACACTTTGGTACCAAGTATTGTTTAATGGTTCTGCAATCCAAGGAGTCACCCCTCGAACTCTGGAGAATGGAGTGGGATGGAGTGGGATGGAGTGGGATGGAGTAGGGTGGAGTGGGATGGAGGGGGATAGAGTGGGATGGAATGAGATAGAATGGGTGCTCTAATCCAGTAGCAATTCTTCTGAATCTGAACGACAGAGGGCGTTTATTATAATCACCTCAAATATTCTTGAAAAATAAATTCTAAATACAGGGATTATAATTATGAAAACGATATGATTTATAAAAAACGTGGCGAGAATTAAGCGCTTCGCACTAAAAAATACATTGTTAAATTCCGACATCCACGCGAACGAAGTCGCGGGCACAGCTAGTTTATACTAAAACAGAACTAGTGACCTACCTTGGTTTCGCACAACTACAACTTAATGTTAAAATTAATAATAAATAAATAAAATATACAGGATGTTACTTTTAAATTGGCCAGAAGGGAGAAATCCGAATCCATAAGAGATACGGAAAACTTTCTTATAGTAGCCATACACCATCCTGCCTATCGACGATCGATTTGACGCTTGCAATTGTTTCAAATTGCAATTGTTTAAAAATGCCAATTTGATGGCATGACATGCCAATTTGATAGGTCATCAAATCGATTTGACACAACGTCAAATCGGCAGCAGTGATGCATTTGGCTATATTATTCGGTGACGACAGCTACAATTTTATAAATTTGTAGCTATCGGTCACCGAATAATAGCTAGATCTAGCTATAAAGTTGCTAAGTTGGCATCGCTGCTGCAGATTTGACGTTGTGTCAAATCGATCGTACGATAGGCAGAATGGTGTATGGTGTATATGGACGAACTGCCAATTTGAAACAATTGCAAGCGTCAAATCGATCGTTCGATAGGCAGGATGGTGTATGGCTACCGTTAGGAACCTATAGCTCTTTTTTTGATGTTGACAATTTTGGCGTTTTTATTTTTTTGGTCAAGTGTGAGTTGTCCACAGAAATGAGTGAAAATGGCCAAAAATTTTTTTAGTGCTGTTCGACTCTGTTTCATGTAAGGATAATTTCATTGTTTTACAAGAAAAAAATCTTGTACTGCGTAAGTTGGTCAATTTTCGCAAAATATTTTTTCATACAAATTGTTTGAACGAAAAATTTATCACTTTTTTTATGATGAGAGAAATACAGATCTTGTAGATCTGTATTTCTCATTTTTATGTCCATTGTAAGATCTCTTAAACATTTTTATTTTGAAGAGAAAAATAAAGATTGGATTTGTTGTTGAAATACGAAACAAATTGGATGCAAAAAGCTAGCAACCACTTGCCATAGCTGAAAATTCATATAAATCACGTTTTGCACCAGATACTCACAAGGTACAAACACCATCCTGCTTTGAATCGGATTGCAACGGAAATTGAAAAGCCAGGAATATTCAAACTTGACCCAAATCACGGCATCTCTTCGATAAGACTTTTTTGCTAGCCTGTGTTAATTTATTGCTAACTAGTAGAATAGTAGATTACGCACCAAGGGAATAAAGCAGTGCCTTACGTCACGGGCGTATTGAATCCCGAAGCGACACTGAGGATTCTGGGGGTGAACCTCCGGAGCGCAGCGAGGAGGTTCAAGTGTTAATTCCCGAGTGAAACGAGGGAATTAAGATAAGAATCCTTAGTGTAGCGAGGGATTTAAGTTAGGCCAAGACAAAGGCAGCTTTATTCCTGAGGTGAGTACTCTGCTTTTCACACCACCTGCGAGGAAATAAATTCGAATTTTGAAATTTGATGTGGTACGGCAACCTTCGAACGTGAGCATGCTGTGGTGCCCACCTCAGCAAGCGATCAGCTGTTGCAGTGGGGACTGCCGGGGGGCAGCTGGCGCTGTTTCAATTCCTTCGTTCAAAGTTTTCATACTGTGTTTTTCACACCACTTGCTCGTAAATGTCACATTATAAGTCATGCAAACTGGCCGTAAAGCAAGTCATTGTTCCCCACACTCAAACCAGGGAATAATATATGTACTGAATTTCATTATTCCCTGGGAATAATGTGATTTGAATTTGGAACCTCAAACAAAACATAGTATGAAAACTTGGAACGAAGGAATTGAAGCAGCGGCGGCTGACCCCCGGCAGTCCCCACTGCAACAGCTGATCGCTTGCTGAGGTGGGCACCACAGCATGCTCACGTTCGAAGGTTGTCGTACCACATCAAATTTCAAAATTCGAATTTATTTCCTCGCAGGTGGTGTGAAAAGCAGAGTACTCACCTCAGGAATAAAGCTGCCTTTGTCTTGGGCTAACTTAAATCCCTCGCTACACTAAGGATTCTTATCTTAATTCCCTCGTTTCACTCGGGAATTAACACTTGAACCTCCTCGCTGCGCTCCGGAGGTTCACCCCCAGAATCCTTAGTGTCGCTTCGGGATTCAATACGCCCGTGACGTAAGGCACTGCTTTATTCCCTTGGTGCGTAATCTACTATTGTTTGAGGTTCCAAATTCAAATCACATTATTCCCACGGGAATAATGAAATTCAGTACATATATTATTCCCGGCTCGAACGGGAGGGAACGAGACAGATATCTCAATAAATGAGTTACAACCAGTTCCAGAATTAGAACAAAATAAGAGAACACGAAGACCTCCAGAACGTTACGGGTTTGGTAATATTTGTATTTCTAATTCTAGTCCAGATGTTGAACAAGTAGACTTCTCAGAAGCAATGAATGGTCCAGAAGCTGAGCAGTGGAGAGAGGCCATGCTGGAGGAGCTGCAGTCGTTCAAGGACAACGATGCCTGGGAAATCGTTGATATGCCAAGCAGTGGATCAATAGTGCAAAACAAGTGGGTGCTAAATAAAAAACTAGATGTGAGTGATAAAGTGCGGTATCGTGCGAGACTCGTAGCTAAAGGTTTTACCCAGCGACGCGGTATAGATTATGAGAACACTTTTTCCCCTGTTGTAAAACATTCCACACTGAGAATGTTATTTGCGTTGAGTGTACAGTGGGATATGGATATATCACATCTAGATGTCACAACAGCTTTCTTAAATGGACATTTAAAAGAAAATATTTACATGTGTATTCCAGAAGGTTTTGTAAATAAGCAAGTAGGAAAGGTTTTGAAATTAAAAAGAGCCATATATGGGCTGAAACAATCCTCTTTAATATGGTATGAGAAGGTGAAAGATTGTTTGATTAATTTTGGTTTTAAAATAAGTAAATTCGAACCTTGCTTGATTACATATTTTGATGGGAATGTAAAAGTTATTGTAGCTGTATATGTTGATGATTTTTTAATTTTTTCTAATTGTGTGTCAGAAACTGAAAAATTAAAAAAGGTATTAAGTTCTGAATTCAAGCTGAAAGATTTAGGTCCTGTTAGACGTTACTTAGGTATGAGAATTCATGTAAATAAAGAATGTAAAACTATAACTGTAGATCAACAGGAATATATAGAGCAATTGTTGTTAAAGTTTAATATGTCAAATTGTAAGACTGTAGATACACCCATAGAGAGTAAGTTAAACATAGAAAAGGCTGAAAATATTGCAGCAAACATTCCATATCAAAAGCTCATTGGAAGCCATATGTACCTGGCAGTTTTGACTAGACCAGACTTGTCATATTCTCTTAGTTACCTCAGCCAGTTCAATAACTGTTATAATGAGACTCACTTCAATTATGCAAAACGAATACTGAAATATTTACAAAAAACAAAACATTATTGTCTAACATATCATAAGGATAATGTAGAACTGACTGGTTTTGTTGATGCAGACTGGGCTAGTGACAGTCTAGATCGTAAGTCCTATACTGGTTTTTGTTTTGTAATGAGTGGCTCTGTAATTTCCTGGCAAAGTAAAAAACAAAAGACTGTCTCCTTGTCCAGTACTGAGGCAGAATATGTTGCCCTTTCAGAGGCGTCTAGGGAAGCTGTATATTTAGGAAATCTAATGTATGAGCTTACTGGTCAAAAATGTGCAATTAAATTGAAGTGTGATAATCAAAGTGCATTAAAATTAGCAACAAGTCATCAGTCACATGCTCGATCTAAACATATTGATGTTCGCTTCCATTATGTTAGAGATGCAGTTGAAAATAAATTAATTAGTATTGAATATATTTCAACTCAAGAAATGCCTGCTGACTTATTAACAAAAGGTCTTATGTCAACTAAACATTATAAGTTTATGCACATGCTAGGAATTAAAGCTAAATAAAAGACTTTGTTTTACTCTGTTTAGAATTAGATTTATTTTGTTAACTATGGGTGTTAAAATATAGATAACAAAATAAGTTCCTATGTCTAATGTATCTGTGGTTCCAATGTGTTAGTGGCGCCATCTACGTATGCGTGTACTTTGTAAATTTAAAAGTAAAGTTAGTCTATTGCGGAAAACCAACGTGTTTTATTACTTACCATTTAAGATTACATAAAAGTGATGTTATATTCACATCAAGGTATGTTTAGGATACCCCAAGGGTACGGAACACTTCGTGCGCGAGCCCAACTCGCACTTGCAGCCAAGTTTTAGAAGGAAACATTGTAGGGAAACATCGTGAGGAAACCGGTATATACTACAACCAAAAATTCTCACAGAGAGGTTTCTGTCCAAGCAGAGGGAACAGGCTGATTCAGCTGTATTTTTCCCGTTGTTCAATATTTTCCATGGTCAAAACCAATTTCGAAAAAAAAACTTACATTCAAATTCCAAGAAATCAAAGTGCGGGACAGCAATAAATCAAAAATGTAGGATAGGATACACACACTTATTCGCAACCGAGCTGAAGGATTTGTTATTCAATTTCCTTCTCGACTACTCTGACACATATTTTTCTCATACCTTTGTTATCGGATACGGTCTAAAGGATATCGACCTCTCGAAGTTTCAAGGGAAATCGCTCTTTATTACTTAGGAGGTAAGGTCAAGAGTCGAGTTCGTCATTGCAGCTTTTTGTTTTAAAGATACTTATTCCGATACGGTTCATAATTGTTGGACTTATGTGTTGACTGTCTGTGCCCAAAGCTTCGTTCTTTTTGCGTAAAAAAATGTTGGACGTAAGTAGGCCGAACGAATCGAAGTCACTTGCACAAAGGCTGGCTGATAATGAAACTAAAAATGAGCGAGTTTAAAAAATTGTGGAGTAAATTAGGTTTTTTGGAAGTCTCTGATAAAGTCTCTGTTGTTGCCAAAAAAAGATGGATGGATTATCTAAGGAATTTTTTTTTTTTTTTTTTTTGTGTCTTATCAAGAACAGACTTCTTAATAAAATAAATTACGATCTAGCCTAAATGACTAATAAGTAATTTAACTCTGACTTAATATGCTACGTTATAAATTATTTTAAAGCTAAGAATAGTGTCCATTAGCACTTACACAAGTCTATAGCACTTTCTTAGAGTCTCTATCATTTTATAAAAACACTATGTTCGTGTGTTATATGTATAGCACAACACTGTTACTATTATTCACTCACTCACTTACTGTTACTATTACACACTACACTAATTCAAAAGGTTTAGTTCTTTTTAGCCTACGCACTAAGTCTGTGTTGTCTAGGAGCTGAATAGCCTCAACGTTCACGTGTCGGTGTAATCTGTGTTCGTGGGCTTCAGCAAATTTTTGGATGATGGTGGTGACGAATTCCATTTTAAGGTCACGATGAAGGTCGTCATTTCTTATGTACCAGGGTGCATTTACAACATCCCTGAGTACTTTATTTTGAAATTGTTGAATAATTTTGAAAAAAAAATTATCTAAGGAATGATATGAAAGAAGAAGGAGTAAATGATACTATGGTGTGTGATAGGGGAGAATGGAAGAAAAAAACGTGTTGCGCCGACCACAAGTAAAATGGGATAAGTGCAGGAAGATGATGTCAAATCCGAATTGAGAACCTCTTCTTTTGTTTGAAGTCGGTTAAAAATAAAAACGTGAAAATCTTTTCTGCTTCACTGTCCAATGGGGGTTGAACGTGGAACAAATACATTAAAAAAATAAAATTCCACTTTCAACCCTCAGGGGTTGAATGTGGAAATGTTTAGGGGTCGAACGCGGAAGAGGGTAGAAATTATTGGGGGTTGAATGTGGAATAAAGCCGGAAACACAATCATTATTTAACACGCCACGCGACGCAACGTGTCGACACCCGATGTGCACCGTGCGCATGTCGTCGCGTCGGGTGTTCATAGTGTGATTCTAGTCATAGAAAACAATACATTTGATTTGACTAGTGATGGGCAGGAGGGAAGAAAAAAATGGGAGGGAAAAAAAAGATTGGGAAAATATGGGAAAATAAAATAAATTCCCGGAATTTTCCCAAACGACGGGAAAATAAATATTGAACCAATAACAATGTTAAAATCTATACATATAATAAAATCGTAGAAAAGCAGTGTTTGTGCACGCTAATCTTCGGAACTACTGGACGGATTTGATTGATTTTTTTTTTGTTGTAAAGGTATTAAGTCTGGCCAACACATAGGCTATAATTTATCTTGGAAACTTGAACACCTGATGCAGAACTGCAATAGATCAGCTAAAGTATAAGAGATACAAAAATAGCTCCATGGCAAAAATTGTTCCACGCGATGAGCATTTTCTGCTGAGAGAATAAATTTGAAGATATGGAACACCTGATGTGGAACTCCGAGAGCCCAGCTACACTATAACATATACAGTAATGACGTCTTAGCAAGAGTTGTTCATCCTGATGAGCACTCTCTGTTGTCGTATAAAAACTGAAGATCTGGAACACCTGATCTGGAACTCCAAGAGCCTATCTACACTATAACATATACAGTAATGACGTCTTAGTAAGAGTTGTTCAGCCTGATGAGCACTCTCTGTTGACGTATAAAAATTGAAGATCGGGAACACCTGATCTGGAACTCCAAGAGCCTAGCTACACTATAACATATACAGTAATGACGTCTTAGTAAGAATTGTTCAGCCTGATGAGCACTCTCTGTTGACTTATTAAAATTGAAGATCTGGAACACCTGATGTGGAACTCCAAGAGCCCAGCTACACTATAATAAAAATATACAGGAATGACGTCTGAGCAAGAGTTGTTTAGTCTGATGGGCATTTCCTGTTGACTTACAAAAATGAAAGATCTGGAATGTCTGAAATCGTCACGCGAATCCCGTTGTTTTCCCGTCCCCAGGCTCTTAGAATTTGACATCAGACGTTTCAGATCTTCGGTTTTGACGACCCCGATGCCGCTGGCATAAGCGACAGGATCCGCGTACGAAGTCGCGGGCAGAAGCTAGTATGTAAATAATTATTGTATTAGGTGGTAATAATGTGGTAGTAAGGCCTGCAACGGCTGGGTCATGCCAGTATTGATGTAGGTACTCTTTTGACATACTCATGGACTCAAACAGAACTTAATTGTACATGTACGGACCCTCGTATCCAGGGCGATAGGAGAGTCCGTACATTGCTTACCAGTGCATATCGAATGCATCACTCACGGTCTTCGGTTATGAGATTGTATATTCGAGGTTGAGATTTTCTAAACGTTAAGACTTTCCACAATCGTGAGATATGCAATCTCAGTGAATATTTCCTAAAAGCCGACGTGGGAATGCATCGAGATGGCGGTGGACAAGGGCCTTACCCCACTCTCCTGGGCTAAAGAGAACTGGCGCAAACCTGCAGTGCTTGACACTAATGGTCGCATGGAAATATGACAGAACAAGGAGCTTCACGGACGTTTTTTCCGGGCCGTACATAGGCCTGATGCAGATGTAGACATATCTGCGTCAGTAGCCTGGCTGCGAGCCGGAGAGTCCTTTGGAGAAACCAAAGGTTTTGTCTGAGCAATAATGGATGAAGTTATGATGACATATAACTACCGGAGATTTATTGTGAAGGATAGCAGGGCTGAGATATGTCGGGCATGCCACCGTGTCCGGGCGAATCAATCTATCACATTTTCTCCGGGTGTTCTCGTCTCGCTAACGGAGAATATTTGCATAGACACAACCCTGTAGCCAGAATAATCCATCAACTTGCTCTAAAATATAACCTTGTGGAATCAGAAGTGCCGTACTTTAGGTATGTGCTCGACCCAGTTCTTGAAAGTGGCAATATGACACTGCGATATGCACGCGCTGCGGGTAGAGCTCCGTCGCGATCTCAGGGCAGTATGGAGGGAGCGACGGTCGCAACAGAGGTTCGGGTACGCTACAATCGCGGCGGTAATACCCTCTCTTAGAGGAGTGGCTGGATAGGCGGCTCGGCGTCCTGACCTACCGCATGACGCAGGTCCTCACCGGACACGGAAGTTTCATGAGGTACATGTGTCGGATGGGGAAGCAGGAAACGCCTGGGTGTCACCACTGTGAGGACCGCCCGGAGGACACGGTGGAGCATACGGTGCAGGACTGCCCCGCTTGAGCAGAGCACCACCGTGTCCTCACGGCAATAGGCAGAGACCTCTCGCGCCCGGCTTTGGTCGAAGCCATGCTTCGGGGCGAGACGGTGTGGGATGCGGTGGACTCCTTCTGCGAAGCAGTCATGCATGGGCTGAGTAAGGGACAGCGTCAGCGTCCGTCCACCCCAGCCGCAGTGGTAGACGCCCACGGCGCCGGATTTCGGCAGACGGATCTCCAGCCACCGTAGGCGCGGGCATGCGGGCGGCGAGTAATAGGCGACTCGCTGTCCGACCATGGACCATGCCCGGGTCAGCAGCGCGTTGTGTTCCACGCGCGCGTTTTTTTCAAGCATTTATTTTTGACGGTATTAACGAATTTGATTTCTATTTCAGTTCGCTCACCCGTGTGTAGCGTTCACAGCTGATTCCAATGTTTCCATCACATTTTGCAGACTGAACTGGCAATTCATCGAAATACTTACAAATAACTTATTTTATTGGCCATATAAATAGGGCAAAAGAAAAATGCTTGAAAAAAAAAAATTTTTGAAAAAAAAATTGTTGATTTTTGAAAAAAAAAAATGCAAAAATTATTTTTTTTGGAAATTAGTTTGTTATTGATACGAGTAAGCACACCAAATTCTTGCAGTTAATTTTTTAAGACCATTTATATTACTTTGAACATCTGTTAGAGACTCGAGAGTTTACGTTTGCCATTTGTCTACAAAGCAAGACTGAAAAAATATATAAAAAGTTAGATTAGAGCTATGATTATGTGGCTGTTTATACTTACAATACCCACTTTTCAGCGCACCAAGTAATAGATCTATCTTCAAAGTCAGCTGATTACTATTATAGGTATAAAGCCGCATCTATAGCAAAACTAATATTCAAAAAACAACCTAATAATCAGAAAAAGGTCAGTGTGATACTTTTGAGACTTGTTCGAAGTTGATTTTAAGTCTTTTTAAATAAATACGTATCAACAAACATTTCCATACATAAAATCCCTTACTTATAAGCTGCAACCATACTTTTACAATGAATGTCTTTTTTTTTAACCACGACATGCATGTACAGACTCACACAAATGCAAAACTTTGTAAAAAATAAATTAAATTGCATAATTTTATACGAAAAATATTTTCCCGTCATTTGGGAATATTCCCGGGAAGAAATGGGAAAGTATCGGGAATTTTCCCAACTCGGGAAAATTCCCGGGCAAAAACCCATCACTAGATTTGACTCAACACGTATCACGTTTCGTCGCCCGACGCGACGACACGCGCTCACTGCACATCGGGCAACGACGATATAATACTAGACTCGTAATAACAGGCGACCGATGTCTGTCAACACATTAGACAAAAAAGTCTTATATTCGTCTCATTTCGACCAATCCTGTGAGCCATAAACATACGTTGAGACAGAACAGACCTTGAGTTAGCCAATCACAACGCAGTACCCCGCCCCCCTCGCTTACGTAGTACCTCAGCGAGTTGACAGAATAATTTTCGTTCCTTTTTTTTTTTTTTTTTTTTTTTTTTTTTTTTTTTTTAGGTGGTAAAATCATCAAATGAGTTCTCCCGCCCTGGGTGGGGCGGAAGGGACTGTCAGACTCTTACTGACTAAAATCCACCCGTGTTCCTTCCTATACCCTTTACGTTCCGGGGCCACGGTAACCTGGGTTAAGAAAAAACCCGCGACCCCAGCAGGCATTTGGCGCGAAACACGACGCGCCACCGACCCGGGCTTGGTCCTTGGTCGGACGGCGAGCTACCCATAACTCACCGTCCGCAAGCCCGCTCCACCGCTGTGCCCTCTGCTAATCAGAGGGACACGCGTTGGAGCGTCCACACGACAGGCTATTCGCATACGGGCAAAGAGACCCCTTAGGCACACAGTGCCTAAGGAAGAGTTTTTGCCCGCATCCCAGGGTGCACCGGCCCGAAAAACTGGTCTTCCCCCCGGACGTATCCGAGAGGGAACTCCAGTCCACGGGCGCACGTGGAGGTTTCCTGTCATAGCACCCCAATTTTCGTTCCTTAGATCGTGCATAGATCGTACAGACGTGACAATAACGTAATGCTAACAATATTTAATTAATAATTTTGTCATATTGTGACCTACTTAAGTATTTGCATAAATGCAAAATTTTGCTTAGTGTGTAGTGTAGTGAACGATGGACACAAAGTAGTGAAATTTTAATAAAACAATATGGATAGCAACCCCTGCAGCCCAAAGGGGGCTGTGCAGTCCTCTGCCTCGCCTCCGCAGACGCAAAACCCAGCTCCCAAAACGGGCACGACCGAGTACATTGTTTCAACACCTGAGATTCAAAGATGGATGTCAACAATCGAGCAGCACCTTAATGAAGTTTGTTCAATTGCCACGGATGGCAAACTTAACACGGAGCAGAAGATGAAGATCTCTAATCTCTGCCGTAAAATAGGCTCTGGTACATCACAGATGGCGGTCTTGTATCAGTCACTCAAACAAAAAGCTATTTACGCCGAACAAGAGATCAACATTCTTAAAGAAAAACGGAACCTGACGGAACATATTACAGACCTTAAGCAGACGGTACAGAACTCTAATTCTACGGGAAATGCTTCTTTTGCCGACATGGTGAAGAGAGGATCTAAAGACTTCGTAAGACCTAATCACTTAAGCGCGATTGCTATCTATCCCAAAGATACCTTCAAATCGAGTGAAGAAACAAAAGAACTGGTTCAGAAGATCATACGGCCCGATCAAATGAAGCTGCACGTACGCGGGGTCAGAAAAACAAAAAATGGAGGCGTAATTATCAGCACCGAGACTCAAGATGATGCTGATAAATTGAAGAACGCAGTTCAGCTTTCCACATCTGGACTCACCGCTGATGAACCCAACAAGCGCAAACCCCGGATCGTGGTTGTAGGTGTCCCGTCTTCATTGACTGAAAGTGAGGTCTTCAAGTGCATTTTTGAACAAAATGTAGAAGACAAGTTACCAGAGATGACCTTGGAATCATTCTTAGCCGCGACAAAATTAAGTCACAAATCTGGGAAGAGAGACGCCACGACCTGCAATTATATTATTGAAGTCACAGCTAAAATACGTAAAGTGCTAATGTCTCAATTACGAATTTTCATAAATTGGTCGTCCTGTCCAGTAAGGGACTTTACTTTAGTGACGAGGTGTTATATATGCCAACAATACGGCCATGCAGCAAAATATTGTAAAGAGGTGAACTCTACGTGCAGTCACTGTGGTGAACAAGGTCACACAATGTCCGAATGCGAGAAGAAATCTAAGTTAGATTTTTTCCCTAAATGCGCGACTTGTTTACGCTATAAAAAACCAAGTGACCACAAAACGGGAGACGCTGGATGTCCTGCTCGAAAAATAGCAGAGATCAGATTTATAAATTCTATTGATTATGAAGGAAACTAATGAATTATACCGAAAAGAGAAACATTCGTTTTCGTTTCATACTGACTCAACTTGTGTGCGTTCGGTGAATTTGTTGGTGTATGCACCAGGCCCGAAGCCACCTAACATGCCGATTCCTATCGGCTTGTCTTTCGACATAAAGCAAATACTAGTATCTATTATTTTCATTATTCATAAACAAATTAAGAAAAGAACAATCAAAAAAAAAATAAATAAACGCCTACAAATTTTTTCCGCGCAATTTCAACTCACGCCAAACAGACAAAGATTGTAAGCCGCAAGGCGAATCCGGAATTCAGTTCATAAAATTCAAAGTTTCTCTTGTAGCGATCGTGAGCTTGAGGCCACATAACACCGCTAGTTTAAGGACGCTCGGAAGCCGAATATTACCGGCTTATGATAAGGATAGAAATATGAAATGCGTACGCCAGAACGAGATGGAATGATACTGGACTTCGTAATTCGTTTAGATTGTATTATTTGGATGACAGATTCACATTAGTTTTGGTTCGCGCTTATTTTTTTGTATTTATTGTTTTCACCTGTCCATTTGCATTTGATTTGGTATTATTGTTGAAATTTATAAGTTTTGCGTAGTTAGCGCATTAATAACAAAGTTAGTTCAGTTCAATGGTATTGTTATTTGGTAAATGTTCAGTGTTCACCGTAATAATAGTTTCGAAGTTTTAACTAGATGGCGTTGTGCAATTACGTCACGATCCTGAATCGCGGTGTTAAGGTCTGTAGGCGATTAGTATAGGGTTTTGTGAACATGATTTTGAAGGAAGTTGTTAATAATTGATTAACCGACTACAGAAATTAAGGAGGTTACTCAATTTATTCGTCCTTAAAATACAACGTTTATTTTGTTTATTCTTTGTTCGCGGCATAACTTCATCGTTTATGAACCGATTTTGATGATTCTTTTTTTGTTGGAAAGAAGATGTTTTAATGGTGGAAACTTGATAAGGAAATCAGGGTTTGATGATAGAAGACCAGAGAAATCGAGTGAAACTTTCAAAAATCGTAGGGGCGGCTAGTATGTTTGTAAGTTTTTTCATTTTTTTTTTTTTTTTTTTTTTTTATTTATTTATTCATACAACATTTGTACACAGTTTGTAAAATACATATCTTCTGCCAAACTGCAGGACAGTTTGTCGGCAGTGTTCTCGTGGACATAGATTACATATTACATAATACTTAAAGTGTACATTCCAAGAGGTACAAAAGAAAGGGACAAAAAAAGAAACAGGTTTATTTTTATGGTAGGCACATCGGCATTGCCTTGTCTTTACACCATGCGCACACAAATGTACACACCACTCACCACGCCTAACTGCACACATACTCGAGCTGCCCAGTTTGTTTTTACGAAGTACGTCATTAATTCATTATTAGTTACTGTTCTACAGCTCGAGTATCCGCACATGTAGGTTGGTACTGTACACTGACGTCTATACCTAGATAGGCACACATTGACTTGACTTGCCCGCCATGCCAGCACGCGCGGCGCCCCGTACATGCCACTGCCGTCCCGACCACCGCCACAGCACTCTCCGATGGGAGACAAGCAGACCAACGCGAATGAGACGCCGAGGCGGCCGCCCGACCGCCAGCAACACAGCCGCACGCGCGTGCTAGCACGGCCGGCCCATATTTTTTTTTTTTTATTACAAATCTAGGGGCAGTGCTACGGACATAAATCAAGATAGTGCTTACGCAGGATATTTTTTAAAACATTTTTAGACACTGTTTCGGCAGATATTTCCTTGGGTAATTCATTTAACAGTTTTGGAACTAACCATCGGCGCGTTCTTTGCCCAAAGTAGTTTCTCACCTTGGGGACAGAATATTTATTTTTCTTTGTCACTCTGCGGGTTGGTCCGTTAAAATACAATTTCTTTACTTTATGTTCTGTTTTGTTGTGCTGTTCTAAAATTATTGTTAACTTTACTTTTTTACTAACTGGTAATATTCCACAGATTTTGAATAATCTTTCGTATTCCTTATTAATACTAACTTTAGTTTTCTTGTTTACTAGTAACTTTAACAGTCTAATTTGTAATATTTTAATTTTATTTAAATGAACCGGAAACGTTAGTCCGTAACTACCCAAACCGTAGTTTATTGTTGCTTCTGCAAGTGCATGGTAAAGAATAAACAATAAACGCTTACTAACTATATATTTCAAATTGTTAAGTTTCCCTAGTACGGCGCGCAATCTACCACAAACAGTGTCTATGTGTGCGTCCCAAGTAAATCGCTCATCAATTACTAATCCTAAGTACTTGTATTTCGTTACACGCTCCACACACTCACATGCGCAGCTTGCATTGCTATCATGTAGACATTCGTAGGAGTGGCCTTTTATCGGGATAACGGCACTTTTAGCTATTTGGTTATATGGAGACGACAGCAACATACACTTTGTTTTGTTTATATTTATGAGAATGCCATTATCGTGCGCCCATTTGACTACATTATCTAAGTCTTCTTGCATTGCCGCCCGGATCCGTTCACAGTCCCGTCCGCTGTATGTCAAGCACGTGTCGTCTGCGTACATGTATATATTACAATTTTTAATGACATTGACCATACTGTTAACGTGCATTGTGTACCCTATTGGTCCATAAACTGACCCGGTCGGCACTCCGTAGTCGACTTTACCGAGGTTACTGTCTACTCCTTTAACCCTAACCTTTAGATATCTATTATCTAAATACTGCCTGAACCACCCTTTGATGGGTCCCCGTATTCCACACTCGTCCATAGCCTGCAGCAAGCCCTCATGCTCCAATGTATCGAAGGCTTTTTTAAAGTCAATAAAAGTTAATAAAACTACCTCTTTTGAGTTCAATGACGTGTTAATATCATCTGTAAATTTATTTAATGCCGTTGCTGTGCTTCTATGTGGCCTAAACCCATGCTGAACATCTGTTAATATGTTATTATTTTCTAAAAACGTAGTGATTTGTCCTATAATTACTTTTTCAAAAATTTTATTTATTACACTCAGTATCGCAATGGGCCTATAATTTGTGTATTCCTTATACGTCCCCCCTTTAAAAATTGGTCGAATTATTGAGGTCTTTAGCTCATTAGGGTATACCTGTCGGTCTAAACATTTATTGATGAAGTGTGCAAGCACTTGACTGATAGGATACTTAATGCTTTTTAAATCCTGAACTCGAATGCCATCAGAGCCTGGGGACTTGCTGCAGCTTAGGTTATCTATTATTAAGCATATATCTTTAGGGGTGGCCTTTTTAAATCTAAAACTTACATCACTTTCTTTTACATATTCATGTCTATTATAAAATAAACGGTCACATATATGTTTCTGTTTTAATAAACTAATTTCATTTGTAAAAGTATGGCAAAAATTATTACATACGTTTTCCAGTTCCTCGCTACTTCTGATAAAATACTTTTGGATCACATCATCAACATTTAACTTTTTCCTACCAAGCCACTTGTTCGCACACTCCCACACTTTTCTCATATCTCCATTACAGTTTTTCAACTCCAGGCGCCTGTGTGTATTCCGAGCAACATTTACAGCTTTATTTGCTTTATTACGATATTTTGTGTACTCTAATCGTAGTGACATGTTTTTCGGATTTGCTTTCCATTTTCGGAACAACGCGTCTTTATTATCTAAAATATTTTTCAATTTCTTATCAACCCAACTGTTAGATTCCCTCTGTTTAACTAGCTTTGTTGTTTCCGACGTGCTGTAAATGTTGCCAAACATATCACACATTTGCCCGTACAGTTCTAAAGGGTCATCAATACACATTAGTTTAGTCCATTCTACATTACGTAATTTATTTTTAACAACTTCATTATTAAGTACCGTACGATAACAAGGTGGCATCAGCTGTTTGTTTACTTCGATCGAGAGTCCCGTTAGGTAGTGATCAGAAACTGTTGTCGTTAGTACGAAGGCGTGCAGCTCGCCGGCCGGTCGCGCACTTCGCACAAAAATGTGATCAATGCATGATGTCACTCTTCGCTCCGACAGGACTACCTCTCGTGTAATATCTTGAATGCAGCATTCCAGGCCCAACTCACTCAGCGTGTTTAGGTACTCGTTGGCGCGTGAGTCGGTTTCCCCTCGCAATATATTTATGTTGCAGTCTCCCATTAACACTACATCATTTCCAACAGGTATACTTTGTATTAATTTCTTAATTTCACTAATAAACAGTAATTTATTCAATTGCGGAGGCCTGTAGGTGAGTATTATATCAATCTTTTTGCAATTCATGATAATTTGACCGTGTATTAGTTCACAGTAGAGGTTATATTTCTTTATAATTTCAAATGACACATTTTCTTGAACATATATTATTATACCACCTCCTCTTCTTTCCGTTCTAGTTAGGTAATATGGACAGTATCCATTTATTTCGTAATTATAAATTTCCTCCTCCTTTATGTTTACCTCTGTTAGACATATCAAATCCAGCTTAGGTAAGCAGTCTTTTATTAATACTATGAATTCATTAAAGTGTTTTCTTAATGAACAAATATTCATATGTATTATATTTAATTTATTTTCAGTGTGTGTTATATAATTTCTCCAATGTGTTGTGGATTCATATTTCGTGTACATAATATCCTGTAGGTCTTCAAAATTCATAGTTGGTTTTAGAACGTTAATTAAGAAACAAAAAAAAAAGAATGATTTTTCTAGGTAAATCCTGTTTATTTATTTACTCTCCGTTCTCGCTATTAATAGGTAAGTATTTTTTTAAGTCGCTTTCACAGCTAATATTGTACACTTTCTTCTCGATCTCACTCTTTTTAATTAATATTTTACCATTTTGTACCCAAATAAATTTGAACTCATCCCTTAATTTTTCTTTTGTAATCCAGAGTAATTGACGCATTTGGTGGGTAAGACTTTCATTAATATATATGCGAGTCTCATCATTGTTGTTGTAGATGATGTGGTTCGTCAGCAGTTTTTTCTTGGATTTTAGCCATTGTTCGCGCGTTTCCGCGTTAGATAATTTTACAATAATTGGCATACCTCTTCCCTCGCCTCTGACTCGCCATACCTTTTCTATGCCGTCTACCTTCAATTTCAATTCCTTTGCAATTTTCTCCACTATCTCTTTAATGTTTTCTCCCTCCTGTTTGCGTACATTAATTAACTCGACATTTAATTTCAGGTCCTTCTGCTCTAGTCTTCCTATACGGTCTGCCAGCGACTGATTATATTTTTCTAGAAATATGCCCCGTTGTATTAGGTCCTTCATCCTGTTTTCATTTTTATTATTAGAGTCCCTTAGTTTTAGGTGCGCCTGATCTAACTCCTTATATTTATCCTCTAATTTTTTAATAGCGTTGTCTGTTTCATAGTTCTTAGTTTTTATCCCCACTACCTCCTTTTTAATATCCGCAATGTCGGTCTGTATAGCAGCATATTTCTCATCCTGTTGTTGCTTCATGGTCGTCAACAAGGTATGCATGACCTTCATTTCTTCGCGGAATGCATTAATTGCTTCATTTAGTGCACTTGTTGAGCAGCAAGGTTTGAACCGCCTGCTATCCTGCGACATCGGTGTGGAATCGCTATCCGACTCAAATTCCCTTTTTTTATTGCCTTGTCTCGCAGTAACCCATTCCTTATCCTTCATCGACGATAAGTTTGGATCCGATCCATGTTTGGTTGGTGTTTTCTCCATTCTATAACGCGACGGCGCGCGGCGGGCGTATATGTAGGTAAACGATGGTAGGTATTAAGTACAGCGTATCGCTCACACGTCCGTTCGCGAGCGCGCTCCACGAGAACTGTTTAAGTTATGGTTTGGTCCGGGTTCCCTTTCAAGGATTTTTACCCTACGCCACTGGTATGCACATTGCACAATAATGATAGTATGAGGTTTTTGCAATTTTAAGTTAATTGAGTGACTGCTGACACTGCGTAATTTATATGTAATTGGCATAGTTTGTATCTACTTTAATATTATTTATGTTTTAGTTTTTTTTCTATGTAAGTTAGATATGTATTAATGATAAATAAAGCTATTTGTAGCAGTATTTTTCCAATATTCTAAAAAAAAAATCTTTCTGATGTTAAATATTGTTAAGAGATCAAATTGTCCACGTAGACATATTATTAGAACACACGCCTGTGATACAGGTTTAATGTACCTAGTACAGGCATCGAATTTTTTAGCACTATCAGTAATTTTTAGGTTTATTTGTATTTTTACTAATGTTTATTTTAATAAAATATTTGATTTTGATTTTTGATTTTGCATGCGGAGTCTAGTATTATATCGTCGTTGACATCGGGTGTCGGCACGTTGCGTCGCGTGGCGTGTTAAATAATGTGTTTCCGGCTTAAACAAAAAATACAAATACAAAAAAATACAAAAATCTTTATTTACTTTAACAATTTTTCTTCTTAAAATTAGTTGCTGGAGTCTCCTTTTAGGCATGTAAATATGCCTGTGTTAGGAGGCTCCGCTCTAGCAGCATAGCAAGAGACATGTATACATATAAAACCGCCGGAAGTCTCTGTTATGATGTTTAGAGGAATTTCAGGCTCTTGCGGTAACAAAGTCCTGGGCACAAACCCAAAGTGCTCAATAGTTATATGGCCACGACTAAAACTTGTGCAAAGCTGACACAAAGCAATACATGAGTTCCCAAACTTGGCGCCATGTATTCATATTCAATTGGACCACGACTGATATTATACCACAATATGACACAGCTAGAAGGCGTAGCGACAGACCTCGCAGAAGATGGCAGGATGAGCCTAGCTAGTGATGACACTAGCCCTAGATCGAAACAACTGAAAGTCATGGGGAGAAGCCCAGTAGTGGGATGATTTAAGCTGACAATAACAGTAGCAGTATTTACTAGTGAACCGATAACCATCAATAAATCATCATCAGCTTACACACACTTTGGTACCAAGTATTGTTTAATGGTTCTGCGATCCAAGGAGTCACTCCTCGAACTCCAACACTTATTGGAGAGGCGTAATAAGTCGTGATCTAAAAAAAAACTAATAAAAAGTAGGCCTATAAAAATGATAGTCTACTGTGGATCACATAAAACGGTTCAGTATATTTATACTGCACCCGCGTATGCCAAAATGTGGTAAGTCAATAAATGTAGTTTTTGAGAGAACTGGGAAATGTGCATCTAGTAGTAAGTTGCGATTTCGCAACTAAATCGCAAAAACGTTGGTTCAGACACAGATATGACCTTGAAAATAATAAGGGATTACATTTAAGGGGCATGCACAGCTCGGGGCTTCAGGCAAATGCTACGCTTTTTTTTTTTTTTAGGTGGTAAAATCATCAAATGAGTCCTCCCGCCCTGGGTGGGGCAGAAGGGACTGTCAGACTCTTACTGACTAAAATCCACCCGTGTTCCTTCCTATGCCCTTTACGTTCCGGGGCCACGGTATCCTGGGTTAAGAAAACCCGCGACCCCAGCGGGCATTTGGCGCGAAACACGACGCGCCACCGACCCGGGCTTAGTCCCTGGTCGGACGGCGACCTACCCATTACTCACCGTCCGCAAGCCCGCTCCGCCGCTGTGCCCTCTGCTAATCAGAGGCACACGCGTTGGAGCGTCCACACGACAGGCTATTCGCATACGGGCAAAGAGACCCCTTAGGCACACAGTGCCTAAGGAAGAATTTTGCCCGCATCCCAGGGTGCACCGGCCCGAAAAACTGGTGTTCCCCCCGGACGTATCCGAGAGGGAACTCCAGCCCACGGGCGCACGTGGAGGTTTCCTGTCATAGCACCCCATGTATTGTGTCTACGATAAGATGAAAACTGAAGTCGCCATTATGATGTCATGCACGCTACTATGATAAATGCTACGCTACGAAAAAGTACTCTAGTTCCATGGAACTACTGTGAGAAAAAAATCCCAAGATTGCCAGAAGCAAGATAAAAAAGCGAATTTTTGAGATACCGCTTTTCGACTTTCGTGGGCAGTCGGTATTACATTGCTCTTTATAAACAAAGTTGTGACAGGGGCGAGAGTCATGGATTAGATAAAGTTAGTGGGCCTTTGTTGTTGGTCGAAATCGTAAGTGGAAAGCGGATTGTGGAATCACCTAAGGGATTGGTGTGAGCTTTTACCCATTCGGTCTAACGTAAACATCAATTTATACTAAAACAGAACTAGTGACCTACCTTGGTTTCGCACAACTACAACTTAATGTTAAAATTAATAATAAATAAATAAAATATACAGGACGTTACTTTTAAATTGGCCAAAAGGGAGAAATCCGAATCCATAAGAGATACGGGAAAACTTTCATTAGTAGCCATACACCATCCTGCCTATCGACGATCGATTTGACGCTTGCAATTGTTTCAAATTGCAATTGTTTAAAAATGCCAATTTGATGGCATGACATGCCAATTTGATAGGTCATCAAATCGATTTGACACAACGTCAAATCGGCAGCAGTGATGCATTTGGCTATTATTCGGTGACGACAGCTACAATTTTATAAATTTGTAGCTATCGGTCACCGAATAATAGCTAGATCTAGCTATAAAGTTGCTAAGTTGGCATCGCTGCTGCAGATTTGACGTTGTGTCAAATCGATCGTACGAAAGGCAGTATGGTGTATGGTGTATATGGACGAACTGCCAATTTGAAACAATTGCAAGCGTCAAATCGATCGTTCGATAGGCAGGATGGTGTATGGCTACCATTTACCTACCTACCTTTAGCTCTTTTTTTGATGTTGACAATTTTGGCGTTTTTATTTTTTGGTCAAGTGTGAGTTGTCCACAGAAATGAGTGAAAATGGCCAAAATTTTTTTTAGTGCTGTTCGACTCTGTTTCATGTAAGGATAATTTCATTGTTTTACAAGAAAAAAATCTTGTGCTGCGGAAGTTGGTCAATTTTCGCAAAATATTTTTCATACAAATTGTTTTGGCGGTTGCATCAAGATTTTCGAGACGGTTTTTTAAGGTCTCATTTTCGATGTTCTTTAGATAAAGCTTTAGATCCGCAGCCGCTTTATTAAAATCTCTTCTGTCAGAAGCAAGACGACTATTATGCCAAACTCTTCTGAGCCTCCTTTTTTCCAAGACCTTGCTCCTTATTTCCTTTGAGATATTTTTGTGTTTTGGCCTGGTGGGTGTTGGTGTGCATTTCCAAGCTGCTGTCTGGATGAGTTTTGTGATGTTTGTAGCAGCTACATCAATGTCATTGTTTGTTTTTAACGCTATTTTTAGGTTCAAGTTCATCTCAATATAGTGTCTGAATCCAACCCAGTCAGTTTTCTTGCTATAGAGCTTTTCTTTAGCCTGTCTTTCTATTAAGGATGTGCTTATCGTGACAATCAGAGGTGTGTGGTCAGAACTGCTATCCAAGCAACTTTCAGCGCTTAGGTACATATTTGAAAGTCCCTTATAAACGAAGAAATCCAACAGATCGGGAATTTTATTGGAGTCAGTAGGCCAATATGAAGGTTCACCCGTACTCAAGGCGTGCAGCTTATTTTTGTCGAGGCTTTTCTTCAGCTCTCTACCTCTAGGTAATGTCAGGCGGGAACCCCAATAGATATTTTTAGCATTCCAGTCACCGCCACATATAAATCTTTGTCCTAGAGTTTTGAAGAATGTTGTAAAGCTATCTTCTTTTAGGATGTGCTTCGGGGGACAGTATACAGCAGATAGGGTTAGTGAACTATGTTTATCCTGAACCATTACCGTGGTAGCCTGTATTTGTTCAGTTTTATATTCCTCCAAGATGTTATGTTGGATGTGCTTCTTTATTATGACTGCTGTCCCTGCATGTGCAGTCCCATCAGGATGAAAAGTGGAGTAGATATTGTAGTTTTTTATGGTACATAAGTGGTTTGGTGTTAGGTGTGCTTCTGAAACTAGAAGAACATCTATGTCATGGTGAGCAAGGAGTATTTCTACATCTTGTTTGTGTTTCACCAATCCATTTATGTTCCAGGTCCCAATCCTGAGTGTGGCCATTTCATCGGACAAGTTTACTGATAATTGTTGTGAGTAGGTTCATCATTATGGACATCTGATCTAATAGTTTGTCTAGCTTTTCAGCTTGTTGTGTGAGTAGTATTTCTAATTTGGGTTCGCATTTAGTGGCTTCTGCATACGTCGGTCTATTTTTGTCACTGACATGATGATGTGGTTGTTTCTTCTCGTCTTGTGGTCTATTTTTTTCGATTGCAGGAGTTGCAAGTGGACGTTTAGGTAATTCGAGGGGTATATGTTTCTGACCGGATTTTCTACTTAAGATCTCCCTGTACACAGCGCAGCCTTTATAATTTGCTGGATGTGAGCCTTCACATAATACGCATTTTGCCGGAGTGTTTCTATCTTTTTTTGGGCATTCAGATGTTTTGTGTGCTTGTGCGCATTTTACACAGCGATAGGGCATCATGCAGTAATTTTTCGAATGTCCATACTGTTGACATCGTTGACACTGAGGAATTGTAGTTTTCCTTTTTGGCTCTTCTATTGAGACAGTTTGATGATAAATCGACTTTATTGTTTTAACTGCACTATTATTTGGGTTAGGCACTAGATTAACAAAAAATGTAGAAGTCGGTTGTTTCTCAGGACCAAATTTGACGTTTATGATTTCTCCAAACACTTTGTTGTCCGTTTTTTCTATTTCCTCTTTAATAGCTTCGTGTGGAGTTGAGTGGTGCAGATTTTTAATCACAAATCGGTAACATCGCTGATCCTTCCTGTTGAATGTATGTCCGATGAGGCCCTTTTCACGGACTAGTGTCATAATTTTCTTGTAAACCTCAATATCAAGACTATTGATTCTTAACTGATTTCTGTTGACAATTTTGAAGATGAATTCATCCTTACTTGCAACAGTGTGTAGGAGATCTGTTAGTTTGTTAACATCTTCAACACCATATAAGATAATAGGCGGAGGCTTACTAGGTCGTTTGAGTTTTGGTGGATTTTCATCTTCAGTGAGATCTATTTGTAGGCCACTGTATTTATTTGAGGTTTTGATTGCTTCTGGTGAGGGCGATTGTAAGAGCTTTCTACGCTTCTTGCTTCTATTAGAAGGAACTCTTTGCCATTCAGGAGGACGACATGTATCATAAGTACTAGTTGATGGTAGATTTTGATGTTTTTTTGGTGACCATGCTGTATTTTTAACCTGAACCGGTTTATTAGTTGTTGGGTCTTGCATGTCTCTGCTTGGTGTGCTACCTAGAGAGTTGCATCTAGGCCGAGATATAAACAAGCTAGGGTGGAACGCTTGCTGAATATATTTTTTGCTGATGATGAATGATGAATATTCGCTTTGGAAAACCGTAAAACACAGTAAAAATGCGCCACAAACCGCGCAACACCCTCTAAAGCTAGCGAATAACACATGGGCAATAAAAGACGACGAACGTGCTGAGGCCTTTGGCTCTTTTTTGGCCGAGGTATTCACACCGAATGCTAGCGACAGTAGCGACACACCGTTGACTAGAGAGATCGAAAAATATTTGGAGACAGATCTACAACTCAGCTTACCATTAAAGTACTGCTCACCTCGAGAGATCTGGAGTATTATAAAAGACCTCGAACCAAATAAAGCTCCTGGATATTGCCTTATAACTGCTGAAGTCCTTCGTGAATTGCCAAGAAAAGCCATCGTTTTTATAACACAGCTCTTTAATGGAATCCTGAGAACTGGTTATTTTCCAAGTATTTGGAAAGTGTCGGAAATTATTATGATCCCAAAGCCAGGAAAACCACCGCACCTTGTGTCGTCATACAGGCCAATAAGTCTCCTGCCTGTTATGTCAAAATTATTTGAGAAAGTCACTGCACGTAGGCTTAATGAATTTCTTAAAGAGAGCAGTGTCATCCCACAACACCAGTTTGGATTCAGAACGGGCCATTCAACCGTGGAGCAGGTGCATAGAGTGGTGAATAAGATAAGGGAAGGTCTGGAGCGAAAACAGTACTGTTCGGCTGTATTCCTGGACGTACAGCAAGCGTTCGACAAGGTTTGGCATCAGGGCTTGCTGTTCAAAATTAAAAAACAACTACCACACAACCTGTATGTACTACTGAAGTCATACCTAGAAGACAGGATTTTCCGAGTAAAAATTAATGACTCATACTCGAAATTCTATAACATACAAGCTGGAGTACCCCAAGGCTCTGTATTGGGTCCAACCCTTTACCTTATATACACAGCAGACTTACCAACGTCGGAAGAAGTTCTCTCTGCCACCTTCGCTGATGATACGGCTGCTTTGTGCAGTCACAAAAACCCTAACATTGCATCACAAATTCTGCAAACACACCTAGACAAAACCTATAAATGGATGGAGGACTGGAAGATTAAAGCTAGCGTGAACAAATCTACGCATGTGACATTTACCCTCCGAAAAGACGACTGCCCACCTGTTAAACTGGGAGATGGCATACTCCCACACAGTACAGTAGCTAAGTATCTCGGCGTTCATCTCGATAGAAAACAAACGTGGAGATACCACATAGAGAAAAAACGTGATGAACTTAACATCTTACTCCGAAAACTGACCTGGCTCTTAGGCAGAACATCACACGTCTCACTAGAGAATAAAGTACTCATCTACAAAGCAGTTTTGAAACCCGTCTGGACATACGGCGTTGAGCTGTGGGGCTCCGCAAAGAACTCAAACTTGGAAATTCTCCAGCGATTCCAAAATAAAGCTCTTAGAATTATATCCAATGCTCCTTGGTTTATAAAGACGTCAGAATTACATGAGCATTTACAAATAAAAACCATAAAAGAGGAAGTAGAGCAACGACTGGAAACATACAAAGCTCGAATAATTTCACACACCAACATCTTAGCCTTAGCCCTAAGTGAACCAACAACTGTGAAAAGGCTCAAACGCCACCACATATGGGACCTTATTGAATAAAGCCAAGTAATAAAGAGAGAGGCAGATTCTTCGCTGGAAGAATGGACCTCAGCAGCCAATAGTCATACAAAAAATCTGCTAAAGGTGTACAACCGATTGCATGATGAACAATGGAAAAAAAAAAAAATACAAATTGTTTGAACGAAAAAATTATCACTTTTTTATGATGAGAGAAATATAGATCTTGTAGATCTATATTTCTAATTTGTAAGTCCAAATAATTTGTTTCGTATTTCAACAACAAATCCAATTTTTATTTTTCTCCTCAAAATAAAATGTTGAAGAGATCTTACAATGGACTTATAAATGAACTTGGACTTATGGACTTCTGGACTTATAAATGGACCTACATAATGGACTTATAAATGGACTTATTGAATGCAAAAAGCAAGCAACCATTTGTCATAGCTGAAAGTTCATATACATCACGTTTTGCACCAGATACTCACAAGGTACAAACACCATCCTGCCTTGAATTGGATCGCAACGGAAATTGAAAAGCGAGGAATATTCAAACTTGACCCAAATCACGGCATCTGTTCGATAAGGTATTGTTGCTAGCCTGTGTAAATTTATTGCTAACTAGTAGAAAAACTATTAATTAAAAAGACTCTACACTCCTTTACATGTGGTAAGATCATCAAATGAGTCCTCCCGGGGACTGTTAGGCTGCTTTTCCACCAGAGATGCGCTATGTAGCTGTGCTGCGAGGATGTGAAAGCTGAGCTACGAAACTGTGTGACCGTTTCCACCGATGATACGCTATGTAGCTGTGCGGTAAGATGTGCTATGGAGATGGGTAGCTGCGCTACGAAGAAGCGCTGTCACAGGGTAGCTGCGCTACAAAGATGCGCCGCCACAAGGTAGCTGCGCTATGAAGTTGCGTAGCTGCGCTATGAAGATGCGTAGCTGCGCTACGAAGATGTGCTGTCACAAGGTAGCTGCGCTATGAAAATGCGTAGCTGCGCTACGAAGTTGCGCTGTCACAAGGTAGCTGCGCTACGAAGATGCGCAGCTCGAGCTATGCGATGTATCGATTGTAGGGAAAACGACCCATAGCACGAATCACACATCTTAGTAGAATCCGTTTCCACCAGTGCTGTGCTATGTAAAGCAATGAATATGATTGGTGGATATCAAACGCATCCGCAGCAACGTAGCATAGCGCATCTCTGGTGGAAAAGCAGCCTTAGACTCGAACTGACTAAAATCCACCGTGTTTCATCAATGACCAACTTCTTTTCTACCTCTGCTCAAAAATTTAAAAATGCCACATTTGTAATAATTTTAGATTATAATAGTTTAAAAAGCTCTAGATCATTCTTTCTCCTTCTCTCTCACTTTTTCTCTGTTATTTGAATGCCTGTTTATGTTTTAGATTTAGATACACTGTCTGTACTCACAAATTTTCTGTTTTAATCGCTTGGAATAGCGCACTGTTAAATTTAATATAACTTTTAATATGCTGTGGAAAATGTCGTAGGTTATACATTGATGTTGTATTTTAATAATTTAGTATGGATTTAAATGTATAACTGTTTATTTTCCCGAATAAATAAAATAAAACAAATAAATCTTTCAGGGTCACAGTTATATATTTAGGCAGTCCGGCAACCCAGATACCGCATAATAAAAGAATAGTAACATAGGTAATCGACGTTGTGCGTAGAATAAGCATGTTGAAGTAGAAGTGGGCCGGCCACGTCTGTAGACGGACAGATGTTAGATGGAGCGGATACTTGCTAGAGTGGAGACCGCGAATGGGCAAACGAAGTGTAGGACGCCCTGCGGCCAGATGAGTTGATGATTTAAAGAATGTGACTGGTAGCGGAGGGTTGGCGCTCTTTAGGGAGGCTTACGTTTAGCAGTGGACGGCATTAGATTGATAATATAACATGGGTAAATATAAAACTTCCCGCGATACTACTGGATCGCTTGGTAGTACAGTCAACAGCAAAAGTCAAAATCAGAAATACAATAGTAATGAACGGAGTTCGCGTCAGAACTGTGTGGCGTCGAAGTGATTCAAAAGTATGTGATTGTAAATTATACCAAACATTTACTACTAGTTCATCTATACAGTTCTGACGTGAACTCCGTTTATTGGTATTGAATTTCTGATTTTGATCATCTCTTTTCCTGTTGACTGTACCACGGGATTTTTTTACCCGTTGTACTACTGTAGTAGTACAATGGGTTTAAAGGTGTAGTGTAGTATCACGGGCAATTAACGAAAAGATAACGGTTTTACGTTTTCGTGGCATAATAATGCGAGTTACACATCGGAGAAGCTGCCTAAAACAGCTCCTTCATCATCATCATCTCAGCCATAGGACGTCCACTGCTGAACATAGGCCTCCCCTTTTGATCTCCACAGATACCGGTTGGAAGCGACCTGCATCCAGCGTCTTCCGGCGACCTTTATAAGGTCGTCTGTCCACCTTGCTGGTGGACGTCCTACGCTGCGCTTGCTAGTCCGTGGTCTCCACTCTAGTACTTTTCGACCCCATCGGCCATCTGCTCTGCGAGCAATATGGCCTGCCCATTGCCACTTCAGCTTGCTAATCCGGTGGGCTATATCGGTGACTTTAGTTCGTCTACGGATCTCCTCATTTCGGATTCGATCACGTAGAGAAACACCTAGCATAGCCCTCTCCATAGCTCGTTGAGCGACTTTGAGCTTTGAGATGAGGCCGATAGTGAAAGACCACGTTTCGGTGCCGTAACTCATCACTGGTAACACACATTGGTTGAAGACTTTCGTCTTGAGGCACTGAGGTATGTCGGACGAAAAGACATTGCGTAGTTTCCCGAACGCTGCCCAACCGAGTTGGATTCGGCGGTTGACCTCTTTCTCGAAGTTGGACCTACCTAACTGGACTACTTGTCCTAAGTAGATATATGAGTCAACAACTTCGAGTACCGAGTTTCCAACAGAGACTAGGGTGGGCACAACATTGGCATTTGACATAATTTTCGTCTTGTCCATGTTCATTTTCAAGCCCACCCGTTGTGAAACTCGGTCGAGGCCATCGAGCATCATGCTGAGTTCCTCCATCGACTTTGCCATGACTACGATGTCGTCGGCAAACCGAAGGTGAGTGATGTATTCGCCGTTGATGTTGATGCCAAGTCCTTGCCATTCCAGGAGCTTGAATGCGTTTTCCATTGCGGCAGTAAACAGTTTCGGGGAGATAACGTCCCCCTGTCTTACGCCTCTTCTCAATGGCATCGCCTTCGTGCTCTGCTCCTGTACTCGGACCGACATGGTGGCGTTATTATACAAGCACTTCAACACCTCGATGTACCGATAGTCAATATGGCATCGCTGGAGTGACTCAAGTACCGCCCATGTTTCCACCGAATCGAAGGCTTTCTCATAGTCCAAAAACGCTAAGCATAATGGCAAGTTATACTCTTCGGTCTTCTGTATAACTTGCCGCAGCGTATGGATGTGGTCTATGGTACTATAGCCTCTTCGGAAACCGGCTTGTTCGGGAGGCTGGAAGTCATCAAGTCTGTGTTCGAGACGGTTCGTGATAACCCTTGAAAACAGCTTGTAAACATGACTTAAAAGCGTGATGGGTCTGTAGTTCTTCTATAGGCTGTTATCACCTTTTTTGAAGAACAGCACCACATCACCTCTACTCCATGTTTCAGGCGTTAAAACAGCTCCTTAAAACAAATAAATTCCACCTACAACCCGTATTAATCAGTGAAACGATATCATTTACTAAATAGCTCATATCAACGGCTTCTAATCCCGGCCTACTAGTCGTTATCCGTTCAAATTACCGCGGCAAACGACACTTTCACACATCACTTTTACCTCCCCTCTGTAATAGCATGTTTAGAAATTTTCATTACGTTTTGTAACACGATTCTGGATATAATTTCTTGACACATAAGACTTATTTCGGAATGAAGATGTTTATTAGAATTGTTTAGCTATTTAACTGAGTGAGATTCAATTTGTCTAACTAGTAAATTGTTGTACATACTTTTATTCTTCATATTTATAAAGGTAAAGAATTGAGTACCTACCTATAATAATTCATCACCACAATCCTAATGTTATAATTTGATGTGAACCCCGAAAACGCAAAGGAATCAGTTGTCACGGCTAATAGCCGAAGTGCGGTTGCACCTAGTTTTAGCCGGCTACAACTAGGTGCAATCAGCCACATGCGGTTAAACTTAGATGTATCCTACTTATCTTCGGTTAGAACTAGGTTTAGCCTTCATCATAGATGGTAGAACTAGGTGCAGCCTCGGGACTTGCTGGCACCCCGACTCGGATAATTTTTTTAAACCACCCAGAAGCAGGAGCCCCGCGAAGCGGAGCTCCTTCGACTTGCTCCTGTGAAGGAAGGATACATCTAGGTTTAACCGCATGTGGTCGGTTATACCTAGTTTTAGCCGGCTAAAACTAGGTGTAGCCGCACTTCGAGTATTAGCCGTAACATAATTATACAAATGGCAACTGATTCCTTTGCGTTTTTAGGGTTCATATCACACATATTTTAGCTGGCTAAAACTAGGTGTAGCCGCACTTCGGGAATTTGCCGTGACATATACATTAGTCATTCAGTACAACAACAAATCTGTTAAGGTACTTACAAAGTATAACCACATGTACTTTTCTCATCTGCACACTTCACGAAGTACGTAACTACACGCTTCAAATCGTTTTATCAAAGTGAAGCGACGAACTTCAAACGTTTTAAAATTCGAGTAGAGTTTTAAAGGAAAGCGCTTATTTTAGATCTCAGGGGAGATTTGTCTAACGTTGCAAACACAGCGAAAATAATGTACCAAAGTTTAGTACGATTTGTCTAAAATGTTTTAGAAGAGAATTGTAAATGGTTGGCTGTCTGTGTTCGCGTTTCCCTTCAATGTTACATAAACAGTTTTTTTTTGGATATGATTTATTCTTCAGTTATTTGTGGAGCTTTTAGTGATCTGTCAGCTGTTCACCTTGGGTAGTGACAAGAACAAACTACAATCGTTTGTTGAAAGCTAAAAAAAACTTTCATTATGGAATATTTTAATATCCTACTTTTCATTCTGACTTTATGTAGGCCCCCAAAATTACAAAATGTGATAAATATTGTATTTATTAACTGAATAAAAATGGGATTTTACCGTAATACGAAATAATACCGTACCCATACCCATCAGTATCATGTCATGAGTAGGAATGTTGAGATAGCTCGCCGTCTGATCAAGAACCAAGCCTATAAAACCCCTTCGTATACTAGGTATTTATGCTTGTTTCATCAACAGAGTCTTTCGTGTACGGACTTTTTGCGGATATGCACTTTTATATTCGTATAGATAAATGAAGTGACGTGTGGTGCGTTTAGTTTGCCTTGTATGCTGGATGTAGCGAAATTTTTTGTGCAACTTGCCACTCACTGCTAATTCATTAATTATCTACCCAACTGTAATCATCATCAACCGGAAGACGTCCACTGCTGAAAATAGGCCTCCCGCTTAGACCACCACGCCGAACGACAATTCGCCACTTGAATCCATCGGTTTCCCGCGACACTCACGATGTCGTCGGTCCACCTAGTGGGAGGCCTGCCTACGCTGCGTCTTCCGGTCCGTGGTCGCCACTCGCGAACTTTTCTTCCCCATCGGTTGTCGGTTCTATGAGCGATTTGGCCTGCCCATTACCACTTCAACTTGCAAATTTTATGAGCTATGTCGGTGACTCTGGTTCTTCGCCGAATATCCATGTTCCGGATTTTATCTTTTTCCATTACTCGTTGAGTGACTCTTAATCTCTCTAAAAGGCCAGCAGTTAAAGACACAGAGAGGGGCATTAATTACCTACTCAACTAATATTATACAGTACCGAACAACCCTACGCCTATCGACCGGTACACGTATCGACAACTTCCAACTCCTCCGGGTGTCGTTAATGTGGCTAAATTAGCTTATGTAGATGTACAACCATCGAGGGTCGTCTGCAAAGTTCCGTACTAATAATCTATGGACGGAAATTATGAGTTATGAGTTGAAAGGACTGGTCCTTTCGTATGTGGCCTTATTTGGGTAAGGGGTTAGAATGTAATGTAAGAATAATTATGTATGTTTTAATACGTGATGCCAAAACTTCGTAAGTACTCCTTTTTTTGGAGGAGGAAGAGGAGAAAAATAGGAACAGTTGGTAAGAAGTGCAGAAGGAGTAAAAGAAAGCATTTTTTATAAGATATTAGCTGACCCGGCAAATTTCATGCCGCTTCAAAATCATCTTTTAAGCTATTGTCAAACAAACAGGCGTGCCGTCACATAGACTATCGGATCGCTTTCGCTTTTCTATGTGACTGGATTCAAACAATTGCATACATTACAAACAAAAACGCCTTGCTTCGCGTTTGTCACGCCTGTCTGTTTGACAATAGCTTTAAACCTTCCTTGGATATCCAAAAATAATTCAAAACCGAAAAAGAAATTGGCGAAATCGGTCCAGCCGTTCTCGACTTTTAGCGAGACTAAGAACAGCAATTGATTTTTTTTTATATTATAGAGAAGATAAAATTACATAAACTTCCATCAAAATTTCGTAATAGGTAAACCAAAAAATCTATTAAGCCTTTGTCAAACAGGCAGGCGAAAGCGAGGCGATCCGATTCCGAGGCGAATGCGAAGCGAAAGGAGACGTCAAACTGGGTGCAGCGAACCGACGTTTTGTATGAAGCCAGTACCGAATATATAGCGATCCGAAGGCGAAGCGGGGCGTTTTTGTTACGTCTTGTATGGAAATATGAAGCGATATCGCGCCGAAATTGAAGTCGTCAGAGACCATGTCAAACAGAAAGGCGTGCCCGCGAAGCGAGGCGTGACAGTTGTATTAATTAGCTGGCTTTATATGAACGACGTCAAACAGAGCAAATACGGGAAAGCGAGACCGAAGCGTGCACGTTGTTTGTGTTGCCAGATTTTTCTTTTTCTTCATTTTCTTTCTTGTAAAACATCGATAATTTATTGAGAAATTTCGTAGGGAAAACTGTTTGAATTCTTTTTATTAGATAAGGTGCGCTAATCGATGAAATCGACTCAGTTTTCTTCGCGTGGTACAGACGCCAGCAAATCAACCTACAATAATACCCAATTGGCATCGGCTGGCTTTTGCCAGGTCCACTAAAACGCCAGCTGATGTCATCACTGGTTACCACTGTCAAAAATGCAGTTGAAGTGGTATAAATGCTGTATATTTTACGCCTTTTGAGGGTCCCAGCAACCACAGCAAATGCGACAGCACAGCCCGCTGTGCTTGCATATAAGATAGCGCAACGGTGTCGACACAAATACCGCCACACACCAAAGGCCCACCCGCCTCCCCTTCCAATATCCCAACGTCATGTCGTCTGATCTCTTCCCATCGTCACGAACTGAGCCGTTAGGTTCTAAACCCGTTGGTAGTTCGGCGCTGGCTGGTAGTGGCCCTTTTGCAAGCCTCTAATATAAAAATACTTAATAGATGTACTATGTAAAAATAAAAACAACATTTTTAAAATTGTTTATATAATCATCTTTATTAACAACTAGCTTCTGCCCGCGACTTCGTGCGCGGATCTTGTTGCTTATGCCAGCGACGACGGGGTCGTAAAAATCGAAGATCTGAAACGTCGAATTCTAAGAAGCCAGGCTGAACAACTCTTGCTAAGACGTCATTCCTATAGGTATATGTTATAGTGTAGCTGGGGTCTTGGAGTTCCACATCAGGTGTTCCAGATCTCAATTTTCATACGTCAACAGAGAGTGCTCATTAGGCTGAACAACTCTTGCTAAGACGTCATTCCTATATATGTTATAAAGTAGCTGGGCTGTTGGAAGTTCCACATCAGATGTACCAGATCTCCAATATTTATACGACAACAGAGGTTGCTCATAAGGCTCAACAACTCTTGCTAAGACGTCTTTAGTGTATATGTTACAGTGTAGCTGGACTCTTGAAGTTCCACATCAGGTGTTCCAGATCTTCAATTTTTATACGTTGACAGAGAGTACTCATCAGGCTGAATAACTCTTGCTAAGACGTCATTCACTTATATGTTATAGTGTAGCTGGGCTCTTGGAGTTCCACATCAGGTGTTCCAGATCTTCAAATTTTTATACAGCAACAGAGAGTGCTTATCAGGCTGAACAACTCTTGCTAAGACGTCGTTCCTGTAACTGTCATAGTGTAGCTGGTCTCTTAGTGTTCCACATCAGGTGTCCAGGATCTTCAAATTTATTCTCTCAGCAGAAAATGCTCATCACGTGGAACAATTTTTGCTATGGCACCATTTCTTTATCTCTTATAGTTAAGCAGGTCTGTTGCGGTTCTGCATCAGGTGTTCAAGTTTCCAAGATAAATTATAGCCTATATGTTAACGGGACTTAATACCTATACAACGAAAAAAAAAATATTCAAATCCGTCCAGTAGTTCCGAAGATTAGCGTGCACAAACACACAGACAAACAGACAAACAGACAAACCGACAAACAGACAAACAGACAAAAAAAATTTTAACTACATTTTCGGGTTCGGCATCGATATAATAACAATCCCTGATACTTTTTTTTTATGTATTTCCATTGTACAGACACCACTTTTCTACAAATTTATTATATGTATAGATATCGAGGAATCCTGCCCGAACAGTAATATTTTGTTAATGTCTAAAATATTACCATACTATTTTTTGGCAATAATTATGTCTCTTGAAGTATTGAACTGAATAGTTTTAACTTTTAAATAGATAAATATTATGACAATCGCGTTGTTTCCAAATAGGTCATTCTCCAAGAATCAATTGATTAATAATTCTAAGGTATCGTGTGGCAAAGTCTTGCAATAAATCATCTTCCTCCATTAAACCCTCCGTTTGACTAGGGTACTTTTACCAGAGATAAGACTCTCGTCTTATTCCATGTCCTCATCTTCAACACAAATACTGATACTGATTAGAGCGAAGCTTCTATGCAGCTTGGAGAGGCATAACAAAGTGTTTACTGAATTTGTCATCCATATTCGTATCTCTTCAAAGTTAGAGTGAACAGGCTTTTTCTAGGTAAGCTCGATCCATCGTAGGCTTTGCCTCAGTCACCTTTGCCTAGCTATGCTATTCTCAATAAGAAATCACATCGCTGGATCTACGATGTGTTTTTCGACGTGTCACGACGACTCTCACCGTTCGCACCTCACGATTGGTTAGGGATTTAACTGATAAAACCTTTCATAAATAAAATGTTTTGATGTGTTTAAAATTTAGATAATATTTTAGACTTATTAGTGACAGCACTAATGACAAACAAAATTAAGAGTAATACATTCATAGACAAAATGAGTAAGAAGTTTCTATATCATTCTCTCGCACTTATACAGTGTGTCCGGGCACGGGTTAGCGATATTTGAAGGGGATATTCTAGGCTCTTTTTCATCGACAAAAATGCTTTAGAAAAATTCTTACTCCAAAACTTCGCGAATGGCAGCCATTTTAATTTTTTGATCTGTCGAACTGGGGTGTGTACAATAAAATTCAAATATCTTTAAATCCAAGAGACCTACATACGTGCAAATGACTTTATTGCAAAGATAAACGTTGTGGCTTATCAAAAACTTACGAAAGTTTTCTAAATAATATGTAAAAATAACCAAAAAACATGGGCAAACACGAAATTGTACACAAAAATTACTTAATAATTTCACATTTTTAACTCTAGCTCGATAAGTACCCCTGAATTTTGATAAGATTTTTGTATTAAATTAAAAGTGTTTGAGTCAGGCTATAAAATGATATCAAAATGATCACTCTACGTTAAGTATCTTAGGAGTTATTCTCACTTGAACATCACCCTTCCTTAGCGCACGTACCCCAATATTATTTAGAAAATTTTCGTAAGTTTTTAATAAGCCTCAACGTTTAACTTTGCAATAAAGTCATTTTCATGAATGTAGTTCCAAGATATTTGCATTTTATTGTACACACCCCAGTTCGACGGATTAAAAAATTAAAATGGCTGCCATTCGCGAAGTATTGGAGTAAGAATTTTTTTTAAAGCATTTTTTTCGATGAAATTGAGCCTAGAATATCCCCTTCAAATATCGCTAACTCGTGCCCGGACACACTGTATAATAACAAATATGGACTTTAAGGAAACTAGGCCTAGCTGTAGAAATAATTACCTACGCTCCACTACAGCATAAGGGTTGTCACTCTTAATGTTTTTGAAACTGAACTGTATTTATTAAAACATCTGTGTTCAGTAGTGATCAAACAATCGAGTTAAAAAAAAACTAGTTTACAAATAATAGGTAATCTCATGTCTTCGGTTAATACCAGTAAAAGATTTATCTCGGAATAGTTTAATATTAATACACAACAACTTGTGAGCTTTGTTAATGTGGCCTAACCTTTCACAAGATTTGGCGTGAGTCACATTTCATTTACATTTTGACAACACTATCGGCTACAACACCCCCGAAAACCATGAAAACGACACCCATGACATAAAACTTGATATGTTTTGTAGCCGCCATCTTGGATTTCTATTTTGACAGCAACATCGGCTTCAACACCCTCAAAAACCATGAAAACGACACCCATGACGAAAACCTCGATATTTTTTGCAGCCGGCATCTTGGATTTACACTTTGACAGCACTATCGGCTTCAACACCCTCGAAAACCATGAAAACGATACCCATGACATAAAACTTCATAAATTTGCGAGCGCCTCAAAGAGTGTCAGCATAATGACGGGCCGCGACCCCGGCAGGCATTGGCTCTCTAGACTTAGCCTTAGAGGGCCAAAGCCTGCCGGGGTCGCGGGACTTTCGAGCTACCGTGACCCCGGAAGGTAAAGGCTATTAAAGGACACCGTAGATTTTGGTCAGTACAAGTCTGACAGTCCCTCCTGCCCTGCCCTGGATGGGAGGACTCATCTCCTTTAAAAATAAACATGCGGTTTTGACATACGTAGTACTTCTATGTAGTCTGTGGCTTTATCATTGTGCCACACCGTTTGGCAAGGCCTTGAAGTCATGACAAAAAAATATTTAAAAAAAGAGTGATACCGTAAACTTGTCACAGATTGACGTCTATTGATATTGATTGTTTATTTATTTCTTAATTTCTATTATTCATGTTTTTCCGTGATTGTTTGCTCATATTATTATGTAGACTGCGTAAAGTAATGATCTAATAATATGCAACAAGAAAATGTGCAGCTGTTGTGTGTGTGCACATACTTAGTTCTCCAAATAGCCACAGTATCCGATAAGAAATTTAGTTTTGTAAATAATATTCATTAACCTTAACTTTTTCTTTGATCTGAGTGTTGGCCAAATACACATTTGTGACTGTCGTTAGACTTTAACAGTTCTCAAGATACGGTTAACGGATTATTCGAAAACGGGATTGGTTTACATAAGGAAAACAATACCTAAGTAATATTTTTATTGAGGAGGTACCAAGTACTCGTATCTTCAATTTGCATTAGCCCAGCCGCCGTTTTGTTGAAGATGAGAACAGTACCACATCAAAAGGAGGATTAAAATGATGATATTTGAATGCCAAGACTTTGTGTCACAATGTCTTTGAATTAATCAATTGACTGCTGAAGCATGATTTCAATGTTATAAATTTATCAATTTCAGGCCTATTTTGGAAACAATAATGCTATTATCATAATCATGTGATTGAAAATACTGTTCATTTGTGCGTATTCTGTAAAAAAAAATGTTATGATTGTGTGTTCTGTATGGTAATGTGTTACACCATCAACAAAATGTTAAAGAGCAGGATTTTTGAAGTTGTTGTTATAGATCATATTATCACAATAAAATAATTGAATAATAATTATGTTGTTTGGTTTTTACATGGTGCCCCAATTACGTGCGTTAGTTTTTTTATAGAGGATAGCAAACGAATACCGCGGTACTAGATACTGATCCTCATAATTTATATTATATTCTGTAAAGGCGTTATTATTGCGCAGCACTGTTGCCTGCTGCTGTACCAGACCGGTAGTTATGTGTCCCATAACAACATAAAAATACAAATTACAACAACAAAATGTATTTAGAGATTTCTTACATAAATAACTTCATTTAAAAGAACTTGTACGCGTTATTCACTCATGATCTTCGTTCATTACACGGATTGTTCTAGTGAGAGGTGTTTTGGTCAGTATTTTGGGCCTGACCACCGGACACAGCAAGCGGTGGCGCGTGCCGCCTCCACCACACAGCTCCCTCAGCATCACTCCAGGGCTATGTGCTACTCTACGCAGTAGCTTTACACAGCACCAGTGAAAGTAAATTCCGTGCGCATCCTGAGCTTCTCGTCAATATCCAGCGTGAGGACCAAACAGATTTCACCAGAAGCGTTCGCTCCACTCATCCTCGGTCAAGATATGATGCACGTCCTCGATTATTCCACATTTCTCACAATACTGAACAGCTAATTTGTAAATAATATTAATTTTTAAATAGGCATGACAGTGTCACTGTGGCACTGTCAAATCTCGGATTCGCCTCGGAAACGCCTCGCTAACGCTTCGCTTCGGAATCGCTCTATGTTTGACGTCGTGCATACAAAGCCAGCCATTACTAATAGTTCGGCAACGCTTCGCAAACGCCTTCGCCACGCCTCGCCGAGTTGTAATATCGCCAACGCCTTCGGATCGCTAACGCTATCGCATCGCTTTCGCGTTTCTATGTGACTGGATTCAAACAATTCCATACATTACAAATGAAAACGCTTCGCTTCGCTTTCGGCACGCCTCTCTGTTTGACAATAGCTTTAAAGAGGTGTAGTCTTGCGTTCTAATTATTATTCTACCTACATCCAAATACCGTTACTTTGTTTTTGAGAACTACTTCTGATTGGGCAGTGGGATATCTTTAAGACTCGGAAGACCCGGAAAACAGACAAACATCAGGATCAAGGTAACAAACCAGATAGATTGTTAATTTACAGTGACTTTTAAAACGTTCAAACTTAATTTTTAAATGATAACTCATTTGAAGTGGTCGAATTTGCTCCCCGATCGATCATTAGCATAATAACTATTCCTAAAGAGTTCAAAAACGTAGAACCTTTCAAAAATCCACAACATTAAAAAACTCAATGGACCAAAAATCTTTTTGCCAAGTCAACCCACTCAAGAAAATCCGATATCCGATTACCATTTCCGATGTTCAATTATACAGAAAACTATCCGAAGAAAAACCTGTTTAATTCCTCAAAGAAATCTATCGGAATAATTTATGTTGCGGTTCAAATTAATTTACGAATATCTCTCCTCTTCTTCGAATCCAAATTTTTTGAATTAAATTGCCGGAACATCGGGAACTTTTTTAATAAAAATCTTTACGACAGGTGGGTCTCGGCTGATTTATTGACTTTTCAAATTTACTATGAAAAATGTCCGATCTACTGTATACTAATGTGAGAAGAATCAATATTGAATTGGAAAGTTGTTTGGAACAATATTGTAAGAGGTTTTTCTTTAGACAAAGTTTTTGTTCGTAATTTACGACTTCCTCATAAAACGATGCCGCAGATGAAAAACCGAAAATAATGCCACCCATAGAACTTGGACCACCAGCGGAATACTGCCTGTGTTTGCTGGTGAATTTACGAACACCATGTACAACATACAAGTACCTATGGGGGCCTTTGAGTGGATGGGAATTCCTTAAAAGGCCCTGCAATTAAAAAGGCAATTTGAAGGAATAGATTGGTTTTAGTCAGAGTCCCTTAAATGTCACCTTTCCTCACTTCCTCAATCTCGTAGAGCATCTTCCTCCTGGGAGAGAACTGCAATGGTCAATCTGGAAATCTCTCAATCGGTTGCGAGCCCAGGTTGGCGGCTCTATAAATAATCTGGTCAAATGGGGTATACTAGACTGATTCCAAATACAATGCCGATAATATATTTTCTCACCATCTTTCTTGCCCATCCTTCCCAACCATCTGCGCTATTCCTTACAGAAAAACTTTCTTTAAATGAATACCTATTAATTTTAACATTGTCTAATTTAAAAACTGTAACTAACCTGTTGGTACTTCAAAGGAACATGAATATTTTGTTAGCCTCAGAAATGTTTTGATCCTTTTCAACAAAGATTCACAAATCGAAACATTAATTTTTTATTTTTTTTTTCGCAAATAGGCATGTGTTTTAATTTATATTTCTAAAATAATATGTACACAGGTAACTAAAACTAGATATAAAAATAAATAAAACTAAAATTATATTTACAACTAAACTAAAACTAAAACCAAATACCTAAGTAAAAAAAAAAACAAAAACACTAAAAGGCAGAGACACTTAGGCGTCAAAGTACTCCTCCGCATCGCTGTCATCCGGAAACGTGCCCAGAAGACTGGCAGCGACGGGCGCGCTCCGCAGCATTAGTTGACGTATTTAACAGGTTATTCCGTACAATACTGCAGAGCGGCACGTCCCACCGTCTTTGGGAGGACAGGTAGTCGGGCAAATCCGTATTGGGACAAGCCATTTTCCAAGCGTTCAACGCATCGGTCATAAACGGTACATCAAAATCGACCAGTGAACTAGACAAAATGTTCCTGGTTAATTTCTCGGTACCGTAGACCGAGGAGAGGAAGGCCGGTAAACTAATACTTGAAATTTTGCGGACGCCGAGACCACCCAAGCGGATAGGGAGAGTGGCTTGCTGCCACGCTCGGTCGTCCAGGGCCACATTTAGGATGGAGGTCAATGTATTTCTGATGATTTTATCTACTTTTTCTAAGAGTTGTGGGTGTTTCCAAAGGTGTGAGGAACGAAGGCTATAGGTAAATTTATTAGGTCCAAAACAACAGTATCGAATAATTGTGAAGGCCGAATGGATGTTGATTTTAAAAAGCCTTACCGAGACATCATTGAAATTTTGAATTTTATTCTCAATGAAGGTGGGAAATGATTCATCAAAAATTGGGGACCCCAAGAGGTGAAGAGAGTCTTTTTCGGTAATTTTGATGTTGGGTGCGATTGCATTAAATTTAGAAATGGTTTTCTGTCTGTCGATAGTCCGGGGAAGATAAATTTCACATTTGGATAGGTTGAGCTGTAGGCCAATGGAATTGAATTTTTCTTTTAATAAAATTAAATCTGCCAGAACTGTATCTACATCACCGCCCAGAGTCCCGTCATCAAGATACCATACGTTAAATTTTGAATTTAGCTGCCGAATGATTGGATTTATTGCTAAACTAAAAATGACTGGCCCAAGAGGGTCACCCTGTTGACAGCCAACGGCTGATTCTAAAAGGTTTTCTTTAATTATTTTAAATACTTTTATAAAGTTAAAGAACAAAGTAAATACAGAAGCAATATAAATTAATTGAAAACTTTTAATAATAAATATGTTCGAAAACTATTAAACATGCCAACTACAACACTTTACATAAAGCAAAATTACGATACACCTGAAGGCTAACAAGAGGCTTGCTTTTAAAGTTATTAAAATTTCCAAAGTTAAATATGAAATGTGCAAGTTATAACTTTGAAATTCTACGCAGAACGCTTGTTGGAAAATTTATATGGAGTGAATTAACTATATCGTTTAATGTGTGCTCTCTTGTATGGAAATTACTTGAAGAAAGAGGTAAATAATAAAGGTGAATTTCGCTTGAAATAAATTTATATTTTCAGTTATCTTTCTCGAATTAGAAGTAATTTTGGCTTAATTGCAATCTTGTGGTTTGATCTTTTTGATAGTTTGTTTTTGATATCTTTTTGTTAATGAAGTCTTTGAGCTGAATGTGACTTAAGTTTTTAATGAAGTTTAAATTAGGATTTCGGTGGTCAAATAATTACTAAAGTATTTTTATCTTGATAGTCTTCTTCTTATTTTATAACCAAACTTAAATTATGTTTTTTGTTTAATAATCAGAATTCTTCAGTTGATAGTCATTAGTTGAAATAACGTTAAGAAAAATATAAATGACACAAAAATATGACAGCACAGACAAATGTGTTGTTTAATGCACAATAAGGTGCGCATCACTATACTTATAACCCATCCTATACGTCAGAATAATGTACGTATTTCAAGTAATGTTGACCACCAACTGTACATCATGCGGGCAATTCAAGTTGTGCATTGAACGCCATGAGCTTTGCCAAAAATAAACAACCAGTTGGCTTGGCCAAAACCATAGTCGGCCCTTTTGAACTAGTTAAAGGTAGCGGCCATAATAATGCACATTGAGTTTTATTGAGGGATTTGTTTGTTTCAGCTTTGTTTGTTATCTTTGTCACACGAAGCCCTAACCAACAACAATAGACAACGAATCAGCGACTAAGGTCACACGGATAGTGAATGAAAGAAGTAACGCTGAATAACATGAAGCCAAAAATAGCTTATCTTTACAAAAAATGATAACAGTACTACGGTAAATAAAAGAGAGAGCCGAGCTTCGATTTAAGAGTCGTAGCCGTGGTATAGACTTCTTTGTGTAATTCATTTCATCACCACTGCTCTCAAAACGGTGAAGGAAAACATGGTAAGGAAATTGGCATGTCCTAGAACCAATAAATCGAAGACATAATGATATCTACCAACCCGCAGTAGGCCCAACTGGTCGATTGTGGCCTACTACCCTATATATAGCGAGGAGGCCTGTGTCCTCGCATTGGGAACATTTTATAGGCTGATGATGATTATGATGATGGTAAAAAAAAAACATACAGCACTGTTCAACAGCAACCCAAAAGACTTTAATACTACGGTAGACGATGAAGGCAAAATAAATTGAGTTGGTCCAAACGCAAAATCTCCCCTTTTATTCTTAACTCATTCCACAACCGTATGACGTTGCCAAAAAGTGCAATTTCTGTCCGTTCACGATCTCTTTAGATGACTGGCAGTATCTGATGTTCGATAACATAACTTATGTATTCCTTGTTGCCTCATTAGGGGAGTGACCATCGTTCTTTTGGAGTTACAGTATTATTGTTCTTGATTTCGTGTTTGTTTATCAAAGGAGTTGTGATGGAAAGTTATTAATAGCAAAATCATTTCTACAAGCTTTTATTTCGTTTTACCTGTCCCGTCTGTAATCAAATCTTGCAAGTTTTTGATCCACTTCGCGATTTCCGATTGAGCTGAAATTGCTTGCTTATTATGTAATAATGACATGGAGCTGATCTGATGATGGAGCTGGAAGGTGGCCATAGAAACTCTGTAATGAAACGCCGCAAACCCATCGAGTTTAGACTCGTTTGATTGGTCTTGACGAGTACTTTGTCCATCGTAAAAGAAAATTACCAATAAAAGGTTGTACCATTGCCACTGTAAGTAGTATTTATACCTTAAACTTATACTTTAAATTTAATTTATGCACCGTCACAGCAAAATTTGCCAGTTTTATTTAAATCTCATTTATATTTCAAGCGCCTAAACTTTAAATTGTAATTTTACGGGATCCAAAACAAGCAAATAATGAAAATGTCATTAAATTAAATGAAAAACCGGCAGTGAAATACAACAAAAACGCCAGAAATAGACATTCATATAAAATTCATTTAATTCCATCCTTAATTTCGAGCGTTAAATCCAAAATGGCATATTAAAACATATGTTTTATGATATGTAACTCAGTTGAAATGAGCGACGGGGTAAATCATGAAAATGATTACAGAAGGACCATTTTAATTCTGTCGATATAAACTTAATTTGTAGTATTACATTTTGTTGTGTATAACGGTTCGCGTTTACCCGCTAATTCACCTAATGGTAAGCGAAAATGTAGTCGAGACTGAAGCTCGCTTGCCTACAAGCAACTTTACTTGTAGGCAAGCGAGCTCATGATTTGTCATTCTTGACTTGAAGACCCCAATGTTATAAATGTCAGGAAAAGAATACACCTATTTTCCCTTAACCGGAACATCTAATACTGATACTGCTAGCCTACTTCATCCCACTGTTGGCCAAAGACCTCTCACCATGACTTCTAGTTTTCACGATCTAGGGCCAAAGTGGACCACTGATCATTGGTTTTGCCTAGCTCATCCCGCCATCTTCTACGTGGTCTGTCGCGACCCCATCTGGCTGTGTCAGGGCTCCACAAAGTGATTATTTTGGCCCACAGCTCATTGAGCATGCGGCAGACGTGGCCGACCCATAATATTCTGTTTTAAACAATACAAAAATCTTGGTATATCTAATTTAGTTTTCTAAACAATGAACAATGGCCAATTCCAGTTACCATAACTCAAACTATCATAATTTAATAATAGCTACGTGTTTCAAACTACCTATTTTAAAGGTTTATTCCGCGTACAACCCCCAAGATTTTCTACCCTCTTCCGCGTTCGACCCCTAAACGTTTCCACATTCAACCCCTGAGGGTCGAAAGTGGAATTTTATTTTTTAAATGTATTTGTTCCACGTTCAACCCCCATTGGACAGTGAAGCAGAAAACATTCACGTTTTTATTTTTAACCGACTTCAAACAAAAGAGGAGGTTCTCAATTCGGATGTTTGTATTTTTTATGTTTGTTCGTGCATAACTCCGTGGCTTGCCAACTGATCTAAAAAAATCTGAAAGGTATACTTCCCAAATAGTCAAGCGGTGATTTTATCACAAATCGGATAAGTGGTTTTTGAAACATAAATAATAATAATTTAAACCTTCACTTTGGTTTAGTACTTTTTTATGTTATGGTTATGAGCATTTTTCGCTTATTGTGTACGTGGACGATGGCTACAATTAGTAATAACATCGTCCATGTAGACAAACATTCTAGTGCGAGAATTTGGGTAAAATATATTATTTTAACTAAAAAGGGTAAAATAAAGATGAAGGGGATGGCGGGGTCATCCAGACCCAGCCATCCCCTTCTAAACTAACCTGTCCGAGTCGGGGTGCCCCGTGTGTACGAAACGGGGACTGACAAATAAAAAATGTTGTAGAAACGATTGGGGGCACCCCGACTCGGACAGGTTAGGTTAGAATAAAGGCTTCGTGGTAATTTTTTTTTAACCACCCAGAAGTAGGAGCACCGCAAAGCGGTGCTCCGTCGACATTTTCTGAATTTTTTGTCATTTCACTGAACCAGTCTGTTTTGGGATTACACTTTACACACTAGATTTGTTTAGGGAAATTATAAAATTGTGTTGTTACTTCAACAGTCAAGCGGTTAACATGATCCGTTGTTTGATCAAAAACCTAATTTGCGACAGGGTAAGTATATGAATTAAAAACAAAAAACCCAACTGCGTGAAAAAATGTGAAATAAATGAAAAGATAAAAACAAGCTAAGAATTTTTTTTTTTTGTTTTAAGCGATCGTGGTGGACTATTTTCACAAACGCAGTCGGAGGCATCAAATATTCACACCACGACAATGGTGTAGAGTTAACCACTGCTGAGTTATCGTGATGGACTTACAAAGAAAGTCATGCGGCCGATGGTAGAAGGTATTGTGTATATTTGATGCCTCCGACTGCGTTTTTAAAAATTGTCCACAACGATCGCTTAAAAACAAAAAAAAAATACTTAGCTTGTTTTTATCTTTTCAGTTATTTCACATTTTTCACGCAGTCGGGTTTTTTTTTATTTTACTAATTTTAGTTTTATTTAGCATTTATCAGTCTAAATTAAATTGAAACATATAAGTGAGATATATTTTGGTAAACCATTTTTAAAATCCTTTATTTTGATACCCCACTTGATAGAATGAGAGAGATTGAAAAAAAAAATTAATTCGGAACCCTTTGCACGCGAGTTCAACTTGCACTTGGCCAGTTTTATGTACCCAGTGACACTCTCAAGTTTAAGACGAATCTAACGACACCTCTCAAGTTAAAATCCATCAAGCCATTTAGGCTGCAGAGCGTGCCAAAGAAATATCCCCACATACATACAAATATACACTCGAAAAACATAACCCTCCTTCTGGCACATTCGGGTAAAAAAACACAATAAATATTTTAACATAACATTTTTTCGCAGATTTGCACTATCCCCGATGATATGTTTTTAGCTCAAACTTAGGTACGATCGGTAAATATCTATAAAATATTAATAATAAAGAAAATAAATGGCTAAACACTTTTGCTTTCACTATTACTTGAATGTCATTTTAAGTGACATAAAAACTAGGGGTTGAATCTGGACAAAGAAAAGATTACCAATGTACTGAGTTCCACGTTCGACCCTCAGGGGTTGAATGTGGAAACGTTTAGGGGTCGAACGCGGAAGAGGGTAGAAAATCTTGGGGGTTGAACGCGGAATAAATCATTTTAAAGCGCATTTCACCTAGCTGCTATTAATTTTTTAACAGATAGATGATCTTTTGTTATCCACTGATGTGATCCTTCTGTACTAATTTCGGTAGTGAACCTTTATATGGCAATTGTCAATAAAATCCTTTAAAATATCCAGTAACAACCGGAATGGAGGAGTTAATTGAGCCATTCGATGTCAAACGAGTTGGAACATTTTCTGTCATTTTAATGTTATTTGATTTTTATACATCGCTGCATCGGTATCGCGTTCGAATAACAAACTGCATAAAACATTTATTTAAGAAAATGTTTTGTTGTATTGCGATTTTTGCTCGATTACAAATAGTATCCATCTAAATACATACTACGAAACTTTACAAAAAAATTATTCGAACCCTTCTTTTTGTAACGTTTTTATTTTTAAAGTCTAGGACAATAGGAATTTCTCCTGTATCGTGGGTTCGTTTACTAACATAAAAACTCACAAACACAAAATATTTGTAGATCATGCAAATATTTGTTCCGTGTACCCCGAAACACGCTGCGCAGGAGTCGATCGCTCAGCTTCAGCGCCAACCGCGCCATCTACTGGAGGGAGGGCGTCAACATCAATTTTTGCCCTCTTTTCGAAAAGTCGTAGATCCGGGGCTAGTTATCCTTCTAATCCTACTAATATTATAAAAGCGAAAGTTTGTGAGGATGTATGTATGTGTATGTGTATATATGTATGTTTGTTACTCTTTCACGCAAAAACCACTGAACGGATTTGGCTTAAATTTGGTATACAGATAGTTTATAACCTGGATTAACACATAGGATAGTTTTTTATCCCGATTTTATGTTCCCGTGGGATAATTTTCGAGTTGTAGCGGGTGAAGCCGCTGGCAACAGCTAGTATTATAAACGTGAAAGTTTGTTTGGATGGATAGAAGTTTGTTACTCTTTCACGCAAAAACCTCTGAACGGATTTGGATGAAATATGGTACACAGATAGTTTATAACCTGGATTAACACATAGGATAGTTTTTATCCTGATTTTATGTTCCCGTCATATAATTTTCGAGATGTAGCGGGTGAAGCCGCTGGCAACAGCTAGTATTATAAACGTGAAAGTTTGTTTGGATGGATGGATGTTTGTTACTCTTTCACGCAAAAACCTCTGAACGGATTTAAATGAAATATGGTACACAGATAGTTTATAACCTGGATTAACACATAGGATAGTTTTTATCCCGATGTTATGTTCCCGTGGGAGGAGTTTTCAAGTAATTGTAGCGGGTCAAGCCGCTGGCCACAGCTAGTTTTACATAAACACAAATATTTATTCCCCATGCGGTCTCCTGTACTGCATGCACACATTTTTCCTTGTTAAATATAAGCGGCGAACATTTCGCATTTCGACCGCGTTCATTTTGCAGTCGTAAATTTTGACACCGCACCACGCAGGCGACTTTCGGTTTGTACCTGAGGCTTTTGCATGAATTCTACGTATTTTGTCGTGCAGCGTACCTACTTGAAGTATTACGACGTAAATTGTATGGAAAATGAAAATGTACCTCTAGTGTGCGAATGAGGAACTAATTTTATACCTACATCAAATTAACTTGACGTCACAAAATGTGGTTCTGATTTTTTTTTTAACACGATCTGTCTTCAATGTGATGGTATTGTACTAGAGACTCTCGTAAAAGCAAGCTATATATTTTCGTTCTCAGGTTACTAAAAGCGGAGAAGACAACCTCAACCTCACAACCAAGCCGACTCGGGAGACGCCCACAGCAACGGACGTCGCGAAGCGATTTTCGGCCACCTTAGGCGGGGCCATCGTGTTCAATCTGACACACTGCCAAACTTAAAGCCTGCCGGGGTCGCGGGACTGACTTGTCAGGTAATCGTGACCCTGGAACGTAAAGGGCTATTTGAAGAATCACAGTGGATTTTCGTCAGTTCGAGTTTTTTTTCTACCGTCACGCCCTGAGAGGGCTCATATTTGCTGACTTTAACACGGTAAATAAACTATTATTCAAAATTAAAAATGATAAAAGGAATCTAAAGATGATTTTAAAATACTTATTCAACGGCACCCCACTAATTGACATAGTTAATCGACTTTTTTTTTTCATTTTGACAATAATATGGCGTCTGGTTGTCAATGTGGTGAATTTTGATTACTGTCATGTCTTTAGTGACACTCGCAAGGTTAAGACGAATTGATTGACGTAAGAATTATCAAAATCGGCCTACGCATTTGGTCTCTAGAACGCCACATAGAAAAAAAACATACATACATACATAGACTGATAAACACATTACCCTCCTTCGAGTCGCGCAGTCGGGTAAAAAAAGCTTCATAATTTATGTGTAGGCCACTTTTGAAAAATGATAAATGGCCGCGAGGAACATGCTTAACAGTTTCTAACTTTTAAAATAAATTACCTAAAAGTTAACCCTTCCTACAAACCGTTTAGTTAAAATAAATAGCCTGGTTTATAATACCCAATGAATTTAGATTACCTTACAAGAGTTCCATGTTAATGAATATGTAGTATTAGTTAAATTTTCCAACAACGTGTGTCAAGGGAAAATGCTTTGCATAAGGAAATTGTACTGGGATATCTTTTGATTATAATTAATTTGGACTAAATTTTAAATGATTAATGTAATAGATAGATATTTTCTGTCGACCCAGTTGTCAAAATTAACCCTTAACTACTTAGCACATATTATTGTCACACAACCACCTAACATACGTCTGTGGGACCCCCGAGTTAAATAATTCACTGTTGTTAAAAAGATTAAGGAACGGTATTGTTGTTAGTAAATAATCTATTTTGAACATTATTAAACTCTAATATTAGTAACAAAAGGCACATGAAATTCAACATTTTATATTTTTAACACCCAATCATTGTTGCAAGCTCCTATTTTAGGCTTACTTACTAATACGTTTGGAAGTTGAGATCTGCAAAAAATATTTTCAGCAAAAGAAAATTTTATTATTTTTTTTGTAAGTAATATGAAATCAACGAAGAACATGGAAAAAAATAAAAATTCTCATTAAAATAATAAATTAAACAAAATTGCAGACTCTAAACTTATATCTTTTCATGACATCGAAAACACATCTTATTTGAGCATTCAAGAAGAACAAGCGGTTTTCATTCGAAACACATGTATTTTTTTGCGTTTCTTAGTACACTGGCAAGTAGTACCTACTGTTTTTACGAATTATCAATCGCTCTTTAGCACTGCTGGTGCCTGGGACAACTGCTAGAGGGTTCACGTTGTTTTGGAGGATACGTTGTATACCGACACGTATCTTACGGTGAAATTTCACATTACTTTCACGACGTGCCATATGCATTCAGCTCATTCCGGTATGCTGTATTTATACCTTCTCTTTCCTCCATTATATTATGTTAAAAAGTTTGCGATCGCGAAGAGGTCGAGACTGATGACGAACGAAAGCGATTATAAAATATCTTTACTTTTTTTTGGCCAAACTTCCTCCAACGGCACATCAATCTCAGTTAAAAACACTTGATTAACGCTATATGAAGGAATGTCATTGTGTGATAGTGTTTAGTTGAACTGTATCTGGCCATTCGCATTCGGAATCAAACGCGCAAGTTTCTTCCAGAACGTGGTTTGTATCAACATTCTCCGCATCACTATATTGGTCGTTTGGTATATTATCATGTGACAATTCTTTTCAAAACCAGCTCTTAATAAACCATGTTCTGTTGACCATTTGGGCGTTTAACGGACTGTCTATGTACTATTATAACTAAAATAATAAAGAAATACACAATTTACAATAATCACGTAACCACCTAACATACGTCTTTCAGACCCCAGCTTGTATTTATTTGCTCACCTGAGGCAAACGCGCAACCGTCCAACCCCGACAAGCCGTTGCACAGTATTGAGGGACGCTGGGAAAAGGTATAGGAAGGAACAAGGTGGTACGACACTCCCTCGCAAAAATATTCACGATTTTAAACCTAACAGGGTCTGTGAGACGTATGTTAGGTGGTTAAAGGTTAATTATATCCATTACCAGTCTTCTACAACGTGTAACGTTAATAGCGCAAAACCTCTCGTGGGGTAACTCAGCCCATGTTACTGAACAATGTTTGTTCTAAGACTTTTGGAAATTCACAAAAAAAAATATTTTTTATACTGATGGGACCGATCAATTTCTCATTTTGTATGAATAACCAATTTTTTTTTTTGCGAATTTGCAAAAGTTTTAGAACAAACGTTGTTCAGTAACATGGGCTGAGTTACCCCACGACAGGTTTTGCGCATTTAACGTTACACGCGTTACACGTTTTAGAGCCATGTATGGCTAATGTTTTACGCCAACAGAGTGTGTGGTTCCAAGCAATAAGTTTGAGAGCTAGAATGACGGGGCGTTTTGTCAACTAGGGCGTATTACCTAGTTTTACCCTACAATAATAATCTAATGCATGTCCGTTAGTGTCGCTAAAACTTAGAAATGGCTAGACTCAACGCTAGAGAAAGGTTTGGGCATAAGCTAATAAAATAGAACAACCAAAAGACAATGCCAGTTGCTACTTAGAGCTATGACCCACCAAATAAAAGTTGGCTTCCAACTATATACTGGCCTGTTGGTCTAGTGGTTAGTGACCCTGACTGCTATGCCGGAGGTCGTGGGTTCGATTCCCACCCAGGACAAATGTTTGTGTGATGAGCACGATCATTTGTTCTGTGTCTGGGTGTAATTTATCTATAATATGTATGTACACACATCAAAAGTGTCTAGGGATCAACATATATTTTTGCAATAACTTTTCTCCTGATTGATATTAATTAAAATGTTCTTTAAGGATTCATCAAATAAAGTGTTATCGTTTGTCACAGAAACGATAAACCAAGTCACCTTTGCATTCATAAAGAAATTTGCCATTTTCCTAATAAAGGGATTTTTGACATTTGAACCACTAACATTAAAGTTCGAAAAAAAGACTGAAATAACAGTTTTCTTTAAAATTTTATTGGGTAACTTAAACAATTAATAATCCGTGTTTCTACCGCGAACACTAACAACACAAGAACATCGGTTTGGCATACTCAAAATGAGTTCATCCAAATCACGCTGTGGAATGGCCGCCCATGTTCGTTGCAACAACAAAAAAAGGTCTTCTTGCGACTGGATACCCTCCATATTCGGCAGAGCTCTTCTCTGTAGCATATCCCATGCATGCTCAATCGGGTTCAAGTCTGGCGACTGAGCAGGCCAGGGCAGGACATTGATGTTAGCTGCGGCGAGAGTCTGTCTTACAACTCTTGCGGTGTGCGGTCGTGCATTATCATGCATTAACTGAAATAAGGGACCGATTTGCACTTGTAGAGGAACGATGACGTCTGATACAATCGTCTCAGCATAAATTTGAGCGTTGAGGTTGCCTCTGATCCAAATCAACTCAGTTCTTCTGCCGATCCAAATACCCGCCCATACCATGATGGTTCCACCACTATAAGGATGGACTTCCTGGCAGGATTTTAATCGCTGTTGGCGTCCAGGGGTTCTCCAGTGTCGTATACGTCTTGTATCCGGTCTCATACCAAAACGAGACTCATCAGAAAAGCACACGAAACGCCATTGTTCTTCTGCCCAATTTCTGTGTTCAAGAGCCCATTGATATCGAATTCTACGATTGTGCATTGCTATAGGTGGTACCCGTAGCGGTCTTCGGGAATGAAGGTTCACTTCATGCAAGCGGTTTCTGACTGTTTGGTCGCTAATTAAGTTCCCTGAAGAGTGATGAAGCCTCACGGCTAACATCATGGCGGTTATTGTTGGAGCTCTTCGAGTTAAGATTTGAATGTATCGGTCTTGTCTCCGTGTGGCGCAGCGATACCGTCCTCCATGGCGCTCAGCCACGGTACCAGTGCTTCGGTAACGTGTCCAAAGTCGACTGATAACACTCTGACTTGTATTCAGAGCTAAAGCCACAGTACGTTGCCGGGAACCAGCTTCTATCATTCCCACGGCTCTGAGCATTTCTTCCCTGCTTAAATGACGTCACCGCTCCATAATAACGTTGGTTTTAATCAGTAGTAGGGAAACAGTAGCACTAATAATGTCTTCAATGCGTTGTATGTTTTTATAGGGAAAATATTGACAGCTGATTTTCATCTTTTACTCGAATTTGATTTACAGTTCTTGATTCAAATTATGAAATGCACCAAAAAGGATCCATATAAATTTATAAAATCATAAATTTATTACAAAGCCACATCTCAATCTCAAGAAATCCGCATAAAAATGCTTGATCCCTAGACACTTTTGATGTGTGTATTTAGAAATATATAAGTATGTTTATCAGTTGTCTAGTACCCATAACACAAGCTCTGCTTAGCTTGGGACTAGATGGCGTTGTGTGATAGTTGTGGAATATTATTATTATTATTATATAATTATTAAATGTTATGAAAAATATCTAGTTTTAATTCCGCGACAAAAATCCAGGCTTGTTGCAGGATGCAATCCCACCCTATGCAATCATGCATATGCACATGCAGCAAAGGACCCACCCTCCCGCCCACATGCATATGCACGGCCTCGCTTTCGAGGCCGAGCGCTTGTCGAGTCAACATCTCCTGAGGATGCCCCGTGGAGGGGCGAAACACGTGTCGAGTATAGGTTTTGATGTATGGCATGTTTTTCTGTTTCTTGCACTTGTGCATATGCATGTTTCCTTTGCTGCATGTGCATATGCATGATTGCATAGGGTGGGATTGCATCCTGCAACAAGCCTGGATTTTTGTCGCGGAATTAAAACTAGATATTTTTCATAACATTTAATGTCATGGATTTCCGCAAAGTAACGCCTGATTCCATAATTTATTATATTATTATTATACCAAATGTAGCATTCTATTTGTCCTTTATCAGTGATAACTAAAATTATGATTAAAAGTCTTTAAAAGTGCAGTTTCTGTTTTATTGGATAAAATATCACATTTAGGTTAGATACCTATGTCGAGCATACGTTAACGTCACGTCCCTATTTTCACAATGCTGGTCTAGCCACAAAGCACACACAATACAATACTAACAATCTTGACGGATTACAGATGTTGGTGGAAGCTGTAAGATAATTCAAACACATTTATAATTTGTAATAAACAAACACAATAGCCACCCAAAAATCAAATGACTTTGTCAATAATGCCAGTTGTCACATTTTGACACAAGGATAAAATACACAAACAATATACGAAATGGACTGAGCACTCATGCCGTAAAGACGTGCTGAGAGAGATAGCTCCGATGGGGCCAGTTGTCTCTTTCTAATAGGGTAGGTCTCGTCCAAAATACCTCAGTGCCTCAAGTCGAAAGTTTTCGACCAATGTGTGTTACCAGTGATGAAGTATGGCGCCGAAACGTGGTCCTTTACTATGGGCCTCATTAGTAAGCTCAGTAAGTCCAACGAGCTATGGAGAGGGCTATGCTCGGAGTCTCTTTGCGCGATCGACTCAGAAATGAGGAGATTCGTAGACGAACCAAAGTAACCGACATAGCCCAACGAATTAGCAAGTTGAAATGGCAGTGGGTAGGCCATATAGCTCGCAGAACTGATGGCCGATGGGGCCGTAAGGTTCTCGAATGGAGACCACGCACCGGCAAGCGCAGCTTAGGACGTCCACCCACTAGGTGGGCAGACGATCTTATGAAGGCCTCAGGATCACGCTGGATGCAGGCCGCTTACAACCGGTCCTACTACAAGTCCAAAGGAGGCCTATGTTCAGCAGTGGACGTCTTACGGCTGATATGATGATGATGATGAATAGGGTAGGTAACCAAAATGCATGTTATAACGTTTTAAATATTTCTTAAAAAAAAAAAAACAATAAAAAAACATTTATAAACATAAAAACAGTAGTCCGCCGGTGTGGGAGCGGGGTCCAAGCTACCGGTGGTTAGGGCTACAGAAACAGGAACCTCCTCACAATGCGGGCCGTATTTAGGAACACTGCCTTCAAAATCAGGCCCTTGATCCAACTACCTAGAGAGAGCCTCGAAAGGTATTCGTCGAGACCCTTTGCCATCAGGCCATTGGCTGTAACGATAAATCGGCACAATGATAGCCGAGCTCACATTCCCACTCCGACAACCGCGCGTGCTAAGTTGAGATATTTCATTTATTTATATTTCTCAGCTTTCAGTTCAGAAGGTTCTAGTCATGCGAGATGGTATCATCGATTATTTATCAGTACGCGGCGCACCGATCTGTCTATCACAACAATATCAGGGACATTGGCGACAATAGCCCGAATAAAAATAAAAAAAGAATATTGAAAAATAAACCTGAAAGCAATTTTAAAGCCGAAAAAGTAAATAAGGTTACCAAGTAAGAGTTACATTTTACTGTTTCTATCCATACTACTTTCTGGGAATAGGAGGAAAGGGACAAGCGCCATCCAAGTTGCTCTTCTCTTTCGTCATGCTAATTATAGCAAATCAAAAAAAACCTAAACGGTGGCGATTACGGTTCATTTTTGGGTACTAGGTAACTTGAAGTGCTCAGTCCAGATTTTATGATAGTTCTATGTTTTGATTAGGTATTTTCCGCGTCAATGACGTTTCGTTGTACCTAATCATTCATGCTCAAATGTGAAATATTTTTAAGAGTTTATATTCATAATGTGATTTATATTTAAAAAAAAAAACATTATTTTCGTTAAATACACTTATTGAAAATAATTATTTATTAAAACTGAATATTGCATATTTAAATCCGAACAATAACACATTAAAAGGTGTCAGTTGTCATTTTCTCTGCGTGTAGGTATGCTTAATGCGTAACGCACATGGCCGCGATGAAAACAGGAAATGGTTTTTGGGTTTTCGAAATCCTTTTATCACTAACTTTTTAAAAGCATCTTTTGCAGAATAACAATTATGTAATCAGGGGTCTTATTTTCATTTAATATTTTTCATTAGTTTATATTTCCTGTATCTTGGGCTGAAAGGTGGGGCAGGATCTGGCATTGTCATTTCGCCATAAATTTATTGATTAGCGTTGTCAACAGAGACTTTTATTACGTCATCCGGCTCGAAGGACTAGCTAATTTGTGACGTAATAAAGATGGCAGCCACTTTCAAAATTACGTACAAACACCCAACAGTATACACCTCCGGTAATAAACTCAATTCACTAATGAAAAGAGGAAAACATAAAATGTATTCAGTAACATAAAAGTTTTGGGGCATACTCAAATTCCCAAATGTTTTAAGTTCTGCTAGCCGTGTTTTTTGTCTCTTTCCCTCGTGTGACTTTATCTTGCTCCTTAATAAATGAGAGAACATTACTTACGTCCAATTATTGGCGAAACATTTCGCTTTATCACAAGGTCTGACAGAAAGGTTGTATCCGCAAAATTACGGTTTTTCTTGGTATCATTTTCTGAACCGTGATTGGATTATTTTCGTATTATATTGTCTGAATCTTTATTAATAGTCACTTAATATTTATAATAGTTAGGTACATAAAAGTAAGATTTTTATGAAGAGACGATAAGTAAGATTTTTGAAGAGGAACTTTATTTTGTGGATTTCGAATCAGAGTGACTGACCCGTCACGTTTGGCTACGGTTGATAACGATCAGCTCGAGTTGAAAAAAAAAAAATTAAACAATAATCTTTAAAAATATTTTCTTTCCGTTTCACGACTTACTTTGCTCAAATTCTGTTTAGTTTTATCCGTTTCCTTTATTGTATTACAAGCATTTTAATACATAGTATTTCAAGATTGGGTTGCAAATAACCTTTAGTTTTTATTTTTTCTAACGAACTGTTATAGACACAGAAATTTCGTTTTGTCATAGGTACGAACGTGAAGGGAACTACAATTTCAATTTATCATATATTATTATTCTCTGCAATCTGAACCTACTATGTGCTACTATTTTGAAAAACAAAAATGTCTCGAACAAGCTGAATAGTCAATAATTCTATTTATATTTTCATCTAATAGTAATCTGGGTCATTTTTTCTTTCCTTTGTTGAACGCTTGGCAACGGCAACAGATATTTTTTTATGTTTTCAATGTCATTTTACAGTAGTTAAGTTTTGTTGGCATCAATAGCAAACTAATTTGAACTCAATTAGACATGCCCGGCTAGCTCAGTCGGTAGAGCATGAGACTCTTAATCTCAGGGTCGTGGGTTCGAGCCCCACGTTGGGCGAAACTTTTTGCAAAAACTCTTTTTTTTATTTTTGTCGCACTGAACTGGTAAATTATGTGCAACAGTAAGTAATCTTTATATATAAAATCTATATTTATAAAATTCAAAACTGACTGACTGATCTGACAACGCACAGCCCAAACCGCTTGTTCTAGAAAATTGAATTTTGGCATAAGCCCTCCTTATACCACGTAGGTGAGCACTAAGAACGGATTTTGCGAAATTCGGCCCCTAAGGGGTTGTTTTTGGGGTTTATAGTTTGTATGAAACTTCGCTACTACAGGTGCTAGGAATTCCAAATTTTGCATGGGGTGTCTTTTTAGAACGTAGATGCTCACTATGACGGGATTTTGCGAAATCCGACCCCTGAGGGGTTTGTTTTTGGTGTCGATAGTTTGTATGAAACTTTGTTACTACAAGTCCTAGGCGTCTCAAATCTTGCATGCCGGTTCTTTTTAAGATGTAAATGCTCAACAAGGTAGAAATTTTGCGTAACTCGACCCCTAAGGGGTTGTTTTTGGGGCTGATAGTTTTTAGACTTAAATTTTGACATATGGCTTTTTTTTGGACGTAAATGATACTAAAGACGGGATTTTGTGAAATTCGACACCTAAGGGGTTGTTTTTGGGGTTGATAGTTTGTATGAAACTTTGTTACTACAAGTGCTAGGAGCCTCAAATTTTGCATCGGGTTCTTTTTTAGAACGTAGATGCTCACCATGATGGGATTTTGCGAAATACGACCCCTAAGGGTTTGTTTTTGGGGTTGATAGTTTGTATGAAACTTCGTTATTACAGGTGCTAGGAATTTCATATTTTGCATGAGGTTTCTTTTTAGGACGGAGATGGTCACCATAACCGGGCTAGCCGCAATCGCGGCTGTAAGACCCCTCTTTGAGGAGTGGCTGGATAGGTCCCACGGCGTCCTCACCTACCGCATGACACAGGTCCTCACCGGACATGGCAGCTTCGGGAGGCACCTGTGCATGATAAAAAAGGAGGAAACGCCCGGGTGTCACCACTGCGAGGATCGCCCGGAGGACACGGTGGAGCATACGGTGCAGGACTGCCCAGCTTGGGCGGAGCACCGCCGTGTCCTCACTGCGGCGATAGGCGGAGACCTCTCGCCCCCGGCATTGGTTGCGGCCATGCTGCGGGGCGAGACGAAGTGGGAGGCGGTCGCCTCCTTCTGCGAAGCAGTCATCAGTTCATAGTTTATATGAAACTTTTTTCGTACAAGTGCTAGGCGTCTCAAATCTTGCATGGTGGTACTTATTAAGATGTAAATGCTCACCAAGGTGGAAATTTTGAGAAATTCGACCCCTAAGGGGTTGTTAGAATTGAGACTCAAATTTATACATAGGGATTCTTTCTTGGACGTAAGTAATACCTAAGACGGGATTTTGTGAAATTCGATCCCTAAGAGGTTGTTTTTGGGGTTGACAGTTTGAAACTCTGTTACTATAAGTGCGAGGAGCCTCAAATTTTGCACCGGGTTCCTTTATAAGTCTTAGATGCACACCATAGCGGGATTTTGCGTAATTCCACCCCAAAGGGGTTTGTTTTTGTGTTTGATAGTTTGTAGAAACTTTGTTACTACAAGTGCTAGGAGTCTCGAATTTTGCGAGGGGTTCTTTTTAAGACCTAAATGTTCATTAAGACGCTTTTGCGAAATTCAACCCCTAAGGGGCTTTTTCGGGGTTCATAGTTTCGAGACTCAAATTTTGCATAGAGATTCTTTTTTTGGACGTAGTTGCGGGTGTTTTGTGAAAATAGACCCCAAGGGGTTGATTTAGGGGTTGGTATTTTGTATGAAACTTCGTTTCTACAAATGCTAGGAGTAAGTATTAAATTTTGCAAGGTTGTTCTTTTCTGACGTAAAAGCACACCAACGCAAGGCACTATTTTCTGAAATTCTACCCTTAAGGGGCTGTTTATGGGGTTGACAGTTTGTATGAAACTTTGTTACTACAAATGCTAGGAGTTTCACCATGGGGGTTGTTTTAGGACCTAGGTTCTCACTAAGAGAGGATGATACGAAATTCGACCCCTAAAAGTTTGTATTGGCGTTGATAGTTAGGAGTTTAAAATTTTTAGGACCTAGGTATTACCTAAGACGGAATATTGCGGGTTGATAGAATTTTTGTTGAATATTGATTGAGTTTTTCCAACAGTATCCCATATAGAGGCAAAGTTCGAAAATCACGCGGACGAAGTCGCGGGCGTAGTGCTAGTATTCTATAAAAATCAAGCTTATAATATAGCTATAGAAACTTATAACAAAACATATTTGGAACTTGAAAGTGTGTTCCACTTGAGACTTTGAGTGAACATCCATTATTATAAAATTCATCTTTGGGTATAATTGGTTTTGAATAGTATAACACAAAAGTACATCTTCTATGTCATAAAAATGGATCGCTAAAAGTGTTGCTAAGCGCAAAACTTGGAAAGGCTGGACTGATTCGGCTAATCCTTTTTATAATATTCCTTGAAGTACGATATTTTTTTTTTTAAATCCCTGAAAAAGTTAAAAACAACACTTTTCTGTATTCCCATATAAAATATTGCAAAACAATTGAGTGAAGTTAGTTATAGGCGGTACGATGTTTGCTGAGTCAGCTAGTGATTAAATAAATATCTGCAGAATTAGTCAGAGGAGTTCACGGGACTGTTTTAAAACAGCTTCGAGGCCCTGAAACGGAAAGGGCTGTTGAAGGTATAGGGTTTTTGTCTGTCTAGGCTGAACGTTTCTTCTGCTCCATCCAGGGCCCGGACTTATTTGATAACATTACCAAAAACATGTAAATGAATCTACAAAGGCCCACTATTAGTCCTCTACCTGTGTCCCAGCAGTGGGAACATTATAGGCTGAAGATGAGGATTGTAAAAGAAAAAGTAAATTATTGAACTCTTATATAAAACCAAAGGCAATGGACCTACACCTTGGAGCATTAGAAAAGCTTAGATGGAAAAGATCTAAAATTGACTAAGCAATTATCTTTAGACCAGAGTTGTATGAGTCATGTATGATGTTATTTTACGAGTAAATCTTTATAATAATTATTGTATAAGATAATTAATTTCCTGCAGCAGAATAGTGAACATAATTATATTTCATTAAACAGTTTACTTCGTCAGGTAGCGTAATATCAACACGTATTTATTGTAGCTTCCAGTTCCGTTGTAATATCAAAGCATATGGAATCCTTTCATCTCATGAAAGCGTGAAATTGCCTCGAGAATCTTTCAAAGGACCGAAAAGATACGTTTGGTAAGCATAACAATTTATTTTTCGTGTTTATAAAGGTGGACAATTGTACGTACGTATGATGAAAACTTCTAAAAATACTCGTATCGAATGTGATTGGTTATGGGCCCTCTGATTGATCAATAGTTAAACTAAGTATTGTTAATAAACCATATTTAATTATTTTAACTTAAAGTTAAAAAAAAAACACAAATCGTTTGATGACCCTAATTGAAATCGCGTTATCGATAAATAATTAAATGTTTAATGAAAAGGAAGTAAAACAGCATAAAAAATATATGTAGTAGGCAATAATAAAGAAAAAAAACCGGCCAAGTGCGTGTCGGGCCACGCACAGTGTAGGGTTCCGTAGTTGCCCATCAAAATACTTATGCGAACTAACTAAACTGATTCGCTGAATTTAATTTTAAAAAGAAGAATTTTCAAAATCGGTCCAGAAGTCTTTGAGAAATCGGGCAAAATACATTTAAAAAAAAGATTACGACGAATTTAGAACCTCCTCCTTTTTTTGAAGTTAGTTAAAAATAGTTGACGATAAAAACCTACCTATCCCCAAAAAACATACCGTAAAACATACCTTTTAAAGCTGTAAAAATAAAGTTGACAAACTTACATTTGCAGATGAATAACATGTTCTCCGATACATTTTGTTTGAGAAAAATATTATCCAAGTACATTTTATAAGTTGGTCGACTATTACTCGTAAAGTTGTAAAGCCTACTAAGTCATGACAATTTTCTTTTAAACTTCGTTATATATACTACTATTGTGAATTTTTTCACACCCCCAAACATAACCGTTTAGCTGGTAGAGGGGGGGGACACTCGAGTCGAGCAAAATTTAGCACTTTAAAGCTTAATATTTCACAAACCAATTTTTTTTTCAAAAAATTGTTAATGGAAACTATCAATATTTTTTAAAGACCTATTTAATGATACCCCACACTATGGGGTACGCGAGAAAAAAAAATAACATCCCCACTTTACGTGTACAGGAGATACCCTAAAAAAAATATTTTACGAGATTTTATTTTACCACTTTTTCGGCACAACAAATCCATATATTTACACCAAATTACAGCTCTCTAGTACTGTGCGTCTCTGAGCTAAACTGCGGACAGACGGACGGACGGACGGACGGACGGACGGACGGACGGACGGACGGACGGACATGGCGAAACTATAAGGGTTCCTTGTTGACTACGGAACCCTAAAAATGGGCAGATTATCACCCGTTGGAAGAACCTATATTCGTTACTGGGGTAACCAATTTATGAAGCCCACAGTACATGAAATGGTTTGATGTTCACATAAACATTTAAACGATAGTCTGGAGGCAATGAGAACAATGTAGTATTCAACTTGTGAAATCCAAATTAGCCATTGGTCGCATGCCTAGGTCTAATGTTTGGTTAGCACAGTAAGGTACCCAAATCTGTCCTTTGAGAGATTTTCAACTTTATCACACTAAAAGAAGGCTCATTCTCTATTAGAAAAACTGACAGATTAGAGTAGGTTGATGAGCTGGCGTCTGTTCCTTTTTTTGCTAGGCATCACTTGAGATATGAGATCACATTTTTCTATGACATAAGTTAGGTTTGTTGAAAGGGTAACACCCTTAACTAGGGTAAATTAAACTTACGACATGAACAATCTTCAGTATGCCAGGTATAGTCCTTAAATAGGACGGGTCGAAACGTATGTTGGTCTGCACAGCCGTGCTGGAAGAGGTATTTTGTTTTAAGCTGTCATTTTTTTAGACATAATTATATTGAATTTTTGATTATAATTAATTTAAAGTAACATTTTTTAAAAGTTCATTGTAGGTTTAAATATGTCCTTAGAGGCAATTCTTGATACATAAATAAATAAAACTAATAATAGGTACTCCTAAAAAAGTTAAAAATAAAATATAATATGAAAATCAATATGTTTGGACTTTTTTATTTTTAATTTTCAAGCTTTTGCTACTCAGGACTTTAGGTTTCAACTCGTGAAGGAAATTTTTGAAATCGGTTCAGTAGTTTTTGAGTTTATTCATTACAAACATAAACACACAAAAATAGAAATCTTTCCTCTCCTTTGTAATATTTAGGGACTTTACCCAAGGCTCGACGCGATTGCAATTCAACCGATTCTAAAGACGTGAAAATCAACCTTGCTACTAAGAAATAATGATGCAATACGATTGACTTGACGTCATCGCGGTGATCTTGTTTTGTTTTTCATCTACCCGTAGATAACAAGGTGTTTTATGTCATTATGTCGTAGGGGTAAGGTTGATTTTCAGTTTTAGTTGGAATCGTTTTTATTGCAATCGCGTCGGGCCATGGTTAGTCTCAGTGTAGAAGTGTAGATAACCTCCTAGCTATGGATAATACTATATTAAAAGTCAAAAATTCTGTTTTTTTTTTAAGTTAAATACCTACCTTATTATTAATCTACTGGTCCTAACACCGCCGCCATAAAGGAACCGTTCCTTTTGCGGCAAATTACGGAGAAACTTGAAGAGTCGTTAGTGCACGCTCGAGCTTATCTTGTTTGCGCACCATCTTAGATACGCTTTTTCGGTAATAATGAATGCAAGTTCCACAAAGTTGTACTGTGGGTTCCCGGTGAATATTTTGTTGAAGATATGATATGTGGAGTTCGTGGAAAATAATAACAGTCGCACGGAGTCAAGTAAGTCGTTGACTCTCTTATCGGTAACCGTGCCTCTGTAACTTAAACGGCTATTGAAGGACACCGTGGATTTTAGTCAGTACGAGTCTGACAGTCCCTCCCGTCACGCCCTGGACCAGGACACTTTTTATAACGCTAAAAAAGAACGGATTCCGCTACAACGTTACATCACACTTGCCTATGTCGGTCCGTGGATGGGTGATCAGTGATCAATGGCCATCTATCATACTGAGTTTCCTTCGCGTCTTGGAACGCACGCCACGTTAGATGAGCCACACTCTCTGTCATTTGTAGATCTCTGGCGCATTTTCATTAGTCGTTAGGGCCCGCATGCGGTGTGTGCCACAGGGCCCGCATTCGGGAAACCGTTTTCATTAGTTGATAGGGCCCGCATGCGGGGTGCGAGAGATTTCTGGAACGCATGCCACATGGCTCGCATTCGGGGAATCACTTTCATTCGTCGATAGCCCGCGTGTAGAAAACCTCCATGTTCGTCGCCATTTATTGATAAGAGTGGCAGACCCGCATGCTGTATATCACCGATGAATTTCATCGGTCGATAACACGATCGGTATAAAGCAAGCGCTTTTATCTCGCATGAGATGACTCCCCGTATGCTGTATACCGAACGAGTTAACGACCAATAAAACTGCGCCATGATGGTCATAAGCCCAAAAATCTAGCAACAGGCTAGACAAACTCATTGGTATGGATTGTACATCAGATTTAAAATTTGTATAATACTAACACAAACAATTATAGAACTCTTAAAAAATAACAAACAAATTGAATCAAACATTTCTAAACGACTTGCTAAGCGGTACATTCTTCGCAGGAAAAAAAAACAAAAGACGATCGGATGTCGTTTCCGTACGAACAACAAGAAAAAAGAAGAAAATAATGCGAAAGTAAATAGGATGCTCATTCCGCAACGCCTTGGACGGGACCGTAGGTAGGTAAATAGATGGTATATGTAGCTAGCGTACTTGATATAGAGAAGATGGGGAAAGGAAATATGGAAAGAAAGTATGATTTATGACAAAGATTTATGTGTTGAGACCTAAAAACATCATTTCAACAAAGATCAACGGAATGATTGACACGTACACAGCACGGGTAGTAGAATATCTTTGAAACCGATTTATATCCGACTTCAAAAAGGAGGAGGTTCTCAATTTGGCCGGTTTTTTTAATGTATTTACACCGATTACTCCCAGATTTCTATTCCGGTCTGAATGTTTTTTTTTTTGTTCAATGCAATATACCTGTTATTTCGTCGTACACGAAAAATCTTTTCTATTTCTATTCATTCAGTTTGAGTTAAGTATTAGAGCATAATTATTTTGTCTACAGAAGAATCGAATTAATAATCAAAATTACAGACTAAGATTTCAATTGTCAGCAATTGAAAATAAATAATATATTATTTTTCATCTTCATTTTAAGAATACACTCGTATCTATGGGCGAGCTAACCTTGTTCGAATTAAAAAATAGTAATGCTCAGATACTACTCGTGTTTCTGTTCAGAACAGAGTTAGAAATTGTATTAGGTTATTTTTTTTAATATAGGTACCTACTTTACGTTTTATTTGCATTTTAATATTCACAGGGCCGTCTTCCATAACGGACACACTGGGCACATGCTCAACGCCCCGTTTTCCTTGGGCCCAGCCCCGATGAGCATCATAGCAATGGCAACCTATAGAAAACCTAGCTCATGTTAGGGGTATTAAAATCTTCGATCTCGCTGCCCTTGAATCCTACATTTCTATGCTGCATTAGCTCTTCTATATAAAAAAAAACAGTTGTCTGTAAAGTCGGTTTACTGACGTTAGTTGAAACGCTGAAGCTATTGTCAAACAGACAGGCGTGACGAACGTGAAGCGAGGCGTTTTTGTTTGTAATGTATGGAATTGTTTGAAGTCTGTCACATAGACTATCGGATCGCTCTCACATTTTTATATGACATGGTTCGGTTCGGTTCGCTATCGCCTGTCTGTTTGAAAAAGGCCAGCAGGGCTAACATGCGCAAGTCGACAAAATTTTGTCGACACATTATCTCGTGCTGAGACGACATATGTCTGTTTGTCGATGGGAGCTAACATGGTGACACTTTTATGTCGTGTCGTTCTGACATAGAACTCATGACGTTCTGTCAAACCTGTTTTTGTCGTCAGGCTCTAACATGCGCGCTATATTTAGTCGAATTTTGACATTTTCCTATGACAAGTTTCTCGTCGATGGTTTTCGAAGACGAGAAATCGCGACAACAGTGACTAAAAACTGAAAAGGCGTAAATTTTGTGAACTTTTAAGTATAATGGCGGTGCCGTACTACAATTATCTTTTAACTGTGTATGAGGAGAGGGAAGCAAGAAAAATACAGAGGAAGGTGATTCGCGACGTCTGCAACCAACGACGATATAATACTAGACTACGCATTGCACGATCTAACGAACAAAACTATTCTGCCAACTCGCTGAGGTACTACGTAAGCGAGGGGGACGGGGTACTGCGTTGTGATTGGCTAACTCAAGGTCTGTTCTGTCTCAACGTATGTTTACGGCTCACAGGATTGGTCGAAATGAGACGGATATAAGACTTTTTTGCCTAATGTGTTGGCAGACATCGGTCGCCTGTTATTACGATTCTAGTATTATATCGTCGTTGTCTGCAACCCATTTGACCTAAGGGATAACGAGTTCCAGTCCCTTTGGCGAATTACAAAGCCTATGGCTATTTACGTTATAGATAAGCTCCAAGCCGATTTGGAGCCTCAAAACGGCTGTGGCTTACCTGCCTTTTTAAAAGTAAATATCTACTTATTTACCACCTAAACTACTGTTAGTGTAATCTGAATTAGGCTAATTTTTTGACGAAACGTCGAGGGCCGCTTTTAGTCTTTCCCACTGCCGCTCATATTCAGCGGCACGCTGCGGAGTTTCAAATTCTCCTACCGCAAAGTTTGCATGTTGATGCATATAATCACAAAGATATTTAATCTGGCATTTTGTACTGCGTATTCTGAAACATTTACCTACAGTTCAATTTGTAACTATCAATCTATCTCTTTCAATTAATAAGGGCACTATTATTGTACAGTACATGTGTTTGACAAGTAAACTTTCGTTCCTATTACGAATAATGTTTCACAGCAATTTCAGAACTTTGTACTTACTGAATAGTCAACATTCAATGTTGATTTATGTATGGATTTTGTACATTACAGTTAGAACATTTCATCGAGATAATTAATGTTACATAGTATTATGATTACATATCTTAGAACTTTGAAAAATCCATTATTTACACGGTTTGTTTTGTAAATCAATTACAACATTGAATAGGTGATAATAAACTAATATGCATCTCCGCCATCTGTAACGGGATTTTGATCTAATACTTACAATTTCTTTGATGCCAAAGCCATCTTTTAAAAAACAATTCAAAAATTATTTCAAATTCGAAAATATTTAGCACGAGCGAACCACAGAGCAAATTTTGAATTGACAAAATGTCAAAGAGACAATTGTACGGTCGCGTTCACAAATATGGCAGCGTTCACGCAATTCCCACCAATAATAGACCGAATGAATGAATGAAACCGGCGATACTAAATTATATTATGGTATGTTTTCATGAAATGGTAACATCGGTTATCTCGCGTCGAGAAGGCGAATTCACGACGAGATATCTTCTCGAGCGTGGTGCGCATGTTACGAAAAGTGACAAATGAATCGAGAACGACAAATTTTGCCTTCTCGTTTAAGAGATATGTCGACTTGCGCATGTTAGCCCTGCTGAACGTGACAACGTCATAAGAAAATACTGCACTTACGTTGCTATAAACAAACAATTGACACGCCGTTGCTATGGAACGCTATAGAGCGAGGCAATGCCGCATGACGTCATCTTTTTTTGTGCGTGCAGCCGGCCATCGAAATATAAGACGTTATCACGTCAAAAATTGAATCCCACCAAAAACATTTCATGTAAAATGTTGCCAATTCGAGCACATAAGGTTTGCCCTACCAAAAAGATATCAGATCTCATGTAGAACCAAGCTTCTGAATCTACGCTGCCTAACTCTACCGACCCTAACTTCACAAATTCTACACATCAGTAAAAATGTATGGCTTCACCGTTTCGCTACCGTCATGGAGGTAATATTTAGTTTCTGAAGTAAGTAACGAAACAGCCAAGCAATACATTTTTACTGATGTGTAGAATTTGTGAAGTTAGGGTCGGTAGAGTTAGGCAGCGTAGATTCAGAAGCTTGGTTCTACATGAGATCTGATATCTTTTTGGTAGGGCAAACCTTATGTGCTCGAATTGGCAACATTTTACATGAAATGTTTTTGGTGGGATTTCAGTTCTTTTTGTAGGTTGCTAGCATCTTGGATTTATAATGACGTCACGTTATTCTTCGAGTTGCTCTCAACGAGCCCTTTCATTTGGTACCCGTATTGCAGAAGTGCATTAAAAATAACTATTCCGCCATCTTGGATTTAGAATGACGTCACATTATGCATCGAGTTGCTCTCAACGAGGCCTTTCATTTGATACCCATATTGTAGAAGTGCATTAAAAATAAACTATACCGACATCTTAGTTGGTCCGCCATCTTGGATTTAGAATGACGTCACATTATTCTTCTAGTTTCTCTCAACAAGCCCTTTCATTTGATACCCATATTGTAGAAGTTCATTGGAAATAACTACTACCCCTCCCCCCCGCTCAATTTTAGGGGATGGGGGGATGGGTATGTTTTTTGTATACTGAACTTTGTTTACATACCGAATTTCGGCTTTCTAGCACTTCAGGAAGTACCCTAACATTTTAAGGTCTCATACTAACTTCTACCCCCCATTTTAGGGGGATGGGGGGCGAAAGTTATAAGTTTATGAATTTTTTTGTTGGTTGTATACTAAACTTAGACTACATACCGAATTTCAGCTCTCTAGCACTTCAGGAAGTAGCCAAACATTTTGATGATCATCAGTGTGTCAGTGTGTCAGTGACGAAATCCGTGTATTTTAGATATCAATAAAATCTAAAGTATTATAGCTATTCTATTGATACTTTGTATGCCTAATAAGTCTATTATTGGCATCATATCCTGCGAATATGAACTTTCTGGTACATCGGAAACCAACTCTATGATGGTTCAAAAAAACGACGAAACACTTCGAGAAAAGGTAGGTAGTGCCCTTGCGCTTCGCTTGGCTCGTCTTGGCGGGGGCACTACCGTGCCCCCAGATCCTAAACGTTTGTATAACTTGATAGTTTTAAAAAGAAGACCTATCGTAGTCGAGGCGGTGTGGGCCCTTTTTTGCCCCAAGACCTAAAATATTTAAGTCTATTTAATTTAAAATGTTAATTGAATACTCGTAGGTACCATTTAATATAATGTGGTCTAACATAATTTCAGGCAGTATCTCCATGAGTTATGTAGGTAGACGACAAGCGCAGCTTCGAATGTAATGCATTCACGTCTTGACTGTAATTCATAGGGGGAGGGAGTATGTTTGTAACAGAGACTAAGCTTTGTAGGATATTTTGATGTCATGATGATTGCTGTGCATAGTGTACTTAGCGCGGCATTCGCGTAAGTTCTCAATCAACAGTTACAGCTTGGCAAATTAGAGTAGAAAACCGGATGTCGCCACTGTGCTCTCGCTACCTGCACTTTGGATGATTTTATTTTATTTTTGAAGTGAAAACTTCTTTAGCGGCGTTGTACACTTTTTCTGTAATGGGTAAAAAATTTAAAACTCGCGTCAGGGTCACGTGACCGTCAGGGTCACGTGACCGTCAGGGTCACGTGACCCTGATCGAAAATGAGTAAGACGTCATTCAAATTAAAAATAAAACATAGTAACAAAAAAGTTTTCACTTCTACCGGCACTCCTGGAGTGCAACCTTTTTTTTTTTTCACTTATTACGTTAGTTTTATGTCACAGTAATAAATATAACAAACCTGCGTTCTTTGTTTACATCAAATATCAAAGATTTTAAAACGATGTCAGCAAACAAAAAGATTAGTTCCATTTCAAGACGTTCTGGCCAAGCTGTATGTACACTTTGTTTAAAAAAAAAAGGTTGCACTCCAGGAGTGCCGGTAGAAGTGAAAACTTTTTTGTTACTATGTTTTATTTTTAATTTGAATGACGTCTTACTCATTTTCGATCAGGGTCACGTGACCCTGACGGTCACGTGACCCTGACGGTCACGTGACCCTGACGCGAGTTTTAAATTTTTTACCCATTACAGAAAAAGTGTACAACGCCGCTAAAGAAGTTTTCACTTCAAAAAATCCAACAAATTCTATGCAGTAGGTATTCTCTAGCGTTATGTAACTGGAGTGTGGAGCACCTAAATAGTGGCCGGCAAGCAACTATAGCATTCACAGGAAACACAAAGAAAAACCTCAAAAGGCAATGACGGTCGGCGCAGTGGTTGAGTGATAGACTGCTGGACAACATGTCGCGGGTTTGATCCCCGCACGGTGCAAATATTTGTATAATCTGCAAGTAGTTGTTTCAGGACTAGGTGTTTGTGTATGCGAGTTTTTATGTTTGTAAACGCACCCACGATCCAGGAAGAAATTCCTAGTGTGGGGGTACAGCAATGTAATAAAAAAAAACTGTAAACCTATGTTTCAGCTAGCTAAAATAATACTTTTATATTGAAGCCTTTCAGTTATTTTTTTTTGACCCTTAATCACGTTTGCGGTGCATTCTTAGGTATTTGGCTTTTAAATATTGTACTTAAACTGAGTGTCACACTGGTGACTGATAATTGATTCTACTGTAAGCGTTAGGGATGGCTAAAGAAAAAAAATAATTTGCAAAATATGATTTATGGTCTGGAAGTGCTGAAAGCTTGAAAATAAGAAGGCATGCTTCTCCTCAAATAATTTTTCATCATTCTATGTAACTCATAAAATATGCGAGCTTCGGTCTCTGTAACATATTATACTCCTGCCACATCGTAGTCACTTTCAAGTCTGCTGTCTGATATGAGCAACCACTGTAGTCATGTGTATACAATAGGAGACCTGATGGTTGTCAACTGGTAGGGTTGATATTAGCAACTAATGTCAGTGGTTCTGCATCTCACAGAATATTAGGTTTCGTGGAACAGGTAGTATATTTCTATGCCATAATGCTGATGGCTACTTGAAACTCTCATGAGCCCTGAACACTGGTAGCCCGAATTCTGTTTCTTATACTGATGGTATTAAATGTTTTTTTAATGTGTTTGCGAAAAAAAAGAACATTGTAGAACGATATTAAATAAGATGTTGTATAAATTAAAAAAAACAAGAATGTTAGTAATATACTCAAAACTATCGGACTTTTTAAATAACAATTAGGTAAATTATTTGTTCAGAAAAAAAGACAATATAAACTACCTACCTAGTCTACGTAAATTAATCTTTTTATTGTAACAATACACACACGCTACACAATTATGTGATAAAATTAGTAGGTACCTAACTACCAAAGAGAATTAAACGTCTTTGCTAACTACCTACCTATAAAAAATTAAAATTATTTTTTTAAAGAAATTAATTAAAAGGAATTCGGCAAAAATGCGCACGCTACTAAACACACCCACGCCCACGTGCCAAGATACTAATAAAAATCCTAGTGTGACAAAATTCTGTAAAAAAAATATGAAGAAAAAAATGTATCATCTACTAATCAGTAATTTCGACGCTTATCGCACCGGCCTCGGTGGCGCAGTAGGCAGCGCGTAAGTCTCATAATCTTAAGGTCGTGAGTTCGATCCTCACCCGGGGCATATCTTTTTGTACAGTTGACATTCGAGTTAATTCAATTTCTTTGGTATTTGTTACCGACTTCTTTATAAGAAAGTATGATACAATTATAATCTTCGTTTTTTTGAAGTGAAAACTTCTTTAGCGGCGTTGTACACTTTTTCTGTAATGGGTAAAAAATTTAAAACTCGCGTCAGGGTCACGTGACCCTGATCGAAAATGAGTAAGACGTCATTCAAATTAGTTAATTTCATATCTGTACTACTCCAGTTTTAAAATAAAACATAGTAACAAAAAAGTTTTCACTTCTACCGGCACTCCTGGAGTGCAACCTTTTTTGAAGTGAAAACTTCTTTAGCGGCGTTGTACACTTTTTCTGTAATGGGTAAAAAATTTAAAACTCGCGTCAGGGTCACGTGACCCTGATCGAAAATGAGTAAGACGTCATTCAAATTAGTTAATTTCATATCTGTACTACTCCAGTTTTAAAATAAAACATAGTAACAAAAAAGTTTTCACTTCTACCGGCACTCCTGGAGTGCAACCTTTTTTTTTTTTTTAATATAGGTACTTTATTTTTAAATAACATCTTTATGCACTAGAACATAAAGTTGTAAATGGCTTAAATACAAACTTTACATTAAATTGTGCACACGATGCAGTATCTTTACAGAATATAATTGCTGTTATTTTGTAGGGGCTCTTGCATCAAATCACATCAAACGCATTCATGACGTAGCAACCGAGTGCCTGAATGGTATCAAGAATTTAGGTATCAACATAGACACCTGGGACCCAATAATAGTACACCTGCTCACGCAAAAAATGGATTCGGAAACTCTAAATGAATATTTTAATTCTCTGAAACAACCAAGAGAACTACCTTCTTTGAAGGAATATCTGGAATTTTTGGAAAACAAGTTCACCACGATGGAGTCCGCACGTCGAAAACAAGATGCGACACAAAAATCAAATTCCCCTTCAAGTTCAGGGAACTCAAGAGCAAGTCAAGGTAAACAGTACTACGTGAGCAACAAAACTACGTCACAGAAGCCTACATCCATCCGTTGTCCAGTATGCAACGACCATCACGGCATATATTTTTGCAAGGAATTCAGAGCAATGGCACCAGAGCTGAAAAGAAAAACAATTACACAACTTCATTTTTGTACAAATTGCCTGTACAACCACAACGAAAATAAATGCACGTCAAGTAAACGTTGCCAAAAGTGCAAAGGGCAACATAATACTTTGCTTCACGATGTTTTTACAAACGCTAATACGACGCATAGCGCATCCGGCCCCGTGCTGTCTGAGCAAGAGTCAAGTCACGCGGCACACGTTGCACAGCAAAAGCTTGCGTCGACAGTTATTTTAGCAACCGCAATTATCAAGGTGTCAGGAGCTGATGGGATGAAAAGAACAATGCGAGCCCTTATCGACCAAGGGTCACAAATTTCGCTAATCACCGAAAATGCAGCGCAACAGCTAGGGTTGCCCCGGCAGAAATGTAAGGGAGTTATTACAGGCGTCGGCATGAATGACAAGACATGCAAGGGGATGCTGAGCATTCAATGTACCTCATTGGATAACACTTATACGTTTAGCACGGAAGTTCTCATAATGAAGAATCTAACAAGAAACCTGCCGAACACGACATTCTCTAGGCCATCATGGGCATTTTTAGAACAAATTGATTTAGCTGACCCACAGTTCTATATAAGCAACCCAATTGACATATTATTGGGTGCAGATATATACGCTAAAATTATCATGAATAATGTGCATCGAGAGGATTCAAGTAATTATATTGCCCAAGAAACACGCATTGGGTGGATTTTGTTCGGCGAAGTACCAAGTCTACAATGTAACATAGTCCTTAACAATATTCAAGACATTCAACGTTTTTGGGAGATAGAAGATATACATGAAGACGTCCAAACAAACAGTGTTATTAATGACTTCAACATGGGAGCTGTTATAGCAAGTAACATGATGTACAATTTGAAGTGCATACAAAATATGCTATTAGATACCGTCACGGATATTTATAATGGTCGTTTCAACTTACACTTGATAACACCTGAACAACTCATCGACGAGCTAAGCACTATTTCTAGCAAGTTACCGAAGGACGTCTCTCTACCGATTGACAACATACACTCGGACCTTAGGAAGATATACGATCTTCTAGAAATAAAAACAAGACTTCTGGAAGACATTATCATTTTTGAAATGAAAATACCTCTTATCAGTCGAGATTCATATGAGATTTTCAAAATAATTCCTATCCCTAAAACAACAGGAAGAAATGACATGGTCAGCATCCTCTCAGTATCTAAGTACATCTCCATAAACATGAAGAAAGATACCTACATTGACATGTCGGAAGAAGACCTAAGATCGTGCACAACCGTTTCCGAAGTATATTACTGCCACATCCTCAGACCCATTTACCAAATCAAAGGGGACAAAAACTTCTGTGAAACAGAAAATTCGGACTGTAAAACTATTTTAAGTTCGTGTAAAGATAATTGGCAAGAAACCTACACGCTGAATAGTTATTTCTACTTTTGTTGTGATAAGTGTCAAGTTCGAACCATATGCGGCGATCAAGTTACCGCACACCAGCTGACACAATCCGGACTAATTAACCTAGGTCAAGGATGCATTCTCAAGACAAGCAACTTTACGTTGTATTCCCACAAGCCTTACTCAAGTGAACTCGAGATCAAACCAGACCTGTATGCACCAGTGATTGCCCCTATCAACCACATCATAAATATCAGCATACCTAAACTAGTTTTGGATAACAAAACTGAAGATTTAGAACAAGAAATCGGTGAAGTAGACAAAAGGATACAGTCTTTGAAAAAGGCTGGAGTGATGTTACCTGATGACCTATCCAATCACGATATTCATCACTACGTTATGATCTACACTTTGTATGGAGTAGGGTGCATCGCAATCATAATAATTATAACTCGCCGCACAAGATGTAGGTGGCGAGTTCCATCATCACCGTCTCCGTCAGTCGCTGAGGAATCAAGAACATTGCCGGCCGCGCCGCCCCGCAGCAGCGAAACAAGTGGACACTTGGACCGCGTGCGCGTCCATCATCCCCGCAACCCTCGCGTACATATAGGAACGTCCCCCTAGATTCAAAAAACTAATTTTTATAACTTGTTTGCATTTTCAAGTATTTTAAAATTATTTTTGTAAATAAAGTTCCTCCTCATCCTGCCTATCTCGTCCGGGAATATGTATGATTACATAGCATTTTATTAATTCGTTAGCATAAGCATTTATAGTTATTGTAATGTGAATATCATTGAAATATAATTGAGTACACATTCGGCCGTTTTACTGTAAACACCTTGGTAATAAGCCATTATTATTTTATCAAGACGTCAGCAAGAACAGTTTGTCTTCCATCGAAACAATCAAGTGTTTTATCAAGCAAGAGCCCCTACATATTTGTATCTCGCTGAATTATCAAAAATAATTACATTATATTATTTTCGTATCAAGACTTTTTTATTATTTTACAATCAACCAACCCACGTTCACGTTCACTGCACTTACTTTAACCCCTTATCTCAATACCCAGCCAACGAAATTAAAATAAATCGTAATTCTTAATCGCAAGACTGGTGCCATAATACGAAAAGATCTTAACCCACTTAATAACTACCTCCTAAATGCAGTTCCTAAAACTACAGCGATATTAAATTAAACCCAGAAACGTAATATCCTTTTAATGGGATTATTCGAGGTAGAATTAATATCTTGCAAATGAGCTGGCCACGGAGTGAGTATAAATATTCAGGTACCGATTAAAGGGTTAATGTTTTAGATTCCGTGAAGAGTTGAGCTTTGGTTGGTTGAGCATTAAGGAGTTTGTATATTACTGACTGACTTCACTCCAACTCGACTCTCAGTAAAATATAAAAAATGTGATATTTTTGTCGTAATCATAGGGTAGAAATTAAACATTACTTGTCAGAAGTGTATACCATCATCATTGTTTATTTAAGTAGCCTTTAACGAATGTTGGGGTCGATTTTCAATACAACCGAAAGTTGGATTCCAGTATTTAACATAGTACTTCTAATGCCCAGTTAGTATTGGATGATACTATACCACAGATTTTCGGGCCACAGACAACACAAATAACTGCTAATTGCTAATTAATAATGATTTAAAGGACTAATCTAAAACACGGAGGGATACTAGGAATGGAATGGATGGTAATCGTCCTTGGACCAATCTTGTCGTCAAGTGCTACTAATCTTTGAAGATCAATCCAGTTTATAGTAGTTTTCACAATAAGATCCTTGTGTATCATAATAAACTCCACTTGGGTCCAGTCGTCGTACGTTTCTTATGGTTAATGTTTGAATTCCACCATAAGAGATACGATTATAAAAGTCATATTTGAAAGCTTGACTTTGAGTTGAGTCTGAGTCGAGACTGTACAATATGCAAAGTCCTTAAGCCCGATTCTTGGAAGCCTAGTAAAGTCTTTCAATATTAGCCTTTTCTCAACTAGGTTGCGGTCGGATTTCAAGTCTGAATAATATTTCACGAAGATATTGGCCACCTGATTTCAATAACTGAGTTCACTGACTTACTCTGGGTGGTATTGTTTTAAAGATAGGATTAGTTAACAAAATTATTTCGAACGTATAATTTAAGTGATTGTTTGGATAATTAGATTGGTTCAAAAACAGAATTGATGAACATTTTAACAGATTGATATTAAAATGCACATTTAAGAAATTTTATGGTTTGTCCCCACTTACATAGAACTTAAATAAACTGGCGAAATGAGGATGTACCATCATATACACCATTGTCTAGCTCAACTTGGCTAAGAGGCGTGATGTTGTGATAATTATAATTATTATGTATTAAAACCCTTTTACTTTTGAACTATACGGCACTGCAATATTAGTATGAGTAAATAAAAGAATGCTGTTGAATTTTCAACGCTCCGGTTACTATTGAAAGTTGAAGCTTCTCTACAGTATCAGTAAAGACAATCTTAAAGACGTAGGTACATAACCCAAGAAAAAATAATTCATTGGAAGCTTCATTCCATTTGTTCGGGCCACTATCAGTGAAATACCTAAATACGAGTATAAAAAAATAGTAGGTGCTTTCAAATACCTCGCAATTCGCATTTACAAATAACTTAAGTCACTATATTACTGGGTACTCAAATATTACCCAGAAAATCATCATCATCATCATCATCAGCCGGAAGACGTCCACTGCTGAACATAGGCCTCCCCTTTAGACCGCCACGTCGAACGCAATTCGCCACTTGCATCCAGACAATACAAATCTTGAACTCAATCTTCTAAAAATAAATATCTCAATCAGCAGACATTTTGTCCGGTTTCCCTCAGTCACTAACCCAATTTTTCTTTGTTTTACCAACTTTTTATTACCTTCTCTTTAGGTAATTCTAAAAACGACATTGCTAAGCCGAAATTTTAAAACTCGTTGAGACCTCTCTAAAAAGTCTAAATAGCACGCATTAAAATTAATGAAAGGCGCCTCAAAAAAAGGTTCTAATGAATGAAATAGTCAATTTATCACGCTGAAAATTCAGTCCATTTTCAGGTTTCGGGTTTTACAAAAAAAATGATCAAATTGTTGCGTAGTCTGGTGACCCGTGACCTAGTCCTCAAAATGAGTTTTTAGTTTAAAATATATTTTTGTCTGTTTTATTTAACAGCTATTTTATTAAATGGCTTTGTACGGTTTAAAACTGATTCAGTATTCTTCTGTGTTTGTTTTTCAATATATGTTTGTACTTTATGTATATTTTTAATTATAAAACGATTATATACGGCACGGTTGGTCAGTGGTTGAGTAATTGACTGCTGATCCCCGTACGGAACAAATATTTTTATGACCAACAAGTATTTGTTCCGGGTCTGAGTGTTTGTGTATATGAGTTTCTATGTTTGTAAATGCACCCGACTCAGGTGAAATTCTTTAAATGGGGCAACGCATATTAGAAAAAATAAAATCCTAGTAGAAATCGAAAAATGTCCACGGTTGAATTTATAACGGGCCGCCTCCAAGCGTCGCCATTTTCCGTTATCCTAACATTTTTACATCTTTAGATTCCTGTTGAATTTTAGGTCCTAGGTCCACCTTGTCGAATATCATTTACTAGCCATTTGATGATTGTGCCACGCTAAAAAAGGAGGCCCATGTTGTGTAAAGTTAGGTTTTTCTCGGTTGATTTATAATCATCAAATTTTAATATTTAAGAGGATCGTCTACCGAGCGCTCGTCCATACTAAAAGAGAAAACGTTTTCCTACCCCTAAATGTTATTCTATCTCAATGATTTTTTAGAATGCTTCTGACACAGTAAAAAACTAGGTTTATAGGTTTTCTTTTTTTCAAAAGTAACTCTTAGGCGCCTGTAACTTTCAAACTATTATAAATTTTGAAAAAAAGAAAACCTATAAACCTAGTTTTTTACTGTGTAGGAAGCATTCTAAAAAATAATTGAGATAGGATAACATTTAGGGGTAGGAAAACGTCTTCTCTTTTAGTATGGACGAGCGCTCGGTAGACGATCCTGTTAAGTCGATCCTCCCGCCCTGGATGGTGACAGCATCTTACTGGGTCAGACTCTTTCTAATTAAAAGTCTGTATTGCTACTTTCTGAAACGTAAAGGTTTATCATACTCGTCTACTATTCTTTTCGGATTAATTTCGTCGCAGGATCCAAGGCAGGTAAAATCCATTCTCCGAGACACGTCGAGCATTGTCTCGGCGCTTTTCTTGTGGTTGCCGCTGTTGATTCTGGCTTTCAGGAGATGCAGTGGTTTGGGAATTGGTGCGGTGGGTTTGTCCAAAACACACAGTGTTGCGACCGCAATATTGGTTACGCTTAAGATACCCATTCTGATAAATTGATATTAAATTCTTATGTTCAGTCTGTTCTAAAATGAACTCAAGACATAAACCTGAGCTTCACTTTTGTTCCTCATTTTTATACTTCAATACTTAGTACTAAACTTGAGCAAACTTAGAAGAAATCCTCCAACTTTGAGCCTCACTTCGAAGGCTTTTTACCGAGCAGTATAAATATCAAATGTCCTCTTCTCCTGTACTCTAAGTCCAGTAAAATAAAGTCGAGTACCAAAGTTTTTGTACTTTAAAAAGCGTCCATGGAACACCTTTCAATGTGCTACAAGATATCGGGCGAAGTTTAAGACAACTTTAACTTGTCTCAAACAAGTTTTATAGTGATGTCCGAGTTTAAGTCGATAAAAAATTGTGCACTTAGCTGCAATTTTGTAGTTGCTAATTGGGCGGGTCATTCAAGGTGTTACTGAAAAAGTAATGCCTAGTAGCCTGTAGTCCAGTGTAATGAAAATGAATATAAGAATTTTCGTATTGAAATATCGCATGGGTCAGTTGACAAAGAGACCTGACGTTACTCAAAATATGAAAAAAGCATTTCGTGTAGTAAATAAAGTAGAATTTTGAGTCGCTCTATTGAAATATGCGAACAACGGCGTGGATGGACCTTATTTGAAAACTAAACACAGATGGCTAGGTATTATTGTATCATTTATGCGTCAAAATATTAGATATAATTCCTTTTTACTATTCTTTTATTTATTATTTTTGTTATATATAGCCGTAACTCACATTAGTAACCAATAACAACATTATTGTGTGTATTTTATTAATACCTATTACCTACATTTCACATAAACGTGAAAAATATCGTTATCAAACCGAAAATATTTAAATAACCTTGACACGGTTAACTGAACATCGATAACATTCTTATCGACACTCCCGCCTCACTGGCAGTGCAAATAGAAAAAGATAACACAGAATAGTGGCAGAGACATTTTAATGGAATTCCACTTCTGTTCTCTTCACAAACATCGCGAATAGAACAATTTATCTTAGCCCTCCGTATTTTATAGTCTTCAGATATTATGTCAGGGTTGAAAGAGTTATTATAATCATATTTCTTTTAGTTTGAAAATATTGTTCTGATCTTCTTGAAAGATACTTCTTATCTAGGAGAACGTATTTTAATGGTCAGCTAATATTTTAAATACTTTCCGTCTTACCACAAAAAATTAAACACTCGTTAAACACTTGTCTAAAAAAATTGACAACGTCAAAACGACATTTCTCCTTGATATAAGGGTCGTTATGCAGTTACACTTTTTTTAGACAAGCGTTCAACGGGTGTTTATCTTTTTGTGGTAAGGCGGTTTGTTTTAAAACCAGGAACTAAAGAACTACCCATTCTTGTTAAAGCAATCCTGAATGTGCTGATAGACTTGAGTAGGTATTCAAAAAATCTAACAAAATCATCAAAATTAAACTTCTATTTCCCGACATGATTGATGATAAATATCACTTGTCTTTAACACTGGCGATCAACAGCTGTTAAATTCGACAATTTAATTTATTCTCAGAGTAGACGGAGGGGACTCCTTTGTTATAATGTTGTGATGGCATAATACCGGGGATTTTGGAAAAGGGTAACGGACTTTTTGTAATAGACGGTAGACGGTATGTTTTGCTCATTTGCAAATATTCCTTTTTAAGTATGAAACTTATCGAAGTTGTTATATAGTAAGGTAGGCAGGGCCTGATTTACCCTTAGGCTAATTAGGCTACAGCCTAGGGCGCGAGGATCGGGGGGGCGCTGAAATCTTGTCTATGATGATGCCTCTTTTCTTTTTTTTTAAATACGTTATTTTTATTTTTTCTCTAGAGTAAATATTAAAAAAAAATACTCGAGTCGAAGCAACTTCACGCACTAGATGACCACGCTCATGGTCAATAGCATTGGCAACTATGTAAGTTGTCTATAGAAACTAAGCCAATATAAGTCATGCGGTCAAACACGACATAGATTTGGTTTTCTACTTGGTAGCCTGGTCACTTGTCATGATTTGGTCTTATAATGCGTGAGGTAGATGCCTTTATGTACGGTCAGCTTAAAAAATGGTTTGCAACCCTAAGGTTGAATGTCATCGGGCACGCCGCAATCGCGGCGGTAAGACCCCTCTTTGAGAATGAGGAGTGGCTGGAAAGGCGTCACGCCGTCCTGACTTACCACATTTTTTTTTCGTGGTAAAATCATCAATGGTCAGGCAGCAAGTTGCCCTTAACTCGCCGTCCGCATGCCCGCGCCTACGGTGGCCGGAGATCGTCTCGCGACATCGGTCGCTGTGGGCGTCTACCACTGCGTCTAGGGCGGAGGGAGGACGGTATCCTCTCTCTCTCGCGGCCCGCCTCCTCCTTCGCGAGCATGACTGCTTCGCAGAAGGAGGCGACCGCTTCCCACTCCGTCTCGCCCCGCAGCATGGCCGCGACCATCAACGACGATATAATACTAGACTCCTAATAACAGGCGACCGATGTCTGCCAATACATTAGGCAAAAAAGTCTGATATCCGTCTCATTTCAACCAATCCTGTGAGCCGTAAACATACGTTGAGACAGAACAGACCTTGAGTTAGCCAATCACAACGCAGTACCCCGCCCCCCTCGCTTACGTAGTACCTCAGCGAGTTGGCAGAATAGTTTTGTTCATTAGATCGTGCAATGCGTAGTCTAGTATTATATCGTCGTTGACCGCGACCAATGCCGGGCGCGAGAGGTCTCCGCCTATCGCCTGCGTGAGGACACGGCGGTGCTCCGCCCAAGCAGGGCAGTCCTGCATCGTATGCTCCACCGTGTCCTCTGGGTGGTCTGACCTACCACATGACGCAGGTACTCACCGGACACGGAAGTTTCAGGAGGTACTGTGTCTGATAAGGAGGGAGGAAACGCCTGGTTATCACTGCTGCGAGGATCGCCCTGAGGACACGGTGGAGCATATGGTGCAGGACTGCCACGCTTGGCCAGAGCACCGCCGTGTCCTCACGACGGCGATAGGCGGAGACCTCTCGCGCCCGGCATTGGTCGAAGCCATGCTGCGGGGCGAGACGGGGTGGGAAGCGGTCGCCTCCTTCTGCGAAGCAGTCATGCTGTGCATGGAGGAGGCGGGCTGCGTGAGGGAGAGGATAGCGTCCTCCCTCCACCCAAGCCGCAGTGGTAGACGCCCACGGTGACGGACGTCGGCAGACCTACTTATAAAATTCTCCGGCCTCCCCGTAGGCGCGGGCATGAGGGCGGCGAGTAAAGGGCAACTCGCTGTCCGACTATGGACCATGCCCGGGTCGACGGCGCGTTGCCATGTGTTCCACGCGCGCCTCAAATAATGTCAGCATTGTTTCGAACCGCCCTCTAGAGGGCTAAAGCCTGCCGGGGTCGTGGGACTTATCTCATTACCGTGACCCAGAACGTAAAGGGCTATTGAAGGACACCGTGGATTTTAGTCAGTACGAGTCTGACAGTCCCTCCCGCCCTGCCTTGGCTGGGAGGACTCGTTTGATGATTTTACCACTATGGGAAAAAAAAAGTTGAATGTCATGCAGATAAAAAAATACGTTTATTTCGGTTGCAGATCGATCTTAAAGATTTTATAGGTAGTATCTGATAGTGAACCATGACCATCTTAAAATTTTCACACTACTATTTACTCAGTTACGAGTACTACATACTTTTTAGGCCGTCCTCCGTAACACTCCAGGCGGGGGGCGCGTCTTCCTAATTAGCCTAGGGCGGTCAGAACCCTTAATCAGTCGCTGAAGGTAGGATTTATCCTAAATACAGATAATATATCTTTATAGATATCTTCAGTAATCTACGACGGGTTGAATAATATTTAGACAAAAAAGTACCAATTTTTATACCTAGTTCAAAAATAACTTTTGTCTACTTATGCAACTATTATAAAGCTGAAGAGTTTGTTTGGTTGAACGCGCTAATCTCAGATATTATTTCGATTTGAAAAAATAATAAAAAAAAAAAATTGTGTTCGATGGTCCATCTATCATGGAAAGGAAAGTTTGGCAATTTTTAGTAGCGTTTTATAAACTTTAACTTAACTGTCATAAAACTTTTGTTTTTTTTATTTCATCGTGTCATCTTTCAGTTTAATAAAAGCTAATTTATTTCTTTACACCTAATTTATTTATTTCTTTGTAAAGAAATAAATTAGCTTTTTAAACTGAGAGGACATTCTTACAGTTCCGTATTAATTTAGTTAATGAGACATTTTCCCCTCATGAATATTCATACATTTTTGTAAGGCGCTTTTGGCGAATTTGTCGCTTTACGAGTAGCTATACTTATTACTTATTTTTGTTGTAGGAAAACAAATGCAGACTACAAACTTTCTATCTTGAATATTTGAGCAACGCTTTTTGACTTTTAATTTTTGCGTGGTAAAATCATCAAATGAGTTCTCCCACCCAGGGCACAGCGGGAGGGTGTCAGACTCGAACTGACTAAAATCCACGATGACCTTCAATAGCCCTTTACGTTCCGGGGTCACGGTAATTCGTCAGTCCCGCGACACCGGCAGGTTTTGGCCCTCTTAAGGCCGGTGGACGGCCCGTCATCCTAATGAACACAAAGCGCCGTCGACCCCGGCATGGTCCATGGTCGGACAGCAAGTCGCCCATTACTCGCCGCCCGCATGCCCGCACCTACGGTTGCCGGAAATCGTCGAAAATAATAGAAAATAAATAAATAATTTTATTGCTCAATGGTGTACAGATCTTTCGTCGTGCAAAAAAAAACCGCCGAATTGCATAGAAATAAATATGCAATAAGTTTGTCTATTCTTCGTAGAACAGAGAAAGAATATGTATTCCTGTTAAGTCTTTAAATATAAAGGGTTACAAAGACTAGTTCTATTTTTGAAAATCTAGGTTATTTGCAAAATTCAATATTTCAAAATAAAATTCCAGCGCGAAATCCAAAATGAAAACAAGCCATTATTTTACTTATCACTTCGATAATGGGTTTTGTTATCCAAGATAAGAGTAGAAACTTTGTAAAAGTAGCTTTTAGTACCATGTTTTCAATGTTCATTTTTGCTTTGATGAATAAACAAAAATTTTTACTTAAATCTTTATTTGGACATTAGGGTTACGGCCTATTTTTTCTTTCTTAACTCCAGATTTTTAGTCATAAAGATGAATATTTGGTTTTGAGAATTTTATCGAACACTAGTTTATAAACGCGGCTTCGCCCGGTTTCGGAAGTTGTATCCCGGGATCGAATTGCCAAAGTTTTAAAATATTCATTTGGTTATCTGTCTAGTCGGCACCCTTGGCGCTGGTGCTAAGCGACCGACTTTCTTGCGCTGCGTGTTGCGCATTTGATTCTCATACGGAACATAAGTTTGCATGACCCACAAGTAGTTTTTCTGGGCATGGCTTTGATAATTAAATTACAGTTTATAATATGTTTGTAAATGCACCCACGATACAGGAGAAATTCCTAGTGTAGGGCAATGTTTATATAATTGTGTGTGCATTTACAAAATGCACACATGATACAAGAGGAATTCATCATTTGCCCAGCCTTTTCCCAACTATATTGGGGTTGGCTTCCAGCCAATTCAGACGAATATCAGTGTTTTACATGGAGCGGCTGCCTATTAGTGTCTATCGATACAAGAAGACGTCACAAGTTGACGGCACAGTTAGCGCAGTGACATAAGCGATTGGACTGCAGCGCTGCGGGTCTCGGGTTCGATTCCTGCACGGAGCAAATATTTGTATGATCTGCAAGTAGTTGACCTGGGTCTGGGTGTTTGTGTACGTGAGTTTCTATGTTTGTTTTAAACGCACCCACGATACAGGAGAAATTCCTAGAGTGTGGCAACGTTTTTTTTTGTTTTTAGAAAAAAGTTGTTTCGAAACGTGATATAATAGTTTAGAGAATTTAGAAGTATTGAAATTTAGCTTTCACATCAATAATTTCTTTCAAGAGAACCTGTTTTAAACATCTTTTATCCGACCGAACTAACTTGTAGTTTTATACTTTGTAGAAAAGAAAAACAATATTTTTGTAAAAAAAATCTGAAACTAGGTCAGAGAGGCCAACTGCAAAGAAAGAAAGAAACTTCATCGCAGTAAGAAACCAACTTATCCGAGCATTGTAATCATTTGGATAAAATGTGAACTTCTACGAATAACAATGCGGGTTTAAACCACAAAATTATCTGGCTCTGTTAGAGCACCTGCGGCCCGTAACCCTCATATTTTTGGGCAAACATGTAGTCTTGTAGTTCTGTAGTAAGTATTAGATGAGCTATAGGTAGTAGATATTATTTTATATTACTAGGTGCCAACACTCCGCACGCGATTTCGTCCGCTCTTTCGTCAGTGACAGCTACTGTCACCTGTCTAATCTGACAGAGCCGTCTTGTCAAAATTTTGTTGCGTCAACTGTCTTCTTAATCACACTGTCAATGTCACTCTTGGCAGAGTGGTCGTGGTCATCACATCAGGGGTGCTCGTTTCACAATTCGCCGCCATTCTTCTTGATACCCCTAATACTTTTAGTAACGAAGTTTCATACAAACTAGCAACCTTAAAAACAACTTCTTATGGATCCAATTCGCAGAATCCCGTGTTAGTGAGCGTCTACATCTTAAAACCAGCTAGTAAAATTTGAAACTCCTAGCACCTATAATTTCTGATATAATTATTTTAAGGCCTAACAACTACTGACATTGGTATGATAGAAGTATTGTAAAAATTTTTTTTTATAGTGGTAAAATCATCCAATGTGTCCTGAGAGGTCAACAAGTCTCATGACTCTCAGACTTGTACCGACATAAAATCCACGTTGATCCTTCAATAGCCCTTTATGTTCTAGGGTCACGGTTATCTGATAAGACAATCCCGCGACCCAGTATTGTAACTATGCAGCCCCCATTTTCCTTTCTTGGTCCCACTCGCCAATTTGCGTCTAGAACGTTGCACGACTAGAACCATTGTCCCTCAGTCATCGCGTTGGTTAGAAGTGTTTGGTGATGATACAGTGTCGATAAAGATGCAATTTTATATTTTGTTTGGCCCAAAATTCAGCTACGCGAACCCCGCTCACTGATGATAAGGTTGTCAAGTGTAAAGATGACAGGACTTGCGGTGCAGGAGAGAAGGTGGACCGTTGTTTGTGGAGACACGCTGCTAATACATTTGAGGTCTGAGACGTCCCTGAAATCCCACCTGTAGATGTCATCTTTGCCACGGCCGACTTGAGTTCGCAGTCTATAAAGAATATTCCAAGTTGTCCACGGCAACGCGCAACTAGGAGGAAGGCTCCCAGAAGGCTCGATTAAGCCGTCAAGTAGTCTGAGCTGTTCCCGCCAAACCTCAAATCTTGTTGTTGACGCGTTTCTACCAGCTGAACTAGCCGAACTGACATACCTAAAAAAACTGAAGAAGACGATAAGTTTGTTAAACCGGCAGATTTTTTTAAGTAAAATACCTTTTGGTAATTAAATTACATCTGCTGAAATAAAGTCAATTCATATTTAGGTTTGGAAATGTTTACTGACAACAAATTAATGATGACTATTGATTTAGAGCAGCAAATAATAAACAAAAAAAAATTGTTGAATTATTAATGAGTACCTACATCGGCAACATGATATTGTGTTACCTCTACTCAAGACATTTTCAAACAGTAAAAAAAAATGCATTGCTGGTCTTTACCGTCGTCATTCCAGAATTTATCTGAATTTAAAAACTTAATTCCTTTTTCATCATTATCATCATCATCAGCCTATAATGTTCCCACTGCTGTGACACAGGCCTCCTCTCTGTGAGAGGGAGTGGGCCATAATGGATTATGGCCCACTCCCTCTCACGCGGGCCCAGTGTGGGTTGGTTTTGCTTTTTTCCTTTTTACAAGCTTTTATTTAGTTTCACCAGTCCCATCGTCGTCTCTAAAAAAATCTTGCAAGTCAAATTTGATCCACTTCCCGGTTTCCGATTGAGCTGAAATTTTGCTCGTGGATGTACATCGTGTGACAATGCAATATTATGATGACATGGAGCTGAAACGTAGTAAGGAAACCCATCGAGTTTAGATTTGTTTGATTCTTGACGAATACTTTGTCTATCGTAAGTATTTTTTTTTTACAATAAAAGCTTGTTTTTAAAAAGAACACAGTCTTTTATATGGCTAACTTGTTAAAGTTATTATTCAAATTATTTGAATGTTATTTTCTTCTGGAATTTCAACGACATCTTTTCGCATCACTACTTAAGCTACATCTCGCGTGCCATAGGCGACACTTAATGGCCCGCCACTTCGCTCGTTTTCTTCACCACGTTATTTTACCATCGTGTCAAGGGTTCTTTTGCATTCATACATTTGCTGTTCAAAATGTTGAATTTTTCATCTGATCTTTTGATACTGTTCGTGTATTATTTTGTAGTTTTGATGAACTTTTTATTTCATAGTTGCACTTGAAAACCAAGTTGATTTTAGCGAACTTGGCCAATTTCTAACTGATAAAATTTTCCAAATCGAACATTGAACTTTCTTATTTATTTATTTATTTAAAAAACTCTTATACTAACATTACAGGTTACACACCTAATACGTTAGCAAAGACTATATTACAAACATTATAATTATTACTAATAATTATTAATATCATTATATTATGTAAGTATTAACAAATTACACAATTAAAATTTAAAAAGCAAAACAATAAAAGAAACAATAAACAATAAAAGAAACAATAACATAAAATAAACAATAGGTAACATAAAATTACATTAATTGGTGCTCTCGTAACATATTATATTTAAACTTACTTCTTATTTTGTGATACCGTTCAAAATCTATTAAAGACATTTCGTCGGCCTAATTCGTTAACCTGCTAAGTGCATTTTTGCAAGGTTTACAGGACGAACAAAAAACTGAATAATATCTTTATTAGTTTAGCAATCAAAATTTTGAAAATCCCGTTGACTTCTATATTTTTTCTTGATATTTTAAAAACATAATATTTAAAAAAACCTAAACAGATTTTTCAAAAATGAGGAAAACGTTTATTTATCAGTTATTCGAGGTGAAATTTCAATTTGCTTGAGGACTTAGCAGTTTTTATCTTTTTGGTATGGTGTATAGATAATTGAATAGTGCAGTTAAACGAATTCAATTAGTAATCAAAATAATTATTTATTATTGAAAATTTACAAATCAGTCCCTCTTTAATAGAAAACAGGGTTAAAATATCTAAACTAAACACTTATCGCATCGGTGTGAGGGGTTCGCATTGGGGCGGCGGCGGCGTTGGGAAAACGATGAAGTACTTGAGATTCGTCCTCGACAGCCCGTGGAACTTCAGGGAACACTTCCTGCGTTTGGCCCCAAAGCTAAACCGGGCAGCAACCGCCCTCAGGCGACTCCTGCTCAGTCTCAGCCGGCCAAACGCCTCCTACCAGAAGGTCATGGCTATGCGGATGATCCGAGGATACCGCACGATCGCCGGTGAATCAGCCAACCTCCTTGCCGGATGCTGCCTTAGGATCTGAATGCAACTGCTCTCCAACGCGTCTATGAGTGGCGCGTGGAGGCGCAGCGCCGCCTACGGCCCGCCGGGGCGAATCCCCGCTGCCTCGACTTCTCGAGGCGCGGCGGGAAGAGCTCCGGCGCGATCTCAGGGCAGTATGGAGGGAGCGACTGTCGCAACCGAGATCCGGGCACGCCGCAATCGCGACGGAGACCCCTCTTTGAAGAGTGGCTGGATAGGCGTCACGGCGGCGTCCTGACCTACCGCCTGACGCAGGTCCTCATCGGACACGGAAGTTGCAGGAGGTACCTGTGTCGGATAGGGAAGGAAGAAAGGCCTGGGTGTCACCACTGCGAGGATCACCCGGAGGACACGGTGGAGCATACCTACGGTGCAGGACTGCCCCGCTTGGGCAGAGCACCGCCGCGTTCCTCACGACGGCGATAGGATATTATGCGACCTCTCACGCCCGGCATTGCTCGAGGCTATGCTGCGGGGCGAGACGGAGTGGGAAGCGGTCAGCTCCTTCTGCGAAGCAGTTATGCTAGCGAAGGAGGAGGCGGGACGCGTAAAGGTGAGGACGTGGCTGCGTCCACCTCACAGCCCAGCCGCAGTGGTAGACGCCCACTGCGTTGGACGTCGTAAGACGATTTCCGGTCACCGTAGGTGCGGGCATGCGGGCTCCGAGTAATGGACGAGTCGCTGTCCGACCATCGACCATGTCCAAGTCGATGGCGCGTTGTGTTTCACACACGCCTCAAAGAGTGTCAGCACAATGACGTCCCCCTTAGAGGGCCAAAGCCTGCTGGTGTCGGGTCTTACGTATAAATCGTGACCCCGGAACGTAAAGGCTATTGAAGGACACCGTGGATTTTAGTCAGTACAAGTCTGACATTCCCTCCTGCCCTGTCTTGAGTGGGAGGACTCATTTGATGATTTTACCACGATTAAAAAATGGTAAACTCTTCATAAACAATCATTAATCGTTATAATATACGTTATTATAATGTGTTGTCTGTCTTGTAGTACGTGTTGTACTCCTAAGTATTTTACTATTATTAAAGACAGCTATTAAATATTGTTTTACTACTGCTACTGTATCACAATCAATTAATTATTATAACAATAAATTAAAATAAACAATTTTCCCAAACGGCACGTGAGTTTGGGAACGTTTTCAGTGCAAAACTGAGGCCGCAACAGGATTTAGCAGGTTTGCGTTGTGGAGAGTGGCTAGTGGTAAGAAAGCAGTTTTTCGTGCATAGCTTTTTACACCTTTTTAGGCTGAAATCGCTGCTATTTCTTAAATGCTAAGGTAGATATTAGGCTGAATTTTCTAACTGCATCAAAAAGTCAATTTTGCCAAAAATGGACTTAGCAGGTTAACGAATTAGGCCGACGATTTGACAAATGGGTTATGTTGACGTACTTTTTGCTTTTGGTAAAATCTTTATGTGAGTCGTCCCACCTAGACAGGATGGGAGGGACTGTCAGTTGTACTGACTAAACTCCACGCTGATACTTCAATAGCCATTTAGGTTCCAGGGTCACGGTTACATAATAAGACATTCCCGCGACCGCGTTGTATTTCCTCAGTTTAAAAGTCTTCAAAGTTTATTTTAAACATTATCATAAACATCATTAGAGGAAAAAAACCTCGTGATGAGCAATCCCCGTGAGCAATCACGATGTTTTGCCGGAGTTAGTGTAAACTTAACTGACGAGCTATATTGATTATACGTTTCTTACATGGCTCTACAGCCATGACAGTGGAGTTTCTTAAGGTAGCCTAATAAATTGCAACACCAGAGATCGCAACGTCTCACGCGAAAACGAAAGATCCACTAGAAACATGACAAACAACATCAATCTATTCTGATCAATACTTACACTTCACCTTTAACTAACGAATCCTAAGAACTGACAAAACCTAAATCTAATCGAACAAAGAATACAAATCAGAAATAACAAAAACCCACTACCCTAGTTTCACAACTAAACAACAACAATACAAATACAAATGAAAATAACCATCAAATAGAAAAAAAAGCACAAACAAACACGGTACTTCAATTTGTAACTATGACCTAAGCTCAAACAGTGTGGTAGAGTACTTTGCGGAACTTCGTGGTCCCATAGTAATGACACAGAATCTATGAGACAGAAGGCCAACTGTGAAACTAGTAGGTACTGGCGCACACACGGCAACAGACGAATACGTACGAGAATCTCCAACAAATGATAGATACCGAAAGCGTATTTTTGGACGTAACAGGAATAGTTTAGAGTTCCTTTTCCGAATTTGGTGTGGACGCTTCTAATTACATAGCCGATCGGTTGTTTTCATACTTTGCATTGTTAAAATTAGTAGTGTAATTGCATTATAGTTGTCTGATTATGGCGATTGGAACATTTAGACAGAAAGTGATACGACATGATCAGAAGATATACTATTATAATATCTTCTGATCTTGTAGACCTTCATAACAAACATTATACTACGACGTCACATCCTTCAGATTTATTTTGATTCACTTGGTAGTCCACTTTCTAATGTACTAGGCATCGCACAATTTTTAGAGCTAAAAAAAAAATATATTAAAAAGAGGTAAATTGACTATGACGTAGTACCTTCTCCCACTGTTACCTGCGCCCGCGCCGCCATTACTCTTGTCATTCGCTTTTTTTGTGCGGGCATCGCAACACCTTAAATATTTTGTGTACAATTCGCGTGTGATTTAGTGAAAACTGTGGTTCCTGGTTTACAAAAATGGGCAAAAGAAAACACGGAGATAAGGAATCGCGTATTCGGAAGAAGATAAGACGATTACAAAAGCAACTTAACCATTTTTCGGAAACGAGCGAAGGTGAGTCATACTTGTTTACATATCTAAAAACTTCTCTAATAACCTTTACGCACTATTCATGCGCCTACCGATAATCATATTCGTTACCAGATGTTTTTAAAAAAGAAAAAACTCGCTATTAAGATTGAAATACCGTCAATAAGTATTTTATGTGATTGTTTTTTTTTTTTTTGTGCTTGTATTTTATCTTTTAAGGTACCTAGTTAACGTTATGATATACGTTAATGATTGTAATATAGTATAAACTGTATTACCATTTCTTTCTTCACACTATTCTTCGCGATGCGATCGCGAATGATGGATTTTTCGCTGCTACCTTTCCGCTGTTTTTCTTTGCGATCCTATCGCAACAGATAACTATGGTATTCTATGAGGTGCTAAGCTGTTATTCTCCATGACGTGATCATGGCTGATAACCATACAGTCTCGTGTTGTAACGTGATTATAACCAATGACTCAAAAATCCACAATTGCTTTTGCAGTTTATGTAAGTACGACTGTTTCGTGCATTTTAAAAAACAACGTTTGCGTTGTTTTTTGCAGACTCTGAACCCTGGGCATTATCACCAGGCGACTCACGACCATTGTCGCCAACCACCTCACAGCCGTATGAACAAACTCGGCTTGATCTATCGGAGTCTGACGATCCGGATGTGCCAACACGACTTATCAGGTCCGCAGTAGCTCCTGGTTTTTTGACAGAAAATTCGAACAGGGCCTCCCCTTTCGAGGAGGATAAAGAGCATGAACCACCAATTGGTGTCCCAATACCACTCGCAGAGTCAGGTCCCAGCACTAGTAAAGATACTGCTACTGCGATTCAAGAATCCCTACCTCAAGAAATATTAGAAGCGCTCGGCGAATTAAAGGGAAAGGACGAAGTCTTCGGGCCACCAATTCCTGACGAGATTGCTAAACGTTGGGGGTGTATCCTAGTGGAGGGCCTGACGAGAGAACAGAAACAAGAAGGCTTGGAAAAGTCACTAGTGCCAGAAAACTTCAAGCTTGCCAAAGCACCTCTGTTAAATCCGGAAATCATCCCGGTTCTGAGTGACCCTGTAAAAAATAGAGACAAATTACTAGAAAAGGCACAAAACCACCTCGGTTATGGAATCGCAGGCTTAACTAATTTGGCATGCTCCATTATCGATGGGGATACAGACAAAATAGAACTGCTCAGGAAAATATCTGATATTAATAAAGTACTACTGGATCTACATTACGAAAACACGAAAACAAGACGAAAACTGGTGATTACATCCCTAGACAAAAAATTCGCACAGCTCATTACCGATGTAAAAAGGGACACTTACCTTTTTGGAGCCAATCTAGGAGAAAAAATAAAGGCATCAAAAACCGCCGAAAGATCTGGTCTTCAGATAAAACGAAGTGACCCTGCACCAACAACCCGGAGATACACGCAGCAGGGAAACTGGCGAGGCCCACCCCGATCTCAAGGTCAACAGGCACGCAGACAGGGTGGGCAGAGACCTCGCTTCCATGTTCAAACGAACAAACGGACAACGTCAGCTGCCAATCGCCAGATATCGTCATCGAAGACCAACTTCAGGGCACAAAGATCGTAAACGAGGTAACTATACCCCATGCTGGTAGACTAAGCTACTTTTTTGATAACTGGTGTAATATAACCGATGATCCTGCCGTTTTAGGTTATATAAAGGGTTTTAAAATTCCCTTTACAAACCCAGTTGTTCAAACAGTTATACCCAAAAATCAAAATTTTAGTAATACCGAAATTAATAATATTAAAATAGAGATATCAAAATTACAGTCTTCCGGTGCTGTCATTAAGCGTGCTGCAGTGACTGACCAATTTTTATCAAAAATATTTCTGGCCAACAAAAGTGACGGCTCATTCCGATTTATCCTTAATTTAAAGAACTTAAATAAATTTATTACAACACAACATTTTAAAATGGAGGATATAAGAACGGTTACAAAATTAATTACAAAAAATTGCTATATGGCTACTATAGACCTAAAAGAAGCATATTTTTTAATAAAAATCGAAGAAACAAGTAAAAAGTATTTACGATTCATGTTCGAAGGCGACATTTTCGAATTTCAGTGTTTACCGTTCGGCTTGTCCTTAGCACCGTGCATTTTCACTAAACTAATGAAACCAGTGATTGCTGTACTAAGAAATAGAGGTTTAATTTTGGCTATTTATTTAGATGATATTATTTGTATCGGTAATAATTATAAAGAATGCCTTAAGTGTGTTACCGACACAAAGGTATTGTTAGAACGTTTGGGTTTCGTCATAAATTTTGACAAAAGTAAATTAAAACCGAAACAATCTCAAACATTTCTTGGTTTTGAACTGCATTCACAAGATTATTGTTTAAAATTACCAAGAGAAAAACGTGTCAAAGTTCAAAAGTGTGTCGAAAATATTTCTAAACAAAAACTAATATCTATTAGAGATTTTGCCAAATTCCTTGGTATACTTTGTTCTGTATGTCCGGCAGTCTCCTACGGCTGGGTCTATACCAAACTATTTGAACGCGAAAAGTTCTTAGCTTTGAGAAACTCTGACAATGATTACGATAAAACCATGATCGTACCTATTAGTCTAAAACCAGACTTAATATGGTGGACAGTCAATGTAAGACATGCAAAAAATGTAATACGCAACGGACGCTATGAATTAGAAATATTTTCGGACGCTTCTCGGACAGGCTGGGGTATATTCTGTAATGGTGAAAGGACAAGTGGGTTCTGGAATAATACAGAAATTAATTATCACATAAATTTGTTAGAACTGAAAGCCGCCTTTAACGGACTTAAATGCTTTGCAAAACACCTACGCAATAAAGAGATATTGCTGCGCATAGACAATACAACAGCAATATCTTACATAAATAGGTATGGTGGAGTACAATATTTGGATCTAAATGAATTAGCTCGGGGGATCTGGCAATGGTGCGAAACTAGGCAATTACACGTATTTGCGTCATATATAAAATCCAAAGATAACGTTGAAGCTGATGAAGAATCGAGACGCCAAAACATCGATACCGAATGGTGTCTATCCTTGTTAGCCTATAATAAAGTCGTACATAAATTCGGTTGTCCTGAAATTGACTTATTTGCCACTAGCGTTAATGCCAAGTGTGGTAGGTATATCTCATGGAAACGAGACCCAGAAGCATTTAACATTGACGCGTTCACTGTAGATTGGGGTTCATTCTTTTTCTACTCGTTCCCTCCGTTTTCATTGATTTTAAGATGTCTAAGAAAAATAGTCAATGATAACGCTACAGGAATAATGGTGGTACCGCATTGGCCTAGTCAACCTTGGTACCCGCTTTTTTTGAAATTGTCACAAAGCGACCTTATTTACTTTGAACCTGATCCTAATCTACTACTGTCTCCTTTCAGAACCAGACACCCACTCTGGACACGACTTACCCTGGTGTCATGCCTATTATCAGGGAAGCTTATGCCAGACAAGACTTAACACCCGAAACTGTCGAAATTATGATTGCGTCCTTGGCAAAAAACTCTTTAAAACAATACAGCTGCGCCTATAAAAAATGGTGGCGTTTTTGTATCAATAATAATATAAGCTGTTATACCGTAAATATTCCACTAATACTAAAGTTCCTAACGGTGGAACTCGAGGAGGGGGCGAGCTATTCCACCCTTAATTCCATTCGCTCAGCTTTGGTTCTAATATTGGGCAGACAGTTAAGTGACGATGACCGGGTTTCCCGTTTCTTTAAGGGCGTATTTAAAAAGAATCCTGTTTTTCCTAAATATCAGGCAACTTGGGACCCAAATCTAGTCCTTGATTATATCTCAAGCTGGTATCCAAATGATAACTTACCACTAGAGAAACTGACTAAAAAGTTGGTAGCTCTTCTTGCGTTGTCGACTGCACAACGTGTGCAGACGCTATCATTAATTCGTTTGTGTAATATTAGAGCCAATAGCTCAAACTTTGAAATAATTATTACTGATGTTACTAAAACTTCAGCACCAGGGCGAAACACGCCACGATTAATCATACCTTTTTTCCCTCAGAAAGTAGAAATTTGCCCTGGAAAGACTTTGTCCTCATATTTAGAAGCAACTCAGAAGTTTAGACATTCTTCACAGACGGATAAACTCATACTAACTATTAAAAAACCTATACACAATGCGAGTGCCTCTTCTATTAGCCGCTGGATTAAACTGGTACTTACTGAAAGTGGGGTAGATACGACTATATTTTCCGCGCATAGTACGCGCCACGCATCTACTTCGGCGGCAAAAAGAAAAGGCATATCGATAGACCTTATTAAAAAATCAGCGGGTTGGTCCGGCAACTCGCTTACATTTGCAAAGTTCTACGATAGACCCCTTGTAAATAACGATGATGAGGATTTTGCAACGGCAATTTGTAACTGATCTGCCAAACAATCTTAGTGGAAAGATATTTAATTAATTATAGTCATAAGATAATTATGTAAAGCTACATTTGCTAAGTGATTAATAATGTTGTTGATTTGAAAAAATAACTGAAAGTTTCCATTACAATCCTCCGCGCCCCTCCTTCATGGATCACCTATTTCACTCCAGGTTCTAAACATCTACCAAGTGAATCAAAATAAATCTGAAGGATGTGACGTCGTAGTATAATTGATGGTTAAACGAACTTACCTTAAGTGATGTTCGACCATAATTATACGAGACGTCACATCCGAAAGATTTATTACCCACCCAAACCCTATGATTCTAAGATCAATCATCTTCCCCAAATTGTGTCGTGAAATAGGTTCTACCTCTCTGAAAACAATGACAAGAGTAATGGCGGCGCGGGCGCAGGTAACAGTGGGAGAAGGTACTACGTCATAGTCAATTTACCTCTTTTTAATATATTTTTTTTTTAGCTCTAAAAATTGTGCGATGCCTAGTACATTAGAAAGTGGACTACCAAGTGAATCAAAATAAATCTTTCGGATGTGACGTCTCGTATAATTATGGTCGAACATCACTTAAGGTAAGTTCGTTTAACCATCAATTATTTGCAAGATGTAGAATTAGTGTAATGTGAGATTCAATCAATTTTTTTTGGCGTTGTAGATGTCGTTATTGCAGTAGACTGTGATAGGTGTTTACTTTTTCACTCACTCTACTTAATGGGCCTTCTGTATCTGCAATATTCAGTGGTATCAAAAACAAATTGCAACTAGCAACGTTTACACAAGAAGTTTACTCATATGGTGCAGTTTTGGTGCCCTATTAATTATTGTTTGTAGAAATTATTTTGTAATAACTGTTCGTTAGTTATTGCTTATTTGATTTTGGTTATAACTAAAATTATTCGAGAGCGGGTTTAAATTTGGAGTTCGGTTAAAACATATTTTTGGTTTGAATGAGACAATTTTTCTGATATTTCGAGGGTATAGTGTTCAAACCCAATAAGTGTCGAAAATCAAAAATCGTTTTATTAGTACATCTTAATGCATTTTTGACGCTCTTTCCAGTGGTCTAATCCAATAAGTGGAATTCGCAGCAGAAAGAAAGTTACTTAACGTAATAACCCAATAAAGTCACCACGTTTGGCCAAAACTTAAAAACTGGTACCCTATAAAGCGTGTTATCTTGTAACATAATATTTTTATTTCACGCTTAAACCACTTAAAGCTTTTTATTGGTATTGAGTGTTCAACAATTTTAACTTAAATGACCCAACTGTTTAGAGGCAATAATCACTAATTGTATTTATCGGGTTTTATCTTTAAATACGTAGATTAAAAAAACAAACAAAACCAAAAGTTAAATCAAAACAAATGTATTTGTCGGGTTTTACTGTTCGATTATGTTTCAAAAGTAACAAGTTATGTTTAGTTATATTGTATCAGCCCTCATCGTCAACTAACTTTCTTGACACTTTGTTCGAAGAAGAACCCAATAAATCAATTGGACCTATGAACTTCTAGCATTACTGTTGTCAGTTTGCGAGGCGCATTTGCATCGCGCGTATTGGTATCGTAGTTCTTTTATTTAGTGCGATAATACTCTACTATACTAAAGCATAGTTCGGACTACGCTAGTATTTTTAACCAACTTCAATAAAAGTAGGTTTTCAGTTCGACCTGTATGTTTGTATGTATGTTTGTCCGTTGATTATATCGGGTTTGGCTGAAACAATTTTGATGCGGTTATCAGAAAAGGTGTTCGTTTCATTCTGGAGAAAGTAATATTATACTAGTATACACAAAAGGATATCCCGTGAAGTTGTCCGCATGGATCCGTTTTTGCTCAACTTGGATTGTAGATTTTCATAGTCGATTGTATGTTTGTCCACGATTACCAGAAAAGTGTTTGTGCCCTCTCATTATAATATATATCATAGCTTCTTTTTATAATCACACGTAATTCCTTATCCACATCTTCTTAAACAGCTGTTACGATTAGCTTAAACAATTTATTTATATTATTGCGTTGTAGGTTGTTCGTCTTGCAAAACACCACTCACTTATAACCTGTACTAAAGCAAAGTGCGAACGATTTTTGGGCAGAAGCGAGAATTTTAGCTACTAAATTACTCGCTAATCAACTAATCTACTAGCGTAGTCCAAACTAAGCTTAAGCGAGTGGAAAATCGTTTTTAAAGCAGCTAGAAAACAATTACAAAAGAGGACGTGAAGGAAACAATAGAGATTGATAGTTATAAAGTGTAACGGACATGTTTGTCATAATCAAAAATATATTTTAAATATGACATGTCAGAGAACCTTCGTAGCATTGATGTCTGTAAAATGGCCGATAATACACTAAAAACTAGAGCTAAATAAAATTCAAACCTGCCTTCAGTTATTGTTCAATTACCAAACGAAATAGAGCACTTACATTCCACTCAATTACCAATTAGCCTTTTTTTACGTGATAAAGTCATCAAATGAGTCCTCCCACCCCGGGCAGGCGAGAGGGACTGTCAGACTCGTACTGACTAAAATACGCGGTGTCCTTCAATCTCCGGCCTTTGGTGGCCGGAGATCGTCTGGCGACGTCCGTCGCCGTGGGCGTCCACCACTGCGGGTGGGGTGGAGGGAGGACATTGTCCTCTCCCTCACGCGGCTCGCCTCCTCCTTCGCGAGCATGACTGCTTCGCAGAAGGAGGCGACCGCTTCCCACTCCGTTTCGCCCCGCAGCATGGCCGCGACCAATGCCGGGCGCGAGAGGTCTCCGCCTATCGTCGCCGTGAGGACACGTCGGTGCTCTGCCCAAGCGGGGCAGTCTTGCACTGTATGCTTTACTGTGTCCTCCGGGCGATCCTCGCAGTGGTGACAACCGGGCGTTTCCTCCTTCCCTATCAGACACAGGTACCTCCCGAAACTTCCGCGTCCGGCGAGGACCTGCGTCATGGCGGTAGGTCTGGACGCCGTGACGCCTATCCTGCAACTCCTCAAAGAAGGGTCAAACATTTCTCAAAGTACATAATATGTTTAATTTCTCTAGATCTAAAACCCAATAAGTCGGTACCCTTTGTAACTTAATTTTTTATTATGACAAAATGGACTACCTCAGAAACTCAAAAGTACTTTTTTACACTAATTCAACGTATTTACTTTTACCAAAAGTACTCATTATAACGTCATTATTTGAATAACATAGGTATTTATGTCCTTAAAACTTAAATATTGAATATCTCAAAAGTGTCAATTTCGTACTTATTGGGTTTGAGCACTATACCCTCGATTTTTGGCGTTGTGTTTATCGGGAAGAAAAATAAGGAAAAAATCAGAATGATATTAAGGAATGGTACACACTTACTATATTATCATTATACACAAGCTTAGTAGTCAGTCTTATCAAAATTTAACATCTTTTCACGATCTAGCATCATTGACGTGACTATAATGATTGTTTCATCTTGGGGTCGGTCGAAATTTATTTTTTCTTGGTCTCGTTACGGCCCCAGTTCTCTTCAAAGAGACGTAGACTAGACCAATGACGTCACCCACCTCAACGTAAATACCCAACCTCAGCTAACACATTCAAATAGAATCCGACCATTTTAAAAATACATAATTCAGACCAGAATTAATTCCAACTACGCGAAGAATTTGAATGAAGTTACAGGTGGATGTTGCAAGAGAATTACAGTAGCTACCTGAACAAGTCTCATTTAAATTTCATATTGAAGTTGCATCCGCCTTTATTCCGAGTTTACCTGAGTTTGCCTGAGTTTGCAAAGGCGAAGTGACTTTCTTTTTACGAATTCCTTTGCATAATAATAAGCTTAGTAATACTTTGAGACGCGGATTAATTTGAAGCGGTAAATGCGTTAACTGTGTTTTGCTTTAATGTCTTAAATTCACTTTAATTACTTTCTTGGTGTCTCAGATTTTCTTTTGTTTTTTATTTCGGAGAATTTGGAATTTCTCTTTGTGATTGCAATTTTAGATTAAATTGCGTTTTGGGTATTTAGAATTTTTGGAAAGTTTTCAATAGAAATTCTTGGCAATTTTACTTTAAATATTTTAATTTTTTTAGCCCGTCACTCAGTGTCAGATTAATATTTAATTGAAAAACTATTTCAACTTTAATTATTAATACACACTTTATTAAAAAAAAAAAGTGTCTATCAGAGCTTTAATGAATTCGAAATAATTTGAAATGCTACTACTATCTACATAATAAAGGCTTAGGCAGAAATGGACCTATGCTAATCTGAGAAGAGAATGAGAGGGAGTGGGCCACTAACAACCACGCGAGCCTAGTGCGGGTTGAAACATCACACAAAAACTGGTACAGTATACGTAACTACTTCTGGTCTAAGGCTATTCTGTTGAAAAACCCAAAAACTCATTACCCAACCTAGCTACCGAACTGATGGAACCCAGGATCTTATTATCCTTCATTCATAATACAAAAATCCTCCAGGCTACTATTATTAGTGACATGACTCTGATGAAAAACACCAAAATACTGCTCTCAAATCCAAGACCTCATTAATCTACTGAGAAAACTGCCTTGAGTTTCCTCTGATCCCAAATTATAAAACGAAACAGGGCAAAATTACCATCCATTTCCATCTTCCAACCAAAACACTTGACTTACTTCCCTGACAAAAAGAAATTGTTCTCTTAAAACAACATGCAGCACAAAGCTAGCATTCGTCAAGTAAAACAAGACGTGTAATCCATTAAGCTTTGTATGTTTTGGAGAAGTTGGGGCAAGAAGCGAACTTCCGAGCAATTTGGCCGCGGGGACATAGAGGAGGTCTATTTGCAGAAGGTCAATTCTGAACAAGAATCGTCAACTGAAATGAAATAGCAGCCCACAACGGGCATGCGGACGACGGCTTTGGTGACTTAGGGTGCTCCCACATCTATCGACGCGGAATCGGCTTTTTCCGTCGCCCTTTCTCTTTCTGTCGCTTAGAACTGCCATTTGCTAGACCGATACAATGCGATAGCACGCGGCCGCCTCGAGGATTCCGCCGCGTGCTATCGCATTATGCTTTCTGCCATGAGGCAATGACAGAAAATAACACCTACCGTACCGTATCGCCATTAAAAAGCTATTGCTTGAATTTTTGTTTGGATTCTGTGCGTCTATTTTTAAGCGTGTGCTTTTCAACCAATGACAGTCTGTTTCGAGTGCGCTTGCACTGACTGGTTGTACGTGAATTGTGTCTATGTGTGCGTGTGTTTTCACTTGTTGTAATTATGTAATTGGCCTTCTGATAACTGTCTATATTGTGGTCCAGCGCCGCACAAACGTGTGTGAGGGCTGTAACGTGTGTCTGAAAGTTGAGGAGATTGCGTGAGAATGTGGGTTAAAAAGTAATTAGTGGTTGTTTTTTGGCTTTTATTTCTTCTACCTATCAGTTAAAAAAGCTTGACTTATTTCACCTTCATTAATTAATTATAATTCACGTTTGCTATGATTCAACTACACTTTGTTAAATATGCGTTCACATTTTCTAAATCAACAAAAATCATGTAAAAACGAGATGAGATTTTGAACCTACCAATCGAAATTTTAATTTGTAGTAGAATAACTAATGGATAGTAAATTACTACAACAAATTAATATCGATTGAAATCAACATAATTGAAATATTTCTCAAATACTAATTGACTGTTCTAGTAAAATTTTCTAAAATACAGGATTTATTTATTATATAGAATTACCTCTAGTTTTTGGCAATATTGACATAATATTTTGTTGCAACATATTCAATTCTGCTAAACTTTCCCTTATTTGGACCAAGACCTTCAAAATCGTATTTCATTACTCTACATAATTACTTTTGATTTCCATCTTCTTTTAATTACCAGTCAATTTAGTTTAGAATTTTAACTTAACTCATTGCTTTCCTAAAACGAGGTTATCCGGAAAAGAGCCGCAGTAACCGATATAGCCTTTTGAGTAGGCAAATTGAAGTGGTAGCGGGCTGGCGTTGTTTGTTGAAGGATCCATGGTGAAGCAGACGAGTCCTGAAGTGGAGACCCCGTATCGGCAAGCGTACTGTGAGACGCCCCTCAGATAGATGAACCGAGGAATTTAATAAAGTGGCTGGGACAGACTGGATGTGGATAGCAGGGCACTGGGTGATGTGGTGCAGCCTGGGAGAGGCGAATGTTCACTGGACTGCCTGAGTTGATTTGATATTAATTTCATTACTTTCCTTCCATGCTTAAGTTATTTCGTTATTCTCCTAATTACTACAAACTACTACTTATGGAGTAGGTTATTTTCTCATCAAAATTAACCAGACCTAAAGTTAGATGATCAAAAAACGACGAAGATACAACTCTTCTAAAAAACACAAACGTCACTCGGTCGGTATAATTTTACAGGCGTTATGTCATAAGCTCCCACTCCCAAATTTCGAAGCGGTTTTTTATCTTCTTGCATGTTTTTTTTTTTTTAAATCAATGAATCAAATATTCATTGATTAAAAAAAAAAAAAATGTTGCATAATTTTTTAATTCTCTAACCGACGACGGAATAAACAGTTTTTCTATTTATAAACAGTTAAACTATATTGTCATTTCGAATCTACCCGCGAAATCTCCTCTCCTACCCCACACGTCAAGCATCTAGTACAGATAAGTTAATATTTGACTCAACTCGCAGTAAGGCAGTTGTTAGGGTCTGTTTACAAATGTCATAGGCAGGAATTTAGCTGATGGGGATCTGTTCTGTGTTCTATTAATTAATAACTTGCTGCGATAGTGCTTTAACAGGCTATGTGTTTGTAGATATTATGTGTTGTGAATTGTGGGATGGTTCCTTTTTTGAAGTGAAAACTTCTTTTGCGGCGTTGTGCACTTTTTTTTTGTAATGGGTAACAAATGTAGAACTCGCGTCAGGGTCACGTGCCATCTATCGAGCACATAATGAAAACATTTGTGATTGGACACCTGTGTCTTACAAGATGCAACAAAATTCGTTAATTTCATATTTGTACCACTCCAGGTTTATGATAAATATATCACCGTAATACTTCCCGGTTTCTAAATGCAATATTATGATGACTAGAGCTGATCTGATGATGGAGCTGGAAGGTGGCCATAGGAACTCTGTAATAAAACGCTGGTAAACCCATCGAGCTTAGACTCGTTTGATTCGTCTTGACGAGTATTTTGTTCATCGTAAGTATTTAATAATAATAATAATAATAATATGTTTCTAGACACGCGGGAGAGTGGCCAGCCAAAGCAAGGCGCGCTCACAGTGTGTAATATTACACGAACCATTTGGAGGCACTTTTTAGCCCCTCATAACTCAAAAACTATTTAACCTAGACTTGTCAAATTTGGCACATATATTGAGACTGGCGAGATAGATATGTGTTCCAAATTTTATCAACATATCTCAAACGGTTATTTAGTTATTAACGACCAAAAATCGTCATTTTTATGACTGACCTATAGATCAAAACTATATCCCAGTTCCAGATGACCTAGAAAGTTCAAATTTGGCATGCAGATAGGAAATTACGTGTATACAAAGGAAAAAATCAGAAACTGGTAATTTTTTATCATTTTACTACAATTTTCACTTAACTTATAATTAGTGCCTGTAAATCTCTACATGTGGATTTCAAGATCTTTACGTGAATATTTATCGAGTTAAATACCACCCTTAATTTTTTTTAATGCAAATCTTCCCGTTTTTGTACTTAAAAATAAGAATTATAGTCGATTTTCGTATTTATTACGCGTTACCAACCGTATTCAACAACCAGTAGCGCCATCTATTATCATATTCAGGAACTCCTGCACCATGCACGAAATAAATGAAGGATTGATTTATTCAACAGAACACTAGATGGCGTTGCTCAATTAGTGCCGAAACTCTATTTGTGAAATGTAGATTTTTATGATCTTTACGTGAATATAAACGAGTTAAATACCACCCTATTTTTTTTAATTCAAATATTCTCGATTTTGTACTTATAATTACGAATATAGTTGATTTTCGTATTTATTATGCGTAACTAACCGTATTCTACAAACACTAGCGCCACCTTTCATCATTTTCAGAAACTCACTGCACCATGCACTTAATCAATGACGGATTGATTTATTCAAGAAACACTAGATGGTATTGCTTCATTAGTGCCTAAACTCTATTTGTGAAATGTGGATTTTATGATCTTTACGTGAATAGATAACATGTTAATCACCACCCTAATTTTTTTAAATCCATGTACTCGTATTCGCGTCTTTGTACTTATTATTAAGAATAGTTGATCTTCGTATTTATTACACGTAACCCACTAGATGGCGTTGTGCAATTACGTCACGATCCTGAATCGCGGTGTTGAGATGGGCAGGCGATTAGTATAAGGTTTTGTGAACATGAATTTTTTAATAAATTTAATATGAACAGGCAAATGAATGAACAAATATAAATATTGGTATTAAATCCTTGTCCGTAAAAATCGAACTTCCCTTCTTGCCGGCAACGAACGGTGTCCCGTGTCTAACATCCCTACAGTTATTAACTGAGATTTATTATTATTTATCGTTTCAATATTTAGCGATCAACAGTGTAAGATCATTATTTATGTACAAAAAGTAATGATATCCCATCAAAAACATAAATGTGAAATGAGAGCCAAAGCCAAGCATAATAGTTTGGTATTATGCCTTGGTTGTTGAATTCAACAAAAAAAGAAGTGAAATCTAAATGGGTGCCAAGTTCAATGGTCAGTTCTGAAATTTATTTAAAACAACATAAAATAGATTTCTTTTTATAACTAAGGATCATACATTGTAGCCTAATTTCTTGCTTGGCTAGTTCTCATATACGAATTGTTCGATGGTTAGTCCCACCAGCAAGCCAAATTTTCTGAAAAATAAAATAAAACTGAGAAGTTACAGGTTTAGAAATTACGAAGGTTATAATATAATTCGTATTTTATGAGAAATAGCCAAGTCAGAAATTAGGCTACAATGTATGATCCTTAGTTATAAAAAGAAATCTATTTTATGTTGTTTTAAATAAATTTCAGAACTGACCATTGAACTTGGCACCCATTTAGATTTCACTTCTTTTTTTGTTGAATTCAACAACCAAGGCATAATACCAAACTATTATGCTTGGCTTTGGCTCTCATTTCACATTTATGTTTTTGATGGGATATTCTCTTACCACAAATTACAGAGAGAGTACTTATAGGTCTACAGACACAATTTGATAGTAATTTGTGGAAGACTGGTGCCTAAACTAAGTTTTTTACAAAACCTGTATAGCAGGTCACCAGACCCCCTTACAAAGGTTTACATACATAATAATTGTTGTACTGGAGACGATTACATTCATATAATAGTAATATAATATTAAAATGAAAATTATTAATTTAATTTAAATTGTTATAAAATTGTAACATTGCTCACTTATTAATCGATTTACAAATATTAAAAAAATAAAAAGAATAACATTAATAAATTATTGTAGTCATTATTTAGGATGCATGCAGGGGAGAATGTTTGTGAATGTGTGTATCTGTGTATGGGGTGAGTGGGTGTGATGTGATGTGTGAGTGCGTGGTGATTTTGTTAGGATACGGGTTTGAAAAGATTTTCAATTTGGGTGTAATCTAAAGTGATAAGCCAGTCAGTTATCTTTCTTTTAAATGCTGTTTTGTTTAGAGTATGTACAGAGAGCAGATGATTTAGTTTGTTATATAGAAAGGGGCCAAGAAAAGAGAAGAAATTTCGAGCAAATTTGGTTTTTACTAGATGAGGTTGGCATACGTCCCTTCTTCTGTTTCTCATTTCAGAATGTAGATGGTTTTTTATAGGAGGAATAAGAGAGCGTTGCTTCAAAGCTGTATGGAGAATAAAAAGCTGCCGAATTGAGAGGACTTTAGAGGACTTATACACTTCTATAGTGGGATGACGGAAGGGGAGGAATTGTGCGATTTTAAGGACTGCCCTTTGAGCCCTTTCAAGTGGTAAAAGGCTTGTTTTAAACGTTCCACCCCATGAAGTGACACAATATGTCAGTAGAGATTGGCACAAAGCACAATACACAGAAAGTAGTTGCTTGGAGTTAAGTACCGAACGAAGATTTTTGACCACGAAAATAAATTTCCTTATTCTGTTAGTGAGACAATTTATGTGTGCAGAAAAGTTTAATTTAGAGTCCAAAATGACTCCCAAGTACTTGATATTTTCTACTTTTTGCAATTCGGAACAAGAGCAGTCACCGTTGTAAGGGAATGGACAGTTGTGAGCGATAATAGAGAAAGGTTGGAGAGTTGACTGAGGGCCGTTCCTTAAAGTAAAGGCCATATACTTGGTTTTACTGGAGTTTAAGGTGAGTATATTACTTTTCAGCCAAGAATTCACAGTATTAAACCCGGCCTGGGCATGGTCATAGACTTCCTCCCATGTGTCTGCACTAAAAAGAAGCACAGTGTCATCTGCGAATGTAATCAAACGTCCATTTTGAAGAGAGAGGTTGCAGAGGTCGTTGATATACACCAAAAACAAGGTAGGCCCAAGGATGCTTCCCTGAGGAACTCCAAAAAGTACGGGGAGAGTGTCACTTGAGTTGTTATCAATTTTGACAAATTGCGTGCGGTCAGTTAGGTAATCTTTGAAGAGTGCCAATTGATTTCCACGAATGCCGACGTGTTCCAGTTTACGTAGCAAGATAGGGACCGACACCGTATCGAAGGCCTTGGCCAGGTCTAAAAAGATGGCCAAGGATTTCTTCTTATCATCCAGTTTAGAAACGATGAAGTTTGTTAGTTCGTGAACTGCCATGGCCGTCGATTTTTGTGCACGAAAACCAAATTGACACTGGGACAGCAGGTTGTTTGATTCTAGGTATTTTACCAATCTGTTGTTCAGTAGCCGTTCCAAAATTTTTGACAAGGCAGGCAGAATTGCTATTGGTCTATAATTATTAATACAGTGTCGGTCCCCCGTCTTGTGAATGGGATGGATAAGAGCTTTCTTAAACGCAAGTGGAAAGGTACCAGATTCTATCGCCAAGTTGCAGACATGAGTAATAGATGGTACTAAAATATTCTTATGCGCAATGAGAAGGTTTGAGGAAATATTGTCGCAGCCCACGGCACAGTCGCGCTTAAGAGAGGAAATAATGGCAGCTACTTCGTCCTCATCTGTAGGAAGAATAACCATGGAGTGGGAAGAGGCAGGTTGATGGGTACTAATAGGGGGGTAGACATGACCCTGCTGTTGGCCGGTTAGTTTACTAGCTAAAGTTGAGCCAATATTGGCAAAAGAATGATTAATTTTATTTAAGGAATGAGCTGGTGGATCCGTGTTGCTTATTAACTCAGTAGGTGATGTCTTGGGTTTTGATCTATTGGCTACTTTATTTATAACTTTCCACAGACGACGATTGTCTTTTCCAGCCTTTTTAACTTCTTCTCTTTCAAATTCCCTTTTAACCTTTTTTAAAATTTTGTTGCAATAGTTCCTATATCTTGTGTATGTTGTCTTTAGTATTAAATTTTCAGGATGTTTTTTTGTTTTTTTTATTTAAGTTGTCTCTGTTTTTTATACATTTCAGGAGACCTGGTGTAATCCAGGGTTTAATAATTGTTTTCCTCTTTGAGACGATAATCATTTTAGTGTTTGACTCTACTACAGTCTTAAGAATGCGAACTAGTTCATCAGCAGCTACATTGGCATCAGTTGTCTCGAGAACTGGTAGAAAGTTGGCTTTGTTTAAGTCGGAAAGTAATCCATCTGGATCTATCCGTGAGAACATGTGTTTCAGGTACCTAGGAAGACATTGATTTAATGACAGGATGACAGTAAAATGATCAGTGAGGGTTGTTTGAGCTATAAGAACGTTCGCAGGCAATTTAGTTTTAAGAATTACGTGATCTAGACACGTTTTCCCATGTGTTGGAATAACGTGTGCAGGTAGCAAGCCGTGAAACGAGGTCAAATCGAGATAAGGTGAAGCATTACGGTCATGATTTGAGGTACTGATATCTATATTTATGTCACCTGTAAGAATAATGTTTGTACAAGAAGAGTAGTTGGTTAATAGTTCATTTAATGATTGTAGAAAGTTTGATATATTGTTATACGAAGGCGGGCGATAGATAGCTAAAACCACAGTGTTATTATTAATTTGTATTGTTAAACAATTTGCGTCAAGAAAGTCTGGTTCGACAACCTTAGCACATATACCATTTTTTATGTAGACAACTACACCCTCATTTTGCGTTTTGTTTTTGTTAGTTGAATAAAAGTTTTTAATTTCTTTTTACAATAAAAACTTGTTTATAAAAAGAACATCGTTTTTTAAATGAAGTTGCTTATTAATTCATTCAAAATAAAATTCGCTAAATAAGTACTATTAATAGATATTCTGCTTTCAAACAGATATCATTACTGTCTAGACACCCATAACTACAAATGCAAAAGACCTTATTTAAATCGTTTAGAATCTCGCAGTGAAACTAAAGATTTGCTCAAAACTCAAATACAATTTAATGGAACAACTACACAGATAAATAAAATACATCTGGACCAAGACAGTAAGCACTCAGTTAAGTTAATTATTGAGTCAATTGTCTTGTTAGGTAGACAAATCTGTTGCTTGTCTGAAATCGTCTGAGACAGTTGTTGAAGACTGAAGTAATTGTGCTAGTACTGTAGATCGTTGGAACAATGAGAAATGTTTTTGAAGATTTGTTGTCTAGGATAAAGACGATTTGGTTTTAGATGGTATTTTCCTGTTTCTATCAAATAGATCAGATAAAGGTTTAGAAATTCAAAATATCCATTTCACGGTTCACCCTTGTTTGGCAGAAGAACGTTTCGTCGAAAATCACTCCGGCTCGTAGAATTATCCATTTCACCGAATAATTAATTGGTGAATTTTTATTTAGCCTATTTATTTCTTTAAAATAATTTCATTTGACCGAATTTTCAAATGCACTAATTTTATTTAAACTAATGTTTCATTAGACTAATAATGATTTAGTTGAAATATCGTATCGAATATTCAGTTAATTAATAATCCGTTTCCTTTCATTGTCTATAAAAAATCGGGATCCGTTGAGCTACCTTGGTAGGTAGTAAACGGCAATTATATTAAGGACACAAGGGCGAGCGTAATATACGAGTATTACTGATAACCACCTATCGAGGTAACTTGACTTGAAATCTCTTAAATACCTATTTTTTTCTTATAAACGTGTTCTAGTCATTGGATACATGAACTGGGCTGCTTTTGTAAGACGACTAAAAAGTCACGGTGTATTATATTCTCGCTTGTTGTAGTTTTTTTTTTTCTTGGCCATGCCACCAGCCTCATGGATAACAGTGGCAACCCTCAATGTGTGGTTCCGAATAGTAACTTTGAATGCTAGAAAGACGGGACGTTTTGTTAACTAGAGCGTACTACCTAGGAGCATTGGTGGCCCAGTAGTATTGGTCCCTACTTACGAGTTGTAGGTCGTGGTTTCGAACCCCGCCAGGCGCATTACTTTGTGTAATTTATTTCATTACCACTGCTCTCAAAACGTTGAAGCAAAACAAATCGTGAGTAAACCGGAATGCCCTAGAACCAAAAATTCGAAGACATGTAAGTGACATCTGCCAACCCGCACTGGGCCCGCGTGGTGTATTATCAATGGCCTACTCCGTCTCACAGAGAGGAGGCCTGTGTCCCAGCAGTGGGAACATTATAGGCTGATGATGATGATGATGCGTATTACCTTGTTTTCCCCTAATGGTTCTCTCTATTCTTCCGTCAATATATCTCTTCTACAGAGTCATGCTACGCTTGCTGAGTGGACAAAGTCGACAAGCTAGAAGTTAAAAGATAAACGATCAACAGTAGTTATTTCAAAGTCGTTACGGCACGTGGCAATAGTATATAAATCAGAGAAAAGAACATCGGACAACAACAACACCCTAGTTGTACTGGAACTGGCATCTAGTAAATGCCGTTCAAGTAAGAAATTCTGTTGGCGACAATCTAGTGTTTGTCTGGGTGTTGAACGCACCCACGATACAGAGAAAACCATTATTTCTGAGAAAAAAAAAATTTTAGTCAACATACTCCTTTTCATTATACGTTTTTCACTGTATAATTGACCAATAAGCGGCCAACTACCTACTAAGCGCGGAGCGGCGAAATGAAAAATCAAACGTATAGAAATGTTTGGAATACGCCACGAGGCGAAACCAGTGAGGAATTCGCGTACTTAGAAAGTAATCTTGTAACTAAAGTATTATTTGCGCCACCCGTCGAACTGCTCACCTCTAAGACCAAAGACGTAAACGGGCTGTTACCGTGACCTTAGAATACAATGAAACTCGAAACAATAGGAGGTTTCACTGCGAGTTTTAGCCATCAGTGGCGCTACCAGCGCATAACGTAAACAACGTTCAAGTGTTGCTTCGAGTGTGTAGTTATAATTATCTGTGGTGTAATGTATGTCAAGTTAATCATGCAGTAAATGACATCATGCGCTGGTAGCGACATCTGAGCCGAGCTTTGCGTGAAAGCTCCCATTGAAGGAACAGAGGGCCGGCCGACAAGGTAAGGAAAAGCGAAAGTAGATCCATTGCGGGAACGAGATAGCGCTAGACGACTTGTATAGCTCTGTCTCTTTCGCACAATGAAACTACACTCGCTTTAAGACGTCATTGGTTATAAAAACACTTACGTCACAACCAATACTTTTTAAAGCTAGATGAGGCAGGTGTTTCGTACCTGACTACTCTGAGAAGAAACAGCCGAAACAAACTCAGAGGTCACTGTCTCTTTTAAAGTCCAGACATTGTTTTGCTCAGGTCATGCGGGTGTCTGAGATGGTCTTTTGAGGAAAGAACCACACAGATTTGAGTGGACCTGTCCAGTCAGTGCAAGCATTTGTCGGTTATCGTGTTTCTCGACTCAGAACACAAGGAGCTCAACTAAATTGAAAAACAAATAAAAAAGACATCCACAAATAAAAAGGATGCTATCACAACAATAGTCTCATCTAGATTCTTTTTACGTCCGAAACAAACTTTAACAAGAGCACACAATTAGGTGTCGCACGAGCGGCGCCGCGTGCTGCACTTGTGTTGTTTTATCTTGTTACGTGTCAACTGGCTCAGATTTACAGCTTTGTTATTAGTGAAATTGCACTAGCAGAGTGTATTGACGCTTCGCAATGTGACCTTGTGTTTTACAACGTGTATAAAACATGTGACTGTTTTCGTTTATATTTTTACACCTAAAACAATGTTTATATGCTAGGTGTCAAAAAACCACTTCAATGCTTTTAATATTTCAAAGTTAATACTTCATCTACTCATGAATACTTCACTACCCCATGTGATGGGGTCTGTTTATTTGCAAATATATTAATCTGAGTACCTAGATGAAGTATTAATTTTGGATACACTTATTTACTTATTTTGGGGCACTGAAGGTAGGAATTTATTTGAATATACTTAAGTTCTTGTAGGTATTTTAAGCATCGGAACAAGAGTGGATTGCAAGAAATCCTCAACAGATAAACAAATAAAATACCGTACGGTACAGCATTCAAGTCCTCTTATCCATTCTAAAATAACTTCACTGCAAAACAACAAAACGTATAACTCACAGAGATCTTGAAAGCTATATTGAAGGAATAAATCTTGAAAACTTTGACGTTTAATACAACAATAAGGAGTCACTGAAGTTTAAAATAGAAAAACTGTGCAGAAGGTCCACCATAAGTTCCCATAAATCAGCAAAAAATAATGCAACCGGTGTAAATAGACCTGTTTCTATCTAAAACAGAAGAAATAGCTTAACAAATAAGGGTTATTACAAGCACCACGCCCGAGTCGTCGTCGCGTCCTTTTCGACCATTCGTAATATAACGCGACGCAAGACTCAGATACGTTACGACTTTCGTATGCAAATCCATAGAGGTTCGTACGAATACCAAAGTCGTAAGGTACCGGAGACTTGCGTTGCGTGCGTTGTGTATGAAGGGGCTTCCATCCACGTTTCAAGGAGTTCCTCGAATTTCATTTCATCTTGTATGATAGTAAGCGATGGTGATTGTGGTCCACGGTGAAGCACGCTTGTCTAGAAGTAATCTATTTACTCAATCAATCTTCCAATTTTAAGTAGGGCTTTCCAAAATCGGTCCATTGATGGATCATCATGCATTCCGCATCAAGTTTCTTTAGCGATAAAAGAACAAGTTTAGCCTTAAGGCGGGCTTTCAGTAATTTTTAAGATTTTCAAACGTCTGAAAGTCTCATTAACAATAATATTTTTAATAAAAAAAAAATCATAATATTAAAGTTGAACATATCCTCGAGTGAATGGTAAAGATAGAAACACGAATTGGAATAATTGGCTCGATAGAAAAAAATCTCAAACATGACACTAATCACAATTTTCAAACATCCACTGCTTAGAGATTTCACAATGAATTTATATGAAACTTATAAAAATAAAAACAGCTCATTATTTAGAAGTGCATGGTAAAAGCAAATTTTAAAATTTCGTTATAATTTTTCTCCAAGAAATAAAATACCCAAAATATTGGCATTATTTCGCTCACCGGGCGCTCGCCAGTACCCGCCGAGGCGTGATAGAGGATGGACGTACGTCGTTGCTGCGCAAAAATTCCCCCCGCGCGGTTACGTAAGCAGGCAAAGAACTGAACTACTACATGGAAACAAAGTCACACACACAAGCGATTACGTGTTAGTTGCGGGAATAGAATAAAATAGTCAAGTGATCTAATTTTGAAACGATGTAATTTTTTTTTATGGACCACTTATTTTTTAGCTAGGATGCGAACTTGATGGAGTGACCTGAAGGTCTACATCGGTCACTGCCACTGGAACTCGGCGACGGATCGAACTAGATGTGCCGAGTTTGGGCTCTTTTTGTTAGTTATGATGAGACCTTACCTCCGGACTTGATGGAGTGACCTGAAGGTCTACATCGGTGACTGCCACTGGAACTCGGCGACGGATCGAACTAGATGTGCCGAGTTTGGGCTCGTTTTGTTAGTTACGATGAGATCTTACCTCCGGAATGATGGAAAGACCTGAAGGTCTACATCGGTGACTGTCACTGGAACTCGGCGACGGGTTGAAATAGATGTGCCGAGTTTGGGCTCGTTTTGTTAGTTACGATGAGATTTTACCTCCGGACTTGATGGAGTGACCTGAAGGTCTACATCAGTAGCTGTCACTGGAACTCGGCGACGGATCGAACTAGATGTGCCGAGTTTGGGCTCGTTTTGTAAGTTATGATGAGATCTTACCACCGGACTTGATGGAGTGACCTGAAGGTCTACATCGGTGACTGCCACTGGAACTCGGCGACGGATCGAACTAGATGTGCCGAGTTTGGGCTTGTTTTGTAAGTTATGATGAGATCTTACCACCGGACTTGATGGAGTGACCTGAAGGTCTACATCGGTGACTGCCACTGGAACTCGGCGACGGATCGAACAAGATGTGCCGAGCTTGGGTTTCGTTCTGTTAGTTATGATGAGATCTGGCCTCCGGTCTTGACGGAGTGACCTGAAGGTCCACATCGGTGACTGCCACTGGAACTCGGCGACGGATCGAACTAGATGTGCCGAGTTTGGGCTCGTTTTGTTAGTTATGATGAGATCTTACCTCCGGACTTGATGGAGTGACCTGAAGGTCTACATCGGTGACTGTCACTGGAACTCGGCGACTGATCGAACTAGATGTGCCGAGTTTGGGCTCGTTTTGTAAGTTATGATGAGATCTTACCTCCGGACTTAATGGAGTGACCTGAAGGTCTACATCGGTGACTGTCACTGGAACTCGGCGACGGATCGAACTAGATGTGCCGAGTTTGGGCTCGTTTTGTAAGTTATGATGAGATCTTACCACCGGACTTGATGGAGTGACCTGAAGGTCTACATCGGTGACTGCCACTGGAACTCGGCGACGCATCGAACTAGATGTGCCGAGTTTGGGCTTGTTTTGTTAGTTATGATGAGATCTTACCTCCGGACTTGATGGAGTGACCTGAAGGTCTACATCAGTGGCTGTCACTGGAACTCGGCGACGGATCGAACTAGATGTGCCGAGTTTGGGCTCGTTTTGTAAGTTATGATGAGATCTTACCACCGGACTTGATGGAGTGACCTGAAGGTCTACATCGGTGACTGCCACTGGAACTCGGCGAAGGATCGAACTAGATGTGCCGAGTTTGGGCTCGTTTTGTTAGTTATGATGAGATCTTACCACCGGACTTGATGGAGTGACCTGAAGGTTTACATCGGGGAGTCGGAAACTCGGCACATCTAGTTCGATCCGTTGCCGAGTGCCAGTGGCAGTCACCGATGTAGACCTTCAGGTCACTCCATCAAGTCCGGACGTAAGATCTCATCATAACTAACAAAATGAGCCCAAACTCGGCATATCTAGTTCGATCCGTCCCCGAGTTCCAGTGGCAGTCACCGATGTAGACCTTCAGGTCACTCCATCAAGTCTGGTGGTAAGATCTCATCATAACTTACAAAACGAGCCCAAACTCGGCACATCTAGTTCGATCCGTCGCCGAGTTCCAGTGACAGCCACCGATGTAGACCTTCAGGTCACTCCATCAAGTCCGGAGGTAAGATCTTATCATAACTAACAAAACGAGCCCAAACTCGGCACATCTAGTTCGATCCGTCGCCGAGTTCCAGTGGCAGTCACCGATGTAGACCTTCAGGTCACTCCATCAAGTCCGGTGGTAAAATCTCATCATAAGTAACAAAACGAGCCCAAACTCGGCACATCTAGTTCGATCCGTCGCCGAGTTCCAGTGGCAGTCACCGATGTAGACCTTCAGGTCACTCCATCAAGTCCGGACATAAGATCTCATCATAACTAACAAAATGAGCCCAAACTCGGCACATCTAGTTCGATCTGTCGCCGAGTTCCAGTGGCAGTCACCGATGTAGACCTTCAGGTCACTCCATCAAGTCCGGAGGTAAGATCTCATCATAACTAACAAAACAAGCCCAAACTCGGCACATCTAGTTCGATCCGTCGCCGAGTGCCAGTGGCAGTCACCGATGTAGACCTTCAGGTCACTCCATCAAGTCCGGTGGTAAGATCTCATCGTAACTAACAAAACGAGCCCAAACTCGGCACATCTATTTCAATCCGTCACCGAGTTCCAGTGGCAGTTACCGATGTAGACCTTCAGGTCATTCCATCAAGTCCGGAGATAAGATCTCATCATAACTAACAAAATGAGCCCAAACTCGGCACATCTAGTTCAATCCGTCGCCGAGTTCCAGTGGCAGTCACCGATGTAGACCTTCAGGTCACTCCATCAAGTCCGGAGGTAAGATCTCATCATAACTAACAAAATGAGCCCAAACTCGGCACATCTAGTTCGATCCGTCGCCGAGTTCCAGTGGCAGTCACCGATGTAGACCTTCAGGTCACTCCATCAAGTCCGCAGGTAAGATGTCATCATAACAAAACGAGCCCAAACTCGGCACATATTAAATATACTGCTGCCTAAGAAAGTACTCCATTGTATGCACTTTGTAAAATCAAAACTATCTCGAATATCATTTTACGAAAATCTAATCCAGACACACTCGTACGTAATTGACTTACTGCATTACGCTACGCTGTGGCATATACACACACGGTCCCTCCCGCCCGCACCGCTGTCGACTTGCCCCGCCCCTTTGCGGGGGCTGAGGTAGTGCGCTCATAGCTGCGGACTATACTGGAACCTGGCCTTAAGTCGCAGATGAAACTTGTAGTTCTTTGAAAGTCGGTACACTAGTCGATGATGGCCCAAAAGTGTGATAACCAATTTTCTGGGTTGAAGAGTAGTTGTCACCCGACAACTACTCTTCAACCCAGAAAATTGGTAACAAGCAACTACCCAGTTGCTTCAGGATAATGATATTGAATTGCACCTAGTAACATGAAGAAACTTGTTCTTTAATAGTTGGAGAATGCTAGACAGATGATGATTGGCTGCTTGCACCGAGCGAAAATGCATACACACATAGGCAAGTTTCACGAACAGCGAGTTCAAGCGCACTTGTGACTTGGCGTTAGTTTGAGGAACGTACGCACACATAGACAGACACGCTTCATGTACCGCGCACTTGCAAATGTCATTCGTTAAAAGAACGCACGCACACTTTTTTTTTTTTTTTTTTTACGTGGCAAAATCATCAAATGAGTCCTCCAGACCCGGGCAGGGCGGGAGGGACTGTCAGACTTCTACTGACTAAAATCCACGGTGTCCTTCAGTAGCCTGTTATGTTCCGGGGTCACGGTAAGGAAATAATCCCGCGACCCCGGCAGGCTTTGGCCCTCTGAGAGGGGGGCCCCGTCATTATGATGACGCTCTTTGAGGCGCGCGTGGGACACAACGCGCCGTCGACCCGGGCATGGTCCATGGTCGGGCAGCGAGTTGCCCTTTACTCGCTGCCCGCATGCCCGCGCCTACGGTGGCCGGAGATCGTCTTGCGACGTCCGTCGCCGCGGGCGTGCACCACCGCGGGTGGGGCGGAGGGAGGACACTGTCCTCTCTCGCGCGCGGCCCGCCTCCTCCTTCGCGAGCATTACTGCTTCGCAGAAGGAGGCGACCGCCTCCCACTCCGTCTCGCCCCGCAGCATGGCCGCAACCAATGCCGGGCGCGAGAGGTCTCCGCCTATCGCAGCCGTGAGGACACGTCGGTGCTCCGCCCAAGCTGGGCAGTCCTGCACCGTATGCTCCACCGTGTCCTCCGGGCGATCTTCGCAGTGGTGACACCCAGGCGTTTCCTCCTTCCGCATTAGACACAGGTACCTCCCGAAGCATCCGTGCCCGGTGAGGACCTGCGTCAGGCGGAAAGTAAGGACGCCATGACTTCTCTCCAGCCACTCCTCAAAGAGGGGTCTTACCGCCGCAATTGCGGCGTGCCCGGCCGTCGGTCACGCACGCACACTTACACACGGTTCACGTACAGCGAATGCAAGCAAATCCGCGACTGTCATTTTGTTTGAGATTGCCGTTAAAGTAAGTTAGGACGTGTCTGTGTGCGTGCGCCTGTTGTCGCTCTTTGTCTAGAGTTTACCTTCTGAAGTACTACTCTGTGGTCAGAATATGTTCAACTAAAATTGGGAACCATATAGCTATGTTAATGTTTCTCTGGAGAGTCGTTATGTGGAAGTTCTTTTGTGTTGAAGAATATTTCTCTGATTGCTATAGTGGTAAGTAGTTTGAATTTATGTTATGTTCCAAAATCTTTACGATGTAGGTAGTTGACAAAAGGTTTCATCATACTCTTGACATGAATAAAAACAGAGCACATGTGGGTATGGAAAAGATAGCGATATGGAATTAAGAAAGGGCATAGCAAAATCGATGCTAGGTCATCAGAGAAAAAGCAAAAACTAAATTCTCTTCGGTGAGTACACCTTTTTTTTAACGTGGTAAAATCATCAAATGAAACCTCCCACCCCGGGCAGGGCGGGAGGGACTGTCAGACTTGTACTGACTAAAATTCACGGTGTCCTTCAGTAGCCTGTTATGTTCCGGGGTCACGGTAAGGAAATAATCCCGCCACCCGGTGAGTACACCTTCGGTACGTATTGAAGCCATCCAGATACAGAGTTTTAGGCTGTGAATTAAAAAAAAAACACGTACTAGAACCACCATACATGCTTAAAATCTCAAACCACAATCTTTCACTCCAGATCAAACCAATGAAGTCGTGGTCAAAAGCCTCAAGTCGAAGACCTGGAAGCCAACTCCCTCATAGTTGGTAACTATGAGGGAGTCGGTTTCCAGTGGAATCGGATACGGCTTTCTTTTTCTCTTCGGCGGACTTTCTTTATTAATAAGACTGGTCGTCAGACTTTTGAGCTTCTGACTATCAAAGATTTACATCACAGCCGAAATTAATGACTTTACGTGCCTTTCGAGGCATGGAGGAAATTCTGTATGATAGATGATCAAATGGTCACCCATCCTCAGACCAACCTTGACAAGCGCAGCTTAACCTTGAAGATCAATCTGTGCAGCTCTGTGTGGCTATTTAGCCACTCTCAGAGTGGGTATTTAGCCACTCTCAGAGTGGGTATTTAGCCACTCTCTCACAGTTAGCATGCCCGGGTCGACGGCGCGTAGTGTCCCACGCGCGCCTCAAAGAGCGTCAGCATAATGACGGGGCCCCCTCTCAGAGGGCCAAAGCCTGCCGGGATCGCGGGATTATTTCCTTACCGTGACCCCGGAACATAACAGGCTACTGAAAGACACCGTGGATCTTCACCGAACTCTCTCACAGTTCCTCAAAAGCTGGACAAAACCAACGTTCAAGGGTTCAATCTTGCCCAGCATCGAGAAAATTGAAAGTCATGGGGAGAGTTCTTTGCCCAGCCGTGGAATGAAGCAAGTTAACAGTATCAGTATCAGGTCCCAGATCGAACCAAGGAAATACCGTACTCTAATCCCCAATACCATTAATACTGTCCCCAATAAATTGAAAGCCGTAAGAAACTAAAGATTAATAACCATTAAATCCCCACGTAGAGTATTAAAACGAAGCTTTTAAACGTTCGAACCGCCGAAGACGCACTCCTGTTTATTTATAGTACTTTGATGAAGTTTTAAGTCTACTAGGTAGTAAAATTTATAACGTAACCAGTGGAAATAGAGCTCTTGTTTTAACAATAGAAGTTCCACAATGGTCCGTGAGAAAGGAGTTTTGGGGAGGGGTGGTGGGTCTGATTAGTGTGGTAGTGATTTTAGAGTGAGGACAGAGTCTACAGATTGTTTGCTTTTCAGCGGTTTATGGAAGTAGATAATGGGGGCGTAGGAACGGCAGATGGGTCTTGGGAGAGGCCATGAAAAGTGCGAGAGGAACTTTTTTATAACACCGGTCATGAAAAGTTTATCAAGTCTTTCCTTATTTTAAAGGCAAACTTTGACGTTCAGTGTTAGACTTTCGTATAAACATAGTGAACAAGCTGCTTTTGCTGGTTTTGATTATTACAATCCTTAATTTTCTTTATTTTATTTCAATACTAATCATTTTACATGTCATCTTTATACCTATTGTCGTAAATTCGTTTAACAGATTTTCGTCTTGTTCAATATCTCTCTAATCTTTTTTGAATACTATTTTTGGTATGTTATGATAAATTCGGTTCCTTTTCTTTCTTTCATTTTCTTATACATCATTATGAAAACTAAATGTTGTAATATTTCATCGGACAGTTACACACTCACATTTCGTGGCTCAAACCGCGGCATCTTGGTAGGTGATTCAGCGGCGTTCTGTTTGTCTTTGTTTCCAACTTTCTTGTTTCACTTGCCTATTCTGTACTGACTATTTGAATTTAAAAAAGGAATTTGTTTAAAAAATATCAAATTCAATGATTTTTTTTTATGATAATGGTGACAAGCAAGCATACAATGATGGATGACAATAATGTGCTTAAGAGACTGTTGGCTGTGAATGTTGATGGATAGGAAAAGGAAGGCCAAAGAAAACATAGATTGATTATGTGAGGAATGATATGAATGTAAAAGTTTAGAGAGTTTTACTTCGGTATCAAAATAATAATTAAAAAGTGTAAAATAATATAAAAATATTTTAATGTAAAAATAATTAATTTAATATTCGCGAGAAGCTTTATAAATCTACTTAAAATCTATTTAAAAGAACACTTTTTGGTCTCAACTTTAAATAGCACACTTATATACAATTAAATTACACTTACAAAACAATTACAACAATTACACTTATAAAACTACTTAACGTAATTATAGTAAAATGTTTCTCTTGATTTGCATTTTTGGAAGACGTTCTTGAATCAATATAATCAGATCATAATGTTTATTTTTAGATATTACATTTCTGTGATTTGAAATATCTCATTTAATGATCAAATCATGAATGTTACCGACAATTTTATTTATTCTTTTGAGTGAATTTATTAGATATTTTGTAAAAAATTCTCTAACAAGAAGATAAAGTATAAAATCATTAAAATAAAATGTACAAATCTCTTCTAATTCGAACTTATTTCATAGTCTAGCTTATTCTCAGTTAGATTACGAAAAAAAAAAATATGTTTGTGATCTTATCTTATAATTATCTTGTCATAGTGCTTTCTATAATAATATTTTCATCCTTATTTTAAACTAACAAGTTCACTCACTATTATCCGTGAATATGGCACTTGCAACAGTGCCAATATAATTATCGAAAACTCAAAACAAAGAATAAACATAATTATGACATTTTATATTGTTATGTTAAATCAAAGATGTAGGTATCTGGTGAATGATAGCGTTAAAACCTTGCAATAAAGTTACAAACAGAAATAAGTAAGCTATATGTTTCACATATAGCTTTTATCGTTATCTTGTCTTTTGTAAGTTTCTCAAATCATGGGGTGCTAAGACAGGAAACCTCCACGTGCGTCCGTGGACTGGAGTTCCCTCTCGGATAAGTCCGGGGGGAAGACCAGTTTTTCGTGCCGGTGCACCCTGGGATGCGGGCAAAAACTCTTCCTTAGGCACTGCGTGCCTAAGGGGTCTCTTTGTCCGTATGCGAATAGCCTGTCGTGTGGACGCTCCAACGCGTGTCCCTCTGACCAGCAGAGGGCACAGCGGCGGAGCGGGCTTACGGACGGTGAGCAATGGGTAGCTCGCCGTCCGACCTAGGACCAAGCCCGGGTCGGTGGCGCGTCGTGTTTGGCGCCAAATGCCTGCTGGGGTCGCGGGTTTTTTCTTAACCCAGGATACCGTGGCCCCAGAACGTAAAGGGCATCCGAAGGAACACGGGTGGATTTTAGTCAGTAAGAGTCTGACAGTCCCTTCCGCCCCACCCAGGGCGGGAGGACTCATTTGATGATTTTACCACCTAAAAAAAAAAAAAGTTTCTCAAATCATCAATTCAGTATTGATTCATTCATTTAGTATTTTACATTCTCTGTCACTTCCAGATAAGCGTGGAAGCATTTTAATAAAAATTAATTACCATAACTACACTACTAATTAATTAAAATTATAACCATTCATCCTTTATCATATCCGAAGCTTTTTCTGCAATCATAATTGTTGGGGCATTCGTATTACCTCTGACAATCAAAGGCATGATAGAAGCATCTACAACTCTTAATTTTCCAATACCATAAACTCTTAATCTTGGATCTACAACAGCTTCTTTATCCCATTTAGGCCCCATCTTACAAGTTCCTACAGGATGGAATATAGTTGCAGTGTATTGTATAAGGATACATTGCCAGTATTCATCTGTACCCCAAATTAACCCAGAACAAGCTTGAACAGGTATTCTAACATATCTCGCTCCACTTGCCCTAAACGCTTCAGTCTCTTCTAAACTAACAACGAATTTCAAGCCATCTATCAAAGCTTCCATATCTACTCTTTCAGTGAAGAATCTTGAGTAAATTAAAGGTGGACCAAATATTGGATCAGTAGTGTTTAAGAGAATAAATCCTCTGCTTTTAGGAGTCAAAAGCAGAGGTCTTGCTGATAACCCATCGTAAAACGATAGAGGAAATATGTTAGTTGCTAAGTACGTCGTAGGATCAGCGTAGAAGTCTTTGACATTTCTTCCATCAAAGTGGAATTGTATATTTGGAGCATCTTCATCATACTCAGTACTCATAAAAGCAGTTCCAGTGAGAGTCCCAGTTGAAGCCAATGGTCCATGTTTGGGCAAAGCTTGGTGATAATAATCGTGTATTTCTTCCATCAACTGCTCCCCGCTAACAGCTGTTGATGTTTTATTTGACAGAGCCAAAGTCAAAGCATCTGTAGTAATATGATCTTGTAGATTATAACCTACACTTAATTCAGCTATAACAGGAATATTGAGACTCTTTAAATGGTATTTGGGTCCTATTCCAGACAGCATTAGCAATTTTGGTGAGTTGATTGTTCCACCACTTACTATGACTTCCTTCTCAGCATGGGCTTGTAATATTTCACCATTTTTAACGTACTCTACTCCATAGGCTTCCTTTGTGATCGGATCAATGAGTATTTTAGTAACAAAAGCATTATTAATGATATGGATATTTGGTCGTTTGTCTCTGATAGGACTTATGTATGCTTTGTTGGCAGAGTTTCTTTGACCAAACTTAGTTGTAGTTTGGGCTATGTCTGTTCCATATTGGCTTTCGCCATTGAAGTCAGTTATGGGTAGTCCTTTTTCTTTGAAAGCTTGAACCAGCATCATGGAATTAATATCCAGGTACTTGAACCGTTCAACGTTGATAGGACCTCCGGTTGCGTGGTACTCTCTGTCGTGGACTTCTACATCTTGATTGTTCTCTGCTTTCTTGAAGTACGGCAGGATCTGCAAATTGTGATAATTATATTGGCTGTGAAAATAAGTTCATTGGTAGATTTTTTTTTTGGATAATAAGATTTGAAATTTGTATTATACTGTAAAAACTACTGTGAATAGCTCTCCTAACACTCTTCAGGTTGAATTTTCCTTTATACGTAAATATTTATGTGACTTTGACATTCTAGTATTTATCATTTTTTTATTTGGTTGTAGTGACGACTTTCTTGATAGTGAATTAAAAGTTTTCTGTTCGAGATTTTTCGAAGCCAAATTCTCGAGAGTCTTTGGAAACGGGAGAAAAGTCAACCCATCGAGTACTCGAGAAATCGATTCCGTGCTAGAGCACGAACTAAAATAAACGACTCATACAATACGTTAATAAAAGTCTTAGAATTATTGACATAATAGTCTTTTTTAACCGACGAAAAAAAGGAAGAGGTTCTCAAAAAATATTTGTTTTTTTTAGAATGAATATAACTCAAGGCACACAACAGTTAACAAAAAATCAGCGACGATCAACCTAGCTCAATTCTTTGCATCAAATAATCAATTATCCCAAGTAACACAGTCTGGAAGTTTTAAAACCAATCTGTCTATAGACTGTCTATTCAGGGTTAATCTTTAGATACGGGCTTTCTAAAGATGGGTTTGATAAAGAACATTTAATCTTGTAGAGTTTTTTATCTAAAGCTTTATTATTTTAAGAGCATTTGTTCTTTAGAACACTTATTTTAAGTACGTTTATAGTTATAACGAATGTTTCTAGATAAAATGCTCTACAAATAGTTAAAAAAGCCTAAAGGTACCTATTTTGAAGTGGTTTTATAGATAAAACGATATATTTAAAGACAAAACTTTCTACAGATATTCTATTTTAGCTAATGGTACTCTTATCTTTTTTTTCTATAGATACTTCAGTCTAGATAAAATACTTTACTAGATATTTTTAAGTTTGTCTAGAAAACTGATAGAGAAGTCGTGTTTTTTGAGTTTTTATCCTTAAAAGTGGCTTAGTTAAGTGCATTTGCACTAGAAATTTAAATTGGATGAGTTTATGCAATGGAGAAGATGAAACAAATTAAAAGATCTGGTGGTTTTCGTCGAAAAATCCGCAAGTATTTAAAAAGAAAGAAAAATGAAGAAGAGTCGACCGAAGAAGAATCGAAACTTCCTAGTAACTTCCTCCAAAACGTAGAAAATTGTTGATGATATATTGGTATCAAAAATGAAAAGGTTTGCTGTCAAGAGTACGAAAAAAAAATCACATGACTTAAATCCAATATGGCGGACAGGCTATTTAAAATACACCCCCATAATATGGGTATCAAATGAAAGGGTTTGCTGTCAGGGATACGAAAAAAATGGTCACGTGACTTAAATTCAAGATGGTGGACTGGCTGTTTGAAATTCACCCCTATGATATGGGTATGGGTATCAAATAAAAAGGTTTGCTGTCAGGAATACGAAAAAATAGTCACGTGACTTAAATTCAAGATGGCGGACTGGCTGTTTGAAATCCACCCCAATGATGTGGGTATCAAATGAAAGGGTTTGCTGTCAAGAATACGAAAAAATATTGTCACGTGACTTAAATCCAATATGGCGGACAGGCTATTTAAAATCCACCCCCATGATATGCGTATCAAATGAAAAGGTTTGCTGTCAGGAATACGAAAAAAATAGTCAGGTGACTTAAATTCAAGATGGCGGACTGGCTGTTTGAAATCCACCCCAATGATGTGGGTATCAAATGAAAGGGTATTAATGAAATTACAATTATAATTAATATTTCTCACATTGTTTATACTTAATTAAATCAGAAATACTTTTTACTCGGGTACCCTCTTGTATTGATTAATAATTATATTGGTTTGTTACTGCATAAAATGGTCTTACGTTCACAACACATGAAATTACCTATTCACTGAAGAACGTCTAGAAATACTGTGACAAGTTAAAAAGGAATACAGAGTGACAGTTACTAGATAATTTTAAACCACTCTTAAATCTGTTTATTCTCTCACTAGATAGTTTAGTATGTAGTAAGTAAAATTATTCTAGAGCCATACTACAAAAAAATCTCTAGACTGTTTGTTCTATAGAAATCGGTTTTCTAGTAAATTTTATCTGGACGCCATTTTTATTGCCTATTTTTTGCTTCAAATAATTTTTGTTACGTATTTTAATGTTTTTATCATTAATTCATGTCTAATTAGACATTTGATGTTTTAAATTACTATATTTTAAATAAAATGAGTATTTTAAGCATTCAAATGTAAATTCGAAAATTTGCTTATACCAAATAATATTCATATTTTGAAAAAATAATGTTAAATCTTACATTTACAGCGGGCGCTCTTATTTAACAAGAGTTTTACATAATATTCAACGATAGAATTTCAATCGCATATTGATTTGCTTATTTACCCATTATTAAAACACAAATAAATAAAAAGTAATAAATTTGTTACGCCATGATGCAAATATTATTAAGTAAAATAACTCTTGTAAGTTCCACGCCATTATGCGTCACTAGTAAAATGTTACTTAAAGTTGTTAGTCTTAAGATCATTTGGTTTTAAAACTTGACGAGCAATGATTCCTTTAAAGGTCTTAACTCTATCTATAAACTATCTACTAGTACGCTACTAGATAAACGTGCGGTCTATAAACGGTTTAGAGAGACACTAGAAACATCTCTTAAGTCAATTTGATCTGAACTCTATCTAGTCATGTTTTCTTAACTCATTCTTAAGAGAGGGTACAAGAATGTGCCCACTTTTACTAAACTCTGTCTATAAGCGTTCTAGAAGATTGCTTATAGATATTTTATTCTTATGGTAGACAATTCAATTAAATTCTATAAGCTATCTAGTAGTACGTTTCTAGACACGTTTGTGTTACTTGGGATAACATGTTTGTTTGTCAAAAAAATATTTTTTCCTTTAATTTCGAGTTTTGGTCGGTTTAATTTTTTGATAAAAAGATTTAGTAATTGGCGAGATACCAAATAACCCGAATACGGATTTTCAATATAATAAGACGCCAGTTTTAATTGGTTATAGAAGACACTAAGGGTAAACTGACCTCTCTGTAGCTCCATCCATGATTGCCAAGTTCTGCCCAGCTGTCGTAATCTCTCCGGTTTCCTCTCATGTAAATCATGTAGTTTATGGCACTGGAACCTCCCATAGTCTTCCCTCTGTAATGTTATAGTTTTAAAGTTAAACTTTTTCTTCCAAAATTGTGCTTGTAAGACTGAATTATGAAATCGTAGTAGTTAAAAGTGAGTGTAGAGACAAGTGTTTGTATCTAGTGTAGTTTGTATATTATTTGATAAGTAAAATGAGAGTTGATTGTTAAGTTTCTTCAAGCATCAATTGTGGAGATGTGAATGTGTTGTAAAATGGATTTTTTTTCTTATTCTTTTTTGTTGGCACCCCGTAAATGGCCACGTTTATTGTACCTTCCAAAACATACGTTCGTCAAAGATGTCGTTATTGTAAATAATTCACTAAAAGCAAAAAAAAATATTATTCGATTTATTAATAAAAAATTGATTGTTTTGTACACAAAGAAAAACGATTTCATAATTTAGTATGACAAGATTTTGATTTTTTAGTAGAACCAACGGCTAAAACTACCAAAGTTTTAAAAATATACACAACAAATATGCATAGAAAATTAAATACACTTAAAACCAAAACATGAACTAAATAAACAAAAATTCAATCAACTTTTAAAACGACTACACACTACCTACATGTTAGGTATGAACGAACGTACCTAAATAAAATTCAAATAAAAAAATCAATGGCAACGTTTTCAGAAAACATGTAAACAAAAACTACATAAAAACGTGTTTTCACGAAAATAACTACGTGCTAAAAATATAACAACATAATTTATGTTAAAGCCACGACTAAAAAACACAAAACACAAGAATAGAAATTAGTAAACAAGTGAAAAATATAAAATAAACATATCAAAAATTAAATTCAAACCATAAAAAAGTCCCTTTCAAAGCAACCTAATAACATTTGAATTTACAAGGTTTCTTTTTGTCTAAAAGATATTGGTAAACCAATATTAAATTTTGACAAAGCCAATATACATACTCGACTACTCGTATATTCTTAATAACAAAAGTACTTCGCATATATATTTTTTATATTATGTAAAACTTTACGTACCTATATGTATATTCATGATGTTTACAAATATTTTAAGAAAAAAAAAACAGTAAAGAGCGAGTCGAGTAATACACGCAAACGCAAGGTTCCGTAACACCGTACAGTACCGAAATGTAAATAAGGTTTTTTTCTATTACAAATCAAAAGATACAGCCATGAAAGACGAACAGATGGCGTTTGGATAGACAGCGGAGCCTCAAAGTCATCCAAACTAATATTATAAATGCGAAAGTAACTCTGTCTGTCTGTCTGTCTGTTACGCTTTCCCGCTTAAACCTCTCAACCGATTTTGATGAAATTTGGCACAGACAATCTTTAGACCCTGAGAAAGAACATAGGCTATCAAAACACCACGCGGGCGAAGCCGCGGGCGGAAGCTAGTACATTATAATTATCAGCACTATATGCACTGCATTCGCCCCATTATTAATACGACATTATAACGACTTCAGCATTATTCTGATGCTGACAGCATTTTCTGATTTCATACACCAAATTCTAAAATGAGAAGCGTGCGTTACTAAAAAAGCATATTACAAAATTAAGGACTACGTTGAAGACAAAGATATTTGGCAATAGTTCCTTCTGCTCATGCGGCTTCCCTGGTTCATCAACAGTAATAAAACTGTAAAAAAATTTGGTATATAGTCTATTAACTGCTCTGAATCACGGTACTACCTTTTATTTTTTACTTATATACTTTTTTTATTATTTTGTGTTTGTTTTGTCTCTTTTTACCTTTTTTTTTATCTTGCAATGTTTTGATTTTACAGTTATTACCTTTGGCTGATACAGCTTTTTTTTTTTTATATAGCTTCCTTTTACTCCAGAATTGTGAATGCGAGAACATTGTTGGTTGTGGAAATTCTCTTATGCCCATTTTATTCTTATCGTCTACTTTTTTACGTATATATTATTATATACTTTCTTTTTTTTTTTTGTTTTTGTTTTTGTTTAGCTTTGGTAAGAAGTTCCCTCTTCTTATCGTGCCTGCGATGTTCTCTCGTAACCTTGTATACCAAACTGTAACAACAACATTGTAAAAGCAAATATTTTGGAGTTTCTTGCCGGTTCTTCTCCATGGAAACGACCAACCCGAACCGTGCCAAAAAAAAATTTTTTTTCTCTTCTCGACGTTTTATAAGTGCCCACTGAGGCCCATGTAAAATAAAAATATTTTGATTTTGATTTTGATTAAGACCCCAGTGGCACCCTTTACGTACGCAACCCTAAAGTGGATCGGTCTCAAATATCTGACGACATCACGCCAGCAAACGAAGTGGCTTTTTTCCAATTTAAAAACTGTCAACGGCAGAAGAATTCTCGGAACAGTTAACCTCTCTAGAAGCAAAAATTGCATACTTAGAAACTGAACGTAGCATCATGAACAATAAGATGTCCTCACTTGAAGAAAAAATAGAACATTTGGATCGTAATTTTATTAAAACCTGTGTCGAACTGCGCAACGTTCCCAAAGTACTGCAAGAAAATAAAACAACCTTATTTACTTTTGTTCAGAATCTCTCAAAACAATTGGCGATTGATGTCCAACTATCCGATATTCGTGACGTGTCAAGGTTACCGTCTAAAAAGGAAAGCAAGACATCGAACATCAGTATTGAGTTCTCTAATACTCTTCTTAAAAACAATTTCCTTTTATCTGCAAAACAATTTAATATAAAAAATCCTAGCAATAAAATCAATTCTACTCATTTGGGCCTTGCCGTACCGCCAACGCCTGTTTACATTGCTGAGCAGCTCACTTCGATATCCAGAAAATTATTCTACGCCGCACGAAATTTTACGAAGGCAAACAAATTCACCTTTTGTTGGACATCAAATGGACGTGTCATGATTAGGAAGAACGCTGAAAGTCAGCACATTATAGTGAAGAATGAAGAACATCTGCAGCAGCTATCGTCGGAATACCAAATATGACTATTTTACTGTAAATCTTCTTTTTTTACACGGTACTTTCGTTTATTTTTTCAAGTGTTTATAAATTGTAATATGTCTCTGTTAACCACTGTTGCTCATGCTCACACATATAATTTGCACCTTAACTACGTACTTAGCCCTCATGATAACTTTTCAACATCCTCATACAGTGTACGATTGCATCCGCTTATTGCCCATACTCTTGTTTACATTAGAAATGGTTGATAATGCAGATGCACTTATGGATAATATAGACCAAATTTCTGTATCAGAGTCCTATTATTGTAGTCCAGAGCAGGCCCAACTCTTTATAAAGAAACCACAGAACTATCTAAAAATTTTCACACAGAACATAAGATCAATAAACTGCAATTTCCTAAGCCTACAAACCGTCCTTCAGCGAATTTCCTTTGATTGTGAACTTATCGTACTAACCGAATGTTGGCTCTCATGTTCAAGTAATATTAATATTCCTGATTTAGATAATTACTCTAAGTATTGTACTACGAATAACATTAATCAGAGTGATGGAGTTGTCGTATATGTCAAAGCTGACCTGCGATCATCTTGTAAAGAATTACCCCTTATCAATAGTGCAACCGGGTTGCTGGTGGAGCTGGGAACGGACATTGCCGTGCTATGTATATATCGATCGCCATCCAATACAAATACTGAACTGTTTACGTCTACACTTAACGATATCCTACCCACCTTATCTCAATTCAAATCAGTTGTCTTAACCGGCGATATCAATATAGATATAAAACCACCTAACCTTGATACTCGTTCACAAGATTATCTCAATCTTTTGGCCTTTCATGGTTTTCTCCCTGCTCACACCATACCCACTAGAGGTCCAAACTGTCTTGACCATCTAATACTAAAAACAAAATCGCCTACAATCTCCCTTGTTTTGGACACAACAGTCACTGACCACAATTCATCTCTTCTGGGTTTTCATGTCAAAAAAACTAAAGTCGAAGCCATTACAACGGTCACAAAAATTAACTTCGACAAACTTGACAAATCAATGGAAGAAATGGATCTCACGCCCATCTACTCGATATTAGACGCTAACATTGCTGCAGAAACCCTGGTTAGTTCTATGAATAGAGCTATTTCCAAAAACACAAAAGTGATTAAACTCCCAGCTAAAAAAAGAATTATAAAACCCTGGATTACACCTGGGTTACTTCGCTGCATGAGACACAGGGATATATTACATAAAAGAGTCAAAACATCCCCAGAAAATACTACCCTAGTAACTAGTTACAAGCGATACAGAAATTTTTGTAACAAAATTTTAAAAAAAGTAAAAAGGCAGTTTGATACTGAAGAGCTCAGTAAAGCTGGAAATAACTGTAGAGCTCTCTGGGCTACAATCAAAAGAATTACGCACACGTCAAAAACACAAAACTCATCCACACAACTGCTATCACAGACAGAGTCGCCCACTCAGTGCTGTAACGCCATAAATAGCTTCTTTGCCGAGATAGGTAAAAATCTAGCAAGCAACATTACACACAGTCGCCCCATGTCCCAACCAACCATTCCACAAAGCACCTTATCTACTTCTTTCGTCCTTGATGAAACAGACCCGGCAGAGATTATTTCTGTTATTAACTCTCTCAGAGCAAACGCAGCCACTGGATGGGATGGCATCTCACCACTCATTTTAAAAAGGTACTCCTTGATACTGGCACCTGTACTGACCCACATTTTCAATCTCTGCTTTCAGACTGCGACGTTTCCATCTCCATTCAAGAAAGCTATTATACACCCAATCTTCAAAAATGGTGACAAAGAGTCTTTCAATAACTATCGCCCCATAGCGGTTCTTAGCGCACTATCAAAGGTCCTTGAGCGCTTGATTAACTCGAGATTAGTAAGTTATTTTGACAGATTTAACCTGATTTCTGCTCAACAATTCGGTTTTAGAAAGAATAAGAGTACTGCAGACGCCGTTCAGGAACTAACGGGATACATTGTTAACAAGCTTAATGGCCATAAAAAGGTTCTTACTATATTCCTCGACCTTACTAAGGCCTTTGACACCATAACCATTCCAACACTGCTAAATAAACTCGAAAGATTGGGGGTCAGAGGCTTACAGTTGGAATTATTCCGGAGTTACCTTACGGACCGAACGCAAATGGTAAAAATCGGCAATCACACTAGTGATGAGCTTCCAATTTGCTTCGGCGTACCACAAGGCAGCATCCTTGGCCCCAGTTTGTTTCTTGCTTTCATAAACGATCTCTGCAACTTACATATAACAAATGCAAAAATTGTGTCTTTCGCTGATGACACTGCAATTACTTTCTATGCGGACTCGTGGTTGGAACTTCAGAACCTAGCACAGGACGGCTTCAATTCAGCATATGACTGGCTTCTCTCTCATACACTGACGTTAAATATATCCAAAACAAAGCTTATTACCTTTTCACTAACATCTAAATCTCAACCCAAAATTCCAATTTCCATTAAAGCTCACTCATGCCAAATACATTCTCACATCTCTCTACCATGTCAGTGTCCTCTTATTACTCCGGTTGACAATATAAGGTACCTGGGCATAACTCTGGACAAGTTCTTGAACTACAAAACGCATATTAACCTACTTACAGGCAGGGTTAGGAAACTCATTTATGTTTTTAAAAATCTGCGTCACGTCGCCAATTTAACTGTAATACGTAGTGTCTATCATGCGTTGTGCCAATCTATTGTTGGTTATTGTATTACATGCTGGGGTGGTACAGCCAAAACCACATTAAAACCGCTAGAAATAGCGCATAGGGCAATACTGAAGGTAGCTACATTTAAACCTATTATTTACCCAACAACAAAGCTTTACAAAAATTGGAATGTTTTAAATGTAAGACAGCTTTTCATATTGCAGTCTGTTCTCCTACAACACAAACAAACCCCATTCACAACCATCTCGAAACGACGTAAGGATAGTGTCTGTACAATCCCTCGGCCGACATTCCGTTTCACCAAAAGATTCTTTTGCTATCTTGGCCCATACCTGTACAACCAACTTAATGCAACCTTACCCATATATGGTCTAACTTATTTAAAATGCAAAAGTACCGTACGCTCGTTCCTTCTCTCCAAAACCTATGATGAGACTGAGGCACTGTTGAAGATTATATCATAAATTCTCATTGACATTAATTAATTTATTGATGTAACGATTTTATTGGCCTTATTTAAATTTAATTTTAATTTAATTTTGTTTTAATTATGATTTAATTTAATTCAAATTTGATTTAATTTTGATTTAATTTTAATTTTATTTTAATTTAATTTAATTCTTATTTTATTGTATACCATCGTTTCATATTTATTATTCTAAATTATCCACACAGACATGACTCAAAGATCTAATTTTTAATTTTAATTATAATTCCATGTTGTTTTTTGTTTACTTAGCTCTAAGAATATTTATTTTATAATAATGTTAAATTAAACAACCACATTGTATGGAACCAACACATAGCATAAATATAATTTAAGTACACTATGTAGGGAGGCAAACTGTTTCTCCTTAATACAGGTTGCTCAGCAATCTAGCAAGGAGAACAGCACCTCACCCAATAAATCTGTAATTCTATGAATCTTTCAACATCATATCAACAATGTAAACTACAAATACCAGTTTATGCAATAAAGAATTTTGATGTAAAAACTTTGCTGTTATACAGGTAAGATGCAATAGTTCAGTAGGAATGAAAATACGAAGAAATACAAGAAGGTATTGCAGAGGTAACTTTAGTAGGATAAAGAAAGACAGTAACTGCTGAAACTTTCGACGCTGTGAAGTATTTAGTTTTTCAATGATTAAATTTATTCTGAGAGGGATTGTTTGTTTTTCTGTTAAAACTATGACCATCTCTTATCAAATTCGTACTCCGTGTCTTAAACAAAGCGATCGCACACATCCCCATCGAATCGAATTCATCACGTCATGTCATAGTGCCTTTTGTCAGCGCAACAACAAGCATATATCAATTTTCTGCGTGTTCAAGCGGCAATCGTTTTTGTTAAGACCTAGCCTAATATTTTGGGTTAACCCGAAATTGTGGGCTATTTCACTGAAAGTAAATTGTTTGACTTCTTATCCTTACCTGTTTTGTTTAAGGAGATCTGTCTACCAAATTCTACAAATATTGAGTAGGCATGTTAGAAAGTGCACAAGTAACATTTAAATATACAACACAAAACTAAATAATTATCTACACTGATGATTACAGTTTTAGTAACAAAATCTAAGTTACTAAAATAGCCGATTTTTACTCACCATTCTGATGATAATAATAGCTTTTAAAGCTATAGGATTAAGGTTAGGATTAGTAATAAGGAAAATATTTAAAAAAAATGATCTTTGGCAAAGGTTTTAATAACAATATAAAAATAATATCTTAATCTTATTGACGGAAGGATTAAATATATTCTGAGATTTGTAGAACACAATGAATAAATAAAAACTCTTAAGCGATACTTATTAAAATCTTTATCTAATTATATAGAACGTATATTTTTACTATACCATGTTTAATAAATGCAGTGAATGTTTGTTGATTCTAAACCTAATAAGTGAAGATCTTATCTGTAATGTTTTAGGGGTTAAAATATGTAATAAATATCTTGATTTGATTTTTCATATATTCATAAGATTTTGGAAAGTTCTAAACACTCTATCTACAAGATCGAAATGTAAGAAATGGATAATTTCGATTTTTCTTTGACCAGAGAAGAACTCCCCATTGAATAATAAGCTTCAGGGCTATTTATTTATTATTATTCCTACATCTAGCGATTTCTTTTCTATTTCATTCCAAACTTAAACCACCCAAATAATAGTAAAATATGCTCTTATCATTTTATTGTAATTACTAAGACTATCGTTCCCAAAATATGGTCTCCCAATCTTCTTTGATCATATCAGCCGCCTTTTCTCCAATCATCATACAAGGAGCATTTGTATTGCCTCTAACAATGTGTGGCATTATAGATGCATCAGCTACCCTCAAATTTTGTACTCCATACACTCTTAATCTTGCATCAACAACTGCATCTCCATCATATCTCGGTCCCATCTTACATGTTCCAGAAGGATGGTATATAGTCCCAGTATAACTCTTTATAACACAAGCAAAATATTTATAAGAACCCCATCTATGTGGAGAACAAGGTTTAACAGGCTTTCGTAAAAACGTTACATTATTCTTTTTAAAAGCTTCTGTCTCTTCCAATTTAGTAGCGAACTTGAGCGCATCGATTAGAGTATCCAAATCTTTTTTGACTGTGAAGAATCCGGGGTAAATTAAAGGTTGGCCAGCCACTGGATGGGTTCTGTTTAGAGTTAGATATCCTCTGCTCTCTGGGTGCAAAAGAATCGGTCTGACATTAATACTATCGTAGAAAGTAAATGGGAAAATACTGGTAGCCAAATATGTTGTAGGATCTTTGTAAAAGTCTATTTTATTTCTGCCATCAAAATGAAACTGTATATCTGGAACTAATGTATCGTTACTTGCGTATTTTGTCCGATGAAAAGCTGTAATTTGAAGAGGTCCTGTTGCGGAGATCTCGTCAAATTTTGTTCCGTACTTGTAAAAATCAGCGATAACTTTCAACATTTCCTCTCCTGGTAACATTGTTGATGTTTTATTACTTAAATTCATTAGTACTGCTTCAGTAGTAGCATGATCTTGCAAGTTGTAGCCTACTTTCAAATCCTTTATAATAGGTATTTTTAAGTGCAGTAAGTCCAATTTGGGTCCTATACCAGATAGCATTAGTATTTTTGGACTGTTTAATGCTCCTGCACTTAGTATCACCTCTTTGCTGGCATATACGTTAAATATTTTATTTTCTCTAGTATATCGTATTCCATAAGCTAATTTGTCTTTATTGATTAGGATTTTGATAACTCGAGCATTTGTCATTATTTTAAGGTTAGGTCTTTTGCCACGAATCGGTTTTATAAATGCGTCATTTGATGAAACTCTTCTGCCGTCTTTGGTTGTAGTTTGGGTTGTCATTGTTCCAATCTGTTCTTTTCCATTGAAATCAACTAATGGGAATCCTTTTTCACGAAATGCCATTACAAGCATGCCAACATTTGGGTCCGAGTACGCAAATCTTTCAACGTTTAGTGGTCCTGAGGTTCCATGGTACTGGGTATCTAGGGCTTCAATATTCCGATTGTTTTCAGATTTCTTGAAATAAGGGAGAACCTGAAACACAAAACGTGGGATTCAAAATTAGAATATATTTTTAGTACCTAAACTTAATCACTATTGAGTAGTTAGCAAGCTTTGCTGCAAGATGAAGAATAATACATCTAAAATAAAAATAAAAATAAATGTAAAATAAAGAGAAACGTAAAATTTGAGATGCTTACTTCTCTATAACTCCATCCCTCGTTACCAAGCGCTGCCCATTCGTCGTAATCCTTAGCATTACCTCTCATGTAAACAACATAGTTAATCGCACTTGATCCACCCATTACTCGACCACTGTAATGCCAACATTTGTTAGTAAATTGTCTTACATAACTCAAAAAACACTAACGTAATTAAAAAAAAATGCTTTGAATTGATACAAGGGGTATTTGAAGGTGAATTGCAGTTAGCCCATCCATATTTCTGGTTGGTTAGCATATAGCATTGAAGAAGCAATAAATGTATGATGACCATACAATTGTCCAACAGCTAGGACAAAGGCCTCATCTCTCTCTGAGAGAAACGAATGTGTAAAAATACAATAAAGCTACTTGTCTTTCAATGCATATGCAATTTTTTTCAGCGAGGTATACCAATTCATAATAATTGTATTCTGAGGAATATGAAAATGTTGTATACTGCATAGCTTTCGTTTTTTTTTGTCTTACTTAAGAGGAAAAATACAGTGATAACAGTTGTGTCGAGTTTACGAAAAATCTATTTCAATATTATTTTTTTTATTAAAAAATCCTAAGAATTAGTAGGGTCTAAGAATAAATACAATTACAATTCCAATTTCAACTGTTTTTATTTCAATCTATTTCCATTAAGAATAATAATATTAAAGTTCTTTTTGCCAATTAAAATGAATTCCCAAGAAAAGAGTTTACCAAGAATTCATTCACAACTTTTTAACTGTTAATGAATTCTTAGAAAACTCATTTCTTCGAGTGCAGAAAAATAAGTAGACCTAAGTACTGCAGAGGAGTTGAAAGCTTCTAAAACATTAAGAGAAATATAATTTTATTATCATTATCAAGGTGTTATGCTTGAAACTGGACGACTTAAAATAACATAGTAAGACGTATTTCAGGCATAAAGTATTTTTCAACTCACACGCTCGGAAAGATTCTATTTGTCTTTCGAAATCTGAGCTCAAAACTACATTTTTAAGTGTTTTCAAAATTGGATCACGTCTTCTATTCAATTATTTTCTACACTGACAGGCGAGCCGGCCCTATTTTATTTCCTCGCTGTAGTGAGGTGAAAAGTTGTGTGTTGTGCTCGGCAGCAAAGTTATTCTGCGTCTCGTGACTTTGAAATCTTCGCTACGCTCAGGATTCTATTTTTAAACCAATCCTTCGCTTGCTCAGTTTTCAATTCAAGTACCCGTTCCAAAAACAATTTGCCTTGCATAACAAATAACCCGTCTGATGGACTGTGGTCATCGTGGCTTATGGACTCTTGCAACAACAGAGACGACAGACCTTGCAGAAACTTTTATTCACGCCCTTTTTGAAAAGCCTCCGTAGCTCTTTGAGAAAACCTTGGAAGAGAGTGCGTATTTTTGAAGTGAAAACTTCTTTAGCGGCGTTGTACACTTTTTCTGTAATGGGTAAAAAATTTAAAACTCGCGTCAGGGTCACGTGACCGTCAGGGTCACGTGACCGTCAGGGTCACGTGACCCTGATCGAAAATGAGTAAGACGTCATTCAAATTAAAAATAAAACATAGTAACAAAAAAGTTTTCACTTCTACCGGCACTCCTGGAGTGCAACCTTTTTTTTTTAAATACACAAGTTTACTGCAACCATTTTCCACTATGGATCAAGGATTTCGCACGACGCATTATGAGTACGTTTTTATAATTATTATCTGTGGTGCTACTGGTAGTCTCTTTAAAATCTTATTTTAAGTAAACAATCTCCTTATTACTTTGCACCAATTTTATTGAAAATGATGATGTATTTTGAGATTTTCGATGTCAAAATCTTCCCGAAAAGTAATAATATTATCCTAGTTTCAGATTTTAATAAATTAAATTGGAAAGATTCCAAGTTTTAATTTATTTCGTTTTAAACGTTTGAGTAACAGCTGAAAAATGTTAAAGAGTTAAATGAGATTTAAATATTAAAACGAAAGTAAGGGGAATATTTTCGGCGAATCTCCCGGAAAATTGTACTGGGAAGATTAAAATTTAAACGAAGTATTTCAAAGAAATTATTCTTTAAAGGTATAAAGATCAATTTTGAATTTACATAAAGCAATTAAGTTTGGCTTTTAGGCAAGTGCAAATAGACTTGATGAGAATAGAACAAAACTGGTTAATGTGGCTACGCCTTTAAGGTAGATCTTTTAGCCATAATGGTTTAAATAACTTTGACGCTACTGGTATTTAGTATTTTCAGCTGCAATTGGAATTCACAGAATGATCGTGGTTTTAAATATACTCAGCACAAAATTTTGGATCTTTGGTCGTTTGACCCCGCTCTGGCGGGGCCCACGGGTCCAAAAGACCAAATGCGTTTGGTCAACATTCCAATTGACACTCAGTGAATTCCATTTTACTTTGATATCAAAGGTTATCATTCTTCGCAGGACATTAAACTCTTTAGCATTTAATTTTAAATTGCTTGTGATAAATTATCTACACATTTACTTGAAGAAATAAGCGACGTTTACTCAAAGTTTAATTTGAATGATTTCAGGATTACATATTTGTTTTAAAAGTTATTTTTTTTGTATCCTACACTTAATGCTACTGCTCCACCTGCGTCTTAACGCGTAAATTAGTACTAGTGCGAGAGCCGGCTGCAAAAATACCTACCTTATCGGCTACCCCAATAGGCTATGTATAGATCGTTAACCGACACCTAAACACGTAAAAAAAATCAGGTCTGCCAGAGCCGATCCTGCCGGGTCATAGAAATAATCGAGATTTTTTGACGTAATTTTTTAGTAAAAATTACGTCATAAGATACCCGAATGAAAGTGCTGGCAGCAGTTAACCATTGATTAGTTATGTAAAAAAAAGTGGGTCTGCCATTGCGCACCTTGCCGGAAGTACTTGGCAGACCCCTAAAATATGCCCTTCTGAAACACTAAACCTACCTCATCGAGTACCCGGATGGAACCAACGCTAAATAATAAACAAGATGCCTCTGATAATGGATCAAATGGTCTGCCAGGTCTAAGCTTGCCGGGACTTAGTGTTCAAAGCATTTGAAGTTGATAGGGAGCATAATTTAACCTGAAGTCAAAATAACATTTAACATTTAAAATAACATTTTTTAAACATTATTTTGTTTCTAATTTTATAGAAATTTATGAATATTAAATATTTTTATCATAACATTAAATAAAACAACAAGTGTAGAGATACGAGTAAAAGATGTACATTAAAAATTTAGCAATAATCACTACGAGTTCAAAATCATGCTCACAATTTATATACTTATCTACAACTATCAAAACTTACTTTAAGTTGGCATTAAAATTACCTGAATTCTGTATATATGTAGGTTGAGGGAACTAAGTAGGCTTCCGAGTGTAGAACCTGTTATAGCGTAAATCATCGTAGGAACGCCGAAAGGTAGTCAACGCCTAATCAACCTGACCACCACCAGGATCTTTCTCATCATCTCAACCATAGGAAGTCCACTGCTGAACATAGCTCTCCCCTTTAGATTTCCACATATCTATACATATAATAAATTTGTAGAAAAGTGGTGTCTGTACAATGGAAATATACAAAAAAAAAGTAGCAGGGGTTGTTATTTTATCGATGCCGAACCCGAAAATGTAGTTATATTTTTTTTTGTCTGTTTGTCTGTTTGTCGGTTTGTCTGTTTGTCTGTGTGTTTGTGCACGCTAATCTTCGGAACTACTGGACGGATTTGAATGATTTTTTTTTGTTGTATAGGTATTAAGTCCGGTTAACATATAGGCTATAATTTATCTTGGAAACTTGAACACCTGATGCAGAACCGCAACAGACCTGCTTAACTATAAGAGATACAGAAATGGTGCCATAGCAAAAATTGCTCCACGTGATGAGCATTTTCTGCTGAGAGAATAAATTTGAAGATCCTGGACACCTGATGTGGAACACCAAGAGCCCAGCTACACTATGACATATACAGGAACGACGTCTTAGCAAGAGTTGTTCAGCCTGATAAGCACTATCTATTGCTGTATAATAATTTGAAGATCTGGAACACCTGAAGTGGAACTCCAAGAGCCCAGCTACACTATAACATATAAGTGAATGACGTCTTAGCAAGAGTTATTCAGCCTGATGAGTACTCTCTGTCAACGTATAAAAATTGAAGATCTGGAACACCTGATGTGGAACTTCAAGAGCCTAGCTACACTATAACATATACAGTAAAGACGTCTTAGCAAGAGTTGTTGAGCCTGATGAGCAACCTCTGTTGTCGTATAAAAATTGAAGATCTGATACACCTGATGTGGAACTCCAACAGCCCAGCTACTTTATAACATATATAGGAATGACGTCTTAGCAAGAGTTGTCCAGGCTAATGAGCACTCTCTGTTGACATATGAAAATTGAGATCTGAAACACCTGATGTGGAACTCCAAGAGCCTAGATACACTATAACATATACAATAAAGACGTCTTAGCAAGAGTTGTTGAGCCTGATGAGCAACCTCTGTTGTCGTATCAAAATTGAAGATCTGGTACACCTGATGTGGAAGTCCAACAGCCCAGCTACTTTATAACATAATATAGAAATAACGTCTTAGCACGAGTTGTCCAGCCTAATAAGCACTCTCTGTTGACGTATGAAAATTGAGATCTGGAACACCTGATGTGGAACTCCAAGAGCCTGGATACACTATAATATAGACAATAAAGACGTCTTAGTAAGAGTTGTTGAGCCTGATGAGCAGCCTCTGTTGTCGTATAAAAATTGAAGATCTGGTACACCTGATGTGGAACTCCAACAGCCCAGCTACTTTATAACATATATAGGAATGACGTCTTAGCAAGAGTTGTCCAGGCTAATGAGCACTCTCTGTTGACATATGAAAATTGAGATCTGAAACACCTGATGTGGAACTCCAAGAGCCTAGATACACTATAACATATACAATAAAGACGTCTTAGCAAGAGTTGTTGAGCCTGATGAGCAACCTCTGTTGTCGTATCAAAATTGAAGATCTGGTACACCTGATGTGGAAGTCCAACAGCCCAGCTACTTTATAACATAATATATAGAAATAACGTCTTAGCACGAGTTGTCCAGCCTAATAAGCACTCTCTGTTGACGTATGAAAATTGAGATCTGGAACACCTGATGCGGAACTCCAAGAGCCTAGATACACTATAACATAGACAATAAAGACGTCTTAGTAAGAGTTGTTGAGCCTGATGAGCAGCCTCTGTTTTCGTATAAAAATTGAAGATCTGGTACACCTGATGTGGAACTCCAACAGCCCAGCTACTTTATAACATACATAGGAATGACGTCTTAGCAAGAGTTGTCCAGCCTAATGAGCATTTTCTGTTGACGTATGAAAATTGAGATCTGGAACACCTGATGTGGAACTCCAACACCTCAGCTACACTATAACATAATTATATTGGAATGACGTCTTAGCAAGAGTTGTTTAGTCTGATGGTCATTTCCTGTTGACTTACAAAAATGAAAGATCTAGAACGTCTGGGATCGTCTCGCGCATCCCGTTGTTTTCCCGACCCCAGGCTCTTAGAATTCGAAGTTTCAGATAGATTTTGACGACCCCGTCTCCGCTGGCATAAGCAACAGGATCCGCGTACGAAGTCGCGGGCAGAAGTTAGTATGTAATATACCGGTTGGAAGCGATCTGCATCCAGCGTCTTCCGGCGACCTTTATAAGGTCGTCTTTCCATCTTGTTGGTGAACGTCCTACGCTGCGCTTGCTAGTCCGTGGTCTCCACTCTAGTACTTTTCGACCCCATCGGCCATCTGCTCTGTGAGCAATATGGCCTGCCCATTGCCACTTCAGCTTGTTAATCCGGCGGGCTATATCGGTGACTTTAGTTCGTCTACGGATCTCCTCATTTCGGATTCGATCACGCAGAGAAATACCGAGCATAGCCCTCTCCATAGTTCGTTGAGCGACTTTGAGCTTTAAGATGAGGCCGATACTGAAAGACCACGTTCCGGTGCCGTAACTCATCACTGGTAAAACAGATTGGTTGAAGACTTTTGTCTTGAGGCACTGAGGTATCGGACGAAAAGACATTGCGTTGTTTCCCGAACGCTGCCCAACCGAGTTGGATTCGGCGGTTGACCTCTTTTTTGAAGTTGGACCTACCTAATTGGACTACTGTCTTGTCCTAAGTAGATAATAATGTTCAACAACTTCGAGTACCGAGTTTCCAACAGAGACTGGGGTGGGCATGGCATTTGACATAATTTTCGTCTTGTCCATGTTCATTTTCAAGCCCAACCGTTGTGAAACTCGGTCGACGCTATCGAGCATCATGCTGAGTTCCTCCATCGACTTTGCCATGACTACAATGTAGTCGGCAAACCGAAGGTGAGTGATGTACTCGTATTTGCCGTTGATGTTGCTGCCAAGTCCTTGCCATTCCAGGAGCTTGAAGGCGTCTTCCATTGCGGCAGTAAACAGTTTCGGAGAGATAACGTCCTGTCTTACGCCTCTTCTCACTGGAATCGCCTTCGTGCTCTGCTCCTGTACTCGGACCGACATGGTGGCGTTATTATACAAGCACTTCACTTTAGAGCCTTGGTTTCGCTGTATGGTCTAACACGATTCGTATTAAAGAGACGCAGATCGTGTCTCAAGGTCTTAGATATGGGTCTATTGAGCCGCCTATATGACTTAACGTCATCGGAAGACTGCAACTGTAGCAAGCGTCGTTCAGCCATGAGGTTTAAGGTTTGCTCGGTCAATTTCTGAGGTCTATCTTTACGGCAGGGTCTAAAAAACATAGACCCTACCGTGAGGACAGTTTCCGCTAGCCCGTCGATGTGATCTCGTTCACTGAAACTACACACAAACACTCGACTTTTTTTGTTTTATACAGTTATCGTACCTACTCAGGTATTGACAGTAAATGGCTAGTCAACCCAACCATTAATGTTTAAACTTTGACCTGATTTCGGTGGACTAGAAAGATCCTGGTGGTGGTCAGGTTGATTAGGCGTTGACTACCTTTCGGCGTTCCTACGATGATTTACGCAATAACAGGTTCTACACTCGGAAGCCTACTTAGTTCCCTAAACCTACATATATACAGAAATCAGGTTATTTTAATGCCAACTTAAACTAAGTTTTGATAGTTGTAAGTATATAGTTGTAAGCATGATACTCGTAGTGATTGTTGCTAAATTTTGAATGTACATTTTTTATCTATACACTTGTTTTTAGGGTTCCGTAGTCAACAAGGAACCCTTATAGTTTCGCCATGTCCGTCCGTCCGTCCGTCCGTCCGTCTGTCCGCAGCTTAGCTCAGAGACGCCCAGTACTAGAAAGCTGTAATTTGGTGTAAATATACGGATTTGTTGGGCCGAAAAAGTGGTAAAATAAAATATAGAAAAATATTTTTTTTTAGGGTACCTCCTGTACTTACACGTAAAGTGGGGATTTTTTTTTTCTCGCGTACCCCGTAATGTGGGGTATCATTAAATAGGTCTTTAAAAAATATTGATAGTTTCCATTAACAATTTATTGATTAAAAGATTCGTTTGTGAAATATTAAGCGTTAAAGTGCTAATTTTTGCTCGACTCGAGTGTCCCCCCCCTCTACCAGCTAAACGGTTATGTTTGGGGGTGTGAAAAAATTCACAATAGTAGTATATATAACGAAGTTTATAGGAAAATTGTCATGACTAAGTAGGCTTTACAAGTTTACGAGTAATTGTCGACCAACTTATAAAACGTACTTGGATAACATATTTTCCTAAACAAAATGTACCGGAGAACATGTTATTCAACTGCAAATGTAAGTTTGTCAAATTTATTTTTACAGCTAGATATATTAGGTGGGTATGTTTTGGAGATAGGTAGGTTTTTATTGTCAACTATTTTTAACTAACTTCAAAAAACGGAGGAGGTTCTCAATTCGTCGTAATCTTTTTTTTAATGTATTTTCCCCGATTTCTCAAAAGCGCCTTTACCGATTTTGAAAATTCTTCTTTTGATTGTAAGAGTACACCTTCCAATTGGTCCCATGATCATCAAGTCAGGATGTGATGATGGAATCCTGGAGAAAACGTGGGAACTCTTTAAATTTTAAATCATTCTTGAAGCGATTTGATAACAACTCAATCCCGTCGAGTTTCGGCTCGTTAGAGTCGTCTTTATTACATAGACATTGATGCTGGATGATGTCCATGGTCTGATGATAGAGCTGGAAGGTAACCATGAGTTCTTCCTTATACAACAACTCAATCCTACTGAGCTTAGGGTCATTTGATTCGTCTTTACATAAGCTTTTGTACTGGATGTTTTCCAGGCTCTTATGATGGAGCTGGAAGGTAGCCATGGGATCTTTGTAATACAATAACGCAATCCCATCGAGTTTGGGCTCATTTGATTCGTCTTTACATAGACTTTGGTCCTGGATATTATTAAAGGTTTTGATGATGAAGCTGGAAGGTGGCCATGGGATCTTTGTAGGTAATACAATAAATCCCTTCGAGTTTAGGGTCATTTGATTTTTCTTCGCATGGACTTTGGCACTCGATGTTTTCCAGGGTCTAATGATGGAGCTGGAAGGTGGCCATGGTGGCAACTACGGAACCCTACACTGTGCGTGGCCCGACACGCACTTGGCCGGTTTTTTTATTTAATGTTTTGATAAAAAATATTTAATATTCATAAATTTGTATAAAATTAGAAACAAAGTAATGTTTAAAAATGTTATTTTAAATGTTAAATGTTATTTTAACTTCAGGTGAAATTATGCTCCCTATCAACTTCAAATGCTTTGAACACTAAGTTCCGGCAAGCTTAGACCTGGCAGACCTTTTGATCCATTATCAGAGGCATCTTGGTTATTATTTAGCGTTGGTTCCATCCGGGTACTCGATGAGGTAGGTTTAGTGTTTCAGAAGGGCATATTTTAGGGGTCTGGCAAGTACTTCCGGCAAGGTGCGCAATGGCAGACCCACTTTTTTTTACATAACTAATCAATGGTTAACTGCTGCCAGCACTTTCATTCGGGTATCTTATGACGTAATTTTTACTAAAAAATTACGCCCAAAAATCTCGATTATTTCTATGACCCGGCAGGATCGGCTCTGGCAGACCTGATTTTTTTACGTGTTTAGGTGTCGGTTAACGATCTATACATAGCCTATTGGGGTAGCTGATAAGGTAGGTATTTTTGCAGCCGGCTCTCGCACTATACGTTAATTTAGGCGTTACGTAAATGTGGCCAACGTTTTAATGTGTTAAATTACAAACGGCATTACTAATGGCATTAAACGTTAAGCGATAGCTCAGGTGTCGGTTTTTTGGACACATCAAAGAGTTTTAGCGCGTAGTTCAGCGCGCTAAGCGATGTTGGCTACATTAACGCCGTCTCATTCTGTGGTGAGTGGTCGAATGAGAAAGCTTTAGAGTTTTTAGAACTTTTTCAATCAGAGCCGTGCCTTTGGAATCCAAAGCTGCAATCACATAAGAATCGCTCGGCAGTTAGTGATGCGTGGCGACGTGTTATCCAGTCTTTGTCGTTTCCAGTGACACAGGAAGAATTAAAAAATAAAATTACTTTAACCTCCATTTTGTGTGTAACGCGTGACTTCTCGAAGAATTAACTCTTAACGGCATTGTAACCTAAATGTAGCCAACGCGCATTTTTAACGCCCTAATTAACGAGTAGTTGGCCATTATCATTAACGTTAACGCTAACCCAGGTGGAGCAGTAGCATAAGGCTTAAGGCTTGTGCAGACCAAATGCGTATGCGTAGACGTAAGCGTAAACGTGCGCGTACTACTGAGTTGTAATGTATGGAACTGAGACAGGACACACCGCTTGCGTAACGTAGACGTGCACGTGGACGCGCAAGCGGTGTGTCCTGTCTTATACAGTTCCATACATTAAAACTCAGTGGTACGCGCACGTTTACGCTTACGTCTACGCATACGCATTTGGTCTGCTCCAGGTGTATCATAAATACACGCCGGAAAAATCACGTGTATGTTCGTTCGGTTTCTTGTATGCAAGTGCCATAACAGATACGAGCAGATACGAAACAGATTTTCTATGAAAAGAAAAATTCGATCCGCGAGCGGAATTTGAACCTGCGACCTTCGGATTCAGTACCTACATCTGATGCTCCCACCAACCGAGCTAAAGAGGTTGATAGTAGTTAGTGTATTGCTTTGCAATAGATGGCGCTGAACGCCACCGCAAGACTTTACGGTCAGTTCACATAGAGACGCGACGCGGCTCGACGTGACGCAACGATACTGTAAATGTGTATCTTTTCGTGTAGTAAATAAAGTTAGGTTTTGAGTCGCTATTGAAATGCAGTGCGGCGCTGCGTTGCGAAAGGTGTATCTTTTCGTGTAGGAAATAGAGTTAGGTTTTGAGTAGCTCTATTGAAAAATGCGCGCAGCGTCACTTCTCGGTCTGAGCTGAACATAAGGAATGCGTTTAAAAATGTGACGCCTACTAGGCAAGAACCTCGGTAGCTCATATGTCAACGTGTTGGTGAAGTAGTTTGATACTCTTTCAAATTCCTCAACATACCTCAACCAAGCGCAAGTCTGTCCCCTCTGTGCCCTGCAGGTCATCTCTTCAGGTTGTGTCCGGTAGTTCCAGTCAATACTGGACCTGCCCAGCACTGGGGCGAAGGCTGGGACGCTGGTCACATCAGGTTCCTCTGGCCCAGCTTCTATTAGCAGGACCTGGAAATGAGAGATTTTTCTTGAGCGATAGATTCCTTCTTTTTCATCTATACATATAATAAATTTGTAGAAAAGTGGTGTCTGTACAATGGAAATATACAAAAAAAAAGTAGCAGGGGTTGTTATTTTATCGATGCCGAACCCGAAACTGTAATTAATTTTTTTTTGTCTGTTTGTCTGTTTGTCGGTTTGTCTGTTTGTCTGTTTGTCTGTTTGTCTGTGTGTTTGTGCACGCTAATCTTCGGAACTACTGGACGGATTTGAATGATTTTTTTTTTGTTGTATAGGTATTGAGTTCGATTAACATATAGGCTATAATTTATCTTGGTAACTTGAACACCTGATGCAGAACTGCAACAGACCTGCTAAACTATAAGAGATACAAAAATGATGTCATAGCAAATATTGTTCCACGTGATGAGCATTTTCTGTTGAGAGAATAAAATTGAAGATCCTGGACACCTGATGTGGAACTTCAAGAGCCCAGCTACACTATAACATATACAGGAATGACGTCTTAGCAAGAGTTGTTCAGCCTGATGAGCACCTTCTGTTGATGTATAAAAATTGAAGATCTGGAACACCTGATGTGGAACTTCAAGAGCCCAGCTGTACTATAACATATACAGGAATGACGTCTTAGCAAGAGTTGTTCAACCTGATGAGCACCTTCTATTGATGTATAAAAATTGAAGATCTGGAACACCTGATGTGGAACTCCAAGAGCCCAGCTACACTACAACATATAAGGGAATGACGTCTTAGCAAGAGTTAGTCAGCCTGATGAGTACTCTCTGTCATCGTATAAAAATTGAAGATCTGGAACACCTGATGCGGAACTCTAAGAGCCCAGCTACACTATAATATATACAAAAATGACGTCTTAGCAAGAGTTGTTTAGTCTGATGGGCATTTCCTGTTGTCTTACAAAAATGAAAGATCTGGAACGTCTGGAATCGTCTCGCGCATCCCGTTGTTTTCCCGACCCCAGGCTCCTAGAATTCGACATCAAACGTTTCAGATCTTCGATTTTGACGACCCCGACTACTGGCATAAGCAACAGGATCCGCGTACGAAGTCGCGGGCAGAAGCTAGTTATTTATATTTTTTGATGGCACGGATTGCGCTGTGGCTGAGCGATCCACTGCAACGCAGGGTGTCGTCGTTTATTTGCCCTTTTTTTTTATTGGGACGAACCCATCACACTATTCCCAACCAATGCAACTCCTGAAAGCCAGAATCAACAGTGGCAACCACCAGAAAAGCGCCGAGACAATGAAGCTCGACGTGTCCCAAAGAATGAATTTACCTGTCTTGGATCCTGCAACGAAATTAATCAGAAAAAAATAGTGGAGGAGTAGGAAAAAATATATGATCCCACTCGTTTATTGCCCGTTGTACTACCAGTAGCACCACGGGGAAAAAAATCCTGTGGTACTACCAAGCGACCCAGTAGTACCACTGGAAATTTTAATTTACCCATAGTACTATTTGTTTAAGTTGCCGTTGTCGCGTGACCCTGGAATGAAAACGGCAATTGAAGGAACACGGTAAATTTTAGTCAGTACGAGTCCGACAGTCCCTTGCACTCCACCTATTGCAAGAGGCCTCATTTGACGATTAAAAAAACTAAAAAAATAAAAATTGGTGCCAAGTAACAAGGAGATGGTATACGGAAGATTATACAGAGAACAATGTATAATTAATCTATAATATAAAATACCCTATCTCAAAAACTGCTGAACAGATTTTGATGAAATTTGCAGTATTCCCTAAGGTGAACGATCCCTAATACAAAAAAAAGAATTTTGAAAATCGGTCCACAATTGGCAGAGTAATCGCGTAACAAACACGCAAAAAGTAAAGATCATCATCATAATTATCATCCAATTAGACAAAATTAATAAAAATGCTCACAAAATAAAAACTACTGAACCAAATTGAATGAAATTTTTATGGGACCACACTGCATCGAACAAAAAAAGAATCACACTAATCGGACTAGAAACCTCGGAGTAATCGATCTACATACATAAAAAAACAAAACATACCGACCGAATTGAGAACCTCCTCCTTTTTTGAAGTCGGTTAAAAATTAATGAGTAGTACCATGGGTAAATAAAAATTTCCCGTGGTACTACTAGATTGCTTGGTAGTACCACGGGTTTTTTTTTTTTTACCCGTGGTACTACTGGTAGTACAACGGGTAGTACCACGGGCAATAAACGCGTGTCGTGGGTTCGCTCCCCGCACGGAACTAGTATGATCTACTAGTAGTAGGTCCGGGTCTGGGTGTTTGTGAATGTGAGTTTTAGTGTCTGTAAAGGAACCCACGATACAGAAAATATACTAGTTTGTGGGGGGTTAACGTTTTATAGAAAAAGCCAGTTTAATAATGATTTTTTTATGTGTTAATCTGTTAAATTGTTCACACATGATGGTATACATTGAGGTGTATTCTCAAATTCATCCGTTGTTAATGAAATGTAATTAAGGTAGATTTTGTAATATCCTATTAATATTATAAATGCGAAAGTTTGTGAGGATGTATGTGTGTATGTAGGTATATTTGTTACTCTTTCACGCAAAAGCCACTGAACGGATTTGGCTAAAATTTGGTACACAGATAGTTTATAACCTGGATTAACACATTCTTATGATATTTCTTATGTGCAAAAGATCTTAGGGTACTGATAAAACAATGCGTCTGAGTCTGATATAGCAATCGTACCCATAATAATTCATCACAAAAATTACAACACAAAGCCCATTCTACAAACATAATAAATTATCAAAGGAGCTTGCCCAGTCACTAGTGAAAAAAAAACTTGCACAAATCGCCCACGGACATAGTGAATCATCGCCAAGTCAGCATAAGCGCAAAAATCCTCGAAATTCGTACAAGAAAATATTACCGTATGATTATTACCATAACATATTGCTATGTATAAAGAATCGGTGAAATATTTTATGCGTGGAATGATTTATTTTAGGTTCAAAGTTCTACCGCTAAGGGAATTGCCTTGGGGGTCGATTTAGCCGATATATTACTGCTGAAACATTATGTTATCTTGCTAAGTATCCACTTCTTATATATTTTTTTATTTAATATTGCTATGTCGAAGATAAAGCCTTGACCACGGAAGCTTAATTTTTTTAGGACAAATGGTTTTTAACCGACTTCAAAAAAAGGAGGAAGTTCTCAATTCGGTTGATTTTTTTTCATGTATGTACACCTATTACTCCGAGGTTTCTAGTCCGATTAGTGTGATTCTTTTTTTGTTCGATGCAGTATACGCAAGTATTCTGTAAAAAATGTAGTACCACGAATTTTCCGCAGGTCATGAGTGGTGGCGTGGATTCTAAGGAGCTATGTATCAAATGGTAATATTATTCATACTTAGTTCGGGTTATACACTTCGGTCGCAAAGCCCGTTGACCACTTGGTAGGAGATCCCAGAGCCAAGCTGTCCCGACATTATACCGAAGACATCCCGGACATCAGTCTGTACGAGATTAGGATGGCCCTGAAGCAGCTTAAGAACAACAAGGCGCCGGGCGAGGACGGAATCACTTCAGAGCTTCTGAGAGCGGGTGGAACAACGGTACTTAAAGTCCTCCAGAAACTCTTTAATTCCGTCCTCTCTGAGGGCAAAACGCCTGAAACATGGAGTAGAGGTGAGGTGGTGCTGTTCTTCAAAAAAAGTGATAACAGCCTATTGAAGAACTACAGACCCATCACGCTTCTAAGTCATGTTTATAAGCTGTTTTCAAGGGTTATCACGAACCGTCTCGAACACAGACTTGATGACTTCCAGTCTCCCGAACAAGCCGGTTTCCGAAGAGGCTATAGTACCATAGACCACATCCATACGCTGCGGCAAGTTATACAGAAGACCGAAGAATATAACTTGCCATTATGCTTAGCGTTTGGGGACTATGAGAAAGCCTTCGATTCGGTGGAAACATGGGCGGTACTTGAGTCACTCCAGCGATGCCGTATTGACTATCGGTACATCGAGGTGTTGAAGTGCTTGTATAATAACGCCACCATGTCGGTCCGAGTACAGGAGCAGAGCACGAAGGCGATTCCATTGAGAAGAGGCGTAAGACAAGGGGACGTTATCTCCCCGAAATTGTTTACTGCCGCATTGGAAGACGCCTTCAAGCTCCTGGAATGGCAAGGACTTGGCATCAACATCAACGGCGAATACATCACTCACCTTCGGTTTGCCGACGACATCGTAGTCATGGCAAAGTCGATGGAGGAACTCAGCATGATGCTCGATGGCCTCGACCGAGTTTCACAACGGGTAGGCTTGAAAATGAACATGGACAAGACGAAAATTATGTCAAATGCCAATGTTGTGCCCACCCCAGTCTCTGTTGGAAACTCGGTACTCGAAGTTGTTGACTCATATATCTACTTAGGACAAGTAGTCCAGTTAGGTAGGTCCAACTTCCAGAAAGAGGTCAACCGCCGAATCCAACTCGGTTGGGCAGTGTTCGGGAAACTGCGCAATGTCTTTTCGTCCGACATACCTCAGTGCCTCAAGACGAAAGTCTTCAACCAATGTGTGTTACCAGTGATGAGTTACGGCACCGAAACGTGGTCTTTCACTATTGGCCTCATCTCAAAGCTCAAAGTCGCTCAACGAGCTATGGAGAGGGCTATGCTCGGTGTTTCTCTACGTGATCGAATCCGAAATGAGGAGATCCGTAGACGAACTAAAGTCACCGATATAGCCCACCGGATTAGCAAGCTGAAGTGGCAATGGGCAGGCCATATTGCTCGCAGAGCAGATGGCCGATGGGGTCGAAAAGTACTAGAGTGGAGACCACGGACTAGCAAGCGCAGCGTAGGACGTCCACCAGCAAGGTGGACAGACGACCTTATAAAGGTCGCCGGAAGACGCTGGATGCAGGTCGCTTCCAACCGGTATAAGTGGAAATCAAAAGGGGAGGCCTATGTTCAGCAGTGGACGTCCTACGGCTGAGATGATGATGAGTTCGGGCTTTATCAAAACGACCGTAACTATGGCATAAACTACGGGTTTCGTGCTCAGAGATTAGACCCCTCTGGTCTCAAATTTCTCTAGAATCTAGGCTACGTAAAATTGGCGAAAATCTTTTATGGAAAATAAAATCACACTTGTCGATTGTTAAAAATTACCTTGCGCCATGAACTTTAACTCAAAAAAGAATACAAAAAGCTATTCTATATTCTGAATCACGTTTAACTAAAAAATACATTGCAATATCGAATGAAAAAATAATCCAACACAACAACAATAATGCCATAAAACTGGCTTAATTTAATTTAACAGTAAACATAGTATAAAAAAAGGTCGAGTCTCGAATCACTCTTGAATAAAAACGTTGCCCATCTACCTCGTTGGGAAGTTTGATTGGGTCTAAACTATCAGAATTATATTAATTGGTTACCAGGCGAAGCGTGCCTCCTATAAATGAAACTTGTTTATATTTTCATTTTACGTTTTCAGCGAGACCCCTACTATGGGTTGTTAAAAGTTTTTATTTAAACACAGTGACAGTTTTAAAAGTTACGATCGTTGTCGATGTTATGCGTTTTATGTTTACGGATAAAATGAGGATGTATGAGTTTAAAATTAAGTTTGAGGATATAAAGGATTGTGTTGCAGTCAGTGCCAGTTATTTTTTTAAGCTAGCATAGCTTTCATCGCGGGCTCTGAGCGCGGCGACCGAATCAAGAAATTCCGTAACGAAAAGCCCTAAGGAAGAAAACCTAACCTAACGTCGTTTCAGTTCCGGAGACTTCGGCAATCATAAAAACAGCTGTCATAAAGACAATTTACTTTTTCGTACTGATTCTAAACGGCCAGCTGCAAAAGATGATCTGATGATGTAGATGGAAGGATGATACACTCTAAAAATATCGAAAATATCAGAAGCAAGTGTCAGTTGGATTACTTATAGTAGGGGATTTCATAGTTTCAAATTACGGCGCTTGTTTTCAAAGTGAATTTATTCTAATTGCATTTTCCAATGTTTTCTTTATGAGAAATCTGCGTGTGAGCTAAACTACTCGTATACTGCAAAGAGTTTATATTCATGGAAATATTATATTATTCCTTGTTTTCTATATATAGAAAATTCAAAAGAACTTAATTTTTTTTTTCGCTATTTTGAATGAATGTAGAGAGAGTACCAAAGAGAGGACCAAAGGGTTGAACCCTGGCAGGTTTTGGCCCTCTAAGAACCCCATCAGATTGCTGACAGCTCTTTGAGGTGCCGTGGAACATGTGACGAGCAACGACGATAATAGTGTATACGTTATACTGTTAGAGCCATACAATATACAATAATAAATGTTAAAGACAACGACGATATATTACTAGACTCCTAATAACAGGCGACCGATGTCTGTCAACCTGCTGTCAACACATTAGGCAAAAAAGTCTTATATATAAGTATTTTATCGTCGTTGGTGACGAGAGACATGTTCCACGGCAACGATGTTCCACGACCGATTACCCAAACAAAAAAAAAAAAATTTTTTGATTGAGTAATGGGTCGGTCTACCTTTTAAGATAGACTGGCATTATCTTAAATGCCCAAGACATTAGTACGCCTATGTTCTCTTTTTAACCGACTTCCAAAAGGAGGAGGTTCTCAATTCGGATGTTTGTATTTTTTTTTTTTTTATGTTTGTTCGGGCATAACTCCGTCGTTTAACAATAGATTTGAAAAATTCTTTTTTTGTTGTATAGGGTATCCTTCCGAAATGGTCCCATTAAAATTTCATCGATATCGGACTAGCACTTTTTGAAAAATCATCAAAAATCAACATACACCTAAAAAGTTTTCAACTTTGTCTACACCGATTACTCCGAGGTTTCTGGTCCGATTTCGATGATTCTTTTTTTGTTCGATACAGTATTTATCTGCCATTTGGTCCCATCAAATTTTCATTTAGTTTGGTGCAGTAGTTTTTATTTTTAGCTCATTATGTACATAGTACATACATACATGGGCGTTGTTATTACCGGTGCTACGGATTACAAAATTTTAGTGCACATGTAAGAAAATTATGTATTTGACAATAATTTGGGTTGAATAGTGAAACTGAAAAGGTTAAAATAAAAAACTTTTTCAAAAAAAAATGTAACCGACTTCAAAACACCCACAAAAAAGTTAAAAAAAAAAAAACTTTTCTTTCGAAAGTCGGTGACAAAAAGTCAATAAAATAAAAAATAAAGTCACCGACTTTCGAAAGAAAAGTTTTTTTGTAGGTTATTTTGAACTTTTTTGTGGGTGTTTTGAAGTCGGTTACATTTTTTTTTGAAAAAGTTTTTAATATATTTAATATGCTTAACGTTTTAAATACATAATTATAAATATCCAATTATTATTTTTAGTACTATCAATTCCCTTCCCTAATATTAACAAAGTAATTATGATTTCTACTTCAAACATCAATATATTTGTATTTGCATATAATGCAAACAATCATCTATCTGTTCTTGATTACATCCTGGTTTTGAAATAGTATTTGTAATTGGTTAGGAAATTGTGGTGCTGATCGTATTATAACGCTGTTTGATTTAGAAGGGATTACAGAGAATGAACGAATAGGTTTTGTATTAATTATAATCATCAGTAACTAGTTGTTGCTAGCTTGTGGGCCCATCTGTAATTGTACCAAAATTAATCAAAAGGAATTGACTATTAGGAACGTGGGAACGACGGGAGGGGACAAGTCTTCACTTGCTTGTATGATCAGATGAATGAATGTGAATGAAGCACAAGGTGTCTTTAAGTATTGTAGAAGATGGCGCTCGGTAGTATATGAAAAAAAAAACTTGTTGCACTCGGGGACTGCCGCGGTAAAGCTATTGCATAGCATTTTTTTTATCAAGTTATGCAATTTATTTTGGGCTATGTTCAGCCACATCTATCAAGTGAAACGTCAAGAAAAACAAACACCGTGTCGAAGTCTGCCGAATTTAAACGACGTTAGACGATGCGTGGTGTTAGGTTGATTTTCGTTACGGAATTTCTTGATTTGGTCGCCGCGCTCAGCGCCCGCGATAATAGCTAAGCAATAGCTTAAAAATTGTGAGTTTATGTATGTTAGTTAAGACCGATACCATTGCAACACCATTTCGTTGACAGTTTTATCTAAATCGCAATGGTCACAGAAACAAACGTTACACCCATAGTTTGCCTTTAGGAGATTACAATATTGAGATAATTGCTAAACCATTTAGTTCAGTCCTTATCGTTACATCTACGGTTTAACTGTTTGAAATGGGTGCGCCTATTAACAAAGGAATAGGCCCAATATTACTACCAGATTACTAGTGTACAACCGAAGCTTCGGTTTGCAGCAACTTTCGGCTTTCGGCTAAAAATATCACCGAAAGATTCTAACAGTGGGAAACATTTAAATGATTTGGAAGAAATAGGTAACAAGGAAGTACCTACGAAGTAACTTTTAACTAACTTCAAAAGGACGAAGTTCTCGATTCGTGCTTTTTTTATCAATCTTATCCAAATTACCATAAACGTATGTAATACACGTCATCAATGGCACATTTTGATGTAAAAGTAATTAACCGTTTACGTATACAGTCAATCAACATAAACTCAAACATTTTGTATAATACGAGTATTAATAACCTTTTTAGCCAATCCTGTACCGAATTTTGAACCTATAGTGAAACCTTTATGGCTTCGTCTTCGGGTTCGGCTTCATCTTCGTGTTCGGCTTCAACCAAAAATCGGCATTCGGCCTGACACTACTGATTTCACAATGTCTTTACATAGGCATTTGTGGTCTACCATTCTATTGGTAAATGTTAATTTATACCGCCATACACTTTCAATTTATTATCACGACGATTTTGTAATAGATTATAGTTGTGATAGAAAATGGAATTGAAATATTTAGTAACTGAATAATGCCAGGCAAAGATGACAATTTGAATTTACAATTAAAGGGTGTAAACTCACAATATAATTATGCGCGGTAATTACATGACACTACGAAACCAGTTTGGAATTTAAATTAGGCATTGAAGGACTACTTTTTCTTTGAAAAGGACCTATGCTTTGTTTACACAGTGCGAGCTACTGACAGGCGAGTGACAAAAAGTCGGATGTGAGCTAGATAGGACTCGTGTATGTGAGTAAATCATAATTATATGGACACCAGAAATAGTCACGGACATAAAATTATGTAAAAAACCTGTGATTGATTCAGAAGACAACCAGTCTAGAAATATAAAATTGGTGTAAGCCGAAATAATTTTAATCTATTTCTTTCGCTTTTTAGTAGAAGGATATTGTATCTGTAGAAATACCGAAAATCGGTATGTTCGAGACAAGGTTGACACAGCGTGAGTTGCTGCACTGCAGCTTCTACGCAGTCATGGGGTGTAACAACGACGATATAATACTAGACTACGCATTGCACGATCTAACGAACAAAACTATTCTGCCAACTCGCTGAGGTACTACGTAAGCGAGGGGGACGGGGTACTGCGTTGTGATTGGCTAACTCAAGGTCTGTTCTGTCTCAACGTATGTTTACGGCTCACAGGATTGGTCGAAATGAGACGGATATCAGACTTTTTTGCCTAATGTGTTGGCAGACATCGGTCGCCTGTTATTAGGAGTCTAGTATTATATCGTCGTTGGGGTGTAATCTCTAAGCATGTCTCTTAGTGACTGACGTTTTGACAACGAGCTCGTACTAAGATTGAATGATATTACGATTCGATAGATAGCTTAAAATCTGCGCCACCACTTGTGGTGGCACACTAACAACTTGATGTAATGACATAGACACTAGCGCCACCTGCGTCAAAATGACTTCAGACGTGGTGGTATTATCCAACCGCAAGTTGATTTTAGGTAAGCATCCACAGGCCCGCATCGCACGTATCGAACGCATTGCATCAAACGGATTAAATAGACTGCATCCACTGTAACGGCAGCTATCGGGTTGCCGACGCGAGTATCAGCAATCGGATTGCCGATGCCACCTTCATCGGACCTTCAATTGAGGAAAGCGTTGAATGAATGAATGAATCGGAGTCGCGTCCACTGATCGGCATTCCATAATGACGTCGTCGGTACGCATCGCATGTAGGCATTGCCGATGAGCGGTCTGTACAGTGCGGATCAGTGGATGCTGTTGTATGAGTATATAAACAAGGCAAACTAAAATCCGTTACGTTCGATGCGCCCGATACGTGCGATGCGGGTCTGTGGACGCTTACCTTTTGACGTTAGTTACGTTCGTAGGTACATCTGTATCAGTTCTCGTATTTTCGTTGACGTGCTTAGAAAGTAGATACCCTGACTCGCACTCCAACTCGCACTGTGCAAACCAGGCATAAGTTTCATTTGAAACAGAAACTTACTTTTAAAACAAAACACGATTGGGTAAAGATAACTAACTACTGCGATTGTAAAACTTTTTCACTTAGTGTCTGTCCCATTGTTCTATTATGTATCTTTTTACCTGGGAATAAGTTTCACTACCTAGATCTTAGGGTGCTTTTGAAGTAGTGGAAACGGACTCAAATAAGATATTATGTTTTTATAAGGCAAGATGCGTGCTGTGGTTGTGTGCTACGGATGCGGGCTATGGATGCGTGCTGTGGATGCCTGCTATGGGTCTTCGCTTCCCTACTATCGATACATATCCCAGCTATGCGGTGTATCATACACCGCATAACTCCATTTATTTCTCGGCCGCGATCTTCATAGCACATAATTATTCTTATCTGCACCGCTGCATAGCTTAGCAGCGTGGAAACGGTCATAAACAACATTACTTTTAGTATATGCGAAACCTGAATATAGTTTGTTCAGAATCAGTAACTGATTCGATTCCGATATTTTTTACACCATGTTATATTTTTTGTCAAAAATATTTTAATTAAATTTTATTACCAGTTAATTACACTACAATCACCGTACGGTTAGGTGCCTATTGCCAAACTATTATCACGAGTGTATAACTCAGGAGACGCGGTTTACGCGGGTGTACCGCGAAATGAGCATGTTTTTGAACGGACAACCAGGTAATATACAAGCTTATAACTTTGCGATTTTTAATGATACGATTGGTTTTGAAATTTTCTTTACACAAAAATATTGGACAGGTGTATCAGGTTTCGCATAAACAAAAAATAATGTTGTAGTTTCGTAGCTTAGCCTTTACATTCTCGCAGCATAGCACATCTCTAGTGAAAAAGCACCCTTATGCAGTATTGTGGCTTTCCTATTATAGTACGTGTTCAAGTTTTTTGTGTTCTAGCATGGAAAATATGCGATAATGATAATTGTGGCAAGGTTGTGTTCTATAGCGATTTGTTAAAGTACTTTTTTCTTCGTTTTTTATACAAATTCCGAAATGAAGGTCGTGCGTTATATTATTATGTAGTTTAAAAACAACTTTCTTAGGGTTCTGAACCTAAAGGGTGAAACGGGACCCACCTAGCCCGTTTTTTTCTGCTTAATAGTATTTTCTTTTTCCAGAAAAATAATAAAGGAAATTCCAATTAATTTACATTCTGGTGATTTCAACGTGGTAAATTAGTAATAGAATTTTGAATAATAGTTTTTATAAGTAGTTTGTACATACATTGTTAATTATATGACTTTCAAATTTTTAACCCGCGGTAAAGCAGAAATTTTAAACGTGGTGTAATATAAAAAAAAAGCTTCCAAAATATTTTTATTATTGGGTTTTAAATATTATTATAATCACTTTAAACTGGAACAGAATAAAAGTAAAAAAAAAAAATCAAATTACTCTTGCTTCTAATATAAATCTGAAGGTCAATGTATCGAATGTTTTTTCTCCGATCAGTTGCCGTACAGAAGTAGCAATGTCAATTGAGTTTTGTTGCTGAACATAGCGACCATAACTAATTGAAATCAACGATTTGACACTGACTTAATTTCCATAGTAGGTACTAAAAACAGCACACTAATAATAATAATAATTATATAATACAGTCTACGCCATACCGCACGGACTCTAACCTATCTACTACGATAACTAACCCACCTGATGAACACCTGGCTTAGGCCTGTGCCATCAGACCTTCCCGGATAGCCGGAGAAAGAGAAATGTTAAAAAAATAATAATAATAATAATATTCCACAACTATCACACAACGCCATCTAGTCCCAAGCTAAGCAGAGCTTGTGTTAAGGGTACTAGACAACTGATAAACATACTTATATATTTCTAAATACATACATATTATAGATAAATTACACCCAGACACAGAACAAATGATCGTGCTCATCACACATATTATTACACACTCATCCTCCGGCATAGCAGTCAGGGTCACTAACCACTAGACCAACAGGCCAGTATCGGTTGATTCGTATAATGTGTTAGAACATTCTACGAATCAACCGATAGTGTGCTGTTTTATCTGAAATTTATCTCTACTATCTATGGTGCTTTTTTTGTCGTGGTAAAATCATCAACTGGAGGAACTGTCAGTCTAGTACTGACTAAAGTCCACGGTGATCCTTCAATAGCCTTTAACGTTCCAGGGTCACGGTTACCTGAAGAGACAGTCCCGCGACCCCGGCAGGCTTTGGTCTTCTAAGGGGCCCCGACAGATTGCTGACAGCTCTTTGAGGCGCGAGTGGAACACGACACGCCGTCGACCCGGACATGGTCCATGATCGGACGGTGAGTCACTTATTACTCACCGTCCGCATGCCCACGATCTATGGTAGGTACTATACGCCGTGTACAAGGGTGCTTGTACACGGCGTATGTAACCCGCTCAAGTAAAGGTGCGGGTTATCCGCGCGAGTAACATGCGCAAGCTACTTGATCAAGTTACCCGCGGGGTGCTTGTACACGGCGCTGCAACTCGCGCAAGTAAAAGTGCGGGTTTGTGGTTTACCCGCGCGAGTAACATGCGCAAGCTACTTGATCAAGCTACCCGCGGAGTGCTTGTACACGGCGCATGTAGCTTGAGCATGTTGAGGAACTTGCGCGGGTTACATGCGCCGTGTACAAGCACCCTAAAGCTCTATAAATACACAAATGAGGGCGCAAATACATTTTTTTCAAGAGAGATTATGACTGTACAAATGCCAGCACATCAACCTATACTACCAAATATTCGATTGGTAAAATTTGACAGATTCGGGTAGATTGACCTACTCGCGTCTGTACTTATTGACGTTTTCACATTGACTCCATTCTTGCAGTATTCTAAAGATTGAATAGTATTCTATTGAAAAGTACTATTTCCCGCGAATCGTAGCTAACAAGTGAAATTGTTAACAAGACATTATTGTGTCATTACTTGTTCCAGATTACAATGTTTCTCTTTCATTGTTAGCACGTGATTTCTACAGATTATCGATGTTTTACTTTTGATTATAGTCATTTATAGATAGACTAACTGTGCCCGCGACTTCGGTCGAGTGGATGTCGGAACGTAACAATGTATTTTTTATAAAATTGTCATTTTTCATACAAACTTTCATCATTCACCCCTAAGGGGATAAAATAGGGGTTTTATCCCCTTAGGGGTAGAATTGATCAAAATCCTTTCTCAGCGGATGCCTACGTCACAACATCTACCTGCATGCCAAATTTCAGCCCGATTCGTCCAGTGGTTTGGGCTGTGCGTTGATAGATCACTATGTCAGTCAGTCACCTGTGAGTTATATAATATTTAGAAGATGTGCTCGAGTGAAGTCCGGTAATTTATTATAACATGGAAACGTCATACCGGGATAAAAGATATTTTATCCTAGTTAATCAACCTGGGTGCTAAGACAGGAAACCTCCACGTGCGCCCGTGGACTGGAGTTCCCTCTCGGATACGTCCGGGGGGAAGACCAGTTTTTCGGGCCGGTGCACCCTGGGATGCGGGCAAAAACTCTTTCTTAGGCACTGTGTGCCTAAGGGGTCTCTTTGCCCGTATGCGAATAGCCTGTCAGGTGGACGCTCCAACGCGTGTCCCTCTGAATAGCAGAGGGCACAGCGGCGGAGCGGGCTTGCGGACGGTGAGTTATGGGTAGCTCGCCGTCCGACCAAGGACCAAGCCCGGGTCGGTGGCGCGTCGTGTTTCGCGCCAAATGCCTGCTGGGGTCGCGGGTTTTTTCTTAACCCAGGATACCGTGGCCCCAGAACGTAAAGGGCATCCGAAGGAATACGGGTGGATTTTAGTCAGTAAGAGTCTGACAGTCCCTTCCGCCCCACCCAGGGAGGACTCATTTGATGATTTTACCACCTAAACAAAAAAAAAAAAAAAAAATTAATCAACCTAGATACTGATACTGCTAGCCTACATCAACCTACTGCTGGGTAAAGGCCTTACCCAAAATCTTCCAGTATCCACGATTCAGGGCCAAAGTGGACCAATGGTCATTGGTTTTATCAAGCTCGTCCCGCCATCTTCTACGAGGTCTGCCGCGACTCCTTCTGGCTGTATCAGGGCTTAACAAAGTGTTTTATTTTGGCCCACAGCTCATTGCGCATGCAACAGACGTGGCCGGCCAAAGACCATTTCAGTGTAGCGGGCTTTTGACCAACGTGGACAATTTGTGTTTTGGAGTGCAGGGTGGTGTTGCGTACACGGTCCGTTAGGAACTTTACCCATGGCATGACGCGATTGCAATTAACGGATTCCAACTACAAGTGAAACTCACCCTTACTTTTAAGACATAAGCACGTTGTTATCTACGGTAAATTAAAAACAAAACACTATCGCCACGACGACGTCAAGTCAATTGAATTGCATCTTTATTTCTTAGTAGCAAGGTTGATTTTCGCGACGCCATGGGTAAAGTTCCTTAGTTTGACCCCTAGAATACTGCGCTCCATCGCACGTTGGCAGACCTTGTGTTTGGACTTTTGAATGTTTGACAATGACCAAGTCTGGGATCCTTAGGTCAAAATGGGTAGAATGCAATTAAATCAGCCTAGATTTATAAGCCACATGCCATCTCTGTATCAATTTTCGTTCAGTAGTTCTTGTCTCAACGTTAAAAACTTTCATTCTTACAATTTTGCAAGTACTAACAAACGCACCGGACCTATTTTTATTATAAAATTTTAATTGAACTATGAAAAAATTGACTTAGCTAAACAAAATGTTAATGAATTTTACATACTTACACTACTATATCCCCAAAAATCTGAACCCTTCTTCATTAACGCAACACACGCACGTACAAGTTCTAGCAAAAAGTACTAGGTTCCCACTAATGATCAACTCAGCCCTTGAGCGAACCAAAGTTTGTACATCACTAGCAATTAGGCGAGAACGATTTCTCGTTTGACGGCTCTTCAACCTTGTCGTTCTAGATTTTCTCTTTGTGTCAATAATAATTATTGTCGCACTGCAGATTATAGACTATCTTAGTTTTTATCATCGTCATCAGCCTATAATGTTCCCACTGCTGGGACACAGGCCTCCTCTCAGTGAGAGGGAGTGGGTCATCATCCACCACGCGGGCCCAGTAGATGTCACATGTCTTCGAATTTTTGGTTCAGGACATGCCGGTTTCCTCACGATGTTTTCCTTCACCGTTTTGAGAGTAGTGGTGATGAAATAAATTAAACAAAAGTAATGTGCCTGGCGGGGTTCGAACCTACGGCCTATTGGTCATTGTGCTCATTTATAATGACTCTTTTATTTGGAATATTCAACTGGTCTCGAATTCAAGATTCATCAGATCTCAGACTTCGACATTAGGTATTGTAGAAAATGTAAATTATGATGAAAAATACCACTAACGCTTTCACAGTTTCTTTTTTAACTCACTTTTTGTCTTCGGTTAGTCAACTTTGGCCTAAATTACTATTGTTAGTCGGCAGTTTTTATAACCTACCAACCGTTATTTCAGTTTATCTTCAGTTTACTCGTAAAACGTCCTAGGCAACCGAATGTCTCCATTGGGTAGCTGTATCTAATTGGTGTCTACAAGAACTATTGTTGAAAATTCCCTATGAACATACTGCGAGCATCTGCCTCGCCTTTTTCCAACTATATTGGGGCCGGCTTCCAGTCAAACCAGATGCACTTTCATATTCAGTATATTTTTACATGGAGCGACTGCCTATCGGACCTCCACCACCCAGTAACGGGGTAATACAACGACGATATAATACTAGACTCCGCATGCACGATCTAAGGATCAAAAACTATTCTGTCAACACGCTGAGGTACTACGTAAGCGTGGGGGACGGGGTACTGCGTTGTGATTGGCTAACTCAAGGTCTGTTCTGTCTCAACGTATGTTTACGGCTCACAGGAGTGGTCGAAATGAAACGGATATAAGACTTTTTTGCCTAATGATCACTTCCCTCTGTGCAACTGCGCTGTGTAGATGTGATTTGTATCGGTGCCGTTAATAATTACGTTTCTCGTGTCTCGTTATCGATTACCGGCTCGTGAATTGATCATAACCACGGTAATAATATGTACAGTATTGGAACTCCCTACAAACGGACGAAACGCGAGCTATACCTACGCGCCTCGATGTCGGGGCGCGCTCGAGGCGCAGACAGTCACGGCCGTACCGTAGTGATGAACGGACGGTGCGTTGTTTTTTTTTAGCAAATATGACAAGTAGAAAATATTGTGCTGTGTTTGGGTGTTTAACGTCAACAATAACGCATCCAGACATAAGTTTTTTTAAATTACCTGCAACCTCTGAAAGGTGAGTACTAACTATAAAATAATTTTACTTACTAGTAGCTAGTAGCCGTGCTAGTAGGTAGGTACATAATGTGTGACTTTTTAATGGTTATGTATTTTCCTTTATCTCACGAAAAAAAGGGTATATGGGTTAATAAATACAGTAAAATGAATAAAGTAAAGGAAAGTTACTGAGGCAAGTTAAATAGTTAAGTTATAGGCGGTTCTGAATGAATCATGATACGGTAGGTACTTACTCTTGTGTTAAAACTCCAGTGCATGTGTGTTTTGTTAGTTTGTATTATTCAAAGTAAAGTCATGGTGTAACGGCGCGGTGGGATTGTCGGCGGGCACGGATGAAGCAGTGAGCTTCATTTACCTACGGTACGGTGTACAATCAACGTATATTCAGTGTACTACATAAACTTTAACACAGTCATGAATCTTGGAACGTAAGAGTACATAGTTCGCTCCGTATTTCAGTGTGCGCACTCGGTTGCTGTACGAGGTAGCGCGAGCGGCGCACTGACCTTGAAGGAGCGGTTGACGCGAATCCACACGACGACGTAATCAGACCCTTGTTATATCGTCACGGGTGCGTTTTACGTAACGGCGCTACAGTAATATTTGTTTATTATCTGTGTTTTGTGTATGAATAATACTAGAAAAACCGGCCAAGTGCGTGTCGGGCCACGCACAGTGTAGGGTTCCGTAGTTGCCCATCAAAATACTTATGCGAACTAACTTAAACTGAGTCGCTGAATTTAATTTTAAAAAGAAGAAAGCTTTTTATTAGAATGCGAGAAGCTTTTTATTAGAATGCGAGTTTATTATATTTTAAAATTCAATAATAAAGCATTTCGTACGAGTAAGTCAAGGCGCAAATATTTTTCGGTCGCAAATTTATAAGCACAATTTGTTTTTCAAACAAACATTTGTTTTTAAATTAAATCTATTAATAAAAAACAACACGCATTTTTATTGAACACATCCTTTTCAATATACAAAGTATTTTATTTGTTTACTTAAATATAAGAAAAGTATATTTACAATCACAACACTAAATAGAAACAGAAAGTAGGCAAATGTAATTAAAATGCTGGAGACGGGCGTCGGACAGCCCTAACGCATGTTTACGTACCGCGCGGCTGTAGGTATTTATTTCTATCATGCGGCCGAGACCCACTACTGTAGATATTTATACTGTGTCATAACTGTGTGCCTTTGTGCTTAGTGGTGGTATTGTAAGTTTTTTAAGTGTTATTACGCGTAATTCATTGGTAAATATAGTTTTAAATTAGTTCATCAGCGCTCGGTGAGTACTTTTTATTTTTTGGGTGTGTGGGTACCGCGGAAGAAAAAAAAATCTTTTGTTGTTTCGTCTTGTTTTTGCGATCTTTTAGTAGTTTTGCATTAAAAATGTTGTCCAGTAATGATGATCCACCGGACGGGGGCGGAAAAAACACTTCGCGACGCGTAACTAAACCTCCCAGGTCACCGACCTCCGTCTACTCTAAACGCTTGTTTACCGAAATGTCTCCGTCCTATTTAACACCCGAGGATTGGCCGAAGAGACAACATTTGACCGATTCTGTCGAGAAATCGCCGTTATCAATAAATAATGTCAGTAATTCAAACGAAGACTACTGCGATTTAGTTACTCAGGCGTCTGCATACTTGTCTAAAATAAACGACCTTGTCAATGATCAGAGTTCTCGTATTAATGTAGCCAATAAATCCGCGATTATGGACATGACACAGCGGATTACGTCCATTGTTTCTTTGTTAGCCTTACGGTCTTCTTCTAATGAAACGAAGTTAGCCAATGTTGAGCGCGAATTGGACAAAGTTAAATTAAATAATAATGTCAGCATTGTAAAAACCGATTCCAATAAATTATCTTATTCAGATTCTCTGAAACTCCGTCTGCCGAAGGTCGCTCCAGCGATGGAGTCGAGACCACCGCTGCCGTGTTTAATAGCTTACCCCTCCAACGAAAGGTCAGCTGAATTCGCAACTTCCTCAGCCACTAAAGAAGCGCTTAAAAAAGCGATTAACCCAACTGACGACGGTTTCCAAATTGTAGGCATGAAAAAAATCGCGAAATCGGGCGTTGTATTACGTGTCGCTAACGACAGTCAATTAAATAAACTTCAATCGGTTGATGCTATTAAGACCGCCGGGTTAAGACTTGAAAAACCGAAAGGCCGCAGGCCACGTTTATTAATTAAAGACGTCCCATCCTCAATGGAAGACAAACCTTTTTTGCATGCGTTGTTCCGTCAAAATATAAAAGACGAATTGGCAATTAGTGAAGAAGAATTTATTAAGTCGACAAAAATTATACGTAGACGTGTATTAGATAACGGTCGGAAGTGGGTAGGCATCGAAATCGACAACGCCATTCGAAAGCATTTAGTTAGTACCAAAGAGAAGCTTTTTATTGACTTCGCGACTTGCCGATTTTTTGATGATATCGATGTAGTTCGTTGTTTACATTGCCAGCAGTTTGGTCACGTGAAAAAATACTGCGTTAATAAATCGCCTACCTGTGCTAATTGCTCAGAAGCACATGAAACAAAAGAATGCCCGCATAAGGATAATTCTGATTTTACACCGGTATGTGTGGCGTGTAAACGTTCTAAAAAACCGTTTGACCATCGGTGTGGGTCGCAACAGTGTGCCACCTATAAAGTTAGGCTCGAACAATTAATACGCAACACTAATTACTAATATAATGGATAGTTTAACAATAGGTCAATTGAATCTACATAACGATAGGGTAGCGACTTCAGAACTGGACAAATTAATTATCGATTATAACTTAGATATTGTATTGGTTCAAGAACAATACCAAAACACGCGCTTACGTCACAAGGTAGTTCAGTTGGATAGCAAGGCACGAGCCGGAATTTACGTGTCGCGTTCTTCTAACTATACAGTAACGTCTTTACGTAATCTGATGACGCCTCACTGCGCAGTTGCGGAAGTCTCATCAGCTACTTTTAAAGTTTACGTTGTCAGCTGCTATTTTCAATATTCAGACCCTGTTGCTCCTCACATACATAACCTCCGTCACGTCTTGCGGTCACTCGCGGGCTGCAAAGTTATCGTTGGCGCAGACGTTAATGCGTCTTCGTCCCTGTGGTATGGCAAAGTCCGGTCCACGGATTACGTACGGCGTTGCGCTGTTGAAGACTTCATTGCTGAAATGAACTTAACCATTCATAACACCCCCGATGCACCACCTACTTTTTGCAGCCCAATGGGCGAATCTTGTATTGACGTCACACTTTCTAGTGCCGACGTACGCTTGGATAGGTGGCGTGTCCTACCGGACGCGTCTTGCAGTGATCATCGCTTGATTGTGTACGAGTTTGTTCCGGTTTCTACTCATGGTTCTTCACATGTAATTGGTAACTTTAGGTATAAAAGTAAGGGTGCTAATTGGGAATTCTTTAGATCGCTTTTTGCGTGTCATGCCAAAGATTTCACTCGTGATGGGCTGTCAGCTGAAGAAAGTGCTGAAATTATGTCAGACACCTTCACTTACTGTGCTGACATTGCTATTGGTCGCGGACCTATGACCAATGTACGTAGATGTGATTGGTGGTGTGACTACCTAACCGAACAGCGTAAAATTTATCGTCGAGTGCGTAAACATCTTAATAAGCTTAAAAAACGTCAAGTCACCGGAGACTCACTAACCTCTGCTTTAAATACATTTAGAGTTGCCAGGTCCCGTTACAGAGCATCGGTTGAAAAGTCTAAGGGTAAATTGTTGCGCAAAGTAGTGGATAAATTAGAAAAGGAAGGTCCGTGGTCTCCTTTATATCATGAGTTTAAAGCCAATCGATCGGTCGACCTCGCGTATGTTCAGAATATTAAAGTAAATAATAAACACACCACCGGTATTGAAGAAACAACGGAAGTTTTATTAAATACTCTTATCCCTGATGATTCACCTGTTAATGATACTGACTACCACCAACAGATTAGAGCATGGGCTACAGTCCCGCCTGAATCACCAGCGTCAGACCTTCCATCCATTGACGAATTCATTAATGTTGTCAGGAGGCTGCCCCTTAACAAATCATCAGGTGAAGATAAAATATCCAATCGTATGATAAAAGAAGCATGTAAAACAGCGGCCGACGCGATATTAATTGTTTACAACCGGTGTATTGCTGAAGGTGTTTTTCCTCGTATATGGAGACATGGCTTTATACGAATAATACCTAAAAGCGGCGACAAGCCACCAGATGACCCTAAGTCTTACCGGCCCATAACATTATTACCATCTTTGGGAAAGCTCTTGGAGCGTCTTATCGTCCCACGATTGTTACCGGACGGACCTAAATTCCATAAAAATCAATTCGGTTTTACTGTCGGCAAATCAACCGTTGACGCGGCACTTTCTGTTAGAAAAATGGTTCATACCTCCGAGCACAAGTACGTAGTAGGAATCTTTCTAGACATTTCCGGGGCTTTTGATAACGCATGGTGGCCAATGCTACTACTTAAGATAAAAGCTCGTGGTTGCTATAAAAATATATTTAATCTTCTTTATTCGTACTTTTCTAATGGATCCGCTAAACTTAAGCTCGGACATCATTCCGTATCGAAACCTCTTACCATGGGCTGTCCTCAAGGTTCGGTTATCGGTCCTCATTTATGGAATCTAGGCTTCGATGATTTCCTCGCGATTCCTCTTCCAAGTGGTTGTTCTTTAACTGGTTATGCGGACGATGGCCTTCTGCTCATTCAGTCGAGTACTCGTGCTGGACTCGAGAATTTGGCTGACACTTGCCTACGATTAATATCTCAGTGGGGCGATCGAAACCGCCTGACCTTTGCACCACAAAAAACCTATCAACTCATTTTAAAGGGTGACCTTAAATCGTGGCCTAGTATTAAATTCAATAATGTTCCCGTTAAGAGAAAACAATCGGTGTGCTATCTTGGTTTAGTCTTAGAGAGGAATTTCACATTCATAGAACATATAAAAACGGTTGGTGAAAAAGCTAAAAATAACTTTTATGCCCTAACGAGAATATCTAAATCTACTTGGGGTTTGTCATTTTTAACCTTAAAAACTATTTATGGGGCTACTTACTTGGGCTGTGTGTGCTACGGGGCACCTGTTTGGGCCGATAGAGCCACCATAGGTGCGGCACGACGTAAATTGCTTCAAAGTCAGCGCTTGGCTTTGTTATTCTTAAGTAAAGCGTATAGGACCGTCAGTACTGAAGCTTTACCGGTACTTGCTGGTGTTCTACCAGTAGATCTTGAAGTGCAACGACGCGCTGCAATGTACTTTTCCGCACGGGAGACCACTGACGCTGATTTTCTACCGCAACGTGACCGTGATAAGATATCTCGATTATTCAAGCCCCAGAGCGACGTCTGGGAGGATCTTTTATCCGAATGGCAAAATAGGTGGGATAATTCTATCAAGGGACGGCACCTCTACCAGTTCTTTCTATCCGTTCGTGAGCGGCTGGCTAGGACGTGGCTGGAGGTGGATCACTGTGTTGCCCAATTTCTCACCGGACATGGTAACTTTAAAAGTAAATTGTTTTCCTTCAAGCTTGTTCCCTCGCCTTTTTGTCAATGTTCGACACCTGACTGTGAATATGAACAATCAGCACATCATATTCTTTGGGAGTGTATTCTTTGGCAAAACGAACGCAATATTATGTTGGATGCTGTTCAGACTACATCTGGAGTCATTTATTATACGGACCTTGTCGAAACTCGAACAAACTTCCGTGCGTTCAAGCGTTTTTGCCATACCACTTATTGGAATCAAATATAGCAGCTCACAATTTAGGACCCATTAAAATTAGTAGTCATTTTTACCCGTGGTGCTAGGCAACTGGGCTTCTCCCAGTTGTAATGTCCCTTTGTGCCTATTGGCCTTGTTTTGTTCTGTCTCCTGCTTGCATGGAGGGAAGTGGAAACATATTTTTCCTACTCCTCCACTATTCTTTTCTGATTAATTTCGTGCAGGATCCAAGACAGGTAAATTCATTCTCCGGGACACGTCGAGCTTCATTGTCTCGGCGCTTTTCTGGTGGTTGCCACTGTTGATTCTGGCTTTCAGGAGTTGCAGTGGTTTGGGAATAGTGTGGTGGGTTTGTCCCATTAAAAAAAAAAAAATAACGGGGTAATACAACGACGATATAATACTATACTCCGCATGCACGATCTAAGGATCAAAAACTATTCTGTCAACACGCTGAGGTACTACGTAAGCGAGGGGGACGGGGTACTGCGTTGTGATTGGCTAACTCAAGGTCTGTTCTGTCTCAACGTATGTTTACGGCTCACAGGAGTGGTCGAAATGAAACGGATATAAGACTTTTTTGCCTAATGTGTTGACAGACATCGGTCGCCTGCTAGTATTAATCGTCGTTGGGGTAATACGATGCTACATGGTAAGACTGGTTGTCGGACTTATGAGCTTCTGACTATAGTGAAGACTGTCGAAGATCTACAAAATAAATGACAGGCACGGAGGAAACTTGCCAAAACGACATTTCACGTTGATATACCTAAGGGTCATTTTGCAGTTACAATTTTTAGATAAGCGTTCAACAGATGTTTTACTTGTTGTGGTATATCAGTAAGGCATTTAACATTTTACGGTAAAGTTAAGACTGTAATATAACTTAATAGTTGTTATCTAAAACCATTTCTACGTTTCTAAAAAAGACAAGTTTGTGAACCTTCCACAATTTGTCATATAAGAGACTAATTAATTTAAAAAATACTTGTATGCACGCCAGTGCAACCGCATTGCAAATCTTGCGAAAGCATTGCAAAGCCTATTATAATACACTGGAGTGCATTGTTATGAGATAATTGAAAGCATTCGACCATGATACAGTGACTGGATCGCACAAAATGTGATAAAAGCATGATCCGGTTTCTTGATTTTGGTGAATCCGTTTTTTTTTATCTGTATAACTTGCATCATCTTGCTGTGGTTAATTATTTGTCTTGAGTTATGATTATAATATCGAGATTATTAACAGAAGGATAACTATGTTACTACCAACATAGAATGTTACAAGCACGCCAGTGCAACCGCATTGCAAATCTTGCGAAAGCATTGCAAAGCCTATTATAATACACTGGAGTGCATTGTTATGAGATAATTGAAAGCATTCGACCATGATACAGTGACTGGATCGCACAAAATGTGATAAAAGCATGATCCGGTTTCTTGATTTTGGTGAATCCGTTTTTTTTTATCTGTATAACTTGCATCATCTTGCTGTGGTTAATTATTTGTCTTGAGTTATGATTATAATATCGAGATTATTAACAGAAGGATAACTATGTTACTACCAACATAGAATGTTACAATTTGTAGTAAAGATAAATACTCGTAATACAAATAACGCTACTGCTGAGCAAAAACTCTGGTTTTAATTCAAATAATTCCATAATATTTTATTCATTTCAACATGACCTAAAAGCGAAAAGCCACAATTTAAGTACCAAATTCATGTACTGTCGATATAATTAATTAAGTACATACTAATTATTTTAATACTAATGATTGACTAAAAAATTACCATCTCTAGGTGTAAATCCTGTATTGTGGATGCGTTTACAAACATTTTAAGTCACACAAACAAACTAGAGATGTTGCGAATGTCTGATTTTTGACATTCGCGAATGCGAATGCGGATGCGAATATTCAATTTTAATATTCGCGAATGCGAATGCGAATATTTACTTTAAAATAAAACGCACGCAAAATGATAGATAGGTTTATCATTTCATGTCAGACTATTTAAATCGAACATTGGCCAAGTCGATATAGTTGAATGAATGTAACTTCATTCATTCAACACATAAAAATTCAACAAGTTTAGACTGGAGCTGGATTTTTTAATACACTTTTCCGCAGACATGGACAGAGAACTTATAAAAATATCTTTTTGTTTTTCTCTTTTTTCTCATATTATTTGCAAAATTATGTAGTAGATTTTTTTAATACTAGAATAACTGGGTGGTGAATGAGTCGTCTCATTTGATGATTTTATTACGATAAAAAGGAATTAATTTGTTCATTTTTGTTGCGATTATATTAGTATTTTAATACAATTGGACAACAGAACTATTTCAATTTAGTTGTCTACTTCAAGACTATTGCGTTATTCAAATCGTAGGAGTAAATAAAAAAATAGTTTTTCAGAAATATTCGCAAACATTCGCATCGATTTATGCGGATGCGAATGCGAATGCGAATATCAAAAAACATGCGAATATTTGCGAATGCGATTGCGAATGCGAATATTCGCAACATCACTAAAACAAACAGACCCAGAACAACAACTTGTAGATCATACAAATACTTTTTCTGTGAGGGAATCGTATCCGCAACATGTGCGCAATACGTCATCACTCAATCAAACAGCCACTGCGCCGACCGCGCCTTAAAACTAAGGCCCTCCGCACACAAGGCGATTCAAGTTTCCGATACCTTACGACTTCGGTATCCAAGCGGCTGTCGCAATACAAACCCATAGAGGTTCGAACACAAGCACGCGTCAATGAATACCAAAGTCGTAAGGTATCGGAGACTTGCGTCGCCTAGTGTACGAAGGGGCTAAGAAAATCTTCATCATCATCATCATTTATGAGCCGTAGGACATGAACATAGGTCGCTGCTAAAGATATTCAATATGATCAGTTCGAAGCGGTTTGCATCATTTATGAGCCGTAGGACATGAACATAGGTCGCTGCTAAAGATATCCAATATGATCAGTTCGAAGCGGTTTGCATCCAGCGCGATCCTGTGGTCTAGGATCGCGCTGGATCGTCTGTCCACCTTGTGGGTTGACAATTTGACATCCTACACTACGCTTGCCGGTGCGAAGAAAATGTTGCAGTAATTAAATCTATAGTGAGTTAATTAATTTTTATTTTTATTACAATAGATTCTGAGGCAGTACGAAGTTTGCCGGGTCAGCTAGTAGACAATAAAGATTGCTTCATCGTCCATCTTTGTCAATAGCATTGACCTTGATCGTTGATCGTGGTCGTTTAACCGTTTCCATGACGCTGGTAACTGGCCATGTCTAATTAAATATAAAAAAATGTTGCTGAATTTGTTAATAAAATAATATCGTGACTTTTTTTTAGGATTAGTCCACAGCGATATTCTCAAAGTATTGCAACTCCTGAAAGCCAGGATCAACAGTGACGACCAACAAAAAATCTCCGTGATGAAAAATCTCGATGAAGCGACAGCGAAGTCTCGGGCATGAATTTAACTGTCTTGGACTCCGCAACGAAAATAATCAAAAAAAGAAAATGAAGTTGACGGCACGGTTGGCATTCATCATCAGCCTATAATGTTCCCACTGCTGGGACACAGCCCTCCTCTCTTTTGAGAGGGAGTGGGCCATAATCCACCACGCGGGCACAGTGCGGATTAGCAAATGTCACATGTCATCGAATTTTTGGTTCTAGGACATTTTTTTTCTGGTTTCCTCACGATATTTTCCTTCACCGTTTTGAGAGCAGTGGTGATGAAACAAATTAAGTAATGCGCCTGGCGGGGTTCGAGCCCAACCTACAACTCGTAAGTCGGGACCGATACCACTGGGCCACCACTGCTCTCGGTTGGCATTGATTGCTGCTAATTCCCGCACATCAATATTTTTATTTTTTCTATGTATACGACTAATGCTCTGAAAGAATGAGTTGCAGACGTAGAGTTGTTAGCAGGAGAGCCTTATTTTGATTTTGGAGGTTTTAACCTCTAAATATTCGCGGCATTCACACAATGCAAGATTGTGGAACTTCGTATTAAGTAGTTACTCCAGTTCTGGCTGTTTGTGTTTGTAAGTTCAAATGTTTGTAAAGGTTCGCACGCGAGACCGCGACAGGACACCGAGACAGGAGACCGCGACAGGCGACCGCGACCGAAGATTACTACCGTATCTGTATCCGGTCGCTGTCTCGCTCGCGAACTGCTGCTCTAAGACACAGGTGACATTCCTATGGAGTGGAGCAACGATAAAATAAGTAAAATCGGAGGAGGAGGAAATCTATATACATGAAATTCAAAACTGACTGACTGATCTGACAACGCACAGCCCAAACCGCTGGGCCTAGAAACTTGAAATTTGGCATAAGCCCTCCTTATACCACGTAGGTGAGCACTAAGAACGGATTTTGCGAAATTCGGCCCCTAAGGGGTTGTTTTTGGGGTTGATAGTTTGTATGAAACTTCGTTATTACAGGTGCTAGGAATTTCAAGTTTTGCATGAGGTTTCTTTTTAGGACGGAGATGGTCACCATACCGGGATTTTGCGAAATTCGACCCCTAAGGGGTTTGTTTTTGGGGTTGATAGTTTGTATGAAACTTTTTTAGTACAAGTGCTAGGCGTCTTAAATCTTGCATGGTGGTACTTTTTAAGATGTAAATGCTCACCAAGGTGGAAATTTTAAGAAATTCGACCCCTAAGGGGTTGTTTTTGGGGTTGATAGAATTGAGACTAAATTTTTTACTTAGGGGTTCTTTATTGGACGTAAGTATTACCTAAAACGGGATTTTGCGAAATTCGATCCCTAAGAGGTTGTTTTTGGGGTTGACAATTTGTATGAAACTCTGTTACTATAAGTGCGAGGAGCCTCAAATATTGCACCGGGTTCCTTTATAAGACTAAGATGCACACCATGGCGGGATTTTGCGAAATTCGACCCCAAAGGGGTTTGATTTTGTGTTTGATAGTTTGTATGAAACTTTGTTACTACAAGTGCTAGGCGTCTCGAATTTTGCGACCTAAATATTCACTAAGACGGTTTTGCGTAATTCGACCCCTAAGGGGCTTTTTCGGGGTTGATAGTTTGGAGACTCAAACTTTGCATAAACATTCTTTTTTGGACGTGGTTGCGGGTGTTTTGTGAAAATAGACCCCAAGGGGTTGATTTAGGGGTTGATATTTTGTATGAAACTTCGTTTCTACAAATGCTAGGAGTATTAAATTTTGGAAGGTTGTTCTTTTTAATGACGGGGCCCCCTCTCAGAGGGCCAAAGCCTACCGGGGTCACGGGATTATTTCCTTACCGTGACCCCGGAACATAACAGGCTACTGAAGGACACCGTGGATTTTAGTCAGTAGAAGTCTGACAGTCCCTCCCGCCCTGCCCGGGGTGGGTGGACTCAGTTGATGATTTTACCACGCTAAAAAAAAAAGGTTGTTCTTTTATGACGTGAATGCACACCAAGGCACTATTTTCTGAAATTCTACCCCTAAGGGGCTGTTTATGGGGTTGACAGTTTGTATGAAACTTTGTTACTGCAAATGCTAGGAGTTTCAGCATGGGGGTTGTTTTAGGACCTAGGTTCTCACTAAGACGGAATTTCACAAAATTCGACCCCTTGCGGGTTGTATTTGGTGTTTGTAATTAGAGGACTCAACATTGCAGGGGGGTTCTATTTAGGATACAGGTTCTCACTAAGAGAGGATGATACGAAATTCGAAATCCCTAAAAATTGTATTGGGGTTGATAGGAGTCTTAAATTTTTAGGACCTAGGTGTTACCTAAGACGGAATATTGCGGGTTGATAGAATTTTTGTTGAATATTGATTTAGTTTTTCCTACAGTATCCCATAAAGAGGGTGGCCCGGACTAGAAATTCACAAAGGCAAAGTTCGAAAAACACGCGGACGAAGTCGCAGGCGTAGTGCTAGTTAATACATAATTTCCACGCAACTGTACTGCAGGAAAGGTTTGACAGAAATTATAATTATATCACAACTATAAGCCTGCGGTGTTGCCGGAGTGAAGTTCAATAATGGATGGATGAATGTTTGTCTCTCACACACAAAAACTGAACGGATTTGAGTGAAAGAAAGATGCCAACATTCGTATGGAGCTCGGCCCTAATACTCGTTAATTCCAGAATGCAGATGTATATTTTTAATAGTTTTTTAAAGGTGCTTTTTAAATGTCTCAATAATTGAATGTCCTATTAAAGCACCAGTTCAAAAGAAGAACTTTGCGAGGGCAATGACACAGCTAATGTTTTGTATTTTAATTTGAAACCGAACCTGAAATAAACAGCATTCATTATATTGATATTCATGCAAAAAAATTTACCTTGAAATCATTTAAATCCGGTTAAACTAAAATACATTACAACAAATCTGTGATAATGTTAATTCGCACACTTTCCGGAAACGTTTGAAGATAAAATAAAGTTTTGAATTCACGACCTCTTTGTTTAGCTACTTGGGCAGTAATGATGACTTCATCAATCGTGAAAAGAAACAATTAATTTTGATCCTGTTGTATTGATTGAGAGCAGTCGTGGTGGTCGATTGGTAACAGCCCTGACTTCCGAGTTATGGATTCTAACCAACCAATTCAGACGCATTCCTTAGTGTAATTTATTTCATCACCATAGCTTTCAAAGCGGTGAAGGATAAGAATCGGGGAACTTGGGGAAACCGGCTTACCGGATAAGAATCGAATCTGGAACTCGTAGTTACAGAATCAAAAATATAAACACTTATGACATTTGTAAGAATTACGGCCCGCCGTGATTTGATTTTATTACTTTGTGGCCCTTGCCTGACAAAAGGTTGCCGACAGCTTTATCAACCCACTCTGGACTGTTACCCACCACACGGTGGGTTACAACCCACTCCCTCTCGCAGAGAGACTTGTGTCCAGCAGTGGGAATATAATGGGCTGATTATATTAGTACTCACTAATCACTATACTACGTCGCGTCATACAGGTATGGATATTCTTGAGACGGTACTTAAAAGTAATGTGTACTTAGATTCACCTCTGGCTAACCCTCTTGGGATGTTGTAATGATATTCTTTAAGAAAATAAATGTGAGGAAAGTAGCATCTAATAAAACCTTGAAGGTTATTATGAAATACTAGCTGCTGCTACCGGCTTTGTCCACGTGCTACTACCGGCGTCGCAGTAACCTTCCAGAACAGTCCCGCGACCAAAATGAATCATACACTTAAAATTAACAGTAAACTCATAAAACTTAAATGTTAGTTACATAATTATACCTACGTGATTTAAGAAAAAAGAAAAAACAAAACTTTTACAATTAAACGTATTACTTATTCGTTACAAGGTCAATATTAATAAGTCGGATAAGAATGAAATGTGTGTGTCAAGTTCATACAAGAATTGAGTGAAATCGTTTTCATGACAGTTACATTTTATGCATTAAGAGGATTGTCTACTGAGCGCTCGTCCATACTAAAAGAGAAAACGTTTTCCTACCCTTATATGTTATTCTATCTCAATGATTTTTTAGAATGCTTCCTACACAGTAAAAAACCAGGGATATAGGTTTTCTTTTTTTTCAAAATGTACTTTTGTAAAAAAGAAATCCTATATACCTAGTTTTTTTACTGTGTCAGAAGCATTCTAAAAAATCATTGAGATAGGATAACATTTAGGGGTAGGAAAACGTTTTCTCTTTTAGTATGGACGAGCGCTCGATAGACGATCCTCTTAAATAGTTGTAAAATATAGCGCAGTGGCTTTAATTATCGACTGCTGCACTGCGTGTCATAATTGTTCGATTCCCTGGATGGATGGAGCAAATATTTGTATGATCGATTGTAAGCATTAGGCCCTCCTTTCTAAATAAGGGGCTAAAATTGTATGGCCTAATTTAATCTGTGGAGAAATCTATGCCTTCCTAATCCTTCCGGGATTATAAACGGAATGTATGTTTCAACAACTTAAACACAATATAGTCCAATTCTTTATTTCTCTTTTGCAATTTTTTTTTTTAAATGTAACGAAATATAAAAAAAAAACTAACAAAGAAAAAGGAAAGGAAAATATCGTTAATTTCGTTGTCAATTTAGTCTAGTTAAGAAAAAAAGTACTAACCTTCCATTGTTTGACTTCTGAGAGACGATTCGCAACCACGCATCCCGCAGAACCCGCACCAACCACGATGAAATCATATTGTTCAGAAGCCTGTCTTCTTGTCCTCTTAGCATCAGACTTATCAGACTTCTTCTCCGCTTTCACCGTCACCTTCTCAGAATTCGCCGGTTCCGTGTCCGAAAACAACTTCTTCTCAAAACCGAAATCTAAATTCCTCGCACGGTATTTACTTGGCATTGAAAACGGATTTTCGAATTCGAATTCTGGTTCCCGTCGTATATTATCAGTGCTAAGACGGAAATTCTCATTTTCTTTACTAAGTTTTTCGAATTCGAACATGGGGAAGAATGATGATGACACTTGTGATATTCCTCGACTACCCCCTGGGCCGTGACTGTGAACTTCAGTTTCAGACTTCACAGGACCACTTTTTTTGGAGAAAAGGTCATCATAACTCAGCAGCGAAGGTTCTATAGGTCCTATAGGCTGTTTTGGTATCTCACTGGCTTTCAACGCGACAGGGCCTAAAGGAACTTCCGAGTTATAAAAATGTGACAAATCACTTGGATGGTTTGGACCTGATTGATCCCAGTAGTTTGAAAAATGATCTCTATGTCGATTGTCTTTAGACCCACTGTATAGTTGCGAAAGAAGAGCTAAAAACAGGTATCCCGTTGAAGAACATTGCGTTAAAGGAGCCTGCTGTTCTGGGCAAATCGCGGCTATGTTCGGGGGAGTCCAAGTCGATCCTGACATTGTTAACACTTCACTTCACTCGCGAGCATTCGATCTACTTGTCCGTGTGTTCGGTGCAAGCACTGGCAATACAATGGCTTGGCGAGAAGCGGTGGTAAGTGGGAGATTGTGGTATGTCCTTAGTGATTGCATGCTTGTTAATAGCGTCGGTATTTATGTTTCAATTTAGAGTGTAAGGTTGTGTGGCACCGGTGTCAAAGATCGAGTAAAAGATAACTTTTTTTTGTTTTCTTTTTTTTTTATTCTTTAATTAGGCCAGTACAGTCTGTGGCCAATATTACTTGACCCACTTTAACATTATTCTGTATCGTGGGTGCATCTTTTTTTTTAATTAACTTTAACAAATACTCAGTCCCGGAACGACCAAGTTTAGTGTAGATTATAAAAATATCTGTTCCATGAGGAAATTGAAAGTGCGACATACAGCGTAGCAGTGTTATCGCTCAGCTACTGAACCAAACATGCAAAAGACAGAGCAGTGATGGTCCAATGGTAATGGCCCAGACTGACGAGTTGATGGTCGTAGGTTTGAACATAGCGAGGGGCATTACTTTGTGTTATTTATTTAATGTTGTGTTATTTTTTTAAAACGGTAAAGCACATTGTGAGAATACCGGCATGCCCTAGAACCAAAAATTCGAACACGTCGTTTGAAAATTACCAACCCGCATTGGCCCCGGGTAGTTGATTACTGCCCATTCCCTCATACAGAGAGGAGGGCTGTGTCCCAAGAGTAAAACCATAGCAACAACCAAGTCTGTAATAATATTAGAAAGAGGAAAGATTTGTATTTTTGTGTATGATTAGGTATCGGATTGATTTCAAAAATTCTTTCACCAGTTGAAAGCTAGTTGACATAGCAAGCAATAAAGGGGGGGGGGGGGAGGGCTGAGCGAGTGAAGCCGCTGGCCATAGCTAGTATAAAATAAATTGAACTCATTCAATGATTTGTTTTACAAATCTGTTATGAAGTAAAGAGTAATAAGGATGTATAAATTAAACATAATCGTGTTCTATGCATGAATTGAAAAGGAAAAAAAACAGGCAAGTGTTAGTCGGTACGCACGAAGGTTTCCGCACATTATTTTAAAAAACGAAAATAAACCATGTTTCTTGCCCTCCTCGACCGACTCTTAGGCCCAGTATCCTCCAAAGCGGAGAGGAGAGGAAATGTGTTTGAATAACCAATCAGATGTCCACTGAAGCTAAGCGGAGAGGAGATGTCGACATCTGATTGGTTATTCAAACACATCTCCTCTCCTCTCCGCTTTGGTGGATACCAGGCCTTACAAGAGCTAGCCCGCGACGCTGCCTGCAGCCTGCAGTTTTTAAATTACTCCTTAAATTATGAAATCATTCAGATCCAGCCTGTCCCTTGCTATCCAACCTCAGTGTCACCCTAAGCCGAGATTCATACCCCACAGGGGGTGCCCTTAGCGTGTGGTCACTTACTTTCAAGTTTTCTAGTTGTAAGCCCTTGGTCGGAGGTCTTAGATTCTCTTCACAAGGCATCCACAAATGGTTAACCAGCTCACAATCTCCTTTAGGTTGACCTGCGAGATTCCAAACACAAAAAAATCTTGTATGGGAGCACTTGTACATTTATTTTATTCTGTTTTTTTTTTAGCATTTGTTGTTACATCAGCAATTGAAATACAACATATTCTGTGAAAATTGAATTTGTCCAACTATCACGATTAATGAGATACAGCCTAGTAAGAGACGTACAGACAGATGGACAGCAAAGTCAGTTTTTATCCTTTGGGAACGGAACTCCAATAAACTATGAGGCATTTCATTTATGTATGCAATTGTTACGAGCATGAATGAATAATAAAAGAAGTTATGTATGAACGGAAATAGCTGTACATATTGTTTTATTTTTAAATTCCGTACGATATTATCTGTATTTAGTGATGTTTAAGTTACAAAGCGATTTAGTATTGCCTTTTTATCGATATGATGATTTGTTATACACCCCATCACTAGAAGCAATCGTATTCGAGTTCTAAAAGCAGTCGATTCTAATAATATTTTAGTTCCCCATTGAGCACCACGCTGAAATATTCTTTAGTGCTCAAATTTAATGGGAAATACCTTTGGTGTTCTAAAACTAGGTGCTGAAACGGGAATACTTCGAGTTTCCTCCGTATATGACCCCAAAATTAATTATATTCATCATACCACGATCATTTCCGGTGACATGAGGTTAAAGCCCCTGGCAATAGCTAGTATAAGTTATCATATAAAATAACAAAGTAAATCAAATATGGATAAACATCTTAGAATTAAAATAACTGCGGAACCAAAGAGTAATAAAATCTTTGTACATAAATATTTTCATGCCAGGGAAAGTTAAACGCAGTTAGATTGTACGGTCCACGTACATTGACCTTACTGCAATACTGCTGACAAAGCGAATCAACAAGTTCACTTGTCACGACTATTAATTCTTTATACTTAGTGTGCAACTTACCAACACGCGGAAAAGACATACATGTAGAAATCACCAACCTTTTACAGTGTACGATACTTGTAATAAATAAACTGGATTACTACGTGAAGTGTTTTACATGTTGGACACACTCGCTACCTAACACGCAACAATTATAGTGTACAGTGCAGCAACTAATCTGCCCCGTACATTAAATGGTCCTTCGAGCCTTTAACTGTTTGGGGTAATTGTATCTCTTGAAACGACAGCGAATCGGCTTGGCTGGCCTTCCACAAGCGGATCTCACCAGTCAAGTTGAGAAGGCGCGCATATTCGTAGAAAGAGTACAAGAGCTCTAACAACCAACGAAGAGTGATACTTGGAAACTTTTCGTGGATCAAGCGGATAAACAAGACTACTACGTCAACAAGCCAACTACTACTACGGCTACTACTACTACTTATTACTGTAGTAGTACTAGCACTAAACTTAAGGTACGTGACTACTAGACTTACATACCCTAAGTCAAACTTTAAACTACTGACTTACAATGGCACTACTTACCAAACAAGTCGGCATCTTTGAAGATATCAAAACGTTGTGCGCCAACTATAAAAAGGACAGCATAACCAGGAAAAACGTTGATTACCTAGAAAAACGTTTGAAGAACTTAGAGGAACTATGGGATACCTTTGAAGAGCAGCATAAAATACTGTTGGAGACCACTGAACATAAAAACATCGGATACTTTAACAATGATGTTTACACGAAAACAAAGATTATGTACGAGTCAACTAAAAAGCATATTTTGGATCTAATGGCTTTTCAAAACAAACAACCAAAACAAGACCTAAACTTCGATCTTTCTGGGCTAATAGATGAAGAAACTGAGGACGACGTTAAGAAGCTCATCACTCAGCAAGAACGCAATTTTAAGGCTTTAACTAAAGCAATGTCAAAAATAAACATCGACTTCATAACCGAAAATTGGGAGTTCGAAGAACATCTAGCTACATTAAAATCAAAGTGGCAATCCATCGACAAGATACACTGGGAACTTGAAGATGAGCTGAAGGGGTCCAGTCTGAGAGAAGATTACAATGAAAAGTACGAAACCATTGAACAAAAATACGACAACTTGAAAAGAGACCTAAACAGTAAGATTTGGTCCAAAATCCATTTACAACAATCGACACCAAAAATTGAAATACCGGAATTTACCGGTAAATATGTTCAATGGATTACTTTCAAGGACATTTTCCTTGAAACAATACACAACAATCCGAGTATTCCCAAAGCGCAGAAGATGCAACACCTGAAGACAAAACTAAAAGGTGAAGCAGAACGTCTCGTCCAGCATCTGTCAATCAGTGCAGACAATTATGATTCCTGTTGGGAAATACTATCTCATCGGTATGACAACCGCCGACTTCAGTTCACCTCGTTCATGAGCACTATGCAGCACTTACCTACTATTCAGCAACCCAACGCCAACAACCTGAAAAGGATGTATGACGTAATAACCGAGTGCCTAAATGGTCTCGGAAACATGGGAGTTGAAGTGAGCAGTTGGGGCCCGATAATTGTTTACATGATGTCACAAAAATTGGATCCCATAACACTCAACGAGTATACCAAGGAAACGCAAAACAATAGGGAATTGCCAGACCTAGACGAATTCCTTAAATTCCTGGAGCTCAACTTCCTCGCTTACGAAACCGCAAAGAGCTGCTTAAAGGACTCGGGTGAGAATAAAACACCTCAGAGACCGAACAATAAGAGCTGGAGCCATAACTACAAGTTTAAAAGCAACTTTAAGAAGCCAGAAGATCAAACGAAAGTGGGACATTCCAAAATATTCCATGCATCGTTCGGAAAATGCCCTCTCTGCAATAACGATCACGTGCTGATGCAATGTGACAAGTTTATAAACATGGATATTTCGCAACGGAATAAAACAGTAGCGAAATTAAAACTTTGCAAAAATTGTTTGTACAGCCATGGCAACAACAATTGCAACTCAAGAAAAACGTGCCGCGAATGTAACTCAAAACATCACACATTACTGCATACGAAAAAACCCTCTGAATCTGAACCGACTGCAGAAAAGAAGGATGACTCAACCACAAACTCGCGACCGTCAACATCAACACAACCAGCAGCTCATCACTTGACTACCAACAATACTGAAATCTTACTGACTACAGTCTTGGTCAAAGTTAAATCAGCTGACGGAACTTACGTAACGCTACGGGGTCTCCTAGATCAGGGATCTCAAATTAACTTAATAACTGAGAATGCCGCTCAACAATTGCGCTTACCTCGGAAAAAACTTGATGCAGCTGTGACCGGAATAGGTTCTACGTCACGAACTTGTAGAGGGCTCCTACATCTCAACTGTCAATCGATACATTCCAGCTATAAATTCAATGTGCAAGCATTGATCCTACAAAACTTGACAAATAAGCTGCCCAGCTGTAGTTTCCAAAGTGCTGGCTGGACGCATCTTCAAAATTTAAAGCTGGCCGATCCTAACTACAATGTGTCAAGCTCAATAGATCTCCTACTGGGAGCTGACGTTTACGCAGACATTATTCTAGACGGAGTTCTAAAAGGCGATCAGCACTCACCTATCGCTCAGCAAACTCACTTGGGATGGATCCTGTGTGGGAAACTCAAAACTTTCAACTGTCACTTAACTTTATTCGATACGACGAATCTGACAAAGTATTGGGAGAGCGAAGACATTACTCCAGGTGCGGAAGACATACAGAGAAGCGATCAATGCGAACTTTACTACCAAGAAACGACCAAACGAGGCTCAGATGGCAAATACATAGTAAAAATGCCTATGAATCAAAACTATGACAAAGATCTTGGAAGTTCTAAATCAGCGGCTACAGCGCAATTCTTACAACAAGAAAAAAGATTATGTAATAACGAAAAACTATCAACGATGTACAAAAACTTTATTCGCGAGTACTTGGAACTACAACACATGAAGCCTGCGGGTCAAATTACATCCAACCAACTGGAATGTTATTTACCTCACCATGGTGTCCTAAGGGATCAATCAACAACTACTAAACTACGGGTGGTTTTTAACGCGGCACAAAAAACTTCTAGTGGCAAAAGTTTGAACAGCCTCATGGAAAAAGGGCCTAACCTACAAAAGGATATTCAAACCCTTATCTTGAAATGGCGAACCTATAAATATGCAATAACTGCTGATATAGAGAAAATGTACAGATGCATATGGATATCCGAGGACCAACAGCAACTACTGAAAATCATATGGAGAAACTCCCCGGATGAACAACTTCAAGAATATGCTCTACGGACAGTAACATACGGCACAAAATGCGCACCGTGGTTAGCCATGCGAACTTTAAAACAATTGGCTATCGACGACGGTCACTTATACCCTGACGCAGCAAAAACACTGCTAAAAGAGTTCTACGTCGATGACCTAATTAGCGGCCACAACTCTCTTGAAACTGCTAAACAATTACAAAATGACCTAATACAATTACTACAGCGAGGAGGTATGAACCTAAGGAAGTGGTCCAGCAATTGTACCAAGTTACTTGAACATCTTCGAGAAGACCAAATCTCTAAAACCAACTTTGATTTTAAACAAGAAGACTGCATGAAAACACTTGGCCTTGGCTGGAACCCAACATCGGATACATTTACGTTCAACTGGAACCTGAAAAAGGACTCTCAAAAGGGACTGACTAAACGAGCCCTGCTGTCTCAGATTTCACAACTATACGACCCACTAGGTTGGGTTTCACCGGTCACTATACGAGCCAAGCTAATTTTTCAAAGTGTCTGGATGCAAAACTTAACGTGGGATGAGCCGGTACCCAGTGACATACAAGAAGAGTGGCTGAAACTGAAAGATCAACTGGATGAATTGAAAACAATAACAATAAATCGCTGGATTGGAACCATCCATCACAAAATTGAACTACTTGCATTTTGCGACGCAAGCGAGAAAGCGTATTCATGCGTCATCTATACACGAACGTTCAACGAAACCGGAGAACCTAAATTAAGCCTGCTTGCTGCAAAGACTAGGGTTGCTCCGCTCGCACATAAACTATCTCTGCCAAGACTTGAACTCAGCGGAGCACTTCTTTTATCACAACTAGTAAGCAAAATCATCGCGTCGTTAACAGAACACACCATAACTATATGGGCCTGGTGCGATTCAAAAGTGGTGCTAGCTTGGTTGCAAGGAGCTACATCCAAATGGGAAAAGTACGTGGAAAACCGAGTCATCAAGATTAAGCAAGTGGTACCAGCATCCCATTGGTTTTACATCGAATCGAAAAACAACCCTGCAGATTGCGCAACCAGGGGGTTATATCCAAAACAATTGGTGAATTTTCACTTATGGTGGAATGGACCTGCAACACTGAGAAAGTTTCCAGACAAACCCGAAGAGCAACGTAGTTGTCTACTTACAACTACGATGGAACAAAAAAGCATTGCGCCAACCCTAAGCCAACCAGAAAACATAATAATCAACTTAATAAATAATTACAGCAAATTAAACTGGGTGACGCATATTATAGCTTGGATTGTGCGATTCAAGACAAATTCACTTAGTAACGCAAAACAAATGAAGAAATTTGACGCCGGTCAACAGATACAACCCAATAACCTAACGCTGACGGCCAATGAACTTAATTACGCTACGAACATAATAATAAGAAACGTTCAACGATTAGAATTTAGCAGAGAATATGATCTACTACTAAAAAATCAACATGTTCCCACTAAAAGCAAAATTTGCAAACTATCGCCTTACCTAGACGAGGAGGGGATCTTACGTGTCGGCGGACGTCTTAACAAAACTAACTTACCGCCGGGAATGAAAAACCCCGCAATTCTACCAAGAAAGCATAGACTCACTGAACTACTAATAAACCAAGCACATATCACGACTTTACACGGTGGCGCCCGGTTGACGCTCGCCTTCATCCGTCAACATTATTGGATAATAGGAGGAAACAGAGCAGTAAAAACTCAGTTGCGACAATGTATACGGTGCCATCGATTCAAAGCTACAGAAAACTACCAGTTCATGGCCGATCTGCCACCACAGCGTGTGACACCGTCCCGCCCCTTTACCCACACCGGGGTGGATTTCACGGGTCATGTAGACGTCAAATTAAACAAAGGAAGAGGCGTTAAGACATCCAAAGGATACATCGCAATCTTTGTTTGTTTAACAACAAAGGCAGTTCACATCGAACTGGTTTCAGACTTGAGCACTGAAGCTTTTATGGGTGCTTTCCAGAGGATGTGCTCAAGACGTGGAACACCAAGTCATGTTTATTCGGACTGTGGCACAAACTTCATCGGAGCCTCAAAATTGCTGAACAATGAGTTCGAAATGTTCAGAATGGAATTGTCCTCTGTATTCTTTAACGAAATAAGCAGAATGAAAGTGGAGTGGCACTTTAACGCCCCTGCGTGGCCAACAGCGGGAGGACTATGGGAGGCGGCGGTGCGCTCTATGAAGCACCACTTACGTCGAGTTCTAGGCGAGCAGAAACTCACCTATGAAGAATTTTCGACCTTACTGGCAAAAATAGAAGCATGCATGAATTCCAGACCATTTTGCCCCCTCACAGAAGACCCAGATGAGTACTACAACTACCTAACTCCAGGACATTTTCTGACGGGTAGTCCAACTATGACTCTTCCGCTGTCCAGCTATGAAGATGACCGAAACTTAGATCTACGAAAAAGGTGGCAGTTAACTGAAAACATGTTCCACCAGTTCTGGAAACACTGGTCCTCAGACTACTTAACATCGCTACAGGCTCGCAGCAAATGGCTGAAACCTACGCCTAACATCAAAAAAGATGATGTTGTCTTGATAAAGGAAAACAACCTCCCACCTGGGAAGTGGGCCCTAGGACGCATAATCGAAGTGCATCCCGGCAGCGACGGATATGTCCGAGTCGCAACTATAAAAACGCAAGGTGGCACATTGAAGCGACCTATTGCGAAATTGTCACCGTTGCCAATTGAAACTCTGCACAAACTTAATGAATAAATAAAGAAGACGAAACGACAGTTATTCCTGTGTCATTCAAGTACATCGCAGCGAATCTGGAGAAAAACACTTACATCAGACTTAACGAAAATGAATTAAACCGCTGCATACAGAGGCGACCGGAGAATTTCGTCTGCATTAGAAACTTGCCTATTTTTAGTTTACAAAACGCCAAAGCACCGTGCGAAGCCAAACTACTAGGTCAGCATTCAACCTTGCCATGCATTGCGGAACCAACGCAATGCGAAACTGCCTGGATTGAATTACATAACACGAACACATGGCTAGTGACATGTTGCAACTCCTGCACAATACGTACGGTATGCAACGATAACGTCAGATCGCACGTCATCAACACGTCATCTATAGTGTCGCTAAAGCAAGGATGTCTTCTACAAACAAAGGAGCTGAAAATACACTCCCACAACAATTACGACAGCAACGCTAAATTGGATTACGACCTCCAAGTCCCTACCCTGGACAGAACCATAAACAGCATCGTAGATACTCACACAACACCTCTGCTGCAAGTAAAGCACAACAAAGACATCACGGTCGTCGAAGAACGACTGCGGTACTTGAAAAGTATTGAACAACTTCCAACCACAATAACAACACACGATATACATCAGTACGTCATTTCTTACCTACTACTGACTGTAATCGGAGTAACAATAATTGCATGGTTGGCAAAAAGGCGCGGTTATTGTACGAAGAAAACAAATGATGTAAATCATCATACTCGACATAGTACCACAGACGTGGAAATGCAATCCAAGAAACCTGTAGCTGGGATGAGCAGGCTGTTCAGGTCGCGCTCACTACTAGATCGCCCGCCTGCGAAGAAGTCAAGAGATGGGGCCGAGCGGATGGCGAGCGACAACCATCCATCCACAAGGCGTACTTTGGATTCCAACACCGACATTGAATTTAAATTTTAAGAATCTATTTTTATGTTTTGACTTTTTATACTTTTACTGTTTTTTACTTTTACTGTGGGTTACTTTATATACTTTTAATGTTTTGATTTTTACGTTTTATACTTTACTAATTTCTTACTTTGTACTGGTGATTCTTACATGGTTATGTTCTCCTCATCCTTTGCTTGGGTTAGGAGTATGTACGGTCCACGTACATTGACCTTACTGCAATACTGCTGACAAAGCGAATCAACAAGTTCACTTGTCACGACTATTAATTCTTTATACTTAGTGTGCAACTTACCAACACGCGGAAAAGACATACATGTAGAAATCACCAACCTTTTACAGTGTACGATACTTGTAATAAATAAACTGGATTACTACGTGAAGTGTTTTACATGTTGGACACACTCGCTACCTAACACGCAACAATTATAGTGTACAGTGCAGCAACTAATCTGCCCCGTACATAGATTAATCAACGTTTACAATACTGTTAGATGATTTAATAAGTGGTTATTTTAACGGCTGTTAACGCATAATAGTGGCATAATAATTAATCACGATCAAGATTATTAATGCGTTTTAACGCCTTTTTGTTGAGGCGTCTTAATAAGTTATTGCAAGCACTTTTAGCAAGAATTATCAAAAAGTTGACAACAAACATTTCCACGAAACAAATGATTAGATATTTGTTTAATTAGCTTTAAAATATAAAAAGAAAAACATTAATTGGCCCCTAAGTGACCGTAGTAAACAATGTTACTGAAAAATAAAATCACTCTGTTCCTTCGATTGTCATTTGTTTCCAGGGCCGAACTAACGCTCTTAAAAGGGCGATGTTCTTTTAAGAACGTTAGTCCAGACGACGGAATGATTCTGATACACAAAAATGAGTTATTATAAAGCTACCTAAAATTTTCTTGAACTATATTTTTCAAATTTGTGTTACACACTTAAATAAACAAGTTTTACTGCTAGATAATCCCCAATGCATTAAATCCACCAATATACATGCCCGTCCCGTTGTCTGCAATCAAATCTTACAAGTTTTTGATCCACTTCCCGGTTTCCGATTGAGTTGAAATTTTGCACGCATAATAATAATCTGTATATCGCTTGACAATACAATATTATGATGACATGGTGCTGATTTGATGGTTAAGCTGGAAGGCCATAGAAACTCAGTCTGTATTGATATGCCGGAAACCTATCGAGTTTAGTTTCGTTTGATTCGTCTTGACGAGTACTTTGTCCATCGTTGTAATCGGATAAAAGCTTGTTTATAAAGAACGTAGTTTTTAAATGACTAACTTGTTTCACGGTTTTTTTTTTAAATCACCCACCCTCATCATCCGCCTAACCTTTTCCCAACTATATTGGGGTCGGCTTCCAATCGAACCAGATGCAGCTGGATATCAGTATTTTACATGGAGCAACTGCCTGTCGGACCTCCACAACCCAGTAACTGGGCAATACGATACCCCATGGTAAGACTGGTTGTCAGACTTTACAGCTTCTGACTAACAGTAACGACTGTCAAAGATCTACAAATGACAGCCGGGACCAACGGCTTTACGTGCTTTCCGAGGCACGGAGGAAACTCGCTATGACAGATGCTCACCCATCCACAGACCAACCTCGGCAAGCACGGCTTAACCCGGAAGATCGGCCTGTGCGGCTGTAATTATTTAGCCACGAGCTCCTCTTAATCACCCACCTAAAAGTCATAAATTATTGTTGGCAACAACATTCAAATACTTCGCCTATAGAGAGGAATTGGATATTAATCACCAAGCTGACTACCTGTTGGCTATTTCATATCATTATGTATAATGTTCCCTTCACCATATAGGTACCTACTACCAGAGTTCATTATCTCAGAACGTAAATTAGCATTGAACAAAAATTACACTTGAACGTCCAAGGTTTTAAACAATGACTGATACACTTAATATGAAGTCCACCTATATTTCAAATGGAACTGGAATTCCCTATGAGTGTAATTCCCTCTTTATTTGTCCCTTTCCTGGGGTCTTTATTTCCTGATAGTTGTGGTTTATTTGGAGCAGTGGTGGCCCAGTGGTATCGGTCCCGACTTACGAGTTGTAGGTCGTGGGTTCGAACCCCGCCAGGCGCATTACTTTGTGTAATTTATTTCCTCACCACTGCTCTCAAAACGGTGAAGGAAAACATCGTGAGGAAACCGGCATGTCCTAGAACCAAAAATTCGAAGACATGTGACATCTACCAACCCGCACTGGGCCCGCGTGGTGGATTATGGCCCACTCCCTCTCACAGAGAGGAGGCCTGTGTCCCAGCAGTGGGAACATTATAGGCTGATCATGATGATGATGATGATGATGTGGTTAATTTAAGAGTGAATACGGTATTTCCTTAACTTGCACCCAAGCATAATAGACTACAGGCCCATGTACAGTCAGGTTCAGAAATGAATTATAAACTTCTCAAAGCAATAGACTGACGCTTCACTTTGACTTACGACCTTTTGTTATAAGTTGTTTTATTACTATACATATCAAATTAACTTTTGATATAGTTCATAATTTCAACCGTTGAATTACAAGTAATGCTGGCGCAATGGTAATCGTGCTCGGATAGAACTTCTGTTCGTTCGATTGCGGAGGATCGAATCCCACTTTTTTTTTCCCAAATACTTTATTTAATTTAATTTTTAATAATTACTTTATTCTTTTTGTTATTTTTAATAATTTTTTTAGTAGGAATTTGATAATTAAAATTGATTTTTGTGTAACTACTAATATAAGTCATTAGTGTTGTGGGTCGTTCGTTATAATCACAGATATAGGTCTATCTATATCTATGGTTAAGTTTAAGAAAGTTTTGTAGGGATCGTAGAAAAAAAAAAGTGAACTATATCGATTTGTGCGGTAGGCTTAACTATGTTATCTCGTTTTGAGTCTCTTAATTGAACGTTGTTGATTCTTGGTTATTTTGTGTGACTAAGTAAACAGCATATAAGTGTCACACTGTCCTGTGGTTTTGCAGTGAAATATTAACAATTGGATTTATATAAATATTGAGGGCGAACATTAACCTTCTACTGGTGACGTCAGATTGAGTAACAGTATTGGTGACGTACCGTCATTTTGACGTACTTCTGCAAAGCCGAATTTCAGGACAACTAAGTGCATGGGGATGAAACAAATGGCTTTATTTACAAGTAGATATCTTACTTTCATAAATTAAACACTTTTTATATATCATTACAATAGAAAATTTTACGTATATTATTCACACAAACTTAGTATTAATATTCAGCTTGCATATTCGTAGATATTGAAATCAATGAAGATAAAATTAAATAAATCAATCAAAATGAAATCCAACGTTCAGTTCTTATTGATACTTTAATAAGTAACGAAAAAAAATGTTTTAACATACTACTACAGTGGAAAAAAATAAAGATTAATTTTGGTGAGGAGTGGGTTTTTTTAAGGCAATAAAGGCAGGATTCTTGCACTACTTGTATAGATGTGATGTTTTTTATTTATTTTTACGGCACTTATTGAGCAACAAAAGCCTATCACTTTTCAAATTACTAAAAAACTCATCCTGGGAGTCTGTGTCAGGTTCTGGACTTTCTGCTCACTTTTCGTGTTACGATCAGATTCCACTCAGTGATTCTGTTTTAACCCATCACTGCTACTTTGTTTTAAAATCTCAGTGTTAATACTCGTAATCTTCGTCATTTGGGTTAATATTTAATGAAAAACTACAACTTGATAGTAGTATAAATTACGGACACTATTGGTGATGTGACGTCAAATTGACGTCGGGTATCCTATATCTCATCATCTGTGCGTTTGCAAGTACCAATTTGTGTGAAATCGGACGCCAAACTGAGCTAAATGCAGCTACTGAGAAGTGCGGGTGAGGGGAAACAGTCGTTCGACACATATCCAGTGGTTTTAGTTAATAGGTGTCAAATTGACGGCACGTCACCAATAGAAGGTTAAAGCCCTGCATAAATATGTGGATTAAACTTAAAACAAATATCAAATGAAACCAGACTAAGTGTGAGTATTTCCATTTAAATTTTGATCATTCCACATGTTAATAATTATATTTTTATAAATAAGGTTCCCTATTCAAAAGTATTTGTTTAAAAGTAAAAAAAGTGATTGATACTTAGTATGTGGTTTTAAAGTTTTTTTCTTAGTAGTAAAATAGATCAACAGCTGTTTTTGCATAAATAATATAATAGTATTCTATGTTTTGTTCCAGTGACGAAATACTATGAGTCTGTGGGATGAGATATGGCATGATGATGAGATGAGTTGTTAAGAATAAACAGGGACGTCAGGGACGTCCGGGAATGTCGAATGAATACGAAGGAAAATGGTTTCCATATAACTAATTCAACACAAAATTAATAACCGTTCATCGTGTACTCAACATTGAAGGCATCAACGACTATCAACTAAAAACTGTTATGTTTATAGGAATAAAAAAAAAACGTTAAGATTGTCTCGAGGACCTTTTATTGATATGAATTTTGTTTATTTATTGTAAATAGACTGAAAACGTAAACATCATTTGATAACTTATTATTCAAGGATTAAGAATTGAGGTATGGTTTCAAACATCTTTTCGTAAAGAAAACGATCCTTAAACTTACCTCAATAACTTGTAACAGGGTATTTTTTTATGTAGTTTGGATATTTTTTTCCGTGGTTCTATTTCAGAAGTAGAACACATTTGCATAATATAACTTTATTTCACTAAATCGAATTTGGTTAAACTGAAGAAACTTACACCGCGGTACTGGCACGCAAAGGGCAACTGGCCCTTTGCGTTCCAGGGCCGCTATGCCCCGTTACTGTTACAAAATAATCGCCTTTTAGCATAGCAGCCCTGGAGCGCAAAAGGCCAGTTGCCCTTTGCGTTCCAGTACCGCGGTGTCAAAAAAATTTTGTTATTGAGCATAACAAGTTTCTTCAGTTTCACCAAATTCAATTTAGTGAAAAAAAGTTATATTATGGAAATGTGTCTTGAGCGTAAAGGTCAATTGGCCCTTTGCATTCCAGGGCTTAAGATAATCTGTCTGAGTCAGAATAACCCAAGTCACGAGCTCACTTCGCTCGTTCTTGCGGACCTGGAAGGCAAAAGGCAACTGCTCTTTTGTGTTCCAGGGCCTACCTAACATGTCCGAGTCGGGATGACCCAAATAGTGAGCTCGCCTTCCTCGGTTTTGCGGCACTGGAACGCAAAAAGGCAACTGGCCCTTTGCGTTTCATGGCCGCGGTGCCTTGGTACTGTTTCCAAATAAACGTAAAGCCGTTTAATGATAACTTTGTTAAAAATGTCCGCAATGTATAAAAATACCCTGTAATTGCTAATTAGCTTATAATAATACGTAAGTTACCCTTGTCCCTTGTTAAAACCACTTATTTTAATTTGAAGAGAATAATAATGTTTTTATTTTGAATTTTTAAATAATCTTATTTATTGTTTTATATTACTTATATTAATTTTAATAATTTCATAATTTTGTTTAATTAATAAAAAATGCATCTATGATTTCGACATCTATTTCACATTATATCCAGGTCGAGTTTATATTCATAATTATATTATTAATAATATTCATAATTTTAGCAGTTTTATAACTTTAAACATAGAATTATAATAATTTCAACTAAAATATATTAATATTGTTATTACATGTTTTTTTTTTTTATTATAAACCCTGTAGGTAATAAATTATAATCATTAGTAAAAATTGAAAACGAAATAAAATGACAATAAGTAGTAATAGACTAACGAAACGAGTAAAAATATTTGACTAACAAAAACAGATGGTGACCATTGCATTGCTTTCATTAGTAATGATCTAACAATATGATTGTGCCGATAGCGTGGGTTCACGATCAATGAAGTTTGAGTTCGAATCTTAACTTTTGAAATGTCAGTTGATTTTATGATAATATTTTTAATAAATAACTTATTTATTTTTATTTTGTTTTAACGCTTATTTATTTTTAAATAAGTTATATATTAGTTATTGAATTAAGTATTATTTTTGTGTTTATATTAATTTTTGCTTGCATTTTGAGAATATTTAACAATACCGTTATAATTATATTAAATCACACGACACTAACCAACAAATACAAGAAAAAACACACGGAAATTCCAAACAAACGCAATAAAGTGTGTTAAAAATTATCTGGGGGCACGGCAGTGCCCCGCCAAGTCTCGAGCAAAAGGGCACGGCCGTACCATCTTTTCTCGAAGCGATTCGCGGCTGTTTCGCCCCCCCTATAACTTCGACGTGGACAAAGCTAGGAGTTTAGGTTTTCGGTGAATAATAGTAGGCATTAGAATAAGCTTAAGTTCGAAATTACATGCCAATTGAATGAATAGTTTAGGAGTTACGGTCGATCAAAGTTACACCATTTTGTCACTCACTCACTGACCGATCATCAAAAATCTAAGGTACTTCTAGCAGACTTAGAAACTTCAAATTTTGCACCAAGATAGGTCATTAGCCACATATAAAGGAAAAATTATAAAAACATTAAAAAATAATATACCATAGAAAACAATTTTATATTTGCGGTTTGGCAAGAACATTGTGTATGGATTTTGACTGCATTGTTAACTTTGTTCGTTGTTTAAGTTAGTATTCAATTGGATGAATACATACATAGAATAGAAAGGAATAATATAAATGTAATACATAGACTATAATTAATATAAATTAATACATAAAGTTCATAATTCATTAAATTAATAAAGCTAAAACTCCATTGTATTGCGATAAATATTGTATGCGCGCTCGATAGATGGCGTTGTACCTGTCTGAATCGCGCTATGGTTTCGTTACAGAGCGCAGTCTAAGTAGTACTTTAAAATAATTCAATAATTTTCATTTGATAGCGCCATCTATCTATGAACAACCATTTCGAAACTAAAAAAATATTGTAGCGATATTCGGAGTAGATTTATTATTGTTACTGAAATAGTTATTTAGGAAAATAGTTTATTAATATAACATAGACATAGTTACGTAACTAGTTGTTTACGTGTTATTTAGTTTAGTTATATTTAGTTTGTAAGTTAGCAGATATATATTTATTTAGTTATTTGTTAGTTAGTTTAGTTCTATTTAGTTTGTTAGATAGAGAATGGGTCCTAAGCAAAAAAGTAGCTGAAGTCCAAGAAATTATGAGGACACCTAAAAAAAAGAAAGAAATAAACTTACAAAAAATAAATGAGATCCCACCAAAAACATTAAATGTAAAAAAATGCCAAGTCTCTCGATGCAGTCTTTCCATCGTAAAAAGTTTTGAGATCTCACAGAAGCCAAGTCCTATTCAAATTATTTTGTAGTTATAAATCAACATTTAGTAATTATATCAATAGTTTTATTTATATTATAACTATAGTGACTTGGCAATGAGCACGAATTAACTTGCTGCCTGGAATTATGTGCAAATGTTACTGACGAGACCTGTGATCAGATTATTTGTTATGTGTGAATCATGATGGTCACTACCGACTACATGTTCCAATACAATAATTAAGAATACCTTACGGGCCATCGCTTTATGAAAGTAAATGATGAATGTTAAGAGAATATTATAAAGTAAAAGAGAATGTTTACGCATGCGGTGTGTGTAACTTTCAACTCCTCCAAATATGCCGTTTTATTTGTTTTTACTTGTGCTCATTGCCAAGTCACTATAGTTATAATATAAAGAAAACTATTGATATAATTACTAAATGTTGATTTATAACTATAAAATAATTTGAATAGGACTTGGCTTCTGTGAGATCTCAAAACTTTTTACGATGGAAAGACTGCATCGAGAGACTTGGCATTTTTTTACATTTAATGTTTTTGGTGGGATAATTTTTAACAATCAAGTAAAAACCCACAAAAAGTCTATCAACTGCTGCGTGATATTTGAACTCGCACCTCTTTCGACTAACGCATTTATATCCTAAATGCCAAAACCACTGAGCCAACTGGACTCATATTTAGACGTTGAAATTATGAACTTAATAGTTGAAGGATTATTGTGTATCTCGAAAGTAGAAGGTCATAAGTCACACTAAACGTTAAGCAATTTCTTTGATAGCGTACGCATGGAATTTTGATCGCCACTGTACAAAATGGAATGGGTCATATGAACCATCAGGTGACGCATATAGGATGATTAAGAGCATAAAATAATAAGATTCAGCACTATGCCGTTACTTCTAAAGGGGGAAAAGAAAAGAGGGAAAAAGAGCTGAATCTTATTATTTTATGCTCTTATATATATCGTCCTATATACGTCACCTGGTGGTTCATATGACCCATCCGTTTTGGACATGGGCCTGTAGTCTAATAGTTTGTTATAAAAATGTATTTACGATCTTTACATTTTTAGGGTTGCCTTTAGGTTAAAACGGGACTATAATATTACTAAGCGCCTCCGTACACAAGGCGACGCAAGTCTCCGATACCTTACGACTTTGGTATCCAAGTCAATATTGCAAGACAAATCCAAAGAGGTCCGTACACAGGCACGCGTCAACTGGTACCAAAGTCTTAAGGTATCGACAACTTGCGTCGCCTAGTGTATGAAGGGGCTAAGACACTCTTTTCCATGACGGAGCCCCCCTTTAGAGGGCCAAAGCCTGCCGGGGTCGCGGGACTTATCGAATTACCGTGGAACGTAAAGGGCTATTGAAGGACCCCGTGGATTTCAGTCAGTACGAGTCTGACAGTCCCTCCCGCCCTGTCCTGGGTGGGAGGCCTCATTTGATGATTGTACCACGATAAAAAAAAACTCTGCTTTCCGTCTTTCGCCAAGCTGTATGCCATAAACCGTGATAATTAGGTAGTTCAATTCTTTACAGTTGATGTTTATTTCTGTTGCTATCCGCTATATTATAACAAATACTGAAAAAGAATTATATAAAAATTTAGGGGGTGTCCAACTGTCCATTCAATAGACATTTTTTTTTCTTAATTTTGTTAGCCTGATTTATCCTATTCCTGAGCAAGCTCTTATCTAATTTTTTGTAATTTACAAAACCAACATGATAATGAATCAATTCGAACCTAAAAAAAAATAATAAAACATAGGAAATACCAGAATACGGAAATAATAAATACAGCGTAGTAAAATACGGAAATGCACAAATGTGGTCAGCTTAATTGGTGAAATGTGCAATATAATAATTTTATAATTTGTTCGCAGTATTTAATTACATAAAATTTTATCTGGGGAATTACTACAACCATACTTAGCTATACATGCCACAAGCCAGCATTGTTTTTTTTTAACAGGCACATGAGAAATCAATTTTGCTTTCAAGGTTGACTACTCATTGACAACCTCTTTGGTTTTATGTGTCCCTAGAGTATACTTGGTATTGCCATTGGCTTGCCTTGCAAGTAAATTGAACGTTATCCTATAGCGATGCCATTATAGGAGAAAAAGTAAACGTGTGTCAATGCACGAGTCTAGTCAACTGGACCCACACAAAATGGGTCCGCGTGTTCAATAAAATTTTGAATGCGTCGCAAGGACCCACTGCCCAATTATAAGTACAGTCATTAAGCACTCTTTTAGTTTCATAATTTTACATGTCACAATAAACCTGATTAAATCTCGTTTTATTATAAGTATTTAGACTTTTTAATTTGCGCTCGACTGTTTCCACTGGTATTTACTGGTAGTTAGTAGTAACAATAGATTTTTTCTAAATGTTTGGTTCAAGTTAACCACCAAACCGCACTGGGTCCCCGAGGTGGATTATGGCCCACTCCCTCTCACAGAGAGGAGGCCTGCAGTACCCCAGCAGTGGGAACATTAATAGGCTGATGATGATGACGAACCACTAAAAATATAGAAAATAAATTATGTGGTCAAGTGGACCCGTGGGTAGAGAAGCGAGCCGGTCTAGTCGACCAAAAGCTCGAAAGGAGTACCTATATGTTTTTATCTTGCCGAACATGACCTAAGAAAACCAGGAACCTGAAAATAAATATCTTTAAGAGTAGGCCAACTGCCTATTTATTGAGAACTACAGACGGATCTCCGAAAGCAGCGATATTATACAAACCACGGAAAAATAACAATAAATACAAACAGCCATAATAAGTCCGATAACACACGATTATCCTTTACAACAGTCCTTCTGAACGACTAGGGAATAGGCGGAAACAAAATCTGTTACGAACACAGTACAGATACATATCATCAGTAAGTCAACTAGGCTCAATCATCTGTCTAGCTGCGCGGGCATGTGGATGGGAAGTAATGTGTGACTCGCCATCCACACATGGAGCATGCGCAGATCGACGGTGCTTCGTGTCCCACGCGCGCTTCAACGACCTGTCAGCAATATAACGAGGTCCCTCTTAGAGGACCAAAGCCTTTAGGGATCGCAGGACTGTCTCACCAGGTAACTGTGACTTTGGGAATTAAAAGGCTATTCAAGGATACCGTGGATTTTAATCAGTATAAGTCTGACAGTCCCTCAATTTCCGCCCTGGGTGGGAAAACTCATTTGATGATAAACAGCACTATAAAAAAATATCTAGTTAGATAGCAGCACGTGTAGCATGGCGATTCTATCTCTATTCTACCAAGACAAGACAAAGTTATTTCATCGATATTCCTATACAAGTCGACTGTTTTTTTGCACAAGTATGACACGATTCATACACCATTAAAGAATAGAAACATATTTCTTCTTTATTTTAAACATTGCTATGCTTAAATCGATAAAAATCATTTACGATCTGTCATTTTGTCTATTCTCGCGTCGACAAAACCTGTTTCTACGGCGCCATGCTACGCGTTCGTTCGGTAGTTTAGGTAGTCTACCAGTTCAGAATACCCGTTTTTTGCATGGCATGACTGGGAAATGTAACCTCCTTATCCCAGCGATACCTCTTGGTAAGATGACGCCTTGTGAAAACAACCGGGGTTCACGAATTCAGCGAGTCTAAAACGGTCCCTTAGCAATATTCATAATGATTCATTTCGTGATTTTCGTGAATGAACAATAGAAGAATAGCCCATGATGGTTTTGGAAATGCACGAAGTGAATCATTAGGAAAATTGTTTAAAGTGGCAGTTTTATGCCTACAGTTCATGGATGGGTGTCCGATGTCCGTTCCTTACACATTGAACTTCTCAAGTTGCTGATGGGAATGAGGGCTTGGGACTGGCAAAATATGGCTGCAATTTTATTGACAGGCCTGTTGGTCTAGAGGTTAGTGACCCTCACTGCTATGCCGGAGGTCGTGGGTTCGATTTCCACCCAGGACAAAATGTTTGTGTGATGAGCACGATATTTTTTTTTGTTCTGTATCTTGATGTAATTTATCTATAATATTTGTGTGTTTAGAAATATACAGGGTGAAATTTTATTAATGAGCAATGTTTTAAACTTGGGCATTAATAACGATACTAATCGTATTACGGAACTCAAAAACATTATTAATGCAAGTAACTTCGCTTAATATTATTTGATGTTTGTTTACTTTTCGTTCCGCGCGCGGTGTAATGCCCTTTAAAATGTTGATACTCTAAGACTTTTGGGGTTTATGATTTATTTTTTATTACTTTTAGTGCTTATTTGCATTAATAAGCCTTTGCTATGCGACATACTACATTTTTAAAGGTGTCCATAATTGCATTAATAATATTTTTGATTTGCGATTTATTAGCCGTAATGCAATCAGCATCATGAGTAGAACCTTAGATTAAAATATTGCCCATGATTTCGGTTACACCCTGTATAAGTATGTTTATCAGTTGTCTAGTACCCATAACACAAGTTCTGCTTAGCTTGGGACTAGATGGCGTTGTGTGATAGTTGTGGAATATTATTATAAACGCTACAAAAAAAATTACCTTAATACACGTACCTAGGTATTGTTCCTAGTTGAAATACTGTAAATTAAGACATATACTGTGGCTGTTATCTTCCTTAGTCGTAAAAATATAGGATCATAGTTTGGTCTGGTCGTCTTTATGTAGTTACGGGTTAATGACCTGCTACTATTTGGGGGTAATGGTCTATTAGTTTTATTCTCTCGGGTTTTGTGGGGCAGTTCAGGGTTAGGTTACATATTGTGGCACTGGCTATTATTCTAGATAGAAGGTTTTTGAAAGAGTACTTAATAACCCCGACCATTTTTTTTTTGTTTGTTAATTGTGTTCTTTGTCAAAGGCTCTTTGAATCTATGTTTTAAATCATTCATTTAATCGATGTTTATTTTCTGTATGATATTTGCTTTTTTTTACTTCAGTGTGCGTGAAGTGGTCAAACGCATGGTAACCTAGTGTCTATATTTTTTTTTTTTATACTTATAGATTTCCCTGTCGCTTTGAACTCTTTGAAATGTAAACGTGATAGTATATTTTGTGATTATATGGGGTGACTAGCAATTAGTGTACGATACTTACTACGGTACTGAACAGGTGATATTTTTTTCACGATTACAGCTTTGCTCCCATAATAAAAATTGTTTGTTATCATGAGCACAATCACGTGTTAAAGTATCGTACACTAATTGCCAGTCACCCTTTATACATGAAATTAGTAATTAGGTATTATTTTTTAAATTGAAAAATGGAATTAGGGCAGAAAGATGATGATGATGGTGATCCATGAAATTAGGAACGGCTCAAAAAATAGTTGACAAACTAAAACTAGGTACTCAAATTGTCGGACAATTTGTTGAATAACGAATTTCTATAAGGTAAGTTGTTAAGCTTGTCTATGAAACAAGTACAGTCACGAGCAATAACATGTATACACTTAGGGCTTGCAAGAACCGGTTCTTTTTAAAAGCCGGTACCGAAGTTTCGGTACTGGACATGGAACCGGGATTTCCCGGGAAATTCGGTACTTTCGGTACTCACGTACAAATGTCGCTATTAACTTATTGTATGAAAGGCACGAGCGTGCACACTAACTACATGACGTATGTAATTATCGAAATCGGTTGAAAAATGAACTCATTACAAATGTGGGTGGAATGGTGTAGTTTATAAAACATTTTTTGAAGTGAAAACTTCTTTAGCGGCGTTGTACACTTTTTCTGTAATGGGTAAAAAATTTAAAACTCGCGTCAGGGTCACGTGACCCTGATCGAAAATGAGTAAGACGTCATTCAAATTAAAAATAAAACATAGTAACAAAAAAGTTTTCACTTCTACCGGCACTCCTGGAGTGCAACCTTTTTTTTTTTTATTCATAAATCTGTAATTGACAATAATCATCGGAACACAATCTCAAGGAACCGAATTTAAATGCTTTTTTAAGCTGTCGCATAGCTTTCATCGCGGGCTCTGTTCGCGGCGACCAAATCAAGACATTCCCAACAAAAACATAACGAAAATACCTAACACCACGCATCGTATAACGTCTTTTCAGTTCGGGAGACTTCGGCAATCATAAAAATATCCGTCATAAAAACAATTTGCTTTATCTTACTGATTCTAGACGACTAACTACAAAAGGTGTTTTCACAATGAAACCTGCTTATAAAATTCTCCTGCAACAAAGAAGTTCTATATTTACAGTAGTGCATCACAAACATTTCATTTTCTTTTAAAATAAAATAGTAATTTATTATGCAAGGCTGCAAAGTTGATTTTTGGCGCAAGTACTTGGATTTACTGAAAGTAGTGAATTTTAAAGGTACGAGATGCAGAAAAACTTTGCTGCCGAATGCAACACACAACTTTTCACCTCACTAAGCGAGGAAATGCTGTGGGGGCGGCTCCGAGACTCGCCTGCCTGAGAAGAAAATAATTGACTACAAGATGTGTTCGAATTTTAAACAACACTTTGCGCTCTAGGGTGCAAAATGGAGTTTTGCGCTCAAATTTTTAATGGGGAATAGAATCTTTCCGAGCATGTGAGGTGGAAAAAAGGTAGCTTCACCGCGGCAATTTCCGAGTGCCACATGTATTTTTTATATTGATATAAAAAAGCTTTTAAATATAAAAATTAAAATATATCAGGACTATATTTGGAAATTCCTACTAAATTTTGAATTAGGAATAAGTCTATAAGTCTTTAACATACATATTACAATAAGTCTAACATCACATAGTGACTTTGTTCCTTCTACTATAAATAAATATCATTAAACAAACAGTAGCTAAACAAATATAGTATAAAGCTTTTTCGAGGTGAAAAAAAATATAAAACTGAAGAAAAGAGTGTAACAAGCGCTATTTCCTTTAAAATATGATAAAAAAGTAAAAGCTTTTTACAGATTAATAAACCAAATAATTATAAAATACACAAAATCTGAGCATGATTAAAGTTATTCACTTTAATATGAAAGTAATGCAATAAATGAAACAAATCAAAAATCTACTGACATCTATAAGTAGATTTTTGATTTGTTTCATCATATCTGACCCCTTACTTACATTGCTGATTAGTTTTATTTATGAAATTCTCATTATTTTGAAATAAAATGTTTTATATCAACAATATTGTAAAAGAATAGTTTATTGGATATGATATGTTACTTTATATTGAAAAAAAGAAAGAAAATAATAAAGTACCGAAAATATCGAAAGTACCGGGACTACGGGTTGAAGAACCGGTACCGAAATGCTTAAAAAATTCCCGGGATTTCCCGGTATTTTCGGTACCGGGATTTCCCGGTTGCATGCCCTAGCACTAAACAAAATTCAATTGCAAATTACTCGTGAAATACTGGTTTCCACTTTGAAATAAGACCTATTTCGCATTAGTCTGGCTTCCAAAATAGAAGTCTAATAAAAAGGCAATCAATATAGTAGCAGAACATAGCTTTTGAATACTGCTTAGTGTATACATACTATTGCTCGTGACTGTACCTAGTAACAATCATTAAATATTAAAACTTTTATATAGGTAGTATTTACAACAGTGTCAGTACTTGATATGGCCATGACGAGTTTATTGTCACATCAATCTAATTTTTTTTTTAGAACAACTTTCTGAAGTATTTCTTAAACATCCACAAAAGACACGTACGACTTTGAAATCTAGGTGTTTTCTAACGTATTGTTAAATAAATAAAGAATTTTCTTGGCTCAACACTTGAATTGAAGTAAAATATCAGTCAAATTGGTAAGTTCATAAAAGACATTTATATCAATATCATTCTAGTACCTAATCACCCATTGCCTGAAATTCAACCATCATCATCAACTTATAAATGTTCCCACAGCTGGGATACAGCACTGGGCAAGTGGGCACAGAGAGGACTCTGTGGGAGAGAGCGGGCCATAATCCACATTGTTTTCGTGATTTTGAGTCGAAACCTATAAATCGACTCATCCGAAGAATAAAGTCCGATTTGCAAGATTGATGGTTTTCAGTAGAGCTTGTAGAAGTTGTTGACTTGTGTAACTCTGTGTAACTCTAAAACTACGATACTTGACATTTTGATTTTTTGGTATGTTATTATATTACCCTAGACCAGTTAAATGACAGGTATTGTGTATTTATAATCCTTTTAATACACGATATAGTGAGTTCCATATCAACATAAGACGTTTTATAGTGAAAGAACGAAGAAAAAAGTGGGTCCGTAGTGAATATTAGACGTTGTTTTACGGAAACGCCTCAACTTTAGTGACGTTCTATATTAACAATTGTCTTTTTGTTGGAATGGGACATTCCCTGATGACACCTAATGAGTCCTATCTGACTACCTACCTTGAAATATTTAAGTATAATTTTCGATGTGTTAAATAATTACATTTCCATATAGTCAATAAAACTGATATTATTATTTCAAAAGTTTATTATATTTAAAAAAATCTCAAAAATGTAGCTTTAACATAACCGTTACGCCTCTTTATTAAACCTTCCTCTGCCTGAAATATAGGAATACCTAATTCAGGCATAGATCATTTTAGTGAACTTGGCTGCGTGCCCTTGTTTAGTCAGAAAGGAGAAACGAGATTTCACATCGCACATTAAAATAAAATTATCTCTCCATTATTTTCATGACGAAACTTCAGTGCATGCTTCGAACACCTAGTTGCTTTTCATAACATATGCCTGACAAGAGTTTAAGATGTTTTTAGTATAATAATGTTGACCTATGTGCTTTTTTGAACGAGAAGAACCGACTTCAAGGGTGAGGACCGAAAACAGAACCAAACCGTACCAAACCATTTAGTTAGGTTCCTATAAATAATGCAGGCCGACCCCAGATAGTAGTCCCGCCAAGTGAGGCTCCGTTAACTTGATTCAGTCTTGCGAAATAATTGAAGGTGTGTAGTGTGAGGGTTCGGCAGTGTTGGCGGAGGCGGGGACTTTGATGCAGGGTGGTCTATGTCAAGTCAACAGAGATGCCTATTACCGTCTTAAATCCTTGGGGTGCCCTGACGTTGACCGTTTTCTTTTGGTTCATACGCGTAAAAAATGGGTTTGTATTATGCAATGTTTAAAATAGAAATGCTGATAGGTATTACCATGGAATTGAAGGAGAGGCAAATCAAAATGGTAAGCATGCAACTTTATGCATGCTTTGCATTCCGATCTACACACGATTAGTCCGTATGCGTACTGGCACTGTATGTTTTGGAGTAGGAAAGTAGCAATAGCAAGGGAGTTTGTGGCGCCTAATGACGAAAAAGGAATCGCAGAGAAATTGTCTACATGAGTTATCGCAGATCGAATGAACAGTGGTAGGAGTTGGCTCTGATAGTTTTAAATAACTGGGGTAGATACTAAATATTATGATGAGAAAATTCTAAGTCCTCATGTTGTATTAATGGTGAAATTTCGAGATTAGAAGGCATTCCAAAGAAAATGTACTAGGTTGATTACTGTAAATAAATTCTGCTGTCTGAGTTGACGTGACAACCTGTTTTTAGCTATCACCGATGATTTCTTTGGTGTTATGATCTTCACGTAGAAGTTCTTAATTTAATATTTCTGCTAATTATTGGCTTATTTCTTCTGCATCAGGGTGCAAAGGCCACAAAAAGGACTCATTGATATTTCCTTCTAAATTGACATATGAAATAAAATAAAACTGTAAAATAGAATATTCAAGAAATATCATTTATGTGAAGTGCAAGACTTTGCACGTAGGAATTAATTTACCCACTCATAAATACATATTTTTTTATATTTAGCAAACATTTTAAACGAACAACGTCCTAACTGATTTCATTCTACCAGGAACAACGTCCCATCTTAACATGGAACCCATAAATCATATCACTGATTCCGCACAGAAACGTTCTATTTTAAAATAAAACGCTTAGAAGATTATTTAAATTCGTATAACAGCGTCTTAAAAGTTCATGAGTGCCAGTGAATATGTATAAAAATAATCATACCATCGAAAAGAATGCGTTTCATAACATTTCCGTCGAAAACCGTTCTATGTAAACATCGATAGTCCACAACTGTTTACTTAGACTAAAAAGTATATAAACGTGATGTGTGACTTAGACTATACAGTGTATAAAAATAAGATCATGCAACGAAAATATTCTCTCTCCAACAAACAATGGCCGATCTGACGAAGAGACGAGGCCCCAGATGCCTGCGTACCGTCACTTATACACTTCGTGCGTTGTTCTGCGGAACGAATTTCAGATGAGACGTTATTCGATTCTATATTTCCGGAACTAAATAAAATATCAAAATTCTAAAAACACACGTTTGTAGAGTTTTAATTGCTTATCTCATTAAGCTATTAAACTGATTTTTGGCCTATGGTCACATCGGACTTTATTCTTCGGATGAGTCGAAATATATACCGTGTTATGTATACCATTTACTCGACTAATGATAAATCCTTTTTGAGCCTTTTCGCTATAGTCACTGACTCGACAAATATTTAATTAATGTGCTAGATTAAATTGTAAAGTAAATTGTAATAATGTTAATTTAATTAGTAGCTTGTAATGTTGTAATTATTGGAACGAAGTTCCTTATCGCGCGTTGTAAAAGGGGGCTGGACGGAAAAAAATCTTAAAAGTTGTCACGACACTTTTATCTGACTGCGCGACGCAAAAGGAGGGTAATGTGTTTATTACCATGGAATGGAATGGAATGGAGTGGAGTGGAGTGGAGTGGAGTGGAGTGGAGTGGATCGGATCGGATCGGATCGGATCGGATCGGATCGGATCGGATCGGATCGGATCGGATCGGAGTGGAGTCGCCGCGACGATTATTTTTGTTGAGTGTATACAGTAACTTCGTTCCATCCGGGTGTCCCTTGACAAATCTCAAGTTTTTTTTTGTATGCCCTACGGGCGGGACATAGCTGATCAAAATTTTCAAAAACTTAAGAACTGTTCTATACATACTCGTACCTATGATCCACAATAAACTTTTGATTGATTCATCATCATCATCATCAGCCTATAATATTCCCACTGCTGGGACACAGGCCTCTCTGTGAGAGGGAGTGGGCCATAATTCACCACGCGGGCCCAGTGCGGGTTGGTAGATGTCACATGTCTTCGAATTTTTAGGGTTCCGTAGTCAACAAGGAACCCTTATAGTTTCGCCATGTCCGTCCGTCCGTCCGTCCGTCCGTCCGTCCGTCTGTCCGCAGTTTAGCTCAGAGACGCACAGTACTAGAGGGCTGTAATTTGGTGTAAATATACGGATTTGTTGTGCCAAAAAAGTGGTAAAATAAAATCTCGTAAAATATTTTTTTTAAGGGTACCTCCAGTACTTACACGTAAAGTGAGGATTTTTTTTTTCTCGCGTACCCCTTAGTGTGGGGTATCATTAAATAGGCCTTTAAAAAATAATTATAGTTTCCATTAACAGTTTTTTGATAAAAAAATTCGTTTGTGAAATATTAAGCTTTAAAGTGCTAAATTTTGCTCGATTCGAGTGTCCCCCCCCTCTACCAGCTAAACGGTTATGTTTGGGGGTGTGAAAAAATTCACAATAGTAGCATATATAACGAAGTTTAAAAGAAAATTATCATGACTAAGTAGGCTTTACAACTTTACGAGTAATAGTCGACCAACTTATAAAATGTACTTGAATAATATGTTTTCTTAAACAAAATGTATCGGAGAACATGCTCTTCAACTGCAAATGTAAGTTTGTCAACTTTATTTTACAGCTTTAATGGGTATGTTTTTACGGTATGTTTTTTGGTGATAGGTAGGTTTTTATCGTCAACTATTTTTAACTAACTTCAAAAAAAGGAGGAGGTTCTAAATTCGTCGTAATCTTTTTTCTTATGTATTTTTCCTGATTTCTCAAAGACTCCTGGACCGATTTTGAAAATTCTTCTTTTTAAAATTAATTTTGTCAGCGAATCAGTTTAATTAGTTTTTTTGATGGGCAACTACGGAACCCTACACTGTGCGTGGCCCGACACGCACTTGGCCGGTTTTATTGGTTCTAGGACATGCCGGTTTCCACACGATGTTTTCCTTCACCGCCACCGTTTTAAGAGCTGCAGTGGTGATGAAATAAATTACACAAAATAATGCGCCTGGCGGGGTTCAAACCCACGACCTACAAGTCGGGACCGATACTACTGGGCCACCACTGCTGATTGATTGATTGAAATTGTTTAAACACTGAGCAAGACAAAACGTTTGAAAAAATGAATGACGGAGTTAACAGTTTTTCAATTTATTTATGCAACTACCCTTTTCTGTAAAGAAACTTTAGTTTTTAGGGTTCCGTAGTCAACAAGGAACCCTTATAGTTTCGCCATGTCCGTCCGTCCGTCCGTCCGTCTGTCCGCAGTTTAGCTCAGAGACGCCCAGTACTAGAAAGCTGTAATTTGGTGTAAATATACGGATTTGTTGTGCCGAAAAAGTGGTAAAATAAAATCTCGTAAAATATTTTTTTTTAGGGTTCCTCCTGTACACGTAAAGTGGGGATGTTTTTTTTATTTCTCACGTACCCCTTAGTGTGGGGTATCATTAAATAGGTCTTTAAAAAATATTGATAGTTTCCATTAACAATTTTTTGATAAAAAGATTCGTTTGTGAAATATTAAGCTTTAAAGTGCTAATTTTTGCTCGACTCGAGTGTCCCCCCCCCTACCAGCTAAACGGTTATGTTTGGGGGTGTAAAAAAATTCACAATAGTAGTATATATAAAGAAGTTTGAAGGAAAATTATCATGACTAAGTAGGCTTTACAAGTTTACGAGTAATAGTCGACCAACTTATATAACGTACTTGGATAGCATATTTTCCTAAACAAAATGTATCGCAGAACATGTTCTTCAACTGCAAATGTAAGTTTCTAAACTTTATTTTTACAGCTATAATAGGTGGGTATGTTTTGGGGATAGGTAGGTTTTTATTGTCAACTATTTTTAACTAACTTCAAAAAAAGGAGGAGGTTCTCAATTCGTCGTAATCTTTTTTTTTTATGTATTTTCCCCGATTTCTCAAAGACGCCTGGACCGATTTTGAAAATTCTTCTTTTTAAAATTAAATTCAGCGAATCAGTTTAATAAGTTCGCATAAGTATTTTGATGGCAACTACGGAACCCTACACTGTGCGTGGCCCGACACGCACTTGGCCGGTTTTTTTTTTAATTTTATATAATCATCAAGTGGGTCCGCCCGCCTTGAGTGGTGCTAATGGGACTGTCAGACTTGTACTGACTGAAATTCACTGTGTTCCTTCAATAGCCCTTTACGTTCCAGGATTACGGTTAGGGAATCAGTGTATAAGACGGGGACGTGAGGTATAATGGGGACATACACTCTATAAGCATACTTAACACAACTAACGTAGCGCAAGCGCCATCAGCACGTCATTTGCAAGATGCCATTAACAAATGGCGTCCTGTTGGCGCTTCCGCTACGTTAGTATTGTGTTAAGTCTTGTTTGCCTCAAGTGTGTGATTTTCTGTCATAGCCCGCGTCTTATGCACTGTTCCCTTACCTGCCCGCAACCCCTGCAGGCTTGTCTTCACTTCACTGTAAGTAATACTCTTGTATAACGATAACTGACAAATGCTTGCTATATAGCCATACAAAGGAGAATGGGCAGTCCTGGGCGTTCGGCGGCCATTAATTAATTTAGTGTCAAATGAAAGTACTGTTATTTAGGAATAACTTTTACTATGGGCGTTACTCTGTATTTCATTTAGGAAAAAAAATATTTGAGGGTCAATATAACCTAAGTGCATGAAGCAATATCGTACAATAATTATGTTCATATGCAATATTGTTGTTGTTTTTGTCTTGCTAATGACACAATCTAGTAGCTAGCGGATTATCCATCGCCAACTTGCCTTTTTTTAACCGCCTTCAAAAAAAAGTAGGTTCTTAGTTCGACCTATTTACCTCCGCGATTATATCGCGTTTGGCTGAACCGATTTTGATGCGGTTTTCAGGAAAGTGTTCGTTACATCTCGGAGAAGGTTTTAATATATAAGGCCTCTTGTAAACACACATTTTTCGGCCGTGAAAATCTACGGTTAATTCGCCGTGTAGGCACGGTCGTCAGTGTTGTATGTATCACTATGGGAGTCTCGTATTCTTTCGGAAGTCGATTAAATGAATAAAAAACAAAGCCTCCGACTGCCGAAAAAAAAGTTATTTTACACTTTTTTGTGTTTTTGAAGTCGGTTCCTTTTTTTCTTCAAAAAGATTTTACGTGCTAAAATCATCGAATGAGTTTCGGAGGTCACACGGGTACTGATTAAACCTACCTACCTTTAATAGAAGGATACCGTGGATTTTAATCAGTACAAGTACGTAGCGGACGTGTCCGTCCGCTACGTTCCCGAGCCTCGGTTATCTGATAGTCCCGCGACCCCGGCAAGCTTTGGCCCTCTAAGGGGTCATATCATATTGCTGACAGCTCTATAAGGCGCGCGTGAAACACGACGCGCCTTCGACCCGGGCATGGTCCATGATCGGACAGCGAGTCGCCCATCACTAGCCGCCCGCATGCAGTCCATAGGCGGAAATCACCCCGCGACTCCGCGTCTCCCGCGGCGGCTGGTGAGGTGGAAGCTGTCCCCTCCCTCACATGTCCCGCCTCCTCCTTCGTTAGGATTGCTCCGCAGAAGGAGGCGACCGCTACCCACTTCGACTCGCCCCGTAGCACGGCCTCGACCAATACCGGGCGCGAGAGGTCGCAGCCTATCGCTTCAGTGGGGACACAGCAGTGCTCTGCTATACTACAGGCAAATGCTCGATACATTATGCTGTTCATGAGAACGGACATGCCACATGGTTCGACTGCCACTGTCCGACCATGGACAGCGAGTCGCCCAGTACTCGCCGCCCACATGCTCGAGATCACCTTGCGACGTCCGTCGCCGTGGGCGTCTACCACTGCGGCTGGGCTGTGAGGTGGACGCTGTTCTTTCCCTCACGCGTACCGCTTCCTCCTTTGCTAGCATGACTGCTTCGCATAAGGAGGCTACCGCTTCCCACTCCCTCTCGCCCCGCAGTATGGCCTCGACTAGTGCCGCGCGCGAGAGGTCGCCGCTTAACGCCGTCGTGAGGACACGGCGGTGCTCTGCCCAAGCGGGGCAGTCCTGCACCGTGTCCTCTGGGCGACTCTTGCAGTGGTGACATACAGGCGTTTCTTCACTCCTTATCCGACACAGGTACCTCCCGAAACTTCCGTGTCCGGTGAGGACCTGCGTTAGGTGGTAGGACAGGACGCAATGACGCCTATCCAGCGTTCCCTCAAAGAGTGGTCTTACCGCCACAATTGTGGCGTGCCCATACTAATAAAACTTTAATTATTTTTAATGAACATCTTTAAAACTATCTAGATTTGTTGTTTCACTTTACTTTTGTATTTTTGTATTGGATATAAGCCAAAACAGTGAGTAAAATAATAAAATAAGGGTTCAAAAACAAAAATGTATTTTTTCGGTTTTAGAAGTACACCACAGTGATAAAACTTTTACACAATAATTGTAGGACTAAAGCACACTAAAATATGATAAAATCATTCTTGGCCGCTGACCGCCCAAGCTCCATACAAAATTGCCCATTCTCCTTTGACTGGTGTGGACCTGCCACTCAAATTTGTATGGCTCTTTCTTCAAAAGACCATCTCGGACACAAACCTGCAGGGTCCTCGCATGACTTAACCAATTTAATGTCTGGACTTTAAAAGAGACGATGACCTCTGAGTTTGTTTCGGATGTTTCTTTTCAGAGTAGTCAGGTACGAAACACCAGCCTCATCTAGCTAAAAAAAAAAAGTTTTGACTTGTAAAAGTGTTTGTGAGAAGGAACCTATTTGCAAAATAAATATCATTTATCATTTATATATTGCAATGAATTTGACGTTGAATTTTCTAATAAAATCGTAAGATTTCACTCTTACCCAATTTTTAACTCCAAATGACACTCACGTATTGTAGCATACAATGCATTTCTGAAAATGCACCACAACGAAAGAATACGGTCTCATTCAAATCTTTAGACCGTGAAATAAATTGAAAATGTATTGCATAAATAATTATAATAACTTTTCATTCTTTGAATAATGTGCATTCGTAATTGCAATTATAAATGTTGCAATCAGTCATTTTGTAATGGTTTTTAGGATGCATTTTGTTGCAAAATCCTTCCAGCTTTAAATAATTTACTGGATTCGTTGAAATGCATCTAGATTAAAGAGATTTGTAAAGATTAATTTGGATAACCTTCAAAAATTGTCACAGATTTTCATCTGGATAATAGCCTAGCATTGTCATCATTCTTTTTCTCTCAAAATATTGATTCTATGCCCTTTCGCAAAGGACAAGAAAGTCCATCGACTCCTACTCCATTTCAGGTGAACCACGGGCAAAAATAATTTCCCGTAGTACACCTATATAGGTGAACCAAGCGGGTGGACCACGGGCAATAAACGCATTTATATTTATTTGATACATTTACGTTGAAAAAAATCTACATCAACAAAGTTACAAAAATGTAATAGGTATTATCTAACGATTGTGTATCGTATATCAACAGTATAAATTTTTAATAGAGTATTTAAAATTGGAAATGTATTTATTTATAAAATCAAATTATTGATTTTATGCTATAAATTTTAATGAGAAAGTGTGTGTCTTTGTTTCTTGAACTTTCGTTAGTAAATAATTGTGATACAATCAAAACAAAATTAAATTATATATAATGTAGAAAAAAAAAACAAAAGTAGGTCACTTTCGCCATTTAAGGAGACGTGATTTATTATACTTTATACAGAATTGGAGTAATAAAATAACAAACAATTAACTTAAATGAAAAAAAAATACAATGTAATATCCAAAACAATAAAATGACATGAACATAAAAGATGGACGAACAGATTGACATTTACACATTAACGCTCTTTTCTAAGCTCTTGGGCGTCAATCTTAATAAATGAATATTTATAATGTAATTAATCTTAATGTAACAAAAAACACGTGTCACTATTTTCGTCTTCGATAATCTCTGTAACTACCCAACCGATTTTAATGAAATTTATGTGGTTTTATCTGTTCTACATTGAAAGATTTTATAGTAATTTGGATCTTACAAGTAGTGCTGCAATATAAATAATAATTGAACACTTATGCATTGAATCATACGGCACCTGTCAATATTTTAACGGGTATCGTAAGTGAAATAATTTATTATTTAGAATTATAATTCTAGTTCTGGGACCGTTATATATTGGAGATTTTTGGCACGATGTAACGTCAAGTATAATCATTGACTCGAAGTTCAAAGTCAAGACAAAAAAAAAACGAGTAAACGGTCTATATTCTAGAGGTGACATTGCACGCATATTGTATTGAAATCCGATTTGGCAATACCCGCTTTTACACCAGCCGTCATTAATTCGATACAGTTGAGCAATAGTTTAACCATGAAATCTCAGACAGAGTATTATTTTAATTGAAATGTAAAAAAAAGTATTGTGGTATTGTCCGTAATAATTATGTATTTATAATTTAAACGTGTTAAGATTTATTCTCACTGGATATTTATTTGTCGATTTAAGAATTTTGATTTTTCTAGATATAATAGGAGAGAGCTTTGCTTTCAAGTAGAGACAAGGTTATTTAATATTGAATAATTGTAATATAGCTACACATAATAATATATTTATTTAAAAGGCGATGAAAAAAAAAGTAAGAAAAAAATATCAGTGAATAATTATTTGTCGGTATTAATAAACTAATAAGTTCCAATTTCTGAATATATAGGTTACTGTTGCCTTGTAGTAACCTCAAAGTCTTTTTTTTTCTGATCATAACGAATGTAGGACGAAAACTAACAAATGTAAATAATTATGTTGATTGAATAATGTTAGCTACGTTCATAAATAATTAATCAGCTTTTGGTCGTAACTTCATAGTCACGCTACGTCAGATCCTGTTATTTTGGTTTTCGCAACAAAGATAGGCTCAAAAAACTCAGGCGAAAAGATTTGATTTAATAAAAAAAGGTGTGAGTGTTTTGCTTTGAAATGTGATCAAGGTGATTCATACCCGATGCGCTGAAATCAAATGTAGGACCAACGTTTTCGACAAAGACCCTTTTTTCGTAACGTCACATCCTGTAATTTAGATTTTACCACGGCAATAATATGTACAGTATTGGAACTCCCTACAAACGGACGAAACGCGAGCTATACCTACGCGCCTCGATGTCGGGGCGCGCTCGAGGCGCAGACAGTCACGGCCGTACCGTAGTGATGAACGGACGGTGCGTTGTTTTTTTTTAGCAAATATGACAGGTAGAAAATATTGTGCTGTGTTTGGGTGTTTAACGTCAACAATAACGCATCCAGACATAAGTTTTTTTAAATTACCTGCAACCTCTGAAAGGTGAGTACTAACTATAAAATACTTTTACTTACTAGTAGCTAGTAGCCGTGCTAGTAGGTAGGTACATAATGTAAATAATATTTTCCTTTATCTCACGAAAAAAAGGGTATTTGGGTTAATAAATACAGTAAAATGAATAAAGTAAAGGAAAGTTACTGAGGCAAGTTAAATAGTTAAGTTATAGGCGGTTCTGAATGAATCATGATACGGTAGGTACTTACTCTTGTGTTAAAACTCTAGTGCATGTGTGTTTTGTTAGTTTGTATTATTCAAAGTAAAGTCATGGTGTAACGGCGCGGTGGGATTGTCGGCGGGCACGGAAATGAAGCAGTGACCTTCATTTACCTACGGTACGGTGTACAATCAACGTATATTCAGTGTACTACATAAACTTTAACACAGTCATGAATCTTGGAACGTAAGAGTACATAGTTCGCTCCGTATTTGAGTGTGCGCACTCGGTTGCATTAGGCCGACTGCCTGCGCGAGCGATGCGCTGTACGAGGTAGCGCGAGCGGCGCACTGACCTTGAAGAAGCGGTTGACGCGAATCCACACTACGACGTAATCAGACCCTTGTTATATCGTCACGGGTGCGTTTTACGTAACGGCGCTACAGTAATATTTGTTTATTATCTGTGTTTTGTGTATGAATAATACTAGAAAAACCGGCCAAGTGCGTGTCGGTCCACGCACAGTGTAGGGTTCCGTAGTTGCCCATCAAAATACTTATGCGAACTAACTTAAACTGAGTCGCTGAATTTAATTTTAAAAAGGAGAATTTTCAAAATCGGTCCAGGAGTCTTTGAGAAATCGGGGAAAATACACAAAAAAAAAGATTACGACGAATTTAGAACCTCCTCCTTTTTTTGAAGTTAGTTAAAAATAGTTGACGATAAAAACCTACCTATTCCCAAAAAACATACCTATTAAAGCTGTAAAAATAAAGTTGACAAACTTACATTTGCAGTTGAAAAACATGTTCTCCGATACATTTTGTTTAAAAAAATATGTTATCTAAGTACATTTTATAAGTTGGTCGACTATTACTCGTAAAGTTATAAATTAAATCTATTAATAAAAAACAACACGCATTTTTATTGAACACTTCCTTTTCAATATAAAAAGTATTTTATTTGTTTACTTAAATATAAGAAAAGTATATTTACAATCACAACACTAAATAGAAACAGAAAGTAGGCAAATGTAATTAAAATGCTGGAGACGGGCGTCGGACAGCCCTAACGCATGTTTACGTACCGCGCGGCTGTAGGTATTTATTTCTATCATGCGGCCGAGATCCACTACTGTAGATATTTATACTGTGATTTTACGATTGCAGCTCAGATCATTATAATAATTACTGCGAGTTAATTACGTTACACACTTTTTTGCTTTTATTGATACAATTGTACAATCATTTTGATTACTTAGCAAAACACCTTGGGTAAGGTCACCACAGGCTTCCTGCACCTGCGATGACGGCTAAACGTTATTATCCCCCATCGTACAAACCGCGACGCAAGTCTTCGATACCTTACGACTTCGGAATTCATTGACGCGTGTCTGTGTACGAACCTCTATCGATTTGTATTGCGAAAATCGCCTGAATACCAAAGTCGTAAGGTATCGGAGGCTTGCGTCGCATTGTATATGAAGGGGCTTACTGTCGACGGTAGGCCTTACCAGTGCGACCTAACTCGTGACCGCCATCCTGTCGAAATTTGGCGCTAAATCGTTTTTACTGAGTGCGCAGGAGTTCCTGTTACGTCTGGGTCAGCTCGCCCCATCTAAGTTCTCTACTTTTCTGGGGTAGATTGAGGTCAAGGCAAACACATTTTACTCTAAATTAAATAAATAATTGCGTTTTGAGACCTCGTTTTTCTCGAGCAGAACTTTTTTGAAACATAATTTGTGAAGCAATGCATTACGAATTTCCTTCAAAATTGAAGATTGTGATAAAAAGTGTTTTATGCAATAACTGGTAATTTTTATATGGCAAGCACCAACATTTCTCAACAAAACTGAATTGTATTGATTATAATGTAATAACTATATTATTGTAATGATGAATGCCTGAACCAATTAGGTACTGTAAAAGGCGTTCGTGCGTTACACAGACGTTTTTTTCGTTTGATTTAGTCCATTTCAATGTATTTTAAGCTCTTAAAATTGGAGCAACTGATACTTAGTGTAGAGTTATCTAATCCATAGAAATTAAGAATAATAGAAGAAAGTTTTTTATCGGTTACAATTCAGAGAATACGCGATGGAACTGCACATTTTGTTTCCACTTGGCCCTTTCCATCATCAGACTATAAGAGGTACGGCAACACGCTATCGGTACATGGTGGACATCCCTTATGTATAAAATACAATATAATGGAATAGGGCAGGCCACATGTCATTACATCATCATCATCATCATCAGCTGGAACACGTCCACTGCTGAACATAGGCCTCCCCCATAAACCGCCACGCATCCATCAGTTGCCCGCGACCCTCACGATGTCGTCGATTCACCTAGAGGGAGGCCTGCCTACGCAGCGTCTACCCGTCTGTGGTCGCCACTCGAGAACTTTTCTTCCCCACCGGTTATCAGTTCTACGAGCCATGTGGCCTGCCCATTGCCACTTCAACTTGCAAATATGAGCTATGTCGGTGACTCTGGTGCTTCGCCGAATATCCATGTTCCGGATTTTATTACGCAAAGAAACTCCGAGAATAGCTCTTTCCATTGCTCGTTAAGTGACTCTTAGACTCTCTAAAAGGCCAGCAGTCAAAGACCACGTTTCAGAGCCATAATTATGTCATCGCTGGCAACACACACTGCGGTTAAACAGTAAACACCCTTGTCTTGAGACACTGTGGGATTCTCGATGAGAAGATATCACGTAGCTTCCCCACATAACACGCAGAATTGATAGCCGATGGGGCCGTAAGGTTATCGAATGGAGACCATGCACTTGCAAGCGCAGCGTAGGAGTGGAGTGTAGGAGTTTATAGTAATAATAATAATAACTTTTAATAATAACTTTTATTGAGAAAAACGTTTTGGTACAAAGAACTTATATACTACAACAATATAATGATGACAGAGACATATATGCACGCCATAGTGGAGGGCAAAGCAAAGGTCAGTCCCAAAAATAAATCCAATCAATAAATAATTGTTGTGTGTGCAGATGTGGTGATGTGGTGTTCTCACATCACCGGATAGGTTAGTAGGAGGATTTGTGAAAAGGTTTATAAGATTAGATCATACAATCATGCGACTCATATTATCATTGATTCAATAGATTTTCAGTTTCTATGTAATTTAACTGTAAGAGCCAAGATACTAATTTCTTTTTGAATTCCGTTTGTTTGAGTGGGTATAAATTCAGTTTCTTATTTATTCTATTATATAGTAGTCCACTAATAATCTTGTAGTGTCGCTTGGCCATTACAGTTCTATGTCTGACAGAGGGGCAGACTATATCCGATCGACGTTTATTTTGATAGGTATAGAAGCGGGTCAAATGTTAAGCTTGTGTGTTTCCTGATCAAAGTATTTTGTATAAATAGCTGTCTCACTGACAGAACACCCACTTCATTGTAAAGCTTAGAAGTTGGATAACGAAAGATCTTCTTGGCCATAACCTTGAGCACTGCTCTTTGAGCTCTTTCTAGAGGTAGAAGTATGGTTTTTGCAGCTCCACCCCAAGCTAAGATACAGTAAGATGTGATAGACTGACAAAGAGCTTGGTAGGTCATCTTAAGAGTTTCGAGGTTGGCGGCATTACGGAGCAACTTGAACACATATATTAGTTTTCTCACACGTGAGGTTAGGGAATCAATGTGGGCCTGCCATTTCAGAGATTGATCAATTTTAATTCCTAGGTATTTGACAGTTGTTGTACGAGATATTGTTGGACAATCACAGTTGTTAGAAGAGTATGACACACATGTGTGAGATTTGATGAAGAAAGAGCCCGCGGGTGGAATTCCAGAGATCTTCATTCCGAAGGTTATGAAGTTTGTTATGGTGATTTTCAGAGTCAGAAGGTTAGAGGACAACCAGAACACCGCCTTCCTTAAGGCGGTTTCCGCGTGTGCTTTCACATCATCCCAGTTAGGGCCATGTATAAGGAGCACTGTGTCATCTGCATAAGCGAAAACCTGGCAGTTAGGAGATTTCAGTTCACAAAGATCATTTATATATATATAGTGAATAATAGAGGACCCAATATACTGCCCTGGGGAACTCCAAAAAACAGTTTTGCGTCATCACTTATACATTTCCCAACCCTGACCGCTTGTGTCCTGTCTGTCAAATAATCTCGAAATAATTATGTCAAGAGCTAAACCCCTTACGCCAATTCTTTCTAGTTTAGACATAAGAATCGGGATGGAGACGGTGTCAAACGCCTTGCTAAGGTCCAGAAATAGTCCCAGACATTTTTCCTTTTTGTCTAGATTGTCTACTACTTTGTCAACAAGCGATGAGACCGCATCTACTGTCGATTTTTTCTTTCGAAAGCCGAATTGATAATCCGAAATAGTACCCTTTGAATCTAAAAACTGATTTAACCTAACATATAACACCTTTTCAAGAACTTTGGACATAGCTGGGAGAACCGATATAGGCCTATAATTATCGACCACGTCTCCATCCCCGCCCTTATGTATCGGATACACAATCGCCCTCTTAAAAACATTCGGAAAAACTCCAGTAGACAGAGATAGTTGGCAAATGCGCGTTAAGACTGGAACAAATACATCTATTGAAGATTGTAAAATAACCGCAGAGATATTATCATACCCAACAGCACAATCTCTTCGCAGGTTTTTAATGAGTAACTCTATCTCATGTGCATCGGTTTGTAGTAGAACCAAAGAATCACACTGAGAAGGGAAATGCTTGACAGTACACGGTGAATCAGTGGGAGGCATTCTACTTTGAATTTTGGTTGCAAGTTCTTTGCCTATGTTAATAAAGAAATGATTTACCGCATTTACTGATAATTGGGGGGTTTCCTTTGTGCCAAGAAGCAAAACAGGTCACATATACACATAGTCTAACGAAGACCACAAGATCGCACTGGATTCAAGCCGCTTCCAACCAGTCCTGTTGAAAATCTATAGAGGAAGCCTATTGCTGTATCCTACGCAGTCGTAGGATACAGCAATAGGCTTCCCCTATAGATTTTATAGACTGATATTTATCAGTATAAATATCAGTCGTAGGAAACATGTCATCATAATTGTTGAAAGCTTTTATCAATTGATAATTAAAAACTTCCTCGAATAAAATCACATGCTTTGCTCGATTAACCCCAAAATGATTGACCACTAAAATAAATAGTTACATTGTATCCAGTTGTTTCAGCGCACGTAATCAAGCGTCACGTGAATATTTATGAGCTGTTGTAGGTATTGTTGTGTCAAATTAGCTTTTGCTTGCAGTTTTGTCAATTGCGCAAAATGGCGTGAAAAATTAACAAAAATCAGAAATAGAATCTGTTTCTCATATTTATCATCTAACTTATTCTACAAACACGAGGGCTTTTATATGTACTTGTGGGTTTGTGTGACCTATTGGCTTATCACAAGATTTCTCTATTTTATTTTCAGCCTTCTTGTAGTATTTACGGCATTTATTGTATGGTAAATGAAAAAGCGCCTCGAGTGTACGAACGAGGCGAAAGAAATATGTGAGGACCGTAGCATAATATGACGTTCTGATTCCAAACAGAGTGACCCACTGCTAGGCAGGGGCCTCTCGGATCCCACAGTTAACTACTAACTGTTTTCAGGTAAATACGAGTATCAAACAATTTAGTCTAAGAAAAATAATCAAAATTGTAAACACGTTTTACACATAAAAATACCAATAAGGTTTCTAATATTTCACAGTTAATGACTTCTATAAAAATCCAATACTGCTAAATTACGACTGTGCGAACATTGACCGTTGGTTCTCTATGGCAGAATCCTAATGTATTTAGAACATGGAGTAGGCAAAATGAATGGAGTAGGCGAGTTTCAATTTCTTAAATGGAAAACTACCATGTAGCACTAGTGATCCAGACGTAAAATCTCTAACCAAGGGTTCGACCGAGGTAGGCATAGCTCTTCGTCAGATCAAGGATCAAGCCCAAATCTTCGGCAAAACACCTGAGGCCCAAGTCTACGACCAAACCACCTGCCGGGGTCGCGGGACTATATGAGCAAGATATCTCGGCTCTGGAACATAAAAGTAAATGGAAGGAATAGAGAGTTTTTAGTCATTATGAATGAGACAGTCCTTTCCGCTGCCCCCAGGGATCCGGGAGCAGACAACTTTAACTGACCAGGTTTCTATACTAATGCCTAGGCCATTGCATATCGCAAAATGTCTAAAAAAGTTCCCGTGGGTGTTGACTTGATGATCATATTATTGATAATGGTCAGAATAACATGCTTTAATAACGTTACTTATCAAAAATATTGTATCGGTCACATCACGGCGTCATGTTAAAACTAAACAGAAAAGGACTCTCCATTTTTTATTCACTCCATGTCAACACTCGCCAATTTCGCAGCTAAAACGATATAGGCCTTTAGAAATTGAACATTAATTGGACATTACATTTAACGGCTCCATATAGCTTCCAATCCGCTTTCCAAAATTCGGAATACCTAGAAAGGGGTTTGAAGATTTTACTATGGAGCGTGGCATACCTACTGCCGCCATTTTGATTTTTTTTCAAAATCGCGGCCACCCATGAAACCTTTATAAATCGATAGCTGACATCAATAACAACAAAAAATATTATGACACCAACCCTCGTAATAAAGTTTCCGGTTTCTGAGATGTAAAGTGTTAAAGTTGACCACATTAATTCGGAATAACAAAGGCTTAATGTTTTTTTATAAAATATTTTAGTAATTGATAGGTGAGATGATGGTCTGGGAGGAAAAGAAAAACGTAGAATGTGCCAGCTGCTTCTCTTCCGGCAGACCGTAAAAGTCGGTCGAGGGATAGGGCAAAATGTAAGATCCATAGCCCCTCAGCTTAAAACTCTTTTAATGGGCAGCAGCATTGGAAGACTAATAAGCTGAAATAAATGTGCTCGCCAACCCGCCTGCCAAGCGTGGCGAGTATGGCAATAGCCATCCAATGGAGAATCCTTGGGTGAGGCCTTAGTCCAGTAGTGGACTTTCTACGGCTGTTATGATGATGATATGCCTCATGATGTTTCTGCTTACTGTGGCCATCACAGCAATATATCTGGATAGAAGCAATATGTTCTTTAATTTGTATCGAGACGAGCGTGTCATATTTTGCATAGATATTTTGATGATACAACTGTAATTTAGTATACAAACTTCGTCATAGTCGTCCCACTTCTTGTGTATTGTTTCTACAACTCAATATGGCACAATTAGGCATTTTTTACTTTTTGTATTACCTCTGACTGCGAGAATATTCGAGGGCGGACTCATTAAAGAAATCAAAATATCTCCTTTTTTACACGCGAAGTAAATACACTTCCGGTACAAGCGGTGCGTAGTACTATTACATATTCTATGGTACAAGCCAATCCAAGTCTGTAGTGGTTATGAATTGTTGATGATAGGGATACAATGTAACGGCTAAGTTATGGCTTCAGGTACAAACAAGAAAATTCGATATTTAAAAATGTGGCAAAATATAACCATCCCTACGAAAATTGCAAAAAGTAAAGGTAACATGCCATGGTTATATTTATCAATAAAATATAATACATCATACATTTCAAAGGTGCGAGCACGACACCTACAATGCAGGGGGGTGAGGCGAGTTGTTTTTGACTAGTGGTTAGTGACCCTGACTGCTATGCCGGAGGTCGTGGGTTCGATTCCCACTCAGGACAAATGTTTGTGTGATGAGCATGATCATTTGTTCTGTGTCTGAGTCTGGGTGTAATTTATCTACCCCACCAAAAACATTAAATGTAAAAAAATGCCAAGTCTCTCGATGCAGTCTTTCCATCGTAAAAAGTTTTGAGATCTCATAGAAGCCAAGTCGTATTCAAATTATTTTGTAGTTATAAATCAACATTTAGTAATTATATCAATAGTTTTCTTTATATTATAATTATAGTGACTTGGCAATGAGCACAAGTAAAAACAAATAAAACGGCATATTTGGAGGAGTTGAAAGTTACACACACCGCATGCGTAAACATTCTCTTTTACTTTATATATTCTCTTAACATTCATCATTTACTTTCATAAAGCGATGGCTTTATGAAAGTAAATGATGAATGTTAAGAGTAAGGTATTCTTAATAATTGTATCGGAACATGTAGTCGGTAGTGACCATCATGATTCACACATAACAAATAATCTGATCACAGGTCTCATCAGTAACATTTGCTCATAATTCCAGGCAGCAAGCAGCTTTTAATTTGTGCTCATTGCCAAGTCACTATAATTATAATATAAAGAAAACTATTGATATAATTACTAAATGTTGATTTATAACTACAAAATAATTTGAATAGGACTTGGCTTCTATGAGATCTCAAAACTTTTTACGATGGAAAGACTGCATCGAGAGACTTGGCATTTTTTTACATTTAATGTTTTTGGTGGGGATCTCATTCATTTTTGTAAGTGTATTTCTTTCTTTTTTTTTAGGTGGCCTCATAATTTCTTGGACTTCAGCTACTTTTTTGCTTAGGACCCATTCTCTATCTAACAAACGAAATAGAACTAAACTAACTAACAAATAACTAAATAAATATATCGCTGCTTAAATTCAAAACGGCCACAAATTGAAAAGTCACTTTTTTACAGGAGAGCCCGTCAAAGTTTTCATTTCGGTTTTTATTATTATTTTTATTAATCAACGTTGTATATCTATGTGTTATATATCATCGGATGTGTATTTCAAGCCTCTATTTGTTTGTAATTTGATATTTTCTGTAAGATTACCCAGTCAATAAAAAAATCACATAAGTCCCTTTTGATTATAATAAAAATATTTAATGTTTATGAATTTTCTATATAAAGCAGCCATATTGCCACTTTGGAAGTGTCTCTCGCGCGAAATGTTCAGTCTAGACAAAAATGATGTCAGTAACCTCAATATCATTTTTAAAGACCTATCCATAGACACCCCACACGTATGGGTTTGGTAAAAAAAAAAATTTTGAATTTCAATTGTAAGCATGGGGGGAACCCCCAAAAATAGCCTTATTTTTATTTTTCTATGAAAATCCTAATGCATTTCACATTATACATCTACTTACCAAGTTTCAACAGGATAGCTCTTATACTTTCGTAAAAAAGTGGCTGTGACATACGGACGGACATGACGAATCTATAAGGTTTCCGTTTTTTGCCATTTCGCTACGGAACCCTAAAAAGGGTGATACACATTGTTGAAGAATTATAGAACAATCTCACTTCTGTCCCATGCATACAACAAGCTGTTCTCGAGAGTCAATACGAACCGTCGTGAACGCAGGTTTGGTGACTTCCAGCCCCTGTACAAGCCGGTTTACAAAAAGGTTTTAGTATCATAGTTCATACACCACATACACACCCTCCACCAGATTATAAAGAAGACAGAGGAGTATAATCGGAGTTTAACGTTTGTGGACTATAGGAAAGCCTTTGATTCAATCGAAACCTGGGCAGTATTGCAGTCCAACGATGTCATTTCGACTATTTTTATATCGAAGAGTTGGAGTGTTTATTTAGAAACGGCACCATGTCCATCTTAGTTCAGGAAGAGAGCACGTAACCAATGCAATTGCAGAAAGGGGTGAGACAGGGAGACATTGTTTCTCCGAAACTGCTCACGAACGTTTCCCAACAGGTGGGCCTTAAAATGAACATGGACAAGACAAAATTCATGTCAAATGTCCATGTGGCACCCTTACCGATTGTTGTTGGGAATGATACTCTTGAAAATGTAGGCCATTATATTACTTACCTTGGACAGATTGTTCAGTTAGGTAGGTCCAACTTCGACCTTAGGTCGAAGTTGGACCTATCTAACGAGAGGACCTATACCTAAGAGGTCGCCCGAAGAATCCGACTCTGATGGGCAGTGTTTGGGAAGCTACGTAATATCTTCTCGTCGAGTATCTCACAGTGTCTCAAGACAAGGGTGTTTAAAAAGCGTGTGTTGCCAGTGAAGTCATACGGCTCTGGAAAGTGGTAGTTGGCTGCACGCCTCTTAGAGAGACTAAGAGTCACTTAACGAGCAGTGGAAAGAGCTAGGCTCGGAGTTTCTTTACAGAATAAAATCCGGAACAAGGATATTGGGCAAAGAATCAGAGTCATCGAAATAGCTCGTAAAATTTGGAAGTTGAAGTAGCAATGGGTATAATGGGTAAGCCACATTGCTCATAGAACTGATAGCCTATAACGAAGAAAAGATCTCCAGTGGCGACCATCACGGATCAGAAGACGTCTAATAACTTACAATAATGATATTTTCACATTTTGTAATAATTCAAAAGTTCGTTGTTTATATTTCACTAATACAACTAATTCTTGATTATTTCCTACATGCGCAGATTACATGATTCAAAAGGATACAAAGGTTTTACGAGTAGACATAGACCAAACACTTGCCACCAAAATCGTTAAAATATCTCAACAAACAAGTTGCTCTCGTAATACCAAAAAAATTATTGCATTAATACAAACAAAGAGTTAATAGTGTTGGTATCAACAAAGAAACTATTTAGAATATTAATATTATGAAGACTGTGCGTACGTGCGTCACTCACTGGGACAGAATATAGCACGGCTCGTCCTTTCTCCATCGCCTACTCGGGTGGATCCATGGCGCTTAGATATGTTTTTACACCGGGAGTGAGACAGGCCTGGTTTAGGTTGTAATTATTAAATTTAAATATTATTTGTAGATTTGTTTAAATAAATACTGGTACAATCACCATAATTTCAGCAAAACAGAAGCATTCCAAAATAATGCACTTTTACATAAAAGAATAATAATAAAACACGTTTTATTCAAACTCAAAATGGACATATCACAAAATACGGCACTTTTCCTTAAAAGATTATGATATACTTACATACAATTTTAAAACAATACGGTTGTATTTTGAAATGTGGCCCTTTTTCCCATAACAAACGTGCGCACCCACTGACTGCAGGGTCGTAACCCGGAATATGGCGGCTTTGATCTGAAGTTACCCACCAAAGTGACAAAATCGAAAAGGGCGGTTTTGCGATTTGCTAATTTCTAATGCGAAAATACTGGGTGTCTTTTTGGAATATAAAAATATAGGCTGAATTGATACGATTTTTGCTATAAAAACGATTTCGAAAAATTTCGAATTGTGGCCGTTTTGAATTTAAGCAGCGATATATCTACTAACTTACAAACTAAATGTAACTAAACTAAATAACACCTAAACAACTAGATATGTAACTATGTCTATGTTATATTAATAAACTATTTTCCTAAATAACTGTTTCAGTAACAATAATAAATCTACTATCTAATCCGGCTAACTTAAGTTCTCCGAATATCGCTATTCGCTACAATATTTTTTTAGTTTCGAAATGAACAATCATAGATGAGAAATGAAAATTATCGAATTATTTTAAAGTACTACTTAGACTGCGCTCTTTAACGAAACCATAGCACGATTCAGACAGGTACAACGCCATCTATCGAGCGCGCATGCAATATTTATCGCAATACAATGGAGTTTTAGCTTTATTAATTTAATGAATTATGAACTTTATGTATTAATTATAGTCTATGTATTACATTTATATAATTCTTTTCTATTCTATGTATGTATTCATCCAATTGAATACTTAAACAACGAACAAAGTTAACAAAGTCAAAATCCATACACAATGTTCTTGCCAAACCGCAAATATAAAATTGTTTTCTATGGTATATTATTTTTTATGTTTTTATAATTTTTCCTTTATATGTGGCTAATGACCTATCTTGGTGCAAAATTTGAAGTTTCTAAGTCTGCTAGAAGTACCTTAGATTTTTGATGATCGGTCAGTGAGTCAGTCAGTCAGTGAGTGACAAAATGGTGTAACTTTGATCGACCGTAACTCCTAAACTATTAATTTAATTGGCATGTAATTTCAAACTTAAGCTTGATCTAATGCCTACTATTATTCACCGAAAACCTAAACTCCTAGCTTTGTCCACGTCGAAGATATAGGGGGGGCGAAACAGCCACGAATCGCTTCGAGAAAAGATGGTACGGCCGTGCCCGTTTTGCTCGAGACTTGGCGGGGCACTGCCGTGCCCCCAGATAATAAATGTATGTATTTAGAAATATATAAGTATGTTTATCAGTTGTCTGGTACCCATAACACAAGCTCTGCTTAGCTTGGGACTAGATGGCGTTGTGTGATAGTTGTGGAATATTAATATTATTATCTGGGGGCACGGCAGTGCCCCGCCAAGTCTCGAGCAAAACGGGCACGGCCGTACCATCTTTTCTCGAAGCGATTCGCGGCTGTTTCGCCCCACCTATATCTTCGACGTGGACAAAGCTAGGAGTTTAGGTTTTCGGTCAATAATAGTAGGCATTAGAACAAGCTTAAGTTCGAAATTACATGCCAATTGAATGAATAGTTTAGGAGTTACGGTCGATCAAAGTTACACCATTTTGTCACTCACTGACTGACTGACTCACTGACCGATCATCAAAAATCTAAGGTACTTCTAGCAGACTTAGAAACTTCAAATTTTGCACCAAGATAGGTCATTAGCCACATATAAAGGAAAAATTATAAAAACATTAAAAAATAATATACCATAGAAAACAATTTTATATTTGCGGTTTGGCAAGAACATTGTGTATGGATTTTGACTGCATTGTTAACTTTGTTCGTTGTTTAAGTATTCAATTGGATGAATACATACATAGAATAGAAAAGAATAATATAAATGTAATACATAGACTATAATTAATCTAAATTAATACATAAAGTTCACAATTCATTAAATTAATAAAGCTAAAACTCCATTGTATTGCGATAAATATTGTATGCGCGCTCGATAGATGGCATTGTACCTGTCTGAATCGCGCTATGGTTTCGTTACAGAGCGCAGTCTAAGTAGTACTTTAAAATACTTCAATAATTTTCATTTGATAGCGCCATCTATCTATGAACAACCATTTCGAAACTAAAAAAATATTGTAGCGATATTTAGAGAACTTAAGTTAGCCGGATTAGATAGTAGATTTATTATTGTTACTGAAACAGTTATTTAGGAAAATAGTTTATTAATATAACATGGACATAGAACGTTACATAAATCTAGTTGTTTACGTGTTATTTAGTTTAGTTATATTTAGTTTGTAAGTTAGTAGATATATATTTATTTAGTTATTTGTTAGTTAGTTTAGTTCTATTTAGTTTGTTAGATAGAGAATGGGTCCTAAGCAAAAAAGTAGCTGAAGTCCAAGAAATTATGAGGACAGCTAAAAAAAAGAAAGAAATACACTTACAAAAAATAAATGAGATCCCACCAAAAACATTAAATGTAAAAAATGCCAAGTCTCTCGTTGCAGTCTTTCCATCGTAAAAAGTTTTGAGATCTCACAGAAGCCAAGTCCTATTCAAATTATTTTGTAGTTATAAATCAACATTTAGTAATTATATCAATAGTTTTCTTTATATTATAACTATAGTGACTTGGCAATGAGCACAAATTAAAAGCTGCTTGCTGCCTGGAATTATGTGCAAATGTTACTGACGAGACCTGTGATCAGATTATTTGTTATGTGTGAATCATGATGGTCACTACCGACTACATGTTCCAATACAATAATTAAGAATACCTTACGGGCCATCGCTTTATGAAAGTAAATGATGAATGTTAAGAGAATAAATAAAGTAAATAAAAGAGAATGTTTATGCATGCGGTGTGTGTAACTTTCAACTCCTCCAAATATGCCGTTTTATTTGTTTTTACTTGTGCTCATTGCCAAGTCACTATAGTTATAATATAAAGAAAACTATTGATATAATTACTAAATGTTGATTTATAACTACAAAATAATTTGAATAGGACTTGGCTTCTGTGAGATCTCAAAACTTTTTACGATGGAAAGACTGCAACGAGAGACTTGGCATTTTTTACATTTAATGTTTTTGGTGGGATTATTTTAACATCTTGATACATTTTTAACATCTTGATACATTCGAACACATACACTAGCTTAGAATTGTGAATGTCACGTGATTAACTTTCACGGTTATTATCTCGGAAACCGGAAACTTTACGCGGGTTGTTGTCATAATAATTTTTGTTGGCATTAATGTCAGCTAATGATTTATAAAGGTTTCATAGCTGGCCGTGATTTTGAAAAAAAAAACAAAATGGCGGCGGTAGGTATGCCACAAATCTTCAAACCCCTTTGTGTAACGGGTAAATTGCGATTGGCATTACCCGTGATGTCATGTGTCACTAAACGTACCGCTAATGTCAAAGTGACAGTTTAAAATTACTGATTACATTTTTTGTCAGGCATCACCCAATTTGAAATTAATTTTGAACGAGGAATGACTTCAGAATTTTCGTGTAATGTAGATCATCTCATATACCAAAGTTTACAGAGTGTATAGTACGTGTATGTGTGTTTGGATAAAAAGTAATTCGCACGGAGATAATTCATTTGTGTTTGAATCGACAACTTCAAAAATGTAATTATAGTTTTTATGACAATACATGACTGGCTAAGAAACGTCATAACAAATCAAATATGGCGGCCTCCCCAAAATGGCGGACTGGCTGTTTATTATTGTAAATCCACCCCCATGATATGGGTATCAAATGAAATAGTTTGCTGTCAGGAATACGAAAAAAATAGTCACGTGACTTAAATCTAATATGGCGGACGTCCAAGATGGCAGACAGGCTATTTGAAATGCACCCATATGATATGCATATCAAATGAAAGGTTTTGCTGTCAGGAGTACGAAAAAACTAGTCATCTGACTTAAATCCAACATGGTGGACGTCCAAGATGGCGGATTGGCTTTGAGGCACCATCTGATAAGCTAGCAGGCTGAAATTTTCAGGGTAGCTTCAAACCCGATGAACAAAGATAAAAATAATAAAATAATTAATAGATTAAAATTAATTATAGGTTTATTTTCTTATTTTTAGGACTTTTAAAAACGTGGGTTTTTTAAGGGGATGGCCTACAATTGCACTAGATCGCAAAAACTGGAAGGAAGGAAGGGAGGCCTTTGCCCTGCAGTGGGACGACAAGGGCTTATAATAATACTAACGTGTTGTGTTTGAACAGCATTAGCTTGAATACCAAATAAACAAAACAGCATCTACATAATAGAGAAGCGTGTAAACTATTCACCAATTCCGACAAAAGCTGGCCAGTCTTTAGAAAAATGGAACATCAATTACACATTAAACGTCGGAATTATTGCTGTGGATTCTACAGAGAGTAGTGTAAAGTTGTTGTTAACTGTTGGTCTGGTTCGAGCAATACCTATTTATGCTCGCAATGTACAATTATATTGAATATCGTCTATTTGTGTGCAACTGCACACAAGTACAGTCGTTTAATTTTGCTGTTTTATGTTAGGGTAGTGGTAAAGTTTCAACTGAATTTTTGAACAATTTAATCGATTTTTAAGCTATTGTATAGTTTCATCGCGGGCTCTGAGCGCGGCGACCGAATCAAGAAATTCCGTTACGAAAATAAACCTAACGAAAATTTTAACACGCCGCATCGTCTAACAACGTTTCAGTACGGCGGACTTCGGCACGGTGTTTGTTTTTATTGACGTGGCTGACCACAGCCTAAAAAAAAGAAAAAGAAATTGCATAAGTTGATAAAAAATGCTATGCAATAGCTTTACCGCGGCATTCTCCGAGTGCCACACGTATTTTTTTTTTGTAAAACAATATTGTGTAATATTAAAGCGCTTTTCTTTCTTGGGACTTAAAATATGTAACAGAATGAATCCTCCCACCCTGAAATGAATGGAAAGGACCGTCAGTTCCAGTGAAATGGTTACAGACCCTTTAGTCAGTTCTGCAATCATGAATCAGAACATCAAGCCTAGCTCTAGGCTTGATGTTCTGATTCATGATTGCTAGGCGTTTCAAAAAAATATCTCGAACTTTATGTAGATTTATTTGAACGCGCCACAGAATAATATTCTAAAAGAAAAGACAAAGTGTGTTACGACCTAACAACTGTTTCTGAACGAACAGTATGTACGGTTAGCAAGCGACAAGTAAAAATGTTGTGCGGTTGAGTTTTATTGCGGCGGTTGCTGTTGCTGACTGTGCGTTTGATGCGATTTATCAGTCTGTGTCGGTGGATATCGTTGGAATTTATGCACTATGAACTTCCCTACTTTATTCTAAATTCGCTCCCGAGATTCTTACTAGAAAACAGGTAAACATCGGTTGAAGACTTGTCTAAAAAAAGTGTATCTGCAAAACGACCTTTAGATCAACGTCAAATGCCGTTTCAGAGATGCCAGTTTGGCGCCAAATAGGCGGGTTTTGATCAGCAGGTAGGACCAACAAGCAAAACTATGGAATCACTTACTTGAAATTGATCCCGGGATAGCTCCTTTAATAATGGCGTGATTTGAATGAATTTGGATTTGAATAATTTAAAGTTAAACCTGTAAAACTGTTACTATTTTTATAATTATTTCAAGTACTCGAGATCGCGCTTATGTAAATGAACATTATTTTGCTCGCTAGTATTTATTAAAGTGAAAGCCAAAACGGGTCAGAGCCCATTCGTACCCTAAGATTCGCACCCTGTGCCCACTCGTACCCTGGAAGTTTTGAGGGGCCCACTCGTCCCCTGAAGAATATTTATTTTTATTCATTCTTCTAATATAAGTACATGTACATGTGTATACTGCAGCTTGGTAGTCCTGGTACAGTCGCGCAGAAAAGGGTAAAATAAAAAATATAGTAATTCGGTAGATATCATGTTTATTTCAAATAAGATTAAGTTTAATAAAATGCCTCTAGGCTCTAGGCATTAAGTCAGTCTTCAAAATAATTAATCTACTTTTGGTTTCTTGTACATTTGTAAATATTTAGCAAAATATATGATAACTATAATATCTATATGCATTAAAATAAAACTGTGTAACTATTTAAATAAAATCTCAGTAATAACTGAATTTTAGATTAATTTACATCCAGTGTACAAACAAATAACCAAATATCAATACCAATATAACAAAAATAACAATTAATTGTTAGTACTTTGTACAGTCAAAGAGATCTACAAAATAATGCAATATCACAATAACTTTGTATTAAAGAAATATAAAAAGTAAAATCAGTCTTTATCAACTATGTAAAACCAACATTTTTACTATCAACAAATACACATGTAAAATCACAATGTCCTAGAAAGTAACAAAATACAACTCTTTTTACAAAAATCAGCCTTGATTGACCATCATATAAATCAACATTAAATATAAAATATGAAAAAAAAAATAGAACACATATCAACAGTAAATAATCACTTCTTATTTTTTTGTATATTTACCAACTACATACATGCAAAATCATAATAACTTAAATCTAATTTGCTTGCGCGCAGATACTCTGACTAAGATTACCCCTCCCGCTTTGGCATTCCACACCCCGCGCACATCTGGAGAGTACTTACCAATTTTAACGCAATTTTTGGAGCAAAACAGAATTAATGTTAGAACATTGATTATTTTTAACTGACTTCCAAAACGAGGAGCTTCTCAGTTCGGATGTTTCTGTTTTTTTTTTTTTATGTTGTTTCGGGCATAACTCGTCGTTTAACAACCGATTTGTAAAATTCTTTTTTTGTTGGATAGGGTATACTTCTGGAATGGTCCCATTAAAATTTTATCGAAATCGGACTAGCACATTTTGAAAAATCAATAAAAACTTAAAAAGTTTTCAACTTTGTTTACACCGATTACTCCGAGGTTTCTGGTCCGATTTCGATGATTCTTGTTTTGTTCGATATACTTAGTATATCTGCCATTTGGCCCCATAAAATTTGGGTTGAATAGTGAAACTAAAAAGGATAAAATAAAAAACTTTAAAAAAAAATGTAAGTAACCGACTTCAAAACAGAAAGAAAGTCAGTGAAAAAAAAAAGTTTATTTCGTTAGGCAAACTTCATTTAATAAAAGACCAGACACATTGAACAGTCTCGTATTCGCAGTCACTTTCAAGAACCAATATGTCAGCCAAAACATACAAACAAAACACCTAATCTAATTTTGTAACCCGTTTTTTTTAACAAGCCATATTATTATTATCATGACGGATATCATTCATCATAGCTCTTTTTTCAATGAGCTGTTATGATTTATTAAATTAATTCCGTTAATAAACTGTTCACAAGTGTACTCTGTTAACCGTTTCTTATGTAAAATATCGCACACCCAGGCCAATAAAGGCGTAAGTGGAATTCACTAACTTTACAGGGGAGCAAAAAAACTGTTTAACCAGGTATATCTACTTTGTTTTTGACTCTATGATCTATTGTTATATATCAAAAAATAGTAAAAAAAACAACCTTTTTTTTTTGTTTACATTCGAAACACCTTTAATTCAATTGGTAATCAGTATTTAATGTTTAAAGTTTTACAGACGTTTTCCTTATTTATTTAAGACCAATCCTCAAATGTAATGTTTTTTATTCTAATCATCGCTTTCTAAATATTTTTAATACTGTAACTACTCATGCTTACGTCTGTTACGAAGTTCTATACTATGATAAAATACAGAGGCTAAGTACTGCTTAAGCCCTTTTTTGCTTAATTTTATTTTACTTATCGAATTTTAAGATGCATTTACGGCTTTGTTTGTTAAAAAATAAAAGTAAAATATAGTTTTAAGTCTAAATACGGCCTTTTTATAACAGTATGTTCAATTAAACCATAACTGTAAGTAATATTAAGTTTCTAGGTAAAATATATTTCAGTGGTGTAATAAGAAAGGTTTTTAGAAAATTGCACTTTATTATAATAATAGTCATAACAGAACAGATTATTAGTGATAAAAGATAATCAAATTAACAGTGAATTATAATTTTAATTTTGTAATTAAATCAGAACGGTAACTAAATAGAAATTCTTATTAAGACCTCAAAATATTAAAATTAATAATCACAACAAAAATCTTAAAATTATTTATTATACCAATTACTAAACATTCACACAAAAGAATGTTAATCATATTAGTATTGAAAAAAAACCCCAAGTGCCCGGCGACTCCAGCAGTTGTGCTGGCGTAGACGGGCGCGAGCACAGCCCTGGTGTCAGGGGAGCTAAGAATCTCCGGCGAGATATTCGACTAACTGTCAAACAACAATTACGGCAAATTACATAAAGGACTCCGGTACACTCAACATTCTTACATACAATATTCGGACGCTGCTGAAAGATGAGCGGTTGATTGAGCTTGTAAATGCCCTAAAGGATATTAGTTGGGACATTTTGGGACTTTCAGAAGTGAGACGAGAAGGTGAGCAAACAGAGGAAAGAGACGATGCCGTGTTCTTCCACTTCGGTGAAACCAGTGGCCAACACGGAGTGAGGTTCATGGTGGCAAAGAAGTGGAAGGACAACATAAATGAATTTTTAGGATACTCTGAACGTGTCGCTGTGCTCAAGTTCCAACTAACACCTACCAAAACTCTAACTCTTGTTCAGGTATATGCACCAACATCTGCATATTCAGATGAAGATGTAGAAGATGTTTACGATCCTGTTAATAGAGCATGCGACGAAAATAAAGGCACCTGGAACATGGTTATTGGTGACTTTAATGCAAAAGTGGGACGAAGGCAAGAACTGGACTGTGGTGACACAGTTGGTAGTTTTGGGTTAGGAGATCGAAACGAGCGAGGCGCTCGACTCACTCAATTTGCCTTTTGACAGAGCATGCACATAGTCAACAGTTTCTATATGAAGAAACCGCAAAGACGATGGACCTGGGTGTCACCAGATGGCATCACGCACAACGAAATCGACTACATCTTGTCATCCGATAGATACATTATTAAAAATATTAATGTCATAAACAGGATCAAATATAGTTCAGACCATATTCAGACACCCATTCGTGTTAAAATCAGACTAGATTTTAAAATCCATCGAGCCAAATTATTTATAAAACAAATTAAAAGACTGTCTAAAGAGACCCTCGTTAATAACTTCCAACATTTCAACCAGGAACTGTCTAATTATTTTAAGGAACTTGAAATCGATGAAACAGACGCAGAAAAACAATACAGTGCAATAGTTACCGGAACAAACAACACCTACAAAATATGTACCTGTAAAATATAATCAATAAATCTGTAAATACCTGTAAAATCATGGAAATTGCCACAAAATATTATAAATCATTATATTCCGAGCATCCATCATACGATAACTATACTGAATATAATCTATCCGATTCCATCCCCCCCATAAATGGTTATGAATTGCACAAAGCGCTTGCTACTATGCGCTACAATAAAAGTCCTGGAGAAGATGGAATTACCACAGAAGCACTCAAAATAGGATCTTCCACTCTGTTGCCCCACCTTACTAACCTATTTAACACCATTTTTTCGGTCCGGAAAAGTTCCAAAAACAATGTGCCATTCAAACATATTCCTTCTGCATAAAAAGGGCGACAAAAGTGACATCGGCAATTATCGTCCAATAAGTTTAACATCATTCTCACATCTACAAGACTTTCATTAAAGTAATACATAACCGTATAGATGACAAATTGGATAAACATCAACCACCTGAACAAGCTGGATTTCGCCCCAGTTTCTCAACAACCGACCACCTGCAGACTTCGAACCAACTTCTAGAAAAATACTCAGAATTTAATAAACCTCTCAACTTAGCCTTCGTAGATTATTCTAAAGCCTTTGACAGTATTAAACACTCCTCAATATTTAAAGCTCTTGAAAACCAAGAATTAGAATCGCAGTATATTGACCTCCTCAGAAGTATTTACTAGAACAGCACCGAAAACATCAAACTCAGTAATGAAGAACCCACATTTCAAATTCAAAAGGGAGTCACGCAGGTTGATCCGCTCTCTCCGAATAACGTGGTAAAATCATCAAATGAGTCCTCCCACCCCGGGCAGGGCGGGAGGGACTGTCAGACTTGTACTGACTAAAATCGGCGGTGTCCTTCAGTAGCCCTTTATGTTCCGGGGTCACGGTAAGGAAATAATCCCGCGACCCCGGCAGGCTTTGGCCCTCTGAGAGGGGGCCCTGTCAGTATGCTGACGCTCTTTGAGGCGCGCATGGGACACAACGCGCCGTCGACCCGGGCATGATTCATGGTCGGGCAGCGAGTTGCCCTTTACTCGCTGCCCGCATGCCCACCACCATGGGCGTCCACCACCGCGGGTGGGGCGGAGGGAGGACACTGTCCTCTCTCTCACGCGGCCCGCCTCCTCCTTCGCGAGCATTACTGCTTCGCAGAAGGAGGCGACCGCTTCCCACTCCGTCTTGCCCCGCAGCATGGCCGCGACCAATGCTGGGCGCGAGAGGTCTCCGCCTATCGCTGCCGTGAGGACACGTCGGTGCTCTGCCCAAGCGGCGCAGCCCTGCACCGTATGCTCCACCGTGTCCTCCGGGCGATCTTCGCAGTGGTGACATCACCCAGGCGTTTCCTCCTTCCGCATCAAACATAGGTACCTCCCGAAGCATCCGTGCCCGGTGAGGACCTGCGTCAGGCTGAAAGTAAGGACGCCATGACGTCTCTCCAGCCACTCCTCAAAGAGGGGTCTTACCGCCGCAATCGCGGCGTGCCCGTCACCAGCACACTGGAGGAGATATTTAAAACTCTGGCAGCCTCTTGGGCGACTTAAGGTATAGAAATCGGCAAAAAGAGGCTGACAAACCTCCGTTTTGCCGATGACATTGTTCTTTTTGCCCCTACAGCTTTTGAACTACAAACCATGCTCCAAGAACTGAGCACGGCTAACTCCTTGGTGGGACTTGCGATGAATCGGTCTAAAACACAAATAATGACAAACAGCACGAAGCGTAGGGTCGAGGAAGATGGGCAGGATATTAAATATGTCGATGAGTATATCTACTTGGACCAGTTAGTATCTTTCGAAAACAGGCAAGAAAGAGAAATCGATCGCCGAATCGAAAACGCCTGGAAAAGCTACTGGTCCAAGAAGACGCTTATGAAGGGTGATTTACCAATCTCCCTAAAGCGCAAACTCATCGACATGTGCATCCTGCCCGTCCTAACCTACGGTGCTCAAACCTGATCGCTTACCGAGTCGCAGAGGTTCCGCCTTGGAGTCTGCCAAAGGGCAATGGAACGCAGCATTCTGTGCATCAAACGACAGGACAGAGTTCGCAACACCACGATACGTTCCAAAACGGGCATTCTGGACGTCGGCAAGAAGGCTGCCAAGCTGAAGTGGGACTGGGCGGGTCACGTCAGCCGCATGAACATTGACCGCTGGGCGAAGGCCGCCACACAGTGGGTGCCTGAAGATGGACGGCGCCGCCGAGGCCGGCCTAGAAAAAGGTGGCGAGACGAGCTGGATTCACGCCGTGAGGACTGGTTCGAAGTGGCGCTGGACAAGAAAACTTGGAAAAACTTGGGGGAGGCCTTTGTCCAGCAAAAAGGGATACTTAATTCCGATTAGTACCTAAACACTTCTTTAAACTTCTTTTTAACTCGGAAATACAAATCGTTACGTGCAGTTGTCTCTGAGCGGCGCGTGAGTTATGAAAACTAAACAAATAATCCACACCCGCGCATGCGATGTAAGGGTAAGTATCCAGACCTTTCGATTTGTTTATGTGACGAGTTCATGATTACTTCCGCCAACTAGATCAAGAAATGCGAAAGAAAAAAGGCGTAAGCATGATTATTTCGAAACTGTGTGCGAGTGCACCCGTGAACATAGAAATACGGCTTTTTTTGTTTGATTATTTTTATTTGTGATGGGATGTAATCGGTATTATTTTAAGAAAATGGTTTTTTTATTAGGCATTAAAAAGCATAATACGAGATATAATTATACGTTTTTTGCTTTTTTTGATGGAACAAAAACCTAAGCATGATTAGGTGTATTTTAATGAAATTTTACGTGCATATGTTGGTTTATCGACTTTATTATTTGAAAAAATATTGAAGTTAAATGACGCCAAAAATTTTTTTTTTTGTTATAAAACCTTCATTTTAAGTCTAAATTGCACGGAAAAAATTGAGCACATGTATCTTTACGTATGCTATCCAAAACAGCAATAAAAATTTTTTGACGTATCTGCACTTACGTCTTTGTTGATCTGGGGGTGCGATATAGCTAATTTTATCTCAGGGGACTAATAGGCACCTGAATAGGTGCTGAATCTTTAACTTATATTGTATTATATTAGAGGGGACGAATGGGTACCTTAGAAATAAATTTTTATTAAAATATTAATGGGTACCCTACCAGGAGACCAATGGGCACCTATATAGGGGCCGAATCCACAACTTTTATGCTGGGGTACGAATTTTAGGGGACGAATGGGCTCTGACCCGCCAAAACCAGGTCATATTTAGTCGATTTAAAATTAAAACGAAAATCTTATTTTTCATTTAAAATTCCTTGTTACAATTTACATTTTTAAATCTGTTTCCGTAATTCTGTACAGGTTTACATAATTGATTCTCATTTCCATGGAAATCACTCGAAATACGATATTGAAATTACCTTCCTTATTCTGGTTAATACGAGTATTACTTTACCGATGGTTCGCGAAAGTTTTTGTATGGTATCTTTTGAGTATGATGTTAAGCAGTTACAGTTACTAATAGGTTTGTTGCATAATACATAGAGAAATATCTACCTATCATAGTATCGTATCTACCAACACCAAAATATGTACAATATCATATTTTTCTGATGTTGGTAGACCTCGCCAGGACCACTTGCCTCGCAATCACCATTCTGTTGAAGTCCGGCAGCAAACAGTTTTTTGTTCCGTCCATGCGCAGGAGTTCCAATTCCTTTTGGGTAAGTTTGTTCCATCTAAGTTCTCATCTTTATTTCTGTGCTTGATTGAGCCAAAAAATCCCGACAGTAATTACTGTCGGACAGTGCCTCAAAAAATTAATTAAAGTCGTTTGACTTCGCAGTGGTAGGCGCCCACGGCGACGGACGTCGCTAGATGATCTCCGGCCACCGTAGGCGCGGGCATGCGGGCAGCGAGTAAAGGGCAACTCGCAGCCCGACCAAGGACCATGCCCGGGTCGACGGCGCGTTGTGTCCCACGCGCGCCTCAAAGAGCGTCAGCACAATGACGGGGCCCCCCTCTCAGAGGGCCAAAGCCTGCCGGGGTCGCGGGATTATTCCCTTACCGTAACCCCGGAACTTAACAGGCTATGAAGGACACCGTGGATTTTAGTCAGTAGAAGTCTGACAGTCCCTCCCGCCCTGCCCGGGGTTGGAGGACTCATTTGATGATTTTACCACGCTAAAAAAAAAAAAAAAAAAAGTCGTTTGACTTGAGTTTTCGCAAGAACTTTCACTTAGGATGAGGTTTCGGGTTTCAGTTTCAAATAAAAAGTGTTGATTTACAGCTGAAATTAGATTTAAAAAAAATAAGTAGGTAGGTATATCGACCCAAAAACGCGTGGGTCTTACAGCTTTGTCAATTTATATAAATTAAACATTTTTTGTATACAGCCGATCTTATTAATTTTCTCCTAAGACTTCGACTACGTCTCTTGACTTCGAGTTTGACTTTGATTTTGACTGCGACTACGACTTTGACTTTAACTTCGACTTCGAGTTTGGCTTTCTATTTTAACTTCACCACCACGTGTGCTCATTTTACGTTGTCAATCTACTTTCTGTTGTATGCCTTTGCCTATGCTCAGACTGGTACTGGCACGAAAAATGTCAGCTCCAATGCAATATCCTATTCGATCTAAACAGAAAAACAACTCAAATACTTAAAAAATACATATTTAATGCATTTCAATTAGTCCAAACCCCAAACATTACCGCGAGCGTTCGTGTATACAAAAGTACACAATTTTTACAAGTTTATCTCGGCGTCCGTCGCTGCCGCTGAACCGAGTTTATGATACGTGCGCCGATACATTGAATATCAGATGTTGTCGATTTATGCACGGCAACTTTCTGTACGACTTTGTATTTTACGATCATCTGAAGTTCGGTAGATGTTGGTATTTTTAAAGGTGCTGATAGACTGTTGCATTTACTTGTAACACAACATTGACCATTCGCAGTTTTAAATTTTGTCAAACTGAACAACGAATTGAGCGAAACATCGCTACGAACGTTTTCACGATTTTTCTGGCGAATACTCTAGTCGATGGTCGTCTAAAAGCTTTTCTTCATAAAGATATCAGACTTGACAGTCGGCTCGGCAAAAAGCTCGCCAGAACGCTCGTTAGAATGCTCGCTGAAACGCTCTCGTTTGTTTTTCTGTAACGTAACATTCGCAAAAACGCTCATTACAAGTCAATGTTTAAGTTTATCTGCACGTTAAAGCTCCGTATCTTAGGACCAGCGGTGCGTGTTATACTGTCTAAGTTTTGGTAAGGGAGTTACTGGTATATGGAAGCGAAAAGTACATTGAAAATCTATGTACTTTTTTTTTTTTTTTTTTTTTACGTGGCAAAATCATCAAATGAGTCCTCCAGCCCCGGGCAGGGCGGGAGGGACTGTCAGACTTCTACTGACTAAAATCCACGGTGTCCTTCAGTAGCCTGTTATGTTCCGGGGTCACGGTAAGGAAATAATCCCGCGACCCCGGCAGGCTTTGGCCCTCTGAGAGGGGGGCCCCGTCATTATGATGACGCTCTTTGAGGCGCGCGTGGGACACAACGCGCCGTCGACCCGGGCATGGTCCATGGTCGGGCAGCGAGTTGCCCTTTACTCGCTGCCCGCATGCCCGCGCCTACGGTGGCCGGAGATCGTCCTGCGACGTCCGTCGCCGTGGGCGTGCACCACCGCGGGTGGGGCGGAGGGAGGACACTGTCCTCTCTCGCGCGCGGCCCGAAAATCTATGTACTACATTATTTTTAGTATATGCGAAACCTGAATATAGTTTGTTCAGAATCAGTAACTGATTCGATTCCAATAATTTTTACACCATTTATAATATTTTTTAATAAAATTTTATTACCAGTTAAATACAATACAATCACCGTACGGTTAGGTACCTATTGCTAAACTATTATCACGAGTGTATAACACAGGAGATGCGGTTACGCGGGTGTACCGCGAAATGAGCATGTTTTTGAACGGAGCAGGACAGCACCAGTACCTAGCTGATTATGCTCAGTTCATAAAATTGATTTTTTGAGATACATGTTGTTCTCTCTTGTGTCCAGTCTGTCAGATGTGACAGAAACGAAGTCAAATATAGAGTTAGTTTACGCTTAATCCTGTTTACTTCAACTTTGAAGTAATTCTTATAAATTATGAAGTTGGTTATAAAAAAAAACACTTTTACACGTCACAACCAATATTTTTAAAGCTAGATGAGGCCGGTGTTTCGTACCTGACTACTCCGAGAAGAAACAGCCGAAACAAACTCAGAGGTCACTGTCTCTTTTATATAATAGTCCAGACATTGTTTTGCTCAGGTCATACGAGTACCATGCGGGTGTCTAAGATGGTCTCTTGAGGAAAGAACCACACAGATTTGAGTGGACCTGTCCAGTCAGTGCAAGCATATTTGTAGCTCGACTCAGAACACAAGGAGCTCAACAAATTCTGAGAACTGCCACGCACTCTCGTTCCTTCCACCCAATCTGATAGGGGCCCGTGGGTCAAAGCTTATCAAGGTAAAATCACCAAATGAGTCCTCCACCCAAGGCAGGGCGGGAGGGACTGTCAGACTCGTACTGACTAAAATCCACGCTGTCCTTCAATAGCCCTTTACGTTCCGGGGTCATGGTAATGACATAAATCCCGCGGCCTCCCATCCTGCCCTGGGTGAGAGGCCTCATTTGATGATTATACCACGATGAAAAAGGTGCTCTAATGTGAATAGATTTGAATTATGTTTTCGTTCCCGGTTGAGCAATACGTCAAAATGTTAATAAGTGTTCAAACAAGAATACAATCGGTGCCTAACAGTGATACTTCACATTTTATCTCCTCCATCTATCAAAATAAAACAAAACACAATCTAAACTTTAATCAACAGTCTCATTTCACACAATTTCAACAACCTTTACAGTAAAAAAAGTTGCTTTTTAAAATATAAATCCTGAGATATATGATACAATGGCTGTCCGGAGCCAGTAATGAGTACGGGACAATGGAACACGTGCTGCAAGGCTGGCGGGTAGTTCAACGATCTTTACTACCCTCTATCTCCCTATACATAAATTATGTATAAATAAGCTACTCACATAAAAACTCAAAAGGCTGCCCAACTTAAATGGGACTGGGCAGGACATGTCTACCGCATACCGAACGAGATGTGGACAAAGCTCATGATTGGTACCCTGGAACAGCGACACTGGGCCGCGGTAGACCTTGAAGGAGATGGCGGGACGAACTGGATGTGTTTCTTGAGAATTGGAAAGAGGTGGCTCAAAGTCTTGTACGTTGAAAGGAATGGAGGGAGGCCTTAGCCCAGCAGTGGGAAAGTACAAGCTTATAAAAAATTAAATTAATAAAATAAATATTTAAAAAAACAAAAATCCCGACTGCGTAAAAAAACTAAAAAGAAAGAAAGAAGCCCAGTACTTTAGAATTCACTCATTCACACTCACAGTCGGGGCCCATTCAAATTATACCAATCAAATCTTCCCAAGGGGCCCCGACTGTGAGTGTGAATGAGTGAATTCTAAACTACTGGGCTTGTTTCTTTCTTTTTAGTTTTTTTACGCAGTCGGGTTTTTTGTTTTTTTAAATATTTATTTTATTTTACTATTTTTAGTTTTTGTTAGCATTTATCAGTCCAAATTAAATTGAAACATATAAGTTATATATATTTAGGTAAACCATTTTTAAAAAACCTTTAATTTGATACCCCACTTGAAAGAATGTGAGAGATTTAAAAAAAATATTTTTAGTTCGGAAACTTTGCACACGAGTTTGACTCGCACTTGGCCAGTTTTATGTAGCCAGTGACACTCTCACGTTTAAGACGAATCTAACGACACCTCTCAAGTTAAAATCCATCAAGCCGTTTAGGCTGCAGAGCAACACACAGAAACATACATACATACATACATACACTCGAAAAACATAACCCTCCTGGCGCAGTCGGGTAAAAAAACATAACCCTCCTGGCGCAGTCGGGTAAAAAGGATTCAATAGGATGTAATTCATTAAGCGTGTAGTTGAAAGGTTTTGGGTGATTCGCCGGCCGGTCACGGTGGAGGGTGCAGTAAGTTGTCTTAAGGTCAAACAAGTCAACATTTTTTCCATAGAAACTTCGTTGGGGTTTAAGTCCACTATTTGACAAGGTACATCCAAAATTAAACATGGTATCGTTTTGTCTCATTATTAATTTTGTCTGTACGGAAGCAGAATTATAAAAAATCTTTTTAAAAAAAAGGGAACCGACTTAACACACAAAAAAACTGTAAAATAACTTTTCTTTCGTAAGTCGGTGGCTTTTTTTTTATATCATTTACTATGGCCACCGACTTCCGAAAGAAAAGTCCCGTCCGTCGTCCCCGACCGTGACCGGCCGGCGAATCACCCAAAACCTTTCAACTACACGCTTAATGAATTACATCCTATTGAATCCTTTTTACCCGACTGCGCCAGGAGGGTTATGTTTTTTTACCCGACTGCGCCAGGAGGGTTATGTTTTTCGAGTGTATGTATGTATGTATGTATGTTTCTGTGTGTTGCTCTGCAGCCTAAACGGCTTGATGGATTTTAACTTGAGAGGTGTCGTTAGATTCGTCTTAAACGTGAGAGTGTCACTGGCTACATAAAACTGGCCAAGTGCGAGTCAAACTCGTGTGCAAAGTTTCCGAACTAAAAATATTTTTTTTAAATCTCTCACATTCTTTCAAGTGGGGTATCAAATTAAAGGTTTTTTAAAAATGGTTTACCTAAATATATATAACTTATATGTTTCAATTTAATTTGGACTGATAAATGCTAACAAAAACTCCCTTTTTTTTAAAAAGATTTTTATTTTTACCTTTTTAGTTCAGATATTTAACAAAAATCTTCATATAATCGGCGTCTTTGAAAATCTACAATCCTAGTAAGCAACAAAAACGGATCTATGCGGGCAACTTCACGAGGTATCCATTATTGTTATATACTAAAACCTTCTCCAAAATGTAACAATCACTTTTCTGAAAACCGCATCAAAATCGATTCAGCCAAACGCGAGATAATTGCAGACAAACATGCAATCGTCTCTGAAAATCTACAATCCAAGTAAGCAAAAACAGATCCACGTGGGCAACGTCACGGGATATCTATTATACTAAAACCTTCTCCAGAGTGTTATGAACACTTTCCTAAAAACCGCATCAAAATCCGTTCAGCCAAACGCGAGATAATCGCGGACAAACATACATACATACATACATACATATAGGTCGAACTGAGAACCTACTTTTTTTTGAAGTCGGTTAAAAATATGAAGCTATTAAAAAGTTACGAGCTTCTAAAGGTTCGTTTTTTTTGCTAATTTTAACACAACTTTAGGTGTAAATTAGAAGCTAAAGAAGCATTAAATTTCCAAAACGAAGTCCGTACCGACACAGCAAATTTATCGAAGAATTTAATAAATTTTATTTGAAATTAATTGGTGCAGTGGATTTTTCATAAAACCCTTCTTACAAAGGCTTTTTCGTATTCTTTACGCGCGCCTTTTACTCTGAATGATCGTGCATCTCACTGAATAATGTTTTCCCCTGTTTTCTCCACGGGGGGATGACGCTCGCGCACACATGTACAATATGGCTCGATTTCCGGTAAAATATCATGGTTTTTGACCATGCCTGCCAGTGAGTTCGAGCTCGCGACTAGCGCCGCCTTAAAGACCTGTCAGAAATTTGACTAGAAGGCCAAACCACGATCAGTGTCGCTAGTCTGTCTAACCGTGAATCGTGAAGGGGTATTGAAGGACACCATGGATTTTAGTCAGTATGAGTCTGACAGTCCCTTCAGCTCCGCCTTGGGCTGAAGTCCTCATTTGATGATTTTATCACAAATAAAATACATAGCCATGATATAGACATGAGACTAAGCTAGATTTTTTCATCGACAACCTCACATTGCTCATCGAAATTGTGTTCGAGAACGGTCATTATTTATAGAAATACCTTTTTTTTTTTAGATTGATCAGTAATCGTTTCAAAACCTTTCACATGCTTGTGCATTCCCATTTACAAAAGTCTTTATTTTATTCATTAACCACCCAGACTTATAAACATCAACAGTACCTAAAGTCTAACAATAAGACCACTATAAAAACAATACAACTTATAATATACTTACCCCATTCTATCTACCACCTTTATACCCGTACTTTAGTGGGTATCACATATGCCACTGGACAATTGCATATGAAAGTGGCTACCGACGAGTCATTTCGACGAAAACTATGTTAGACTCACGAGGGATATACTCGTAGTTGGATCTTACTATGGGATGCGGAATATTTTAGGATCGAGTTGTGAGTGAGAATGTTTGCGAATCATTAGATTGACATTTCTGTGGACATTCTATTTGTTTCGATGTCTAAGCTGAGTATTGACAATAAAAGGCATTTATACAAAAAAAAAATCCAAAAGATAAATTATCAAAAAATATTTGATCCGTTTTTGTTTCATCATCATCTGCCTAGCCCTTTCCCAACTATATTGGGGTCGGCTTCCAATCGAACCAGATGCAGCTGGATATCAGTATTTTACATGGAGCGACTGCCTGTCGGACCTCCACAACCCAGTAACTGGGCAATACGATACCCCATGGTAGGACTGGTTGTCAGACTTTACAGCTTCTGACTAACAGTAACGACTGTCAAAGATCTACAAATGACAGCCGGGACCAACGGCTTTACGTGCTTTCCGAGGCACGGAGGAAACTCGCTATGACAGATGGTCACCCATCCACAGACCAACCTCGGCAAGCACGGCTTAACCCGGAAGATTGGCCTGTGCGGCTGTAATTATTTAGCCACGAGCTCCTTACGATCCGTTTTTGTTTATTGTCTAAAAATCACAAAACGTCACACGGTCGGTATAATTCTACAGGCGTTATGACGTCACAAGCTCCTCCCTAATTTCGAAACGTTCTATATTTGTCAATATTCATTGATTTATAAGCAGTGAGTAATATGCTGAATATGTCCCGATTTAATCAAATTCAGTTCCTAAAAGTTTCCATTCAATTTCACTTCAAACAAATGGTACGAACTTCCAGAGAAGTGTCTCCAAACCACTTTGTATTGTCTCTGTTTGTAAAATGCTCTTCAGGAACCTTGTTTCAATAACTGCAGCGGTTATGTCCAACCGTGGACGTGGGAATACGTTCCTGAACCGTCTGACGTGTTCCCAGTTTTCTTTTACGATGGAAGTTTAACTGCGAGTGTTGGTAGTTGTCGCTTAGCGCAAATGTGGACTTTTGTTTTATAGGGATGATATTTTGAGTCGTAAACGTAACAAGTGTTGAAGGACCAAAAAATACTACAAAACTAAGTATTTGTTTTACTATTTCTTCTGTAGAAGTAGTAAAGAAGAATGATATCTAAATACATTTTTAGATTTTTACATTTATGAAATTGTGACTCAATAGTTTGACAGCACAGTACGGCTGTTTGTCCACCGCCACCGTCACCGGGCCGTCGCGCGTCGCCGAGAACGAGATTATTTCGGGCCGAGTTTAATATGACGTGACGGCGATCGTTTGTCCACCGCGACCGATTTCGCTTGTTTAGTTTACAGTTCCAACTGTCATGCGTGGTAGTCAGATCTTCGAAGAAATAAAGTGATGGCAAGGTTAAACCGGCGACAACTTCTCCTGCTTTTGTACTTTCGAAGGCATTTCTACGCAAAATTTTATCTTTGGACACTTTCTTATCCCACAAACATTCTTTACTTTCTATAACTTGTATTAATAATTAAATTTCGTAATATTTAAATTTTTTGGCCATTTTTATTAAAATTATATATTACTAGCTGACCCCGCAAACGTTGTTTTGCCATATAAATAAAAAAAAAATAGATGTTGGCTGATTCTCATAGATACCGGATAAGCACAAAAAATTTCATCAAAATCGGTCAAGCGGTTTCGGAGGAGTATGGCAACGAAAACTGTGACACGAGAATTTTATATATTAGATGATAATTGATGACAGACAAAATAATAACTGAGCTCGTGTACGGTGCGACGGCGACGGTAGTGTGTGGACAAGTTCATACGTGTTTTGTATTGCCGGCACATCGGCCCGTCAAAATCTCTGGCTACGTTCCAGCGGTCACGCCCCGATCTACTCGCAATTTCGGCGGCCGGGATGACGGCGCTCGGGTGACGGATGTGCGGTGGACACGCGGCTAAGTAAATGTATATACAGCTACTTCGACGCCGTCATCTCGTTCTCGGTGACGTGACGTTGACGGCGGCGGTGGACAAACGGCGTACGAGTAATTGCCGCAGTGGGTGAGCCATTTTTACCCGACTGTGCGACGCAAAAGAGGGTAATTTACTTAAGGAAAATATTTGTATAATCTACTATAGTTGCTCCGTGACTGGCTGTTTATTTATATGTGAGTAAACAACAACAAAACAAACAGTACCTACCCTTAGCACGAGTTTTCAGTATTTGAGACGTAAACTGGAACTTTGACAATTTCAAATTGACAATTTTCAAGGAAAAAATTAGTTCCTTCTTCGCACACCAGAGGCGCTGTTCCATTTTTTCATACAAGAAACGCTGTAAATACTGGAAAGACGCTGTAAAGTTGAAGAGTGAAAACTCGTGCTAAGGGTACTGTACAGGGAAAATTCTTGGTGTACAGCAATTTATTTTTAACTCATCATAATTATGCTTTTCTCAAAAGCTGAATATCAGAATTTTACATGGAGCGAGTAGTCGCTCCAGTTCCGTTCGTAAGTTACTGGGTTGTGGAGATCAGACAAGTAGTTGTCTGATCTCCACAACCCAGTAACTGGGTAATACGATACCTTTAGGTAAGACTAGGTACTCGTAGTTTTCAGATTTTTGACTTACTCATAGTAACGACTGTCAAAGATCTACAAAATGACAGCCTGGAGCAACGGCTTGAAGTGTTCGAGGCTCAGAGAAAACTTGCTATGATAAATACCTAACCATCCACAAACCAGCCCAGGCAAGCGCCGCTTAGCCTTAAAGATCGACCTGTGCAAGCTAGCAATATTTTTTTCTTCATTAAATACGTCAGACAGCCAAACCAACAAAATCAGGAAACGGCCTTACCAAATGACTTCTAAGTCTACATTAGGATTACCATAAAATCAGTATTAATATTTGCTTTCTCCTCATGCAGGGATTCTCTGCGATTACATATACAAATCTCATGCACAAACATTGAGCTCGGCACACACTGAGTGTTTAATTGTTTGCTTATGTGAATGTAATTCGCGTATACTCTGTCTCTTTCATGGAATTGTCATTGCTGTGAAAGATCTTAAAGGATAGAGAGTGATGCAATAACAGCCCGTTCACGAACTTGCCGCTGTGAGCGGTGCTGCAGTTGTTGTAAGTTCGCCACAAAAATTATTCAATTTATTTGTTCTGCTATCACCGTGCGGAAAAAAAATGAGTGTAATGTAAGTATAAAATCAAAATAAAAAAAAAAAAAACAAAACCTTTGGCTACTTTATACATACTTGTTTTCGTGGTTTTTTTTTTTTTTTTTTAGGTGGTACGCGACCCCAGATGGCATTTGGCGCATCCGAGAGGGAACTCCAGTCCACGGGCGCACGTGGAGGTTTCCTGTCTTAGCACCCCAAGATTTCATACTGTAGTTGTAGAATATCTATATTTTTTTCGAATATATGTGTTTTCGAAACAATATTGACTGGCCTGTTGGTCTAGTGGTTAGTGACCCTGAGTGCTATGCCGGAGGTCGTGGGTTCGATTCCCACCCAGGACAAATGTTTGTGTGATGAGCACGATCATTTGTTCTGTGTCTGGGTGTAATTTATCTATAATATGTATGTATTTAGAAATATATAAGTATGTTTATCAGTTGTCTAGTACCCATAACACAAGCTCTGCTTAGCTTGGGACTAGATGGCGTTGTGTGATAGTTGTGGAATATTATTATTATTATAATATGATAGGTAAAGTCTGGAGTTTCTGCTACAGTTTATGTTTTCATTTCGAGGAACGTAAGCCGATGTACTTTGACCAACATTGGTGTTTCCTGTATCAGAATTTCAGAAATATAATAGTAGAGCTGGCTATAAATATTGTAACCGAAAAATACCTATTAGAGAAAGAAAGAAAAGGGATTTATTGACACACACATGACATAACAAACAAACTATACAGAAGAAAAAGAAATAAAATAAAGTTATTGTCAGACAGGGGCGTGGCGAACGCGAAACGAAGCGTTTTTGTTTGTAATGTATGGAATTGTTTAAAGCCAGTCACATAGAACATCGGATCGCTTTCGTGTGTATGTGACTTGATTTAAACAATTCCATATATTATTACATTACAAATAAAAACGCTTCTATCGCATTCGCTTCGCCTGTATGTTTGACAATAGCTTAAACGAGTGCGTACGACTCGGAGACGAGGGGTTTTACCTATACTTTTTTTGTATTTGTAGATATGCGGCACATCATAGAAATACGTTATCTGTAAAAATTACAACTGCCTCACTATCACGGTTCAGAAGATAGAGTCTGCTGACAAACGGACAAACAGACAACGAAGTTTTAGTAATAACGTGGGTCCTTTTTTAAAATTTGGGTATGAAACTCAAAAAAATAATACAATTTAATCTAAACTAATATTACGAAGCTAAAGTGTTTGTTTGGTTGAACGCTATAATCTCAGGAAACACTGGTTCAAATTGAAAAAATCTTTGTGTGTTGGATAGTTCATCTATCGAGGAAAGTTTTAACATATACTAAAAGTATATGTTTTTTTTATCTTGGTAAAATCATCAAATGAGTCTTCCCACCCATGTTGTCAGACTCGTACTGACTAAAATCCACGGTATCCTTCAATAGCCCTTTACGTACCGGTGTTACGGTAATTCGTGAGTACCGCGACCCCGGCAGGCTTTGGCCCTCTAAAGCCATGTCAGTATCCTTAGCACGAATTTTCACTCTTTTACTTTACAGCGTCTTTCCAGTATTTACAGCGTTTCTTGTATGAAAAAATGGAACAGCGCCTCTGGTGTGCGAAGAACGAACTAATTTTTTCATTGAAAATTGTCAATTTGAAATTGTCAAAGTTGCAGTTTACTTTACGTCTCAAATACTGAAAACTCGTGCTAAGGGTACAGTTTATATAGGATGACTGGTAATTAGTGTACGATACTTGCGGCTCCCGGCAGAAAAGTACTAGGCTAGCATAGATTCAAAGTGGTATGTATTTATCTAATTCTTGATAGGCAGAAGAGGACACCGTGTGTTTCTCAGTAGTCGACTCAGTCGACTCACACGTGATTGTGCTCATGATAACAAACAATTTTTATTATGGGAACAAAGCCGAAATCGTGAATAAATTATCAGCTGTTCAGTACATTAGGCAAACATAAATGTACTGAACAGCTGATTTTTTTTCGCGATTTCAGGTTTGTTCCCATTGTAAAAGTTGTTGGTTATCATGAGCACAATCACGTGTTAAAGTATCGTACACTAATTACCAGTCACCCTATATAAATATTTACTAAAAAATAAAGAGTCTCACACTTTAAACGTATTTTCTATCTAAAACTCATTTCCTTAACGACTAGCATCCATTAACTTCGTCGTTAGCGTCGTCCAATGCATTTTTACATTAAACGCCATATTTCTTTTTTTGTTTTGTTCTGGGTATGAAGCAAATTCATGAAGAAGAAATTTATAATGATTTTAGCTTGATATGAGCATCATCATTTGCCTAATCTTTTCCCAACTATATTGGGGTCGGCTTTTGTCGAACCAGATGCAACTGGATATATCCGTATTTTATATGGAGCGACTGCTTATCGGATCTCCAAAACCACTGGGCAAGCAGTATCGTATTACCCAGTTACTGAACTGGGCGATACGATACCCCGTAAGACTGGTTTTCAGACTTTAGAGCTTCTGACTAACAGCTGTAGTCCACATGTCAGCGATCCACAAATGACAGCCGGGACCAACGGCTTTACGTGCTTTCCGAGGCACAGAGGAAACTCGCTAAGACAGATAGTCACCCATTTACAGACTAACCTCGGCAAACGTGGCTTAACCCGAATGATCGGTCTATCTCTGACACTAACCTACATGGTCCCAGAAAAACAAGTATAGTCTATACAATCCCACCAAAAACATTAAATGTAAAAAATGCCAAGTCTCTCCATGCAGTCTTTCCATCGTAAAAAGTTTTGAGATCTCACAGAAGCCAAGTCCTATTCAAACTATTCTGTAGTTATAAATCAACATTTAGTAATTATATCAATAGTTTTCTTTATATTATAACTATAGTGACTTGGCAATGAGCACAAGTAAAAACAAATAAAACGGCATATTTGGAGGAGTTGAAAGTTACACACACCGCATGCATAAACATTCTCTTTTACTTTATATATTCTCTTAACATTCATCATTTACTTTCATAAAGCGATGGCCCGTAAGGTATTCTTAATAAATTATTGTATTGGAACATGTAGTCGGTAGTGACCATCATGATTCACATCCAAACTATATATATATATATATATATAATATTATAAATGCGAAAGTAACTCTGTCTGTCTGTCTGTCTGTCTGTCTGTTACGCTTTCCCGCTTAAACCTCTCAACCGATTTTGATGAAATTTGGCACAGACAGTCTTTAGACCTTGAGAAAGAACATAGGCTACCTTTTAATGCGAAAAAAAGGATGAAGAGGTTGAAATAGGGGTTGAAAGTTTGTATGGGATTTCTTAATTTTAAAAGATAAAACCATGAAACTTTTTATTTAAGCACTTGATAAGATATATTTAAACATTTGTTCTAGCGTTTTTGAAATTTCGACCAGTGAGGGGGTGAAATAAGGGTTGAAAGTTTTTATGGGATTTTGTCATTTCTGGGGATAAAACCATGAAACTTTATATTTAGGAACTTGATAAGAAATAAATAACAATTTGTTCTAGCGTTTTTGAAATTTAAAATCGTTTGTTCTAGCATTTTGAAATTTTTACCACAGTGGGGGTGAAATTCTACAAACGGAATTCCCGAAATTCGAACGGAACGGAACGGATTCGGAACGGGAACTACGAAGCCAAACTTTTTGTATACAAAATTTTAACCACTGAACCTAGGAACATCATATTTAGAAGTTTTGGGTGTATCAAGTTAAAAAAAAATGGCTTTTGAAGTTAAAGTTCCTTTTAACGAATAGGTACCTACTCTGCATCGCCGCCGCTGCCGTCGGTCGTCGGTCGCCGTCGCGCACATTCGCCGAAGTGTGGCGGCAGGCAACGGCGCTGTCGTGTGGTGGGGGAGCGCACGAATCTTCTACACGGTCAGACCTGACCGCCTGACAGAGGTGACCTTGGTCCGGTGTGCGACCAAATATGGGCGGAGTCAGTCGGGAGCGCAGCCATCCCGACAGGCTGCGTCCGCGGTGGGACCCGACCGTCAGCCGACAGCGTTCCAGACGGTGGGGTACTGTTGACACGACCAAGTTCAACTCTGTCAGGCGGTCAGGTCTGACCGTGTATAAGGGGTTTAAAACCCCTTCTACACGGTCAGACCTGACCGCCTGACAGAGGTGACCTTGGTTCGGTGGGAATTAATACCCCTTCTACACGGTCAGACCTGACCGCCTGACAGAGGTGACCTTGGTCCGGTGGGAATGAAAATCTACCGTGTAGACGTTGGTCGTGCGACCAAATATGGGCGGAGTCAATCGGGAGCGCAGCCGTCCCGACAGGCTGCGTCCGCGGTGGGACCCGACCGTCAGCCGACAGCGTTCCAGACGGTGGGGTACTGTTGACACGACCAAGTTCACCTCTGTCAGGCGGTCGGGTTGATCGTGTAGAAGGGGTTTAAAATCTACCGTGTAGACGTTGGTCGTGCGACCAAATATGGGCGGAGTCAATCGACCTTTGGATAACCTTGGTCGGGAGCGCATCCGTCCCGACAGGCTGCGTCCGCGGTCGACCGGACCGTCAGCTGACAGCGTTCCAGACGGTGGGGTACTGTTGACACGACCAAGGTCACCTCTGTCAGGCGGTCGGGTTGATCGTGTAGAAGGGGTTTAAACCCCTTCTACACGGTCAGACCTGACCGCCTGACAGAGGTGACCTTGGTCCGGTGTGCGACCAAATATGGGCGGAGTCAGTCGGGAGCGCAGCCGTCCCGACAGGCTGCGTCCGCGGTGGGACCCGACCGTCAGCCGACAGCGTTCCAGACGGTGGGGTACTGTTGACACGACCAAGTTCACCTCTGTCAGGCGGTCAGGTCTGACCGTGTAGAAGGGGTTTTAACTATGCCTACCCGAACGGGCAGACACGTGAGGGCAGACATCATTGTCGGACGCATGCGATCAGAGAAATTTGCGCTACAGAGAATTACATTTTTCGATCCAGTAAAATTATTTTATTGTTTCGTATCATTTTTTAAGTAATAATTTTTTATTAGTTAGGTCCTGTAAATTAATTTTGTACATACCTACTTAATATTTCGGGATCTTTTAGTTCATAGTTAATAGTAGGTAAGATAGTTTCCGTTACTTTAAAAAAATCCGTATATATCCTATACCGTTCCATTAATATAATCCTTAATATTCAAATTAATTTACTATAACTGTGTATATGTTTGTTTCACGGCTAATTTGCTGAGCCGTTTGTTACAAAATTGGATATGGATAGTCTGAAATCTGAAAAACAACATAAGCTACTTTTTATCAAAACACCACGCGGGCGAAGCCGCGGGCGGAAGCTAGTAACAAATAATCTGATCACAGGTCTCGTCAGTAACATTTGCACATAATTCCAGGCAGCAAGCAGCTTTTAATTTATGCTCATTGCCAAGTCACTATAGTTATAATATAAAGAAAACTATTGATATAATTACTAAATGTTGATTTATAACTACAAAATAGTTTGAATAGGACTTGGCTTCTGTGAGATCTCAAAACTTTTTACGATGGAAAGACTGCATCGAGAGACTTGGCATTTTTTACATTTAATGTTTTTGGTGGGATCTCATTTATTTTTTGTAAGTGTATTTCTTTCTTTTTTTTAGGTCTCCTCATAATTCTCTATCTAACAAACTAAATATAACTAAACTAAATAACACGTAAACAACTAGATATGTAACTATGTCTATGTTATATTAATAAACTATTTTCCTGAATAACTGTTTCAGTAACAATAATAAATCTACTATCTAATCCGGCTAACTTAAGTTCTCCGAATATCGCTACAATATTTTTTTAGTTTCGAAATGGTTGTTCATAGATAGATGGCGCTATCAAATGAAAATTATTGAATTATTTTAAAGTACTACTTAGACTGTAACTGTAACGAAACCATAGCGCGATTCAGACAGGTACAACGCCATCTATCGAGCGCGCATACAATATTTATCGCAATACAATGGAGTTTTAGCTTTATTAATTTAATGAATTATGAACTTTATGTATTAATTTAGATTAATGTATTACATTTATATTATTCTTTTCTATTCTATGTATGTATTCATCCAATTAAATACTTAAACAACGAACAAAGTTAACAATGCAGTCAAAATCCATACACAATGTTCTTGCTAAACCGCAAATATAAAATTGTTTTCTATGGTATATTATTTTTTAATGTTTTTATAATTTTTCCTTTATATGTGGCTAATGACCTATCTTGGTGCAAAATTTGAAGTTTCTAAGTCTGCTAGAAGTACCTTAGATTTTTGATGATCGGTCAGTGAGTCAGTGAGTGAGTGACAAAATGGTGTAACTTTGATCGACCGTAACTCCTAAACTATTCATTCAATTGGCATGTAATTTCGAACTTAAGCTTGTTTTAATGCCTACTATTATTCACCGAAAACCTAAACTCCTAGCTTTGTCCACGTCGAAGATATAGGGGGGGCGAAACAGCCGCGAATCACTTCGAGAAAAGATGGTACGGCCGTGCCCGTTTTGCTCGAGACTTGGCGGGGCACTGCCGAGCCCCCAGATTCTGAATGATTACGGTCATCCAATGCATTTTCACATTATTCCTCGCACTCATACTCATGCGAAGAACTGAAATTACATGTCAACGCTGTGAGATGCATATTGTTCACAGACATGAATATTTTGCGGTGTTGCCAACATTTTTTGATATTTTTCACGCTTGGTAACACTGTGTGGAAATTTCCGGTTTTGTTTTACTGTAATGTTGCCATGTTTTGTTTTGTTTGAATATTTTAATGTTTTTTTGTTGTTGAAACGTGATTGCACTGTCCAATGTCTACGTTGTCCATTAATGTATATTTTGTAGGGGTTTTCGTTCCTTCTGCGAAGCAGTCATGCTATGCTAGGAGGAGGTGGGACGCGTGAGTGAGAGGACAGCGTCCACCTCACGACCCAGCCACCGCGCCGCGGGGGACGCCCACGGCATCGGGAGAGTCGCGGGCAACCGATGGACGCAAGTGGCGAATTGTCGTTCGGCGTGGCAGTATGATGATGACAATCAAATGATGATGATGATGAATTGCCGTCCATTGCAAGACGCGATCCCGGTCTTGTGGAGGCCACATACATCTAACAAAACATTGAATCATAAAACCACAACCCTTCGACATTGAGGTAAAAAGATTACCTCATACAACATCAATTTTCACAACTCATAACACCTTAACACAGGTATATTCAAGCACAAAACACACCAACACTCGCTTTCAATATTGTTATTGTCTCAAATGTAGCGAAAAACACACGAACTTCACGTTTGACATTTACCACTTCAGATAATGGCAGCGACTGTACTTTGGGGCGGCCATTACTAGAAAATACGAGGTGCTTCACCGTTCCGGCGTTTGAAGAAGATTGTGTGCGAATTAGTTATGTTGTCTAAAGATTGTATTGTTAGGTATGTATTACAAGAACTTTTGGCTATTAGTGTTAATGCTCTACGTCTAGCCGTCTAGAGCGTTTGTTGCCTGCGATACTATACGTATTTACTACTTATAGTACAACGGTTAACAAGATAGTCATTTAAAAAACTATGTTATTTACAAAACAAGCTTTTATTATTAAATAAATACTTACGATAGGCAAAGCACTCTTCAAGACGAATCAAACGAGTCTAAACTCGACGGGTTTGCGGTGTTTCATTACAGAGGTCCTACGGCCACCTTCCAGCTCCATCAACAGATCAGCTCCATGTCATCATAATATTGCATTGTCACGTGATATACATATACGTACAAAATATTAGCTCAATCGGAAACCAGGAAGTGGATCAAATATAACTTGCAAGATTTGATCACAGACAAATGGACAGGTGAAAGTTAATAAAAACTTGTAATATGCGAGTATTACTTTTAACCTTCTGCAACTGAGGTGGTAGTCTATCGGACACCACCAATCACAAAAAAACGTTGCCAGATCGTAACATGGCGTGATGTAGCTCTGTCTCGCTCAGTACCTTCCTGTAACGGGTCGCGCTAACGGTCAGTGAGGCGCGGGCAGCGCAGCGGTGTGTACGTTTGGAGTTTTCGATTTCCGGTGTCCCACGGACGTAAGTACAGCAATAAACGTTGATTCTGATAGACGTCACCTCACCAATATCTTTTTAGGTTCATAGTGTCTGTGAGTCGTTTCATCAGTAACATATTAAAACTTAGTATAGTGTCTCTCAGACATAACCTCAGTTTTAATTTGCTTACCTTATAATATTCATATTTTTTTAGATGGCGACTCAAAACACAGATAGTAGGCCACCAAAACGAGACAGCAGTGGAAGATATACCAAAAAGATAATGAGCAGATTGAGGAATGGTTTAATGAATTAGAAGAAGAACACGAGTTTGGCGATTTTGATGATTCGGTAGAAGATCCCAATTATGTGGAAGGAAATGTACAGCAAGAGGAAAACGAAGACCTCGAGGAACAGAATGCCCAATCGAGTGAGAGCGATTTTAACTCTGAAGACGAGGAGCGCCTTTGCTCTTTTTTTAAGTCGATAAAAATTGCTCAATTTATTCAAGCAGTCGTAAAACACGCCGTTGGCCCATGGCTATATTTTACAGAATTCTGGATTTATCTGGGAGTAATTCATTCGTCTTATACCAATCTTGTCCAGGTGCCAAGCTGCCTAGAGGGGACTTCTTACTATCTTTGGCAAGAGAATTGGTTCTTTCTAGCTTAAAAGAACGCCTTTATAATGACAGATTGCCCAGAGAACTCCGTCTTACTATAACGCGAGTGATTTGCCTCCCCCTCCACCCGTGGCTCAGCTACCAGGTCCTGCTGGAAGGAAACTATACAGCATATGCCACAGTAGATTGAAGAGGCAAACAAGGTACCACTGTTGCGCATGCAAAAAGCCAATTTGTCTACAATGTTCTTCTCCACTTTGTCAAATCTGTAAACTTAAGCTTTAGATTTAGGGTTAACTTTGAGACTGATTTGTGCCTAATTGAACCGTGATATCTCGTTCATTTTTAGGGTTCCGTAGTCAACAAGGAACCCTTATAGTTTCGCCATGTCCGTCCGTCCGTCCGTCCGTCCGTCCGTCCGTCCGTCTGTCCGCAGTTTAGCTCAGAGACGCACAGTACTAGAGAGCTGTAATTTGGTGTAAATATACGGATTTGTTGTGCCGAAAAAGTGGTAAAATAAAATCTCGTAAAATATTTTTTTTTAGGGCACCTCCTGTACACGTAAAGAGGGGATGTTTTTTTTTTTCTCGCGTACCCCTTAGTGTGGGGTATCATTAAATAGGTCTTTAAAAAATATTGATAGTTTCCATTAACAATTTTTTGATAAAAAAATTCGTTTGTGAAATATTAAGCTTTAAAGTGCTAAATTTTGCTCGACTCGAGTGTCCCCCCCCTCTACCAGCTAAACGGTTATGTTTGGGGGTGTGAAAAAATTCACAATAGTAGTATATATAACGAAGTTTAAAAGAAAATTATCATGACTAAGTAGGCTTTACAACTTTACGAGTAATAGTCGACCAACTTATAAAATGTACTTGGATAACATGTTTTCCTAAACAAAATGTATCGGAGAACAAGCTCTTCAACTGCAAATGTAAGTTTGTCAACTTTATTTTTACAGCTGTAATAGGTATGTTTTTACGGTATGTTTTTTGGGGATAGGTAGGTTTTTATCGTCAACTATTTTTAACTTACTTCAAAAAAGGGGGAGGTTCTAAATTCGTCGTAATCTTTTTTTTATGTATTTTCCCCGATTTCTCAAAGACTCCTGGACCGATTTTGAAAGTATTCTCTTTAAAATTAAATTCAGCGAATCAGTTTGTTAATTCGCATAAGTATTTTGATGGGCAACTACGGAACCCTACACTGTGCGTGGCCCGACACGCACTTGGCCGGTTTTTTTGTTTTAGAGCTATAAGATAATGCTTAAAAGATTAATGTTAACGGTTTTATAGAAGTTCTATATTTTAGTTTTTTTTTTAATAGTTATGTAAGTTTAAGTCTAAAAATAATGAAAATACCGATCTCAATAAATGATTCCATACTAAACTTGTTTTTTGTTTTGAGAAAGCTTATTCATTTTTATTTCATTATAGATAAAGCCATTAATCATAAAGTAAAACTAGAGCTCTAATATTTCGGAAAGTTACAAGTAAATCATGCAGTATAATATAGTGACGCCTGACAGACTACACCTCAGTCGAATGTTGATTAGAAACTCACCTCAGTTGCAGAAGGTTAAGCAACACGTGTTTGGCCCTCGTTTTCAAAGATCTGTCTCTTCGGGTCAGAAAAATTAATTGAATCAAGTTATTTGCCAATGACTACTGCATGAAATTACTCTTGCAAAAATGATAAACTCTTTGCGTAACCGGCACACATTTTGGTACAAAATGACGTGAAAGGCAAAACGGGTTATTGTCATCGGTTGAGCAATAATGTTGGTCACCTCCAAGATCAAGATTAGGGGGACAATGTTTCAGAAGAAATTGTGGATTAATGTGAACGTGTTACTTTAATTGGTTGGTTGTGTTCCTCACCGGATCGGCGTGTTTTCGTTTTTGTACTGAATCCTTTGCCATTTTTAAATCGTGACGTTACGATGAAAACTCACCAGGGGCGCTGCGCTGCAGCAGACATTTATTTGTGCAAACCATTTTTTGATGTTTATTTTCATTTATTTTTGAAATTAATTTTATTTTTAACCAACTTCCAATAAGGCGGAGGTAAACGAAACTTAACTGTGATATTTACTTAGTAGGTACGAGGTACACCTTCATCATCAGGTGGCGGTTCGCGCCGGAGACCGCGACAGGAGACCGAGACAGGAAACCGCGACAGGAGACCGCGACAGTACTTAACATTAGGCAATCTATGAGCGACAGTTCGCGAGTGAGACACAGACAGGAGACAAATACGGTAGCAATCTCAGGTCGCGGCCTCCTGTCTCGGTCTCCTGTCGCGATCTCCGGCACGAACCGCCACCTTTCCTGCCCTTATCCGATTTTGCTTATAGGGTTGGCGCAACACGTATTCTTCTTCCGTTCTATCAGACGTCACAGCATCATTCACTGCTTTTTCATTAGATATTTATTCTTGAGGTACAAGGTACCCTAACCTGATAAAATGTTTCTAAGATAATCATGTTAATAAGGTCGGTTTTCCCTTAATCAAACATCAACAAGCAATCAATGTGATATTAACGCAACTATAATATTAATAAACCGCATCAAACAGTAGTATATTGGTACAATAATTAATTAAAGCTCGGTACAGTTATCGGGTTTCGATCGGCAAGCTCAATAATATTAATTAAAATATACCTAGGTACCAGAATTCAGATTGCAGGACTTATAAATAGTACCTTATGCTGTATACTAAATTTTGTATGGAGGTTCTTTTTACTGACGAAAGTGCTAATAAAAACGGGATTTTGCGAAATTCCACCCCTAAGGGGTTGTTTACAGGACTGACAGTTTGTATGAAACTTCGTTACAAGGGCTAGGAGTCTTTAATTTTCCTTAGGGGTTCTTTTTAGGACGTTGAGACTCACTGAGACGGGATTTTGTGAAATTCGACCCCTAAGGGGTAGTTTTCGGGGTTAATAGTTTGTATGAAACTTCGTTACTACAAGTGCTAGGAGTCTATTATTTTATGTTTGGATATTTATTTAGATTTTCCAAACGTATCCCATAAAGCAGCGCAGAGCAGTGGTGGCCCAGTGGTATCGGTCCCGACTTACGAGTTGTAGGTCGTGGGTACGAACCCCGCCAGGGGCATTACTTTGTGTAATTTATTTCATCACCACTGCTCTCAAAACGGTGAAGGAAAACATCGTGAGGAAACCGGCATGTCCTAGAACCAAAAATTCGAAGTTGGTGGATGTCACGTACGTGACATCCACCAACCCGCACTGGGCCCGCGTGGTGGATTATGGCCCACTCCCTCTCACAGAGAGGAGGCCTGTGTCCCAGCAGTGGGAACAATATAGGCTGATGATGATGATGATGATCCCATAAAGTGGGGTGGCCAGGGGTAGAAGTTCACAAAGCAAAAGTTCGAACTTCGCACGGGCTTGTCGCGGGCGGAGTACTATGTTGTGAGCGATTAGACTGCAATGTGTCGCGGTTACAATTCCCACACGAACCAGAATATATTTGTATGACTTACAAGACAAGTAGTTTTTCCAGGTCTAGGTGTTTGAGTATGTGATTTTCTATGTTTTTAAACGTACCCACGACACAGGAGAAATTCGTAGAGTGGGGATAAGATACTCAAAAACTATAATAAATAAGGTCTGAAATCCCGTTACGTTGTTGTCGACCGTGTACGTTTGAAAAAGTGAAACTCGGTAAGTTTAAACACAGAACTCAATAATCAGCAAGCAAACTACACCAACAAGATGGCCGAAACATTGACAGATTACACTAGCATATTCCATCAACTCCGCACATGCCATTGAATACAGATTCTCCTATGATTAGACTAGTGGCCTATTCTGAAAATTCTCGTTTGTTCCATCTGCTTTACTTCGATACTTTGAAGCTATTGTCAAACAGACAGGGCGAAGCGAATGCGATCCGAAGCCTGTCATATAAAAAAGCGACAGCGGTCCGATAGTCTATGTGACAGGCTACAAACAATTCCATGCATTACAAACAAAAACGCACGCTTTTCAGTTTGACAAAGGCATTAAAGTTTTATGCGTTGTCTAGTCGTGAGGCTGGTTCTGAAGCGCAAAGATCTAGAAATGGAACAGGGTCATTTTTATTCAGTTAAATCTGACACTCTTCCGCTCGACCTAGGGGTTTAACTCTAACTACGAAACCCGTGGTTTCAGCATACGGGGGTTTTCTAAGCCCCGTGATATCGAGACCGAATAAAAAATAATGATGTTACGATTTGACAGATACCTCCTAAGAGCCCGCGCCACCACTCATGATCGACGGGTTTTTTTTTAATGGAATTTGATGTAATGACATAGAATCTAGTACCACATCAAAAGAAATTCTGTCTTGGTGGTCTGTAAGTTTTGTCCGTCCGGTGACCACCTTCTGTCAGGTGTTATGTTGTATGCTTGTTTGTCGCCATAAAGCCTTAATCAAACAGACAGGCGAAGCGAACCGAGCCGAATGCGTGGCGAATCCAAACCAAAAGCGGAGACTTCAAACTGGGTGCAGCGAAAGGAGCTTTTGTATAAGGCTAGTGCCGAATAATAGCGAATCGAAAGGGAAGTGAAGCGTTTTTGTTGATCGTTATGTATGTAATTATTATAGCGATATCGCGGCGAAACAGGTATAGGTAAAACTAACACTACACGTACTAGATTGTTGTTCGGTAAAAGAAAGAAATGTTTATTATCACAAGGCGCGAATCGCTTGAGCGTTTTGTTCCCGGCCAAGCTAAAATAAACTGTAAAGACAATAAAGTTCACAGTAATTACAAAAAATCTAACAATCTCGTACCACACTAGAATAGACCACCCGATTAGTCATGAATATTCACACGCATATTACAGTAAGCGATAGCCGTGCATACATTGTAACGATTGTCGATCGAAGATGCAATGTATTGTTCCATTGCCGCGTGTGCATGCAATTGGTTGAGGAGATCAGTGAATAGGACGCCATGGATTATGCCGGAGAAGGACAATGAATTTTGTAGAATACTATGAGTATAGAAATTAATTGTAAGATCTGATAATATGTTAATTGTTGATGGCGTGCAGTGGTTGGCTTTGTGAGGTTGCGTTCTCGCAACAATGGCAGACAGAACCTTTGTATGGAAACAAGAATCTTAACATAATAATAAAACAGAGTAAATAAACCATTTACTTACGCATTCTGCCCTGAATACCTGAATCGATTCTAGTACTAAGATCGATGGGAACCCAGATTAGATGGTTATACATTGAATTATTTTGCATAAATGTTTTGTGTTTTTCTTTTATTGCATGATTTAAGGTGGCTTACTGCGGCGTCTTAACGCGTGAGTGGTTCCGCTCAGGGAACGCGATGGCGTTCCCTGAGCCGGAACGACGACGACTAGACGACTTGTTTAGCTCTGTCTCTTTCCCACAGCCTAACTACTCATGCTTTTAGACGCCATGGTAAGCCACCAGGTATGGCAAAAGCGATTAAAGGCGTGGAAATTATCCTCTTTTTTGTAACCCATCGACGGATACAGGCGTTATGCTATGTAAAACTTTGTTAAGTTTAAACTTTATCATTAAGGAAGGAAGGTAGGTATTCAAACATCTTAATTGACAACCTACATACTGCCAGCCTTCATACTTAATTGATAAAGGGATTATAGCGATCAAAGATCTCCCAAAGTTCTCTACGCGGTATTACTGCGACGCCCTAAATTACTGATCGAGTGCGAAACTTTAGTTTCAATCAACCTAATCAATCAACTGGGACTAAAAACTTAATGGGATTTATGAGCAATGGATTTTCAGCTCTTAGTTGAAGTGTAGAGAGTTTAAATTCCGATAATGGAATAATATTAAGGTTTGTCTAGATGGGTTAGTGAAAATGGGTCTAAGTGTAACTGGGTCAAAGTTTTAAGTTTAGTTTAGAAGTGTTGTGACCTACTCTTTTGATGTTTAATTTATCCATGAATATTTTGTTACTGCCTATTTTATCTATCTCTTTACTGTTCAGACAACAAATTAATGAATACCATTGTTGCTATTCGTCGTTTTGAAAGCGCACAAAGTAGTGGAACTGTCTACTTGCGTCTGTTTCTATAATAAAGTTAGAGTAACAGGCTTCTTCTGGGTAAGCTCGTTCAATCGTCGATTTTGTCTGTAACACTTCTGACCTATCCTACAGTAATAAAAAACACATCTGAATAAAGTTCGCAATTCAAAAAACTATTTTTTTTAAATAAAAAACCTATATTGTTAAAATTACTAAAGGTAGACAAAGTACTCGTCAAGACGAATCAAACGAGTCTATGCTCGATGGGTTTACGGCGTTTCATTACAGAGTTTCCATGGCCACCTTCCAGCTCCATCATCAGATCAGCTCCATGTCATCATTTTCAGCTCAATCGGGAACCGGGACGTGGATCAAATTTAACTTACAAGATTTGATTACAGACAACGGGACAGGTGAACGCAAATAAAATCTTCTAATAAAATAAAACATAATTATAATTTGGTGTTTTTACAGCAATTCTTCTTATTTCACACTTCTCTTGTACTAGTCATGTCAGCAGTTACCTCGTTTTTAGCCATAACATCATTCTCGCAAATTGTTTTACATTCAACGTATTCTTTTTATTACGCAGCATACATGATTACTTTCGGAAAATAACCTACATATCTACACGAGATAATTATTTTTCTCTGAGCAACAAAATAAAAAATACCTCTCAATTAGAGCTTGAATAACCTAAACGCATAAATAAAGGTAAAACAGAAAAAAGGTCCTTCGAACCACAACCCGAGGGTAATATTATGAACTAAACTGGTAAGGTACGCGGAGTCACAGTAAAAAGTAGACCAGTGAATCAACAACCAAGTTTTTTTCTTAAATATTGTGAAGGGCGAAGCAAATAATAAAGTTCTGGATAATGAAAGACGTGGTGATAGAAAGGAGAGTAATAAATGATTACCGAGTTGAATGTGTACCGAGAGCCGGCAGAAGAAGTGTTGGCAGACCAACGCCCTCTGGCCCGGTGGACGATGTACTGAAGATCGTGTGTTAAACTTGGTTTAGACCTGGCGAAGCAGCTGTAGAAGTATGGCAGAAAAAATTCTCCACTAAAGAGTTACTTGAAAATGCGATACCTTAGTAAGGCTTTTTACGTGTTATTATCATCAAATGAGATCTCACACTCACACTCGTATTGACTAAATTCCACGGTGTTCCTTCCACCGTTCCATAGCCCTTAACGTTCCAGGGTGACATTACTATGACTTCGGCATGCTTTGGCCCTGTAAGGCCCCCGTCTTACCCTAGTAAGGCTTCATGTAATATTTTCAAACATTGTTCCGAGTAGAAATACTGTATTCAATACTATAATGACTGTGTACAGTAGCGGGGAGGGAGGGCAGTCGTAAAAATGATAAATGTTCGCGCATTACGTGAGCACTGCACATGTGGCTAGCAATGTTTTTGTTAATATCCGCGGAGAATTTGAACATAGGGACTGAGTGTTCAACTGTAACGAATGTGGGTAACGTTTTACTTTAAAAAATGTATAAATGTGACGAGTCAATTTTGCTTTACATTTGACTGGAAACTGCTTAGGTGATTTGGAGGTCGCATGCAGTACAGCTAAGAATGATGCCACTGTTTCGATTCTTAGGATGGGCTTTATTATTGGTTTTTTTCACCAGGAATTTTTAGGAACAACTCAACGTTTTTTTTTTTGAAACATACAAGCTATTCCCATAGATCTTACCCTGCTGATGGACACCTGTTGGTCATAGCGTGATGTTATATCTTTTAAGCCTATATACCCTTTCTCGATAAATGGACCATCCAACACAATAAGATTTTTTGTTTAGTAGTTCCTGAGAATAGACGAACAAACTCTTTTCTTTCATAATATTAGTATAGATAAGCCCTAGGTTGAGTGGAAGGGACTTTCAGGCTCTTACTGACTAAAAATACACCCTGATACCGCAGTCCCCCTTTGTGTTCCAGGTTTGCGGTTACCTTAGCAGACGGTTCTGCGACAACAGCAGGTTTTTGACGCAACGCCACCCACCTTAGCAAGCATGTCTTAATTAACCTTAAAGATCAACTTGTGCGGCTACTATTCTGTAGCCACGACCTCCTTAAAATACCTGTACTAGAAGTACTGCATTTATATAAAAAAAGACACCAGAATACATTCTCATAGACCACTTTTACAAATCAACCGAACAAGAGCATGCAAATTCATCTCAGCTTAGAGCAATATGTCTGTTATAAACGACGCGCGATTGTGCATAAGCTCTCTCGTAATTCAAACGCTGGGAAACGTCTGGTCTGTGAGTTCTTGAGAACAAATTAGACAGACATTGGTTTTGCTTTCAGCTGCCAGCAAAAGTTCTCCAGTTGTTGGGTGTTGGGGTATGAATGTGCTGTAGAGCGCACATTATTAATTGATTGACTGTAGAAACATATTATGGTGTGTATTTTAGTGTATAATTACGTTAATGTGTGTTACGGGTTTTGTAAATGAAACTGTTCCTAAGTTCCACGCACCGTTCAACCAAGGACCAGCTATGCAATTTTCTTAAGACAATCGCAACATTAGTCACTTCAAGCTCCTTGATAAGACAGATTGAGATCGACAAATTAATTTATTTCATTAATTTATTCAAAAAACTGTCCACGATAATAAGGTAGGCCTCCATAAAGTAAAACTAACTTACAACGAATAACGCTAGTTTCGCTGTAAGAAGTTTTACTATATGGAGGCCATACACGTTAGGGTTTGCATGATGGTTTTAACCGTGCACGCATATCCGACACATGTACCAATAACTTTACAGTACAGTTTTAACACATACGCAACGTAACGCACCACGGCATTGTTATACTGTCTTTAAAAGACACTGTGGCAGTCAAAATGAAGGAACAGGGTGGATTATTAGTCATAAATAGTCAATTTAAAGAAAATCGTAGAATATCGTGAATGAAACGGTTTATGGTAATATTCGTCCAAGTGTTAAAATGTCCACATGCCAGAATAACCGAATGTTATAATTCTATTTGGTTAGAATGAAGTTTTGCAAAAATCATCAAGTGTTATAATGTCCAAAAGTCATATTGTACATGGCTTAAAATCCTAGGTTTTGTGATAAAACGACGCCTGGATTTTTTTTTTAGATAGGTAATAGAACAAATTTCATTATTTTTTATTTCAAAAGCCGTTTCCATTCCAATGTCGTCAAACAATTTAATTTGTAAATATAAAATCATTTTCACTTTTTGTCGTATGAATATTTTGTCACTTGATCTTTATAACAAAATTTTTGTCATTTTTACGTAATGACATGTGGACAATTTAACACTTGGACAATTGTTACCATAATTCTAAGCTCGTCTTATTCATACTCCAAAGCTCATTCCAATCACAAGACAATACAAGTACATGCTTCTCTATTCAATTTGTACTAAACAATAGTTCATATTGTGTTCAAAACAGAACAATAGGAGTTGGAGAAATCACCATATAAATATGTTAGGAAATAGACTTTTTATACACCAAATAACTTCGTAAAAGGATGTAATATCTTCATAAGTCGGTGTGGAGTGTGTGTGTGGTGTGGACCATAAAGGTGACAGATGAATTTGGAAAGACAAAGAACTAGGAAGCCACATGATCTCATTAAAGTCTCATTTGCTGAAGGGCCTCTTATGGACATGAGCTCCTTGGTCAACCTTGAAGTCTTTAAACAGAATCCGTACCCAGGTAGACCGAAGTAAAGAAATTCTGCTCATTGATGACTCTGCTCATCATCTGCCTAGCCTTTTCCCAACTATATTGGGGTCGGCTTCCAGTCGAACCAGATGCAGCTGGATATCAGTATTTTACATGGAGCGACTGCCTGTCAGACCTCCACAACCCAGTAACTGGGCAATACGATACCCCATGGTAGGACTGGTTGTCAGACTTTACAGCTTCTGACTAACAGTAACGACTGTCAAAGATCTACAAATGACAGCCGGGACCAACGGCTTTACGTGCTTTCCGAGGCACGGAGGAAACTCGCTATGACAGATGGTCACCCATCCACAGACCAACCTTGGCAAGCACGATGACTCTGTTCTGGAGTGTAAATGTGGTGCTACTCTTCAAAAGTTAAGGAGTGCCTTTACTTTTGTAGATAATGTCGTGATTGTCATAAATCGTGTCTTTTCGATTGTTCTTTACAAGAGATGATGGACGGATCTGAAAGGCGTTTGGTCTGAAGGCGGCTAATGGAACCTCACGTCACAGTATAAAAGTGGAAAGGAAGCCACTTTGTTTTACACTACGAATTCTTATATTTTTTTTTAATATCAAAGATATTACAAAACTTATTTTTAGCCTTTCCATGGAGTTCAATTTATTGAAACAGACTTTATTTATTAACCTTGAGTTGTTAGCTTAAAACAAATTTCAGAATTGAGCAACGATCTAAAATCAAACCTTGACGAAAACTTTACAGTAATTTATAGTTTCTAAACTCGAAACTGCTTGTTCAAGAATAAACAAAGTCTGTTTTCGAATAATTAAACAAAAATTTTATGAAGAAAATCTTGGTAACTTTCCTTCTTAGCTAGTAAGTACTTAAAATGTAACCTTTAGCAGTTTTTAGAGGAAACTGTTGAAATCTTAAACAAATAAAAAAGAAAAGTTTAAGATTTTATACTAAGGGACTTTTAGGTATTTAAAATAATTATAAGATGAAAACTGATTGTGATTTTTAACGAAAATAGGACCTAACTTATTGTTTTTGTTTGTAAGCCAGTTTCACTTTTGATGGTACTACAGTCAAATTCACGAGAAAATGGACGTAATTAAAAACTGACATAATGATTGACTTAACTTTTAACGACACGGTTTACGGTTAATTTGATTCATTATTTATGTTCATGAAAATGCACATTTTCATTTTACACAGTGTATACGTGATAACAATGTAAGTACGCTATATGGTCAAATACGTCGATATCATGCTAGGGCCTCTGTTTTGATCAAAAACATCGGCGTATTTACGTCGCATACTTGTTTTACCATCTTTACAGTTTATAACAACTTTGACTGATCTATTATGTATTATTCCAACGCTCGCCGTAGATATTTGTTGTACCATTGTAATTCTCTGAATTTCATCCATGGACCATTAGCCATTCGAATTGTAAACAGCATCAAAACCAATGCATCATCCTCTCAATCGCAAGTATCGATAACGTGTTTACTTCTCGATTCATACAAGTGAAATAACAAAATCGATTTAAAAGATTGATAATCGCAAAAGTTGAACAATTCGATACAGAGGAAACGGAAACTGCGTCTGAGGAACGTAAATAAATTGTAGTTTGTGGAGAGTAGTTGTGTTTTTACCCGACTGCGCCAGGAGGGTTATGTTTTTTCGAGTGTATGTATGTATGTATGTATGTTTCTGTGTGTTGCTCTGCAGCCTAAACGGCTTGATGGATTTTAACTTGAGAGGTGTCGTTAGATTCTTCTTAAACGTGAGAGTGTCACTGGGTACATAAAACTAGCCAAGTGCGAGTCGAACTCGTGTGCAAAGGGTTCCAAACTAAAATTATTTTTTTAAAATCTCTCACATTCTATCAAGCGGGGTATCAAATTAAAGGATTTTAAAAAAGGTTTACCAAAATATAATTATAACTTATATGTTTCAATTTAATTTGGACTGATAAATGCTAACAAAAACTAAAAATAGTAAAATAAAATAAATATTTAAAAAAACAAAAAACCCGACTGCGTAAAAAACTAAAAATAAAGTAACAAGCCCAGTAGTTTAGAATTCACTCATTCACACTCACAGTCGGGGCCCCTTGGGAAGATTTGATTGGTATAATTTGAATGGGCCCCGACTGTGAGTGTGAATGAGTGAATTCTAAACTACTGGGCTTGTTACTTTATTTTTAGTTTTTATACGCAGTCGGGTCTTTTGTTTTTTTAAATATTTATTTTTATTTTTTAAAGTAAGTATGTTTTATTTTTTACAGTAACGCGCCGCCGCCGCAACTGAAGTCCTGAGGAAAATTGGTGTTACTGGACTGTCAGGCTTGTACTGACTTAAATCCACGGTGATCCTTCAATAGCCCTTTACGTTCCAGGAGAACGGTTACTTGAAGAGGCAGTCCCGCGACACCGGCAGGCTTTGGTCTTCTACGGGGGCCCCATCAGATTGCTGACAGCTCTTTGAGGCACACGTGGAAACGACGCGCACGCAGAGAAATGTATGCGAGAACTTCTGGTTGCAACCGTGACAGCAAGACTCACTAGTTGACTTTACAAAATTTGTAGTAATAAATACTAAGTCCTTGTTATCTCGCTACTACTTACTTAGTATTTATAACTAGAAATGTTTTAAAGTCAAATATTGAGTCTTGCTGTCACGATTGCAACCAGAAGTTCTCGTACAGGTAGCTAGACATTTCTCTGCGTGCGCCCGCGCCGTCGCAAATGCACGGACTAGATTTTGTCCGTGCATTTTCTTTGAAAATATCAAAACAAAAGCTAATCTATTTGAGTCAAGTTTTTTACTGAGATAGATTAGGTATTGTTGAGAAATATGCACAAACAAAAGCTCACCGATTATAGTCTGACTCGTGACTGAAATAGTATAGGTTTTGGAAATAGGCACCCGGGCATGGTCCATGATCGGACGACGAGTCACCCATTACTCCATCCGCATACCCGCGCATGTTAATAATACATAGCACAAGCAAATTCCAGCCACGCCATCGCATTTCTAACTCATTACGCAGATTGTGCAGGCCATTTCTCTACTCACTCATAATTTTTCCCGTTGATTAATTGTCATTTTTTTCCATAATAGTGTACCTAGTGTGGCCAACAATGGGTCGCTTCAATGGAAACTTGTTATTTCCGTGAACAATACTGTGCGTCAGCTAATGGATACGAAGCTGGACTGTTGGTGGTGGGACGAGGCACAGAAGATAGCGATTTTAGAACTTAAATAAAAAAAAATGTAAAGTAAATAAATTATCATAACTACATCTGCTATCTTCGATGGATACGACGTTGGTGTACGTAATGGAACACCCATGTTTTGCTAGTTAAAACTCAATTAAAAGGAGTGAGGTACAGACTCAACGGCTGCTATACAGGAATTCTGGATGGCAAAAAAGACTTGGTCTGACCTGGAAATTGTACCAAGAACCTCATGCTTAACAGCCTAGCTAGCGAATATTCCGTGATTATTCGCTACAGAAAATATTTCGTGAATTTCGCTACAGTCGCGCAGTGCGAACGGAAAAATATCTGTATGTAATCATGCCAACGGCGGCGATGAACGGCGACGTAATCGGCGAAATTTGGTACCACTTAAAGTTTGTCTTGATATGCACTGTTTCTTCTTAATTACAGTATAAATATGTAAAGAAAATAACGAATATCAGATACATAAAACGTGGCTTTAAAGTGAATCTTCATGCTTCTACTTAAAACCTAAAATGCTTGTATTCTTATGCCATGTACCACAAAGAAACTCTCACGATGATAGTGCATCATGCCTCACTCTGAGTCATAATAAACCATTATCTTATTTATTAGATAAAGCCTTTTGAGCTAAGTAATAGTTCGTGTAAAAAGTTAAGTTGAAGTTAAGAAAATTCAGTAATATGGGGTTCGACGGATGTTAGTAAAAATTCGTAGTGCAGTTGGCACATGCACATACACTCTCTGTTCTTCGGAACGTAAAGGGCCATTGAAGGACACCGTGGATTTTAGTCAGTACGAGTCTAACAGACCCTGAGCTCTGCCCTGGGTTAGAGGACTCATTTGATGATTTTACCGCGCTAAAAAAAAGCTGTCATTTATGTCTTGTACCATCATCAAATACACACTAGGATATGGCATCGCTTTGTAATTGAAACCAGCTTGTTAATAACTAGCTGCACTCATCTGTACTGGCATGAGTACTAAATCTTCTATTACTTTTAACGTTTGGTATTCATTAACGACTCGTTACTTTAACAAAGAGTTTAAGTAACCAGTGGTTGATGGTAAAAGTTTGAAGAATTAAATATATTAAGAGAGTATACGCTGAATAATAATAATAATAATAATAACAAGCAAATAACAACATTAAGATCATAACAAGCAAGTAACAACATTAAGATCATATTTTGAAAACAAAAGGACGACTTCAACCTTACATAAAGCAATAGTTTATAACGACAAAAAACTTACGCCTCTGAACATGTATGATAGGACTATACAGAACAACGAACAACAGACTGACCGACAGACTAAAATTGCAGAATGGACCCAAAAGGCATTGCATGGCAGGCACCGACACGACCTTAACCTCCCTAACGTCGACAAATTAGCGTCGAACGAATGGTTACGGCGTGGTGAACTGTTCCCTGAGACCGAAGGGTTCATGATAGCGATTCAGGACCAGGTAATAGAAACTCGCAATTACCAGAAACACATAATGCGAGTCCCTCAAACAGTCGATATATGTAGGCGATGCAATAGTTCTTCCGAAACCATTCAGCACATCACAGGCACGTATAAAGCAATAGTCCAGACCGATTATAAACACAGACATGACCAAATAACAAACATAATACATCAAAAATTAGCAATCAAATTTAATTTAATCCCCACACCACCAATTCCTTACTATAAATACCAGCCTAAACTTATTCTTGAAAACGCTACTCAGAAAATGTACTTTGACCGAGCAATCCTCACCGATAAAACTACACACTTTAACAGACCAGACATCACCTTGGTACACAAAGTTAACAAAACCGCACAAATCATAGACATCGCCGTACCAAACACTCACAACCTACAAAACACTATAGCAGAAAAACTTTCAAAATACACAGATCTCAAAATTGAAATTAGCCGAATCAGGTGTCTTACCAATGTCACTATAGTCCCTATTGTGTTATCAACTACAGGCATTATTCCTAAGCAGCTCCACCAGTCTCTAAGAACTCTTGATTTACCACCATACACATACCAAAGTCTTCAGAAAGCTGCAATCCTGAATACTTGCAGGATTGTCAGAATTTTTTTACAAAATGAAAATCTGTCTCTCGTAGTTGCCACTCCACACACACACCCTCCAGCCCCCTCGCAGACAGATTTTGATACACACAGAAACTCATCATTGCAAAATTCAATCTCATTATCATCTCATCATGACAGTAATATCCTGGGATAGAACTTGGCTTTGGCTCGTGCTATCCTGCAAATCCGGCAATAAAGCCGAGATACAAAGTATACCAAAAAATAATAATAATAATAATGTTTTTTATTGACATAAAAATATAACATACAGTTTCATTTAAAACCCTGACTCCTGAGCTAGGTGAGACCTGTGTTACAGGAGTCAGTGCCTTCTTGAATTTATCTCTAATTAAACTATATATATTATTATGTACTTACTAGCTGTGCCCGCGACTTCGTTCGCGTGGATGTCGGAATTTAACAATCTATTTTTTAGTGCGAAGCGCTTAATTCTCGCCACGTTTTTTATAAATCATATCGTTTTCATAAAATCCCTGTATTTAGAATTTATTTTTCAATAATATTTGAGGTGATTATAATAAACGCCCTATGTCGTTCAGATTCAGAAGAATTGCTACTGGATTAGAGCACCCATTCTATCTCATTCCATCCCACTCCATCCCCCTCCATCCTACTCCATCGCACTCAGTCCCACTCCATCCCACTCCATCCCACTACAACCCACTCCAACCCACTCCATCCCACTCCAACCCAGTCCAACCCACTCCATCCCACTACATCCCACTCCATCCCACTCCATCCCACTCAATCCCACTCCATCCCACTCCATCCCCCTCCAGCCCATTTCATCCTACTCCATCCCACTCCATCCCACTACATCCCATTCCATCCCTCTCCATCCCACTCTATCCCACTGCATCCCACTCCATCCCACTCCAACCCACTCCATCCCACTACATCCCACTCTATCCTAATCCATCCCACTCCATCCGATTCCATCCCACTCCATCCCACTCCATCTCACTACATCGCACTCCATTCTAATCCATCCCACTCCATCCGATTCTATCCCACTCCATCCCACTCCCTCCCACTCCATCCCACTCCATCCTACTCCATCCCACTCATTCCCATTCTAGTGTGAGTCTAATAAAAACCTTTTCTTTCTTTCCATTCCATCCCAAACCATCCCATTCTATTCCATTACACTCTACTCTACTCTACTCCACTCCAAACCACTCCACTCCAGTCCACACCATATTTGAATAGGTATGTAGTTTTTCTATTCCAAGCTAGATCGCGCTACTGAACTGCGCGTCTCGGTGTAAACTGACCGTAATTTTACTTCTGGGTCTGGAACACTTTAAATTCAAATATCTTTTGATAGACTTAACCGATTGCAATGAAACAAAAACTAAATTAGTCCCCAAGTTACGCTCGATCGTTGTGTATAAAGGTTATCTACATTGCCTTCGTACATTTTACGTGATGGAGCCACAAATAAACAGACAAACCGACAAACCGACAAACAGACAAACAGACAAAAATTCTAAAAATGCTGGAAATGGGTTCTGTTGGTTGTCCTTTAACACCCTAGCTATTTTTTTTGGATTTTATTTTGATGTACAAAAACGATATTTCTACAGTTTTATTATATGTATAGATGAAAATGAGATACTTCTGGCTCATCACGACACGCCACGACACGTAAGTATGTTTCCCACCTACATTAAAATCGACAAAACAAAACAAAAGAACAGATACAAATCATACACACTAAACCTTAATGCTCTAGAATAAAACACAACTTCAAAACGAGCGTCAAACGCGACCCAATAACTTATTCAAGTAGTGTGTTTAGACACAATCGAAGACATACTTTGAAAAGAAACAATAGTATATTAGAACGTTTATTGTCAGAAGTTCCAGCGAATAGGTTAAATTCAACGTATACGGTGCAATAATAGCCGACAATGTCCACAATTGCAAATCCCCTGTACAAGTTAGAAGGTAGAAGACAGAAGTTTAGGTAATATAAGACTGATTTTTACACTAGATTTTATTATGATCGTATTAAGCATGTACGTGCAAGTAGCAGCGGTTGTATCTACCAACCCGCTCTGCCTGCGTGGTGAATTATAGCTAACTCCTTCTTCGTCTTTTGTTTACAGATTACGGTAAACAGCAAGTTGGCATTCAATCAAAAGCATGCAACAAGATAATCCAGAACTTCAATAATAATAATAATTAATATAAGGGTGCTTATAGACGGCGCATATAACCCGCGCAAGTGCCTCAACATGCTCAAGCTACATGCGCCGTGTACAAGCACCCCGCGGGTAACTTTATCAAGTAGCTTGCGCATGTTACTTGCGCAGGTAAACCGCAAACCCGCACCTATATTTGCGCGAGTTGCATGCGCCGTGTACAAGCACCCCGCGGGTAACTTTATCAAGTAGCTTGCGCATATTACTCGCGCGGGTACTCCGCACCTTTTCTTGCGCGGGTTACATGCACCGTGTACAAGTTCTCTAAATCCATATATCGCTATTCATATCGTATATCAAAACATCAACAAAACCAAGAAATTCAAAGGCAGAGTCAAAGAGCTTTATTTTGAGCCAGAGCGGTTACAGAAGTTGTTCTTATTCAGGTTGTTGTGCTCTTGCACTGCTCCACGATGTTAGGCATACAATAGGTTGTGACAAAATGATTACTTTTGTTTTGTGGTGTATTCAAAAAACTTTTTCAAAAAAAAATGTGACCGCCTTCAAAAACAACCACGAAAAAGGGTAAAATAACCTACAAAACTTTTCTTTCGGAAGTCGGTGACTTTTCTTATTAATTTCATTGTCTCTTTTGCCACCGACTTCCGAAAGAAAAGTTTTGTAGGTTATTTTACCCTTTTTCGTGGTTGTTTTTGAAGGCGGTCACATTTTTTTTTGAAAAAGTTTTTATTTTACTCTTTTTAGTTTAAATATTCAACCAAAATTCTTGTCAAATACATCATTTTCTTACATGTGCACTAGACTTTTGTAATCCGTAGCACCGGTAATAACATCGTTAATATCTCTTTAATTCATTCCCTATCTCAAAAACTACTGAACCGATTTTGATGAAATTTGCAGTATTCCCTAAGTGGAACGATACCTAGTACAACAAAAAAGAATTACTTGAATCGGACTTGTAGTTCCGGAGATATGCAAACACAAACATAGTTTTCTTACTTCAGGAGTTGTACCTTCCATCATCAGCTCAGGTACATGAGATGATGATTTCCATACGCAAATACTTGAATTACTTCATAAGATTTGCGAAAAACTATGTGTCAGCCAATAAAATTTGAGGGTTGCCCTCGATTTCTCCAAGATCCAATCATCAGATCCTGAAATGGTGACAATGGGACCACACGGGAAGCACCAGCTTTCGAATAAAAAAAGAATCATGAAAATCGGTTCACCCAGTCGCAAGTTATGAGGTAACAAACATAAAAAAAAAAAAAAAAAAAAAAAATACAGTCGAATTGATAACCTCCTCCTTTTTTTGAAGTCGGTTAAAAAGATGATGATTCTCAGCCCTTGTTTCAAAACAGCGGCCTTCTTCCTCCTAAGTTTTCTGCACCTTACCTGTTCTCTGCCCTAAACCATACCAACAGACATGCAATCTCATTCCGTTTGCGATTACATAAACATGTAATACCGTACATTGTAAGGAAAATGGAGTCGGTACGGGTTAGTCGATAAAACGCGAACGAACGATGTGGGACGATCGCATCATCTATTAGAATAAGACTGTGGATAGGGACTATGTTTACGTGATAGCTGTTTGATATTATTACTGCTGGGTTAGAGATATATTGCACCATTGTACTTGTACTTGGCAGCAAAGTTATTCTGCGTCTCGCACCTTTAAAAACTACCCTACGCTCAGGATTCAACAGCTCGCAATTGCAGTGGCCACCTAAAACCCAGCCAATTTACGAGTATTTCATCCGACCGAAAACATACCACTGTTAAAAATGGGTCCTCTGCCTTATGCATCCAGCCACTACCCGCCACCTTATTTGGGTCAACTGTACATGTGGCCGAAATGCATCTTTGAAGTGCATCTAAACTTCACAATAAGACTACGAGCAAAAAACTTCAAACATGAAATTTCAGGAACTCACAATGATGGTGACATTAGGATTTAAATGATTACTGCAGGAAAAAAAATCTAGTTGTATAGTAGTATCTAAACGAGCCACGACTCACTGTGATGCGAATTGCGTGCTCTGTGTCGTGTCGTTTGTCGCAATTCATAACACTCGTTTCATCAGCGAACCACACTAGAACTATCCCAACAAGGATGTACATTTCTAAAGTTACTTAAAAATAAAAATGCAGGAAAGCATAAAAAAAACTACAAAAAATCCAGGAACTAATCTACACTGAAACACATACTGCTACTTTTTTCACAAACAAACTTACATTTGAACTGGGTCGCTCGCTTTAACGAACTCAACTGCATAAATAGCGCATTTTAAATGAAATGATGTTTAACAGTGTAATTCGGACGTAGTGTTGTGTTGGTGGCTGAATTAAAAAGAGTGGTTTTATTCCGCTGTTGATTTGGGAGTTAAAAAGTAAAACGTGGTAGTTTGGGGAGTTTGAAAGAGACTTCGGTGTTTGTAGGGTTATGGAGTTTTAAGGTGCTCATGTCGCAGGCCGTTCGTTGAATTAGCCATACCGTGATTGTGTCAAGGCCCCTTTTCCCCACTGCTCAACTAAACTGCACAACTGACTACTCAACTGGCAGATCGTGATTCTCCAGCACTTCATGATCTGGGTAGTTAAAGTTCTAGTGGATCGACGAGAGCAACGTAGTAACTTAATTTTTTTTGTCATAAATGTGATCAGATCAACGAAAATAAACATATTTTTGCATCCGAAACGGGGTACTACGTACCACGTTTCGGATGTACACTGATTGCACGACTAGGACGTGCTAGTGTAGTAATTAGAAGGAAATCGCGAGCTCCGAAAGACCGGAATCTGAGAAACAGGAATTATTCTTTCTCAGGTTCTTATAGGGACCAGTTTTATGTTCAAAATCAACATTCAAAAGGTAATGAGCTGTTCTGTAACAATCTGTTATTTAAAAAAACGCTTTAGCTACAAAGAGGGTTTGTAATTCTCGCTCTGAAAATTGATTGTCATAAAACAGAGATCACAAAAGTCTATCTGGGAATAAAAATCCCGCCATAGTCATAAACTCTCAGCGTCTCACGACGGTCACCGATTCACACCACGCCCGTGGCGTGTCGATAATTGACAGTTGCACTTCGTACAATACCTGATACATTGTATATTTCCCTAGTCTCAGTATAATATATGGAAAAATAATATCTTCTATACTTATAAAAATCGTTTGTTCTGTCTGAATGTCAGCGCGTTTTCAATTACTTCAGACACTTTGCTTGAGGAGACGCGGATCACCTTTTAAAAACTGTTATTGTGGGCTGCATGGGTAGATGAAAAAAGACACCGAGGTTGATCATAAGCTTGTTTGTCTGTTTCTCACTGTGAGGGGGCGGGGTGATGCTGACTCAGGGTAACTTGAAAGCAACTCGTCACTGACATGTCAGGCCTCACCAGGCTTTCTAGGATGGGGAACTCAACAGTCAATGCAATAAACGACAAAAAGAGGTTTATCGACACTCAGCTCAGACCAATCGACAAATCTGGCTTACAGGTATTTTTTGAGACGGTCGTTGAACTTCATTGCCTCGGATCTTTTCCGATGGTTTCCACTGGTGACTCTGATTTAGAAGAGTAGCAGTGATTTGGGAATAGAGTGGTTGAACTGTCCCAAAAAAAATCAGGTAGCTATTACGCCGTAGGAATACGATATTAAGATGAAAGCATTTTGGAAAATTCAACTCTTGTGGAGATGAAATATGGGTTAATTTGTGCTAAAATCCGTCAACAGGCAAAGCTAGTGAGTATATAAGCTAGTCAGACAATAATCTACGTAATTTTCTTCCCGCACAATAGATCTCTCATGACCCACATTAGAAGTTGTGCAATGAACAGCGATATAACATTTTTCCTTGGGAAACTGTGATAAAAAATGATTAGATTCGTGTGAATGGCAGTAGGGTATAATTGGGGATTCTGGAATCATTTGTTCTCGCTTCGCTCGAACTGCATGATCCCAGAATCCCCAATTGTTTTTATCGAGCAATGAATAACGATACTACAGAAGCCCAATTTGATAAACGAGAATTATTAATACAGTGCTCGAACTGCACAATGCATAATGCCTCAATTATACCCTACTAATGCAGGATTCTACTCTCTCATTAGAAGCGTTTAGGATTTTAGGTAAGCACATTGACTAAACCACCTAACATGCTGTTGCCTTGGTTCATCCTCATCTTCCCAGTCTTTTAAACCTCCACCACAATAAAAACATATAGTCCTATCACCCCGACCGCTATAAAAGAAACCAGCTTCAGCCAAATCCTCAGGTTTCTGACGCAGTTGTCGAGGCCAGTCTGAGAAACTGATCAATCGTCTTGATATGGAACTAAAATCTGGATACTGAGGTCTATCTCTCTGTTTCAACGATAATGATCCCAAACCACATTCGTCCCATCCTCTTTTTATATCATTATCTAAATTTTTTAACCCCATCTTGTCATTTTTCTCCTTAGTACTCATAGCAGAGACTTGAATATATTATTTATTTATACTTTCCTAATGTATTTGTTTGTTATTACAATTATGAGTGTGTAATGAGCTTTCATAGCTGATACAATCAATTTATAGATATTTTTAAAACAGTAGTTACAAGGAAGGATATAATGAATAAAAACGAAAAAAAAAATTATTAAAAAAGTTTATTATCAGAGCACCATTTTTTTAAACACAAAACATTTTTTAAAGCACATATTGAGTTATGATAAATACAACTATACAAATCTTCAGAATATTTATATCGATCATACAGACTTAGCAAATTAGGACAACCTTTATCTTCTAAATTAATCACATTATTAGAATTATTTAAAATATTTTTTAACCATAACACTTTTTCAAGACCTTTAATATAAATACATTTATCTTTTAAAATATCTACAAATAAATACTGATGATTTGAATAAGGTATAAATCCTTCGCCCCAATATATTTTCCTGTTACGTTCAATCCATGCAACTTGCCGTCTTTCTTGTTTTGTCAAATCGTAAAACGGAAATGGTTGCTTGATTAAAAACACTTGTAATTTGCCATTACACAATATAGCAATTTCTTTTAGCACAAATTCATTTGCTTCCGTTTTAAAGCCTTGGATGTCTACAATGGCAATCATGATAATCGACGTACTATGTTGCTCAGAGGTTTGTATTCCACAAGTCGATCGTTTATAATTAAACAATATGCTGCAGTATTATCAGGTATCGATGCTGAACATTCAATTTCCAATCTAACGTCTACAGGACCTGTCTTTATACTATCATTTTGTCTTGAACAATCTATGATAAACAGAGGAGCTTTCTCTTTAAAGTCCTTTACACTGAGCAAGGGGTCTATCGGACGGTTGTAATACGATTGGCGAAATTTCGCATACATTTCATATAATATACTGTATTTGTCGTCAGAAAATTTTAAGCCTAAATGTTCATATGGATAATATTGTGAATTTAAAAAAAGAGTTACGTTCGTCACTTCACAGTGATCGAACAGTGAACTATCTTTCAATTTATTACTTTTTCTATTAATTTGTAAACAAAAAATGACATATCTAGGCTTTTCTAATTGTGATGCAGTTTTAACTGACCACGAATGCTTTGTGGTTTTGGGCAGTAGAGGGTACTCATACAAATCCCAATTTCTAAATGCCATTTGGATAGGTTTATCTCTTTCTAAATGTTTTAAAAGTGTCAATCGTTCTCGATCTGATACTTTTATATGAGGTACCCTCCATTGTATCCTTTCTATATTGATTTGGAAATGGGCAATATCATCAGTAAGTATAACACTGTTTAGATTAGAGTTACTTCTGTTCAATATGAGTTCATGCTTACAATTTATGATAATTTTATTGTAATCTTCCGCAAATCCTAAAATCTTATTTAATGGTATTATAGCACTAAAATGACCATCATTTTTAAATCCAGTTAAGTTCCAACCCCATAATGCAGCCGCTTTGTTTTCTGCTTCATTCAATGAAATAAATGATTTTATTGTGGATGTTATACCCGAATTTTTGATACGATCTATTTCAATACCATTTATTTCGTACCTGATGTCTTGAAACAAGAACATAATAGCGTTATTAGTAAACGAAACCGGCTTTTCTAGCGGTTTTCCATCTTTGCCGAGGAGCTTTGCTTGACCTTCGATGTAAATCGAACTGGCTGATGGTAGCACATATATGTCTTGCTGGTGTATGGGAATTCTGATTTCATCGTTTTCTCTGAAGCAGTTATTGTAGGGATTGTAAGAATGCACTTCATAACTTTCAATGGAATTATCAAAGTGCGGTAAGTCGTTAATCTGTAGTATATTCATGTTTTAAAACCTAAAGCTTTAAGGAAATCTATATTTGTTTTAGTCAACTTTTTCACTTTTTTCTTACGTCTGCGCACTTTAGTGGTTGTAGAAGAAGTAAGGCGTTTTATTTTATTTGTAGGATTTATATTATATAATATCATATTGTTTTTCTTAAATGAAGGCGTAGTTCAATATGTTCTATAGAATTAATGCAATAACCAAACTGATCAACAATTTTAATAGATATAGATGAAATAATATTTTTGTTCACCGGAAAGTAAATAACAGTTTGTGGTGTTTCTATGTAGTGAGGACCTGAAGCAGTATTAGATACAAATTCATGAATAATATGGGTTGGCAATCCGTTAGTGTAGGAACCGTATATTAAATCACATTCAATTCTGACTACACGAGGTGTATTATTATTATTATTAAAATTCGTATCTGATACTGAATTTAACACTGAATAATATAACAAACCGCATTCATATTTTCCAGATAAACTCAATGGTGGCTGGAAATACGATTCTAATTCCGATTTATTCCCAGAGATCGTCACTGCTATAGACATTTTTGCATACTGAACACTTTTATGAAATCATGTTATTTTATTTTGTCTCTATTCCAAAAATTCATTAAAAATTTTAAACAAAGATGTCCGCAATTGAAAGGATGATCACCTTGTATGTTTTCATAATTGTACCGGACTTTAGACCCCAAGTATTTTATTAGCTCCTTTGGAGGCTTAAGGTTTCCGTAACTGTCAAAATATTCTATATAATCATTGTCTTTCGCATAGGCTACCCAATGAGAACCAGGGTTTTTAGAACTGTCTAAATTAAATACTCCGCATTCTTTTTTAAGGGGGTAATCAGGGAGTTGATCCCTCATAAAAACACCTCTAAAATAGGGAATATTACTTCCATACTTCAAAATGTCCAAGTTAGTTAAGGCGCGGTTGGGTAGCCTATATTTTAGTTTTTTGCTTTTGATACAAAAATTCCAAGTCCATTTTTATGTGGTTTAAGATGTAGCCCTTTTCCGATGCAAAGAGCTTCCATTTTTTCATTATGTCTTTTCGATTCCTCATATAGTTTTTTAGCCATCTTGAACTCATTTATGGTCTTTGCAATACCAGCTGCACCGCCTGCTAAAGCTCCTGCAGCAGATAATCCCGCGAAAATAGGAATCAAAGGTAATACTCCACCAGTTTTTGGTATAGGAATAACACGAGGAAGTTTAATGGATGAATTATCAGCTAATTCTCTGGCAGCAGCCATTGCTAATTCTATTGCCACTTTCTTGCATTTTGGTTTTAATTTTTTCATACGTTTTTTAGCAACAGTAATAACATTTTTCAATTTCTTTTTAATTCCTTTTCCAGACACAATTTTTCTCGAAGACTTTTGATTACGTGTTTTTAGACCAGAACCTGTTTTAATTTTCGTTAACATAGCATTACTTACTAAAAGGGCTGCAATTTTTTCTCCTGTATGCGAATCAGGAGCAAAAGCACGTTTTCTCGCCATTTTAAACAAAATTAAATCTGCTTTGTGTCGGTCCTTTAAATTTGACGACTTGTGATATGCAATGTCGTGGTCTTTACAATATTCGTCTAATTTATTTACACCTTTATCTCCACGTTTGAGTCGCTTAATTAATTTTGTACCAGGCCCACAATAATTGTATCCTGGTAAGTGTAATTCAAATGGTAAGTTATTTATAAGCCAGTTGAGAAGACTACTTTCTCCAATACACATAATAAGACTGATCAATCGGGGGGATTAAATATTCCTTAAATAGACATGAAAATACAAAACAATCACTTCGACCCTTAACGGGGGGGCGACTAATTTTAATAATTCTCATACAATATTCGACTTATCAATCCAGCTGTTTTCAGTAGAAGGCAGCCCTAACCATTTTACGAAAACCCTATTACCTTTCCTTTTAATAACTTTCTCAACTAAATATATATCAGGATGTATCGTTTTTTGAAGCTCTTGCGCATAAAATGCTCCTAAAATAGGCTGACCTCTGATTGTATCTTCAATTAAGTAAGTGATAGGAGTTGTGTGTTGTATTTTACGAATTTTAAATATTTCTGTTGACCAATTAGGTGTATATCCTTTTTCAAATGTTCCTTTGTACTTACTGATACGTACATAATCGCCCACTTTAAACTTGCTTTTTATAGTGTCATTTTTCACCATTTTTTCATACTTTTCTAGTATGCATTTTTTATTAAAATTACTGACTTTTGCAGGAATTTCATCAATTGTTCGATGATGGGTGTGATTGTATTTATAAACAACATTTTTAAGTGTGTTATCTATCCAATTGTAGTTACCTTTTAAACTAAATTCTTTATACAATTTTGATTTCAATGTTCTGATGAATCTCTCGACTATTGAAGCTTTTTTTGTGGAAAAGGTTGAGTAATGATTAATATTATAAGATTTCATAAGTTTCTGGAATTCATTATTATAAAATTCTGTGCCGTTATCAGTTTGTAGATTTTTAGGTCTACGACCCTCATCCAACAACCTTTTGAAAGTGTTATATACAGCATGTTTATTCTTAGTTTTCAGAGGGAATGCCCAAGCATATTTCGAAAATGTGTCAATAACTGTAAGAATGAATCTAGAGTTTTTATTTTCTTTAGATATTGATTGCATATCAATTAGATCAGCCTGCCATAGATCGTCAATATCCTTCATAATTACAGTTCTTCGCAGAAAGTTCACCCTTGCATTTTTATGAATTTCATTTACTACATCAGCCTTACTCATATTTAGAAATTTCCGTACATTTTCTTATATATTAAAAAAAAAACAAAATAACTTATTATATTAACACTTATTATTTTGCAAATATCATTTGATGAATGGTTTAGTAATACTAAATCAAAAGCAGTTTGCTATCAGTATTTATTCTTTAATTATGTTAGCTTCTTTTAATTCCTCAATTATTGATAAAATTTCATTATCATGATTTGTGTTACCTGCATCTCTTGAAGCTACTAATAATTTTAATCTCTCCACTAATTCATTGGGATCATCCCAATACACCAAGTCAGTATGCATTTTATATTTTTTAAGGTTTGGCAAGTTACCTCCCAGCTTAATTTGTTTTATTTCTGATGAAGTATCAGAAAATAATGGCTTGATTATTTGACGATATTTCATTCCTTTATCACCTTTAATTTGCCCTATGGGATTAAAATCCCTTTTGTGAGCGTTAGTGTGATATAAAATATCTTTATAGACAATTTTATCTTTGTTTGTTATAATCTTTATATCAGGTTGTTTTTGAAGTAAAAGTTCTTTTAGCCCAGGAGTTAATTCATAAGTTTTGTCCCCAATTTTAACCATAACAATACTATCATTATCTAAATTTTCGATTTTAGAAAACGAAACTACCGCGGTGCCCATCATTAAAGTTTTGTTTTCAGTTCTTATTCCAAAAGGCACATTCACGCCATCATAAATGCTATGAATATCTTTAGTTTCCAATGAAGTTTCTATGTAATTTTTTTCTTTATTTTTAGGAGTGCTTGCAGAATTTAATATAGCATCATGAAAGTCATCACACTTATACGAAGAGCTTGAACTATTTTCTGTTGACTCGATTGCCATAGAATTCCCGGATGTTATATTTTCAACATGTTCATTGTTTTCTAGAGTTTTAGATTTCGCAAGGGTATTGAGGGGTTCCGAAACAGGTTTGAATATTTTATCTAGCGATAAGTTGATTTCATGTTCCTGACTTTTCATTTGTTTTATTTTACTTTTTATGGAATCGACAGACTTCATTAATTCTTTTTTAATATTTTTCTCCATCTTATTGTTATAACAAGTGAATTCAAGTAAGGATAGATTCGCACTAAACTGTATTCCTAGGAAGTTCGTTTATAAATGTTTAGTTAACTTCATTCAAAATTAAAGAAGGTATCGAAATTCTGTCTGTACCTTCCATTATTTATGGGGGACTCTTTGTTAATGATTAAAAAATTATGAGGAGTTTTCCACACTGTTTTACAAATATCTTTAAATTGATTCCATAATAAATCAGTGCTAACATGTTCTTCATAAATGTGCTTTAAATTCACATCATCTTGTTTAAATATTATTAAAAAATTAACATTATCACGTAACAATTGTTTTGGAATTTTTGAATAGGTTTGTGATAAGTAGAAGCAATCGATTTGCTTGTGTCTACCCATAGAGAAATAATTGCGAATATTTATTTGATTTTCACACGCAACATCATCAAAAATAAATACAGAGTTTGTTAAAGCTTCACTCGGAGATATAACATCTTTGTCATCACTGAACTCAAAGAATTTTACTTGAGGTACTCTTCTCAACACCTCTCTTAAGAAACGATATTTTGACTGAAAACTAGTTTTTGAGTAAAGATAAAGATTCTGGAATTTTAAACCATTTTCATGTAACAGTAAACTAATCATGGCATTAGTTTTACCACAATTTGAAGGACCACATATTATACATCGAATCGTATTAGGCAATAAAGCACTGTGTCTGATTGGGCGAGAAGATTCACTAAAATCGATATTATTAACCTTCAGAGATATGGGCTGCTTGATCAACTTCATTGTGCCGATTACCACAATGAATAGATAGCCTACATATTTATATCATACATTGAGTGCAAGAAAGTAAAACCTGTTCATAGTTTCGAAGTTACCTATATGGAGATGCTATTTATATCAGACAGTTAGGACTGCTCCTATGGGATATTCATAAAACACATCATCATAGTTTGACAGGTTTAGACTTGTATCGTTAAGATCAATTATTAAAATGACGCAAGTATCAATTATTCTTATATTACGCAATGTGTATCTAACTAACATCATAAAGAATCTTCAGTCTGCAGTTGTGGTTTGAGTCAACTGGTCCCTGGTTTACAATTTAGTTTTTGAGGTAAGTATTTTCCAATAATATTTAACTTAAACTTTTTAATTTCATTAACACAATTTTATTACTATCGTTATTAATTTCAGAATCATGTCGAGATCACCGTGCTACAGTCCGGTTTTGGAAATTATGGATCCTAACTTAAATTCTTTACCAAATAACGAGCTAGAGGGAAGAGATTTACAAGTGAGTAACTTATGAAGATTTCCATTATTATTAAATAGTTTTGTTAATTGCTGCTTTTCACTTATAAGGTTTTCTTTTTTCAGAACGTGATGGATAGCATTGATCCTATAGCTCATCCTTTTAATTATGCTCAAGATAGGGAGAGCTGGTATGCTGAAGTGGCAGCAGCATCACATGAGGAATATCGTAATCAAAGAGCAGAGGGACAAACAATAAAGAAGAGGAAAATTAAATCAAAATCTTTTAAAGCTAAATCCTTTATCATGCGCAAGGAATCGGATCGTGTGCAACGCATAATAAAAATTACCATTCATGATTTGGATGGAGGCAATTTGGATGAAATCTCATCTGACGATGCAAATGTGAATGTGCAATATTTAGTAACTAGTGAATATGATGACATTATGACTGAAACTGAATATTTAGTTGGTAAAATAGTGAAGAAATTAAGTAAATAGATTAGTAAGTTTATACTTAATAAGATAGATTCATAATTAATAGTATTAAGTTGTAGATAAAGAATAAGATTTTTATTTGTTTTTTTAGCTTGTAAATAATACTTTTTTAATGCATGTTTTAATTTATAAATAAAATAATAGTCTTAAGTTTATTTACTGTTTAGCGTACAGCAATAGTTTGTTATCTAGTTTTTGTAATAGTTTATTATATAATAGTTTAGTGATAGGTATGTTTGTAATGTTTGTATATTTATTGCGAAAATTAAAATAAATGATTTAATGATATAGTTAATTGTTTCATTATTCAGTTGAATCGAGATAAATAAGTAATGTCTTCCTGATCGATTTCGGCCATAGAGGCTAGTGCCACTAGACACAAGTCATATTATAGTGCAAAAGCATGTGTACAAATATAGATGCAGTCTCTGTTTCCTTACTCTCACAGCCCGATAGGATGACAATCCCACACGACTGGAGAGAGATCAGACATGGGACCCGCATTTTTACATATGCTTGCCGAAACACGGAAGCTGTGATACTTGCTAAAACGCTCATAACATTTGAAAAGTCGGTGAGCGTCTTACGTTCGAACTCAAGACCTTTTACTTAACAGTCCCACCGTCTCAACACTAGGTTATCACAGCTTCTATATTCGACATAAATAGGTATCTATTTGTAGCAACACCTTATTTGCATATTGAGAACTCAGCAAGTCCTACATCGCGCAAGCAGAGTTTACACACATCGTTACCATATATACAACGATCCAACATACATCGTTAGGCCCAGCGCACACCGCTGGAAGCACAGCGGAGAGCACTCTAAGACAACAATTTAATATAAACCTTAACTACTTTGACATACGGTCAATGTAAGAATAAATCTGGCCACGGTTCGCCGAGCGCACTCAAGCTACCACAAGAGAATGCGTGCGACCGATATCAAGGTAGATAAGGTTTATATTAAATTGTTATCTTAAAGTGCCCTCGCAGTGCCTCCAGCGGTGTGCGCTAGACCTTTTGCTGCTGCATGATGTAGGACTTGCTGAGTTCTCAAAGCGCGAAGTAGGTGTCGCTATTTATTTGTAACAACACAAATGAAACACAAAACAGTTGAATACAAGATATTTATTTTATTTTTAAAATAAAAAAATACAAACTTAATGTTACCTTAATAAAAAATACAAACTTAATGTAATAGCTAATTTTATTACAAATATAATTATCCTGTTAAGGAAAATAGTAATGTGTTGAGTGACAAGATTGGTGACAGTAAGTATGTACTTATGTATCTATTTTTTTTTTAATACAATCTTAATGTTAGCTAATTTTATTACAAACATAATTATCCTGTTAAGGAAAATAGTAATAAATCTTTGCTTCACATTAGAATAGAGAACTATAATGACCCCATGGTAAAGTAAAAGCATTTTTTTTATTTATTTGACGTTTATCATCTTTTCCATCAAGCACCACTTTATTGATTCTTTGTGTGTAGAGTTTATGATTTTTAGATCTTATAACAAACATGGGGTATCTAAAATTAATATTACAATTTAATGCATTCTTATATTTGTTTATGGTAATTTTTTTTGAGACAGATTTTTTTACACCTTTGGCTTTCTTAACTATATCGCTCAGCGTATTAATACAATACAGCTTAGCTCTCAAACCAATAAACTCTGATATGACGTCTCCACCCATTTCATCCTTAAAGAAACCAGGTATCTGTTTATTGCAATGTGGTATTCCATAAATATTGTTAATCTTAAAATTACTTGTATCAAAGTATTGAATATTATTTCTCATGTCGTCATAGAAATCTTTGGTGTGTATTAAATATAAGAGACTGTCGGTATCGGTATAACATAGTTGAATGTTATTTTGGTATATTTTTTTCATTACGGAATAATGAAAATTATATAGATGACTCTTTGCTAGTTCCAGTATCGTAAAGCCCATATATATTGGTCGGTCTAAAACTACTTTTGCTGGTTGTAATTGAATAGCAACAAGATTTTCAGAAATTATAGCAAGGTTTTTGAAATTAGGAGCGCCTATGTACTTTTCAGCACCATTAACTTTGTTAGTTTTATTGATGTCATCTTTCCATACGTTAACTAACTTGACATCAACTTGTTTTCTTTTATTTTCAATAGTTTTCCCAAATATTGAATTATTCTGCTTTTTAAAAAAATCCTTTTCAAAATCTGAAGTAGCTTTCTGTCTGAGTCGAGTATTTAAAGTTATATATGGTTCTAAGACCTTTTTTTGTGTAAATGAAAGTATTCTATGAATTTTCAACACTATAATACCATGTTTTATGCACTCTTGCAAATGAATATAATGTATAACATATTTATATTTATCATAAAGATTAGCTATTAATTTACTTGTTTTACTGGAGCATGGCATAGGAGGAATTATTTTTTCTGCTGCAAATGGTAGATCAGAATGTTCGTCGTGTACTGCAAAAGGATAATGAATATCTACTTCAAGTATATAACCTTCATCACTATCAGATGAAATAGAGTTAATATTGAATTTGATAATTTCACTATCCGTAAGGAATCTAAAATTTCCGACTGGTAATCTTTGCATCATAGCATAACCATATAAATTAACACAATCTAAGTAAGCTAGGAAAGTATTAGGTTCTTCTTCATTATAATTTGGCAGGTATTTGTTATTAGCTTTTGCATATCTTAACGAGCACTGGGCCAACCCTCCTCTGATGCCATTTTCTAGCATTTCATACATTTCTATATCAGATAATAAGTCCAATTCCACTTTAGTAACTAATAACATAGCATCCCAACTTAATGATGGTGATGAAACATAATGACAGGGATCTAGCCCATAGTGCTTTAAACTCATAGATCTAAATTTTTCATAAATATCACATAATAATAGCACGTCACATTTTAGGTATAAATCAGTGTATTCTCCTATATTATTTATGCGAAATTTATTCCATACAGTTAATGCATGATTATAATCTTCTTCTGATACAGTTTCGGATGTGAGTCTACTATAGAATTTATTTCGATCGGGTAATCGTGTTTCTTCATATTTTTCCCAAGAGTTTATATATTCGTAGCAATAAATACCCTTTTTTAGACACAATCTCAGTAAATCTTCATCAATGAAAAATGATTTTAAATGCCGAAAATCTACAACATTTAGAGTTTTCGCTAAATTATCCAAACTAGAACTTAAAAAATTAAAAGAGTCAATAAATTTTAGTTGAACTGTGTTTTTAGAATCAAGTGGCACAAACTTGCTGAAAGAAATATATTTTTCTTTGTTTTTTGGAATTAAATTTATGTAACCACATACTGAAGAAATTTCATTGATAAATAAATGACTATCATATCCAGAAAGGTTATGAAATATAACTGGAATAAAATTACATGTTTTAGAATTTAGATTACATTTATTATGAGCCGGTCCTCGATATTTACCAGTGAAATGATCATGATCACGAACAACATGATCATCAGATGTAAATTTTATTTTACAGATATGACATTTTACGGCAGTTTTAAAGGAATGGTATTCTTCACTCGTCAATGATAACATTTTTCTATGCATTGACAAAATCTGATACAATCTTTGCGAGTCGCTGATAATTGACTCAACGAATTTTTTTGAACAATTTGGACCACGATATGATATTAAATTATTTAATTCAGGGTTAGACTCACAGCATATGTAATAAGCAAAACAAGTGGCTTCATGAACTTGAATGTTTTCAGTGTATTGGCTTTTACTTTTATCTGAATATTCACGTAATAAGCTTTCAAAATCTCCGTAAATGACGATTGGAACTCTTTGAGTTTTCTGATAATTTGAAAATTTAAGTTTACTATTTTCTTCAGGAAGAACGGTTTGCAATCTACCACAATTATGATTATTTAGTTTATCCGATGTTTCAAAATATAAAAAACATTCTTCACATAGATGAATCTTAGATTTATGTTTTGTAAGTTGACTGCGAACAATTTTTTCAAGGTTTTTAATTAAGCAGAAATGATTCTTACCATTCTTGTTAATAAATAATAAGTTTACATGATTTAACTTTCGCTGTTTAGTTTTGTATAATGGGCCCGTTATAGTTTTGTTTTTTTCCAAACCATAAACATTCACGCTTATATTAAAATTATGTTTTTCAAACCATTTTATATCTTCAAATGTTGGGGGAAAAGACATTCCGTTAGTATTTAATATCTTAGAATAATGCGGATAAGATGAAACTCTATTAGGATTATTTTTAGCTGGATACATATGAGCAATGACACACCAAAGAAAACAATGATTATCCATATTCTGAATATTGAGACATGCTTTGATTTTGTTAATTCTCGAAGGTAAAGCTATGTAACTTCCTGCTCTCAAAGGATTATATTTTGCAATATTCATTTCTAAATGACTTATTTTCTCTATAGTCCAACCAGATTCTGATAATTCAAACTCTAAGCACTTACATATTAATCGTTGTGTGCAATCTTTGTATAAAGATATGATATCTGTACTTTGATTCACTATGGAATATTTAGTATTAAAAGACTTTAGAGATAGTTCTTCATTTTTAGGAAGTAAATATAGCACAAAAAGTTCAAAGTTTATCTTTAGTGATTTATGTTTTTGTAATAATGGTTGTAATAAATTAAAAATGGTGTTGAATACATTAGATAAAAATAATTCAGGTGTTATTATTTCAGTGGTTTGAGGATTTATTTTATAGCTGGCTATTCTGTCCTTGAAAGCACTGGCTATCAGCTGAACATTTTCGTATTCAGTGCGAAGTAGACAATTTGTTTTATGTTTGTTACTTTTCTTATGTGATGAATAATTTGACTTTGAGACATGTAACTGACAACTATGACAGAATTTCATTTTTATAAAGAATAGAGCAAGATATCAATATTATCAACCTCAATAAGTAGAATTTTATACTACTTTGAGCTTTTATTTTTTTAATTCATAATAATAAATAATGTATAGATATTTGAATTTTAGAGTTTCATGAATTCTGAGCAATACTGGATTATGTAAATTATTATGTTGAATATTTAATATTTCTAGATTTCAGAGTTTCATAAATTCTTCTTATTTCTTAGCAATATTGGAATATCAGAGTTTTTTGGTTTAAGATCTGTAAGAAAGGTAATCTTAAGTAAATTAATATTTAATATTTCTAGATATTTGAATAGCAGAGTTTCATAATTTTTAGCAATATTGGAATATCAGAGTTTTTGGTTTAAATCTGTAAGAAAGGTGATCAGTGTAAAAGTAAATTATTATGATAAATATTTAATATTCTAGATTTCTCGATATTTGAATTTCAGAGTTTCATAAATTCTGAGCAATATTGGAATATCAGAGTTTTTATAAATTTTTGGTTTAGAGCTGTAAGAAAGGTAATCAGTGTAAAAGTAAATTATTATGATAAATATTTAATATTCTAGATTTCTCGATATTTGAATTTCAGAGTTTCATAAATTCTGAGCAATATTGGAATTTCAGAGTTTTTTATAAATTTTTGGTTTAGATCTGTAAGAAAGGTAATCAATGTAAAAGTAAATTATTATGATGAATATTTAATATTTCTAGATTTCAGAGTTTCATAAATTCTTGGCAATATTGGAATATCAGAGTTTTTATAAATTTTTGGTTTAGATCTGTAAGAAAGGTAATCAGTGTAAAAGTAAATTATTATGATGAATATTTAACATTCTAGATTTCTCGATATTTGGATTTCAGAGTTTCATAAATTTTGAGCAATATTGGAATATCAGAGTTTTTATAAATTTATAATATTTCTAGATTTCAGAGTTTCATAAATTCTTGGCAATATTGGAATATCAGAGTTTTTTGGTTTTCTCGATATTTGGATTTCAGAGTTTCATAAATTTTGAGCAATATTGGAATATCAGAGTTTTTATAAATTTTTGGTTTAGATCTGTAAGAAAGGTAATCAGTGTAAAAGTAAATTATTATGATGAATATTTAACATTCTAGATTTCTCGATATTTGGATTTCAGAGTTTCATAAATTTTGAGCAATATTGGAATATCAGAGTTTTTATAATTTTATAATATTTCTAGATTTCAGAGTTTCATAAATTCTTGGCAATATTGGAATATCAGAGTTTTTTGGATTTCTCGATATTTGGATTTCAGAGTTTCATAAATTTTGAGCAATATTGGAATATCAGAGTTTTTATAAATTTTTGGTTTAGATCTGTAAGAAAGGTAATCAGTGTAAAAGTAAATTATTATGATGAATATTTAACATTCTAGTTTTCAAAATCTTTAGATGGTTTTAGTTTAGGTTTAGATAGTTTAGATGATATTGAAATATATCAAAGATTCAGAGTTTAATAAATGTTTGACATAGACCTATGAAGTAACACAATGCATTATATTGTAATATCATACCGAAAAAAGGGTCAATACTAAATTCCAATCTGAAGCAGATATTAAGTGCTACAAACACATACCTATAATAAAAAATAAGATAATCGTTCCTACAAAATATAGAATAACATGTTATAGTTATTTAAAAAAGGTTGATGATTACAATATATCAAGACTTAATATTGAATACATGGATTAACTAATCAAAGCAAGAGTAAACAAAAATAATAATATAATATAGTGCAATTTAGAAAACATTTTACGAATATAATATAGGCTTTATATTTGCATACTCTTGCTTAGCAGCTTTAACTAATTCAGTAAGAGCTTTCCATACCGGACCGCTGTCGTCATGTGATGATCGAAGTGTGAAAAGCGCTCGCTTCCAACGATTAGCTGCAAGCGTCTCTGCTTCTTTACTGCTGTAGACCCTCAGCTCAATATAAAACTGGCCGCTGCGAGTTGGATCACGCTGCAGGGTGTACCCGGAACCCACACGCTGTGCCAGATAACTTCTTAGAGCAGCAGCTCTAACAGGCCCTGCTCCATCGTTCTGAAAATATAATAAAATTAATTAAACAACATAGCAAAAAAAATTCGCTAAGTGTTTACTGCTTTACAAAACGGTACAAATGAGGTAGATGTAAACAAATAGCAGGTACTACATGTTCGAGTAAGATACATATTCCATTTAAACACGTTTTAACATGATGAATGAAACATCAGGAAAAAAAAATTAAACGATTGTTACCAGAACCACAGAATATATAATAGTACCTAGAACACACTGTTCAACAAGAATATTGAATGTGAAACTGTAAAAAAAGTATTAATTAGATGATTATTAATATGCTTACCTCAGAATCTGAAAATATTGAGGATTGTTTTCGAACAGTAGCTAATACTGCCTCGGGTTCAGAGTCTTCGGATAAATCACGAGCAGGCGCAGTTTTCTTGCTATTTTTTAGTTTGTTGCTGCTGGTTTTCTTTTTCCTGGATTTTTGAGGCTTTTCACCACTCGTGCTTGCTTGTAAAGTAAGCTCGTTGTCAGAGTCAAAAGGATTTTGAGATGCCCTAAAATGATATAATGATTCTTTAGAATAAAGTATGTATTCGTTCATTGCACATAGTACGTTTTGCCTATTGAAAACTCTGTAAAATTCAAGACTAGATATTATGACTTAAAAAAATTAAATAGGTACATACATACTTATTGTCACCAATCTTGTCACTCAACACAAAACGTAATTCACGTTACACTGACAATGCACACCGCAAAATCACAAAATTTCTGGATACGCTCCTCAGTGATCGCTTTTTATACTACTATAAATTAAGGTAGCGATCATATTAAATATTGCAAAGCTAGATTTTAATATATTGTCAATGATAGATTGGTATTTCAATCATATGTACTAGATAAATAAAGTCGATAATTAATTGATCATGTATACTCACTATGCTCACCGCCTTTGATTCCTTAATTTGGCAGTGGGCGCCACGATGTCGCAGATACCTGAGATGAAATTCTAAAAAGGAAATCGTATGTACTTTACTGTTCTTGTGCTGATCTTTATGAGTGTCACATTTAAATAGTTATTACAATTTCTCAAAGCGGTAACCAATATAATTTGAACTTTATATTTTTTATGTTTTAAAACCTATAAAAACCTCAATACTAAGGAATATAAATACTAACATAGTAATGTACTACTAACAAAAATCTTTTAAATTCAGAAGTAAACAAATTATTATTATTAAAATTTGTGTAAGGAATTCATCTAAATTCATTGCAAATTATTGAATGTGAATGAAGTCAAAACATTTTAAAGTAGGTATTGTTTAAAAGACGTTTATTATACAATATTACTTTATGTATTATTAGTGAATTACACAAAAAATGTACCTACAGATAGCAGAGCAGTTAAAATCATCGTATATTTTTATTAATAGATATTATTTTACAAAAGTTTGCGCAATGAGCTGTTAAGTTATATATATATTTTATTATCTACTTATTTAGAATTTCATAGTAAGCAAATTGTAATTTTGCTGCCTACCTAATTGTTTTAAATAGAAAATACATACTAAATGTAATGTTAACAAAAAAAAATGTAATCATTTATTTATTAGTAGAAGTTAGATGAGAACATAATGGTGAGGTGAACAAAAAAATTTTGTTTACCTCTTTATAACGAATTTTAGACCAACGTAACCTCATCATAACAAACCTCAGTTCAACGAATTACTTAATATAGCGAATATTTACTTATTCCCTTCCGATTTGAAATCGACGTTGCATTGTATTTAACATGTAAAAGATGTGTGTAAAATAGACAAACCAAGGTCACTCATACATCATAACATGATGTCAACGGATCTATGAGATATACAAACACAATTTCAGCTCGTTTCTCAACGATCCTGTGGCACAACGGTAGCGCATGTGATTCCAGAACAAAGGTTTCATGTTCAAATCACGTTTGGGTCAGAGATGTTTTTTTTTTTTTTCTATCTTGTATAATAATGTTTTTTTTTTTTAAAGCTATAAGATTAAGATTGTCTACAGTAACATGGGCTGAGAGCTCCTCATAAGAGGTTTTGCGCTTTTGGCGTTACATGTTGTATAAATAATACCTAAATAAAATAGCTGATGATATGAATGCTGTATGCCATATAGTTTTTATTTTACAACATAAAAATATGAGTTATAAACTGATAGCACAGTTGAGTTGGCTGTTTAATATTCTTATTGTATCATTCTTGCTGTATCAGTTCGATGCGTTATGAAAGACAATACCTATGTTATAAATCATATCGTCGGAAGTCTCATTAGTCATTGCTCGATAAAAACAATTGGGGATTCTGGGATCATGCAGTTCGAGCGAAGCGAGAACAAATGATTCCAGAATCCCCAATTATACCCTACTAATGGCTCTTAGCCAGTTATTATAACGGTTATAGTACACTTTATGGGGTATAAAAAGAGTTGTGTGTTTGTGTTAGTTTCCGGAAAGGGCTATTAAAGAACGATTATGTTTCTGAATGGTTTTGCGGGTTCTAAATCGAATACTGTTTCGTCATACAGTAAATTTACTTATGTGTTAACTGCTATACATACTATTATTTCAATGTGTTTGTCTCTTTTCACCAACATAACTGCTGAAACATGTACGCTTTGCATCGACATTATGTCTTCATGAATGAATAATAGAAGAATAGCCAATGACGTTACTGGAAATTTACAAAATGAATCATTATTTAATATTGCTTAAAATGGCCGTTTTAGCCCGATGTTCATAGCAGAATCCCGAGCCTTTCACCAAAAGATTAGTTCACTTTGTGCCATTTCAACACTGCATCTTCCAGAACGCAGCGCGGTCGCCATTCCAAAACCTATCGACTTTTTCGCTTTCATACCCTTTGTTCATCATCATCATCATTGGCAGCCCCGTTCGATCCTTATAAGAGCAACAAAGAAGTTGATAAACAACAACAGGGATTTGAAAATGTATGACAACTCAATTATATCTCACCATCGTAATTTTCCTGCTTGTTACTCACTATCTCTGCAGTCATCTTATACTTAGTTCTTTTGACTCTCATTTACGTTCAAAATGTAGCTCATGATATTTTGCATCTCTGCATAATAGGATTGAATACAAGACCTGATGTTTTCATGCTGACCATTGCAGTCTATCATTTTTTCACCAAGTTCTAAATCCTCAAACATACTTGTTGAACTGCAAGGTGCTAAATCTTCACTTCACTCTTGAGATCGTTCCACAGAAACGTTTATTGATTCACGATCTTCAGGCAAGTTCAAGACGTCTCCAACGGCTATCGCATATCGATTGTAAAGCAAATATAGCTCGTCTTTTGCGATTTAAGTTACAGTGTGTCAACGCACTTTTGATTGAAAGTTGTTCACTCCTGTTTATGCTGGCGTATGCTAGTGGCCTACCGGGATGTAAACGTGTTCTACGGAAATCTAGACTGTAGATATTCCCATGCAAAAGTATCAAATATTATCCATCCGTTCTTACAAACATTTTAGTTTATGATAGAAGTGAGGTTGTTTGGAGCAGTGGTGGCCAAATAGTATCGGCCCAACTGACGAGTTGTAAGTCGTGGTTCGAATCCAGCCAGGCTCATTACTTCGAGTAATTTATTTCATTACCACTGCTCTCAAAACGGTGCAGGAAAACATTGTGAGGAAACCGACATTTCCTAGAACCAAAAATTCGAATCCACCAACCCGCACTGGGCACGCGTGGTGGATTATGGCCCACTCCATCTCACAGAGAGGAGGCCTGTGTCTCAGTAGTGGGAACATTGATAGGCTAATGATGATGAAGGTTGTCAAACCTCGTCGTTTTGCCTGCTTTAATCACAAACTGCCAGTCTCAACACTTCACAAGTGTAATAATTATGTTTGCCCTAATCGATCGTCTGAACGACTGTTATTAACCTACTTCAAACTATTTCAACTGCATTTCATATAATAACTTCATTTTCCAGAAACAAGGAATATTTCGTACTATTTCATCGTACTTCACCGCAAATCGTTCAACTATTACCTACCTCCATTTCCAAATGCACGGAATATTTGACCTTATTTCTTCAGCTCAGCATAGAAATAATGACGTAAATCGGCTAATATATCGCTAGGAATGAAAGCAGTAGTCCATGAAATCGGAAGTACTGCAATTAAGTCGATTCGCCCTTCATAGCGCGTTGAGCGTGGTAAAAGCGGGGGCAGAAAGCGGATCGCAGTTTGATTTATAAGCTGAAGCGAGTGGGATTGCTATTTTAAACTTTAATTTTCTGTAGGAGAGAACGTTGCTTGGGCGAGATGTCCCTTAACCCGTGTGTCTTATCGAGTTTTTTTCTTACCCTGCTCTGTCTCATTCTTAGGTGAAAGCCTTCTACTTATTCCAATTCTGATCCAGTAAACGTTATAATTATAAGTACCTACATTTAAGTTTCGGTGCATATAACCCAAGATATTTTTTTTTTCTATAAATAATTTCTGTTTCTTTCTTTCGGACTTATACAACATGTAACGTAATTAACGCACACCCTCAGACACCCCAATTAGAATATTACGTTTTAATCATAATACATATATTCAATTTTTAATTTAACATGTAAATGCATACTAAATTAGTTATTTTGCAGTAAGGTTTATTTTTCTTTATTTTGTATTGAATGACGGAATTTGTATAAATACAAATAAAATTGCACTTTTATGTCTTGTTGCCTTGATTTACGGTCTATCTTTGTTTGTTTTGACTGTACAGGGGTGATGTGACTATAATTTCCGTAGTTTTAATTATTTTTGATAAAAAATTACCTATATTAAAAATGATAGAAATCGATTCAGTAAACGATTCTGAACAAACTAATTTCAGGATGTGCGTTAATTATGTTACATGTTGTATATGCGTTACGTTTTAAATTTTAAGTAATAAAAGTTAGTATTTTCTCAATTTTGCAGGCTAGCTATTCACAAATTTAATAACCGAAGGTTTTTTTTTTTTTTTTTTTTTTTTTTGCGTGGTAAAATCATCAAATGAGTCCTCTCACCCCGGGCAGGGCGGGAGGGACTGTCAGACTTCTACTGACTAAAATCCACGGTGTCCTTCAGTAGCCTGTTATGTTCCGGGGTCACGGTAAGGAAATAATCCCGCGACCCCGGCAGGCTTTGGCCCTCTGAGAGGGGGCCCCGTCATTATGCTGACGCTCTTTGAGGCGCGCGTGGGACACAACGCGCCGTCGACCCGGGCATGGTCCATGGTCGGGCAGCGAGTTGCCCTTTACTCGCTGCCCGCATGCCCGCGCCTACGGTGGCCGGAGATCGTCTGCTGACGTCCGACGCCGTGGGGGCCTACCACTGCGGTTGGGGCGGAGGGAGGACGCTGTCCTCTCTCTCTCGCGGCCCGCCTCCTCCTTCACGAGCATTACTGCTTCGCAGAAGGAGGCGACCGCTTCCCACTCCGTCTCGCCCCGCAGCATGGCCGCAACCAATGCCGGGCGCGAGAGGTCTCCGCCTATCGCCGCCGTGAGGACACGTCGGTGCTCTGCCCAAGCTGGGCAGTCTTGCACCGTATGCTCTACTGTGTCCTCCGGGCGATCTTCGCAGTGGTGGCACCCGGGCGTTTCCTCCTTCCCTATCAGACACAGGAACCTCCCGAAACTTCCGTGTCCGGTGAGGACCTGCGTCATCCGATAGGTCAGGACGCCGTGACGTCTCTCCAGCCACTCCTCAAAGAGGGGTCTTACCGCCGCGATTGCGGCGTGCCCGAACCTCGGTTGCGACAGTCGTTGTCTCCATACTGCCCTGAGATCGCGCCGGACCTCTTCCCGCCGCGCCTCGACTTGTCGGGGCAGCGGGAATTCTCCCCGACGCTGCGCCTCCACGCGCCACTCATAGACGCGCTGGAGGGCAGTCGCCTCCAGATCCCAGGGCAGCAATCCGGCAAGGAGGTTGGCCGATTCGCCGGCGATCGTGCGGTATCCCCGGATCATCCGGATAGCCATGACCCTCTGGCATGCGACCAGCTTCTGTGGTCGCGTCCGGATGCTCAGGGCCCACACGGGGGCCCCGTAGAGGGCCATGGACCGCACGATACCGGCGTACAACCTCCGGCAGGAGGTGTTTGGCCCGCCGATATTGGGCAGGAGTCGCCTGAGGGCGCCTGCTGCCCGGTTCAGCCTTGGGGCCAAACTCAGGAAATGCTCCCTGAAGTTCCATCGGCTGTCGAGGACGAGTCCCAGGTACTTCATCGTCCTCCCGACGCCGATGCGAACCCCTCCCACCGTTATGTGGGACTCTGACCGCGGCGCATTCAGACGGCCATGAAAACACATGGCCTCTGACTTGTGCAGCGCCACTTCGAGTCCCAACTGCCGGATCCTATCAACGACTGTCGCAACCGCTTCCGTCGCCACGTCGGCCGCCGCCTGGTGCGACTCTCCCTGTGCCAGGACGAGCGTGTCGTCAGCGTAACATATTACGCTGACGCCATCAGGGAGGTCGCTGCGCAGCACCCAGTCGTATCCGATGTTCCACAGGGGCGGTCCCAAGACCGATCCCTGTGGGACACCGCACGACATCTCTCGCCGGTTCCATTCTCCCCGGTGACCGGGGTAGATGACGGCTCTGTCCGTCAGGTAATCCTCGACTATACGACGGAGGTAGGTCGGCACCCGGTGATACCGGAGTGCCTCCCTGATGCAACTCCAGGGCAGGGTGTTAAAGGCATTGGAGATGTCCAAGGACACCGCCAAGACGACCCTGCCCCGGGCCACTGCATCCCCCGTCGTGAGGGCTCTCACGCGCATGATTGCGTCCACCGTCGAGCGCCCCCTGCGGAAGCCAAACTGGCTCTCCGACAGGTTCGGGCCCACCCGATTCAGGTGCCCGGCGAGGCGGTCTGCAATGACTCTTTCCAAGAGCTTGCCCACCTCGTCGAGCAGCACGATGGGCCGGAATGCGGACGGAGAGTCCGCAGGGCGCCCGTGCTTCTGGATCAGGACCAGTTTCCCCGTCTTCCAACGAAGCGGGAACCGGCCCCTCTCCAAGCATGCGCTAAAGAGCCCCCCCAGTCGAGGCCCGAGAGTCCCCGAGGCCAGGACCCAGGCTTTCCCTGGCAGGCCGTCGGGTCCCGGGGCGGTATTTTTGGCTTTGAGCCGCTGTACCGCCACTCTCAGGTCTACCTCGGTCACCTCTGGAGCGTCGTAGACGTCGTCGTCGCTGTGGTCCGCGTTTGCGTCAGCTTCACCGTCAGATTCCGTCGGAGACGGAGCCATAGGCGGGGGAGTATGCTCCCCTCGCGATGGGAACAGGGCGCTCACCACGTCCTCCACGAACTGAGGCTGGAGACTCTGCGTCAACGGGGGAGCCCAGGGGCGGAGCTTTTCTCGTACCCACTTGAAGGGGCGGCCCCATGGGTCCCCGTTCAGAGACTCCAGCATCTCCTTGCGGGCCAGTTCCTTGGCCCGCCAGATCTCGTCGCGGAGGACGGTCTTCGCTGCCCTGTAGCCCTCGTAGAGCTCCGCCTCTACAGCCGCCGCATCCGGAGGTCGGGTGCGGCGCCTGCGGAATCTGGTGTACCGGCGGCGCGCGGCAACGCACGCTTCGCGCAGCGCTGCCAACTCGCTCGACCACCAGTACAGCTGACGCCGGGCGCGTCCTTGCCGGACCCGGGGCATGGCCACGTCACAGATCTCCGACATGGCCTCCCGGAACCACTCGGCCTCGTCGTTTATGTCGGCAGGCCTGTCCGGTGGTGACACCCAGGCCTGCACGATCGAGGCTTCCAGGAATAGCTCCCGGTCCAGCTGCTTCAGCGCCCATCGCGGACCACTTGGGTTCCGTCCACTTGGGACCGGCGCGTCTGAGGTCTGGGCGGAGACGTCGAACCGGATATACCGGTGGTCGGAATAGGTCTCCACCTCCTCCACAACGCGCCAGTCGGTGACGCGCGGCGACAGGTCGGGGGTAGCGAACGTAACATCCACCACCGACTCGCCCTGCATCCGCACGCACGTGGGGACAGAACCCCGGTTCTCGATGACCAGGCCCTGTGCCCGGGCCCAGTGCTCGAGCATCCTACCCCGCGTATAATCCGTGGACCGGGAACCCCAAGCCACATTCTTGGCATTGAAGTCCCCGAGGACGAGCGCAGGGAGGGAACCGAGGGCGACGACGACGTCTCCCAGCTCCACTAGGGAGTCTTGGAACTCGGCGATAGATCGGTTCGGGGAGAAATAAACGCCTACCACGGCGATCTCCCCGAACCGGGCTGCGACAATCCCGCGCCCTCTCTGTACGCGATCGAGGGGCGAGGTACCGGCGGCGGCCGACGAAATTATGGTCACCAAGCCGTCCAGGTCCGCTACCCAGTCATTCCTGGGCGGGACATAATACGGCTCGGCGACCACGGCGACGTTGATCAACCACTGCGCCATGCTCTGGAGCAAAAGATCCTGAGCAGCGGCGCAGTGGTTGATGTTCGCCTGGAGGAAGCGCAATGGAGACATTAATCTGAATCCATTGCAGCCTCCTCCAGGACCCTCTGTGAGGGTGTAGCCACGGCAGCGGCGGCAGCAGAAACTGCGGCGGCGGCGACGGCGGCGGCGGCGGCAGCAGGAGCTGCGGCGGCGGCGGCAGAGGGCCTACCTCTATTCCTGGTCTTGGCGGGCGGGGCGCAGGACTTGCCCCCCGCCCGGTGATCGGCCGGCTTGCCAGCCGCCGCACATGCGAAGCAGTGCGGCGGGGCAGTACACGAGCCGGCCCTGTGACCGGGCTGACCGCAACGGAAGCAGTTGTCGCTGCGGTCCACCTCCGAGGTGCACTTGCATGCCGTGTGGTTCCCCACTTGGCAGCGGAAGCACCTCAGAGGCCTGGGCTCCAGCAGTTTGACCTGCGCGGACACCCAGCCGACCAGGAGTCTTCGGCCCTCTTCAATCTTCTTGGCCGCCGGCACGGGGCAGCTGACTGTGACTGTCAGCAGCCCCGCGAAGTCAGGGCGTAGGGTGCCTGCCTTCACTTGGTCGGCAGGGCATTCCCCAGCCCTGGCAACGGCGGCCACCACGTCCCCCTCCGAGATTGAGTCATCCAGGCCCATTATGCGCAGATCTGCGCGCTTTACGGGCCTGGATACTCGGGCCTCCTCCGCATCTAGGGACGCTCTGAGCCGTTCGGCTAGAGCATCTGCGGTAGGGCCACTGGAGGCGCCGGGTATCGACAGCAGCCTGGCCCCCGTCGCGGTGACATGCACCCGGAGGCCCCCGTCAATACCCAGCTCCCGGAGGTTGACCGCCTCCTTCGCCTTTGCGAACACGTCTTTGTACGTCACACCCCTCTTGACCGCCTCCGGCTGTAGGGTTATTACTACAGCCGCGGTCTTCGGGGTGCGGAGTCTCGCCGCGACGCTTCGCCTTTTACGCTGCCGCTGCCGCCGCCTTTGCCTCCTCTTGGCGCCTCTCTCTCCAACCACCTGCCATTCGGGGTCGGCCGGTGGGGACTGTGAGGGCTGTGACTGCCGTTGGGACGGCTGGCTTGCCGCCGCCGCCGCGGCCGGTTCGGCCTTCTTCTTTTTTGGTTTCGGCGCCGGTTTCGGTGGCGCCGAAGCTGAGCTCGGTGGGGCTGATGCAGGGGCTGCGCTCGGCGTGGCCGGGGCCACTGGAGCGGCCTTGGATGGACCAGCCCTGGCCGAGGCCGCTTTCACTTTGGCCTGTTTTACCGGCACTTGTTTCACCGCTGCTCGGTTCTCCGGGACCGGAGCTGGCCTAAGCGGCGTGGAAGCCGCGGCAGCCGCGTAAGAGGTCGCCGCCAGCGGGGGCCGCAGGATGCGGTTTTCTAAGACCGCAAACCGCTGGTTAAAGGCCGACAGCTCATGCCGCACCAGGTTTAGGACAGCATTGCTGTCCTCTGTTGGCGCGGCCTGGGCCGTCGGTTCCTTGCTCCGCTTCTGCGGGACCTCCCGGCGGTCTGCTTTCTGCAACCCGGCCAGCTCCGTCTTCAGTTGGAGGTTCTCCTTCTGGAGAACCTCCATCGCCGCCGTCAAGCGGGCGACCTCCGCCCGCATTTGGGACATTTCGTCCGATGATGTCGATGTGGGCGGAGGCCGGCTGAAGCAATCCGTCGCCGCCGCAATTATCGTGGCCGTGACCGCCGTTATGTCCTTATCCTTCGTGGCCTTCTTTCCCGGCTTGCTTTTGGTCAGGCCACGGATTGCGTCCTCGACGGTTTTCTCCAAGGAGGGCATGATGTTCTGCCCTCTGCCTCCAGTCCTGCCTCGGCCATTACCCCGGGCGCTCGTCGGGATCTTCCGGCCCGAGGCAGGCTCGTCGTCCGAGGACGACCCTCCCTTCTCCGAATGGGTCCGCTTCAGGAAGAACTTCCTCCTGTCTGCGGTCCTCATTCCTCCGCGCTCAGAGCCAGGGCTCTGAGCGCTCATGGCGTCTGACGCTGAGTCGTAGTCCGACTTTGATGTCGGCGTCAGCACCATCCTTGTTTTGAGAGCGGCACGCTGTGCCCGCTCTGTAGTCGGTGCCGGTGAGGCGGACGTGCTGGACAAGTCCAGCGACTCCACCTCACGGGCACGTGAGCCACCTTGGCTCGCTGCGGCGACTGCCGGTTGTTGGGGGGGTTTTTTTGAAAAATTATGCATTTTTGGTCCCACGAGTAAAAACAGTATCCAACCATCCATCCAATAAGTGCGGTTCGCACTAACGACTAATTATGCTACCCATTAGCCAAGCATACAACCTCCCTCGCGGTGCGCCGCCGCTTGGAGGTTTGGGGTAATTTTTTAAAGAGGTTGTCTTCCTCGCGGCCCGGGCGGTTAAGCCAAGGCCCTCGACCCCAGTCGAAAGTCATAGACATGATCATGACAATCTTCGGGGCTACGAGAATAGCGGTGGCAAGAGGAGGCGGAAGTGCAAGTCCTCCTCCTGCCTGCCCGACGGCAGGGTAAGTGCACGCCGAGCCCGCTCTTACTCCAAAACCACTGTGCCCTCTGCTACTCAGAGGGACACGTGGTGGAGCGGTGTATCCCTCTTGGTTTGGAAGCCCCACCACGACGACAACGTGGAGATACGACGGTGGGGAATAACCGAAGGTACGAAAATAGTCGGCCACATTTGCCATAATAATTTCAAAATGAAAATCGCTACCGCTTACACTTGTACCAATGTCAAGTGCAGGCGACGTCGTCGTTCACTCGTATCGACCGTTAAGTTGCGTAATCGATGCATTCTCGAATGCTGTTTTGTCATACCGATTGTTCGTTATGCAACTCGAATGCACATTTTAATCGGTATTTTTGCGGTATTGTAGTAATGATTGCTTGTATTTTTGAATGCGGGTCGTTGTTGGATAGATTTCTCTTATCGTTTCTTTATTTTGTTTTTGTATTGTTCGAAGTTTTTAATGTTATGGGTAGTTAATCGGAATCGAATATTTTGTTTTTCGTTTCAATTTTCAGCATGGACTTTTATGAAAGAAGCAAAATAATTTGAAGTTGAAGTTTACAATAGTTATATTTGCACTCGTACGATTTGATTTGAAGGTTACGTCCGACAAGTCTGCTAAATCTATACGCTTTCCTCATCATCATCACCATTTCAGCCTATTGCAGTCCACTGCTGGACATAATTAAGCCTATCCCAGGGAGCGCCACAGCGCACGATCTACTTTTTCATCCTTCTTCAGGTCATCGGTCCATCTACACATACACATACCCATACCGTTTCCTAACGTGAATTAATAAAAGCTTTATTTGACAGCACCTTTGTTCTATCATCAATATTATCGGTTAGAATAAGACAGCAACATTTATTTTTTAGTGTAACAATTCTTGTAATTTTGTTTCTCAGATTCATTCAACGCTATCAATAAGCGGTAAGTATTTAGAAAGAAAAAAAGAAGTAAATACCACTATTACCTAGTTCAATTAAGACATTACAGAAACTGCAACGAAAATAAATAAAAGATTTTCGAATTTCATTTTAAATCCAAACCCGATTAGCCTCTCTATAGCGGAACCAATAGCACTCTGTGTTGATATCTATATTGAGCTAGCTCAGACTTCCTTGTTCAAACATACTTTGACCCCAGTTGAACCACTATAATGTTGAGTGCCGTTTCCTTTTCATCAAATAGCTTTCGTTGTACATCTCTACCTTTAAGATTTTCTCAAATATACCTCTTTAAGCGTGTGGTTAGATGTTATCCGTATATGTACTCAATTATGTTTATTGTTGGTTGTTCGAATTTTAATTCTCTCCAAGTAAGGCGAGTTTTTGACCAAATCATAACAACGTGTAAATTCATATACGGTCATACCGACGCATCGGATGAAAGCTTGTGTTAATATTTCGTTACAATTTTTAATAGATATCATTATAAATTTAGGTTGTCTATTCAGTTATATGCTGGAATGCACACGGGTAAATCAAAAAAAATAATGTAAGTTTGGATTTAACCTTGCAACAATACTTTCACTTTGTATCTCAGCTCCTTGATCTGCAACCAAAGTGCAAAAGGAGTTATGAAAATATAAAATCAAAATATTATGACGAACATCAATAGGAATAAATCTACATTTTACTGCAAGCTCTAACCTTTGACATAAGAATACAGTCGTAAATAAAAATTAGGAGAATGCAGAAGGCCAGCTACATAAAACAAATAAAAACAGGCGCACGCACACATAGACGCGTACGTCTGGAGATCTCAAGCAAACGACAATCGCAAGTGTGCTTGCACTCGCAGTACGTGTCTATATAATTATGTGTGCGTGCGTCAAACAAATGACAGTCGCAAGTGCGCTTGAACTCACTGCAGGTAAAGGTGCGTACAGACCATGTAATAATGTTATATAACATTGTTATATAACACTAAAAATGTATGTAAAATGTTATATAACATGACCACACTATGAAAAATTTTATATAACATGTTATGTTACATAGTCTGTACGCACCGTAATGCATGATTGTAAAAAAGATAATCAATGAGCATGAACATGCTTTCTTTAAACAAATGAGTGAAATAAAAGCTTTCGTGAGTGTACTTAAAAATGCTGTAACGCGACTGCAATTGCACTTGCAGTACGTGACGCATGCGAGCTTACGTCAAATAAATGACAGTCACAAGTGCGCTTGAACTCATTGCATGTAATGCATGTGCAAACAAAATCTATGAGCATGAGCATGCGTTCTATGAACAAATGAGTCAAATGACAGCTTTGTGAATGCGCTTAAACTCATTGTACTTACGTGGAGTGTATCTATGTGTGTGTGCGTTCTTTAAATCAGCTATCGTGAGTGCTCTTGCACTCTTGTGAAACGTGTGTTTCTGTGAGTCGTTCTTCATACAAATGCCAATCGCAAGTGCGCTTGCACTCGCTGTGTGTGAATCGTGTATTGGTGTGCGTGTATTTTCTCTAATTATATTGAAGTCAACCTTCTGTAAGTACTATTCTGTGGTACGAGTATAGTCGTAAACAGAAGTGCAGTTCGTCTGCCGACAACGGTTCTCTACTCGAATTTATTGTTCCGGAAAATTCCAATACGAATGTGGTCTGTCTCACTCGTTACTTTCCGGTTTGTGCTTGCCAGTATTTTAAATTAGGTTGATGGTATTCCGTATTATAAAATTGTAAATTTTAAACAAGTTTATTTTTGTTCAGTTTTGCGCTTATAATCATTTTCTGAACTAGTTATAGAGCTGACGAATATTTAAACCACACATGAATTTATTATTATTTAGGCATTATCCATTGCTTCTTAATCCAAAAAAGCAGTCGCATGTCGCAGTCGCATAATGTTACGAATAAAAAAACCGGCAAAGTCCAGACTCGCACCATTATCTGTAAAACGCAAAAAAAAAATGCAGTGGAGTCCCCCTTAAATATTTTTTTTAGTTAAATTTATTTATTGAACCATGTAATGTTGACCATTTGGGATTGGTTCAAAAAACCGGTTATAAACGCCCAAATGGTCGGTTCTACATTGCGCGGGTTAAGTGGATTTAATTTTTCAAGAGTATACTTGTTCCCGTTATCAATATCGAGCAAAAACGAGCAAAAATATCACAACATATTTTGTTGTATGGGAGCCCACTGTAAATGTATTGTGTTTTGTTTTTTAGTTGGTATTTGTTTTTATAGCACCAACAGAAATACATCTGTGAAAATTTCAACTTTTTAACTATCACAGTTTCTGAGATACAGCCTGGTGACAGACAGACGGATAGACAGACGGGTAGCGAAGCCTTAGTAACCCTAAAAAATGTGTTCAAATCATCCAGACGTTACTTACATTTTTGAACTATTTCCTTTCGATAGATTAACAAAGAGGAAAAAAAATCCGGTATTGTGCAACGGCTGAGTGATTGGCTTTCTGCACATCCCGTTCCGGATTTGATTAATGAAACAAACATTCTGATGACCTATACTCAGTCGGACCGATCCGTGCTTTTTCGTAGAAGATTTATTTGCCACAATACTTTTGTGAGTCAGTGTACGGAAAAACGAACGGTAAAAATATTGTACAGCTACCAACGTAACATTTTTGTTTGTTTTTCAGGAAATCACTCATAGCTTTCATAGTTCAAACTTGTAGGTGCTATTAAAATACAAAAAAAAATATGGAAGCTAATATTTAATTTTGTGCATCCATTTATCCGATATCGACTTTTTTTTTATCGTGGTATAATCATCAAATGAGTCCTACCACCCCGGGCAGGGCGGGAGGGACTGTCAGACTTGTGTCCTTCAATAGCCCTTTATGTTCCGGGGTCACGGTGATGGAAATAAGTCCCGCGACCCCGGCAGGCTTTGGCCCTCATAGAGGGGGCCCCGTCATTTTGCTGACGCTCTTTGAGGCGCGCGTGGAACACGACGCGCCGTCGACCCGGGCATGGTCCATGGTCGGACAGCGAGTTGCCCTTTACTCGCTGTGCCCGCGCCTGCGGTGGCCGGAGGTCGTCTGCCGACGTCCGACGCCGTGGGCGTCTACCACTGCGGTTGGGGCGGAGGGAGGACGCTGTCCTCTCTCTCTCGCGGCCCGCATCCGATATCGACTTACCTAACATAAATTAGGTTTTTTTTTTTGTTTTCAGCGAAACCGCTCTAATTTCATAGTTCAGGCTTGGATACAATGAAATAATTATGTTCCTGGAAAGTATATCAATGCAACAGATCCACCATTTGTAGAACATCGACAAATAAATCGTTACTTTGAAACTAGACCTTGTGGTATAAGGGGGAACTTCTAAGAGGGTCCCCTCTCTAAGGTCAAAGCCTGCCGGGGTCGCGAGACTAACGAATTATTGTGACCCCGAAACGTAAAGAGCTATTGAAAGATCACCGTGGATTTTAGTCAGTACGAGTCTGACAGTCCCTCCCGTCCCGACCAGGGTGGGAGGACCCATTTGATGATTTCACCACGAAAAAAAAAAACAAGTCCATAGAGCCTCTTAAATGGCAGAACTATACACCGTGTTCCGGACGATATACATAAACTTCGACCAGATGTTCAGACCACGGAAGTAAGCATTTTTCATTATGGACACATTAATAAATTCTTATTTTTTATTTTTTGTTAATTTTCATACAAACTAAATACCTAGACGTAAATAACCCGATATGCATGCCTCTTTATCCGAATTGGCAACGTCGTATTTTCATTCATAACATTTGGCGGGCTGAAACTTGTCAAAACAGTTTCTTTGATTTTTTATCTCGTTCCTCATAGCACTGTCAATGTACTATACTTATCTAAAGAGAACGTATAAGGCTACCAAGCAGGTAGATACGTATTTCGAATTGTCTTTTTAATTGAGGAATAAAAAAAAAAACAAAATTCCATAACCAAATCATGATAACCTCTTCCCACGACATGCAGCCTTCGCAAAACGTTTCTGCAGTCCTTATTTTTAGTCTAGGCTTAAAGCAACGCCGGACCTCCAACGACGGGAAGGGGAGTAGGCTACCATAATTATCTTCCCATTCTGCCGTTTCGGCTTAAGTAACGAACATTCAATCTCTAAATTATTGACTAAAAGAGGGGCAGCTCAACACGCAATCTGGGGACCACGCTTAGAGCTCACGTACATTCGTAAAAATACTCTCAAAAGATAGGTCTCGGTCAAATTAAGATAAATGGTAATCACAGCATATTTTTTTTATGCATTTGAGTAGAATAATTATAATTTATAAGCACACTTGTTGCGTGGGCAACATCAGAACTAACGCCACCATCTTATTTTTCAATACATTTCACAAATGAGCGCTCTCCTGTCAACCTCAATGGAGTGTCCAAAGATCCATATAACACTGTAGGTTAGACAACTACGTCAGCCGTAATGTCATTCAAAAATATTTTTATTAATAAAAAATAAACTCTAAAAAGCAAAAAATAAATTTAATGTAAAAAGTTTTCGAAATGACCACCTTCTTTTTCGACACAAATATTCAAACGAGTCCTAATTTGGCCATTTAAATTTACAGACATTTGTCTTATTTGTTCAGCAGCCTGAGATATTCTATCTAAGAGCTGTTCACGGTTCTGAATTTGTACGGAGTACACCTTCTCCTTTAAGGTTCCCCAGACATAAAAATCTAAAGGAGTCAGATCTGGGGACCTAGCTGGCCATGCGATATTTGTGCTACCTCGTCCAATCCAACGGCCAGGAAACGTTGCATTTAAATATTCACGCACTTGTGTGCCATAATGTGCAGGGGCCCCATCATGTTGGAGCCACATGGTTCGCAGAGTTTGAAGATCCACTTGTTCGAAAAATTCGAAGCTAGTGACGTTTCTTAGGAACTCTAAGTAATTGTCAGCATTTAGGCGGTGGGGAATCTCAATAGGGCCGATCAGCTGATTGTTAAAAACACCAGCCCACATGTTTACAGAGAATTCAGTTTGATGTGACGCCTGCCAATGTAAATTCGGGTTGCTCTCATGCCACTGCACTTGATTTTTGGAATTGAATACTCCCGCTCTTGTAAACTGGGCTTCATCCATCCAAAGAATTTTTTGAAGCAGTATTGGATTATTTATCAGTTCTTGATTCATTCTCTGGCAAAAAACAATTCTTGAGAAGTGATCAGGTGGTATTATGCCTTGGGATTTTCTGTAGTGGTAGGCATGCAAACCATATCTTTTCCACAGTTTCCACACTAGCTTATGAGATACACCCACGATTCTCCCAACGCGTCTCGTTGAGAGTGTAGGATCATGAATAATAAGGTTCATTATTCTGTTTTCTTGAGCGACGCTCAAATTGATTGCTCGTTCAGGGCGGCGTGGTCTAATTCCGATCTCACAAAATCTCCTGTGTATGTTAATAAATGTTCGTATATCAGGAACGCGCCGACCAGGGAATCGCCGTTGGTACTCTCGCACAGCTGCTGTAGCATTTCCGTCACAGAAACCGTAGACGAAGTGAATATCAGCTTGGTGTTGAGCAGAATATTCGTGCGGCATAGTGAAAGTTGTAATCAAAATGATTGATTAAATTAGTCGGAAACCCAAAAGCAAATTACAATAAACAATAATCCTGACAGTTAAAATCATGCATGACAAACAATGACAAATAACAACTTAGGTATCCATAGCGACCAGTTTAATCTCTTTGAAAGATTCGTTATCGCAAATGATCGTATTTCTTCGCTAACTCTCGGGTTCCTCTCGTACGTGCAAATGAAATGCAAATAGTATTTGATAGATTTATCATTTTAATTGCACTAAGCGGCAACATAGGCCAAATTAAGATACTTTCTCACTGCATAGCTCAATTAAATTTCATTAAATGAAATTACAAATATCTTTGTAACGAAGCCTTTTTAAGTACTACTTCCTTTGTTGGATTTGATTTGTAAAAGCCATAGAAGTATTTGCTAAAGTTTATGGATAACGTGAAGAACACGGTGTATAATATACATTTTTAACACCTTATTGTACTACCCATGTTTGCAAAATAAAGTTCTATTCTATTCTATTCTATTCTATTCTATTCTATTCTATTCTATTCTATTCTATTCTATTCTATTCTATTCTATTCTATTCTATTCTATTCTATTCTATTCTATTCTATTCTATTCTATTCTATTCTATTCTATTCTATTCTATTCTATTCTATTCTATTCTATTCTATTCTATTCTATTCTATTCTATTCTATTCTATTCTATTCTATTCTATTCTATTCTATTCTATTCTATTCTATTCTATTCTATTCTATTCTATTCTATTCTATTCTATTCTATTCTATTCTATTCTATTCTATTCTATTCTATTCTATTCTATTCTATTCTATTCTATTCTATTCTATTCTATTCTATTCTATTCTATTCTATTCTATTCTATTCTATTCTATTCTATTCTATTCTATTCTATTCTATTCTATTCTATTCTATTCTATTCTATTCTATTCTATTCTATTCTATTCTATTCTATTCTATTCTATTCTATTCTATTCTATTCTATTCTATTCTATTCTATTCTATTCTATTCTATTCTATTCTATTCTATTCTATTCTATTCTATTCTATTCTATTCTATTCTATTCTATTCTATTCTATTCTATTCTATTCTATTCTAAATCCAATGCACCATTTCATCGCAACTCGTTAATTTTATTTACCAAAGAAATAAAAACTTTATTGCCGCGCAAAGCGCACTTATAATATTTCCAAGTCCATCAAGAAATGACAAGTTTTATTAACAGAGATCCAGCCAGCTTATCAGAACAATACCAAACTACGGACTCGAGTACTTATAGTTTTTAACTTCGGTCTTGAAGTTTGCGAAGACGAAAATCTCTTGGAGTTCCAACTTATTGCTTTTTCTTCTCGATAGCCGCTTAGTTCAATACTTTTATGGTAAGTAGCTAGAGTTAGACTGTTTGTTGAGCAGTATTATTGGCTAATATGAGTGTTCTTTGGCTGGAGAAAATCGGGGTTATTGGCTGAATGAAGTCGGTTAAAAATAAGATGAATGCATTATATCAAGTTGCTTATAACTTACCTAATAGCCGAAATGGAGGCCATGCAAGGATAAAACCATCATGCAAACTATAACGCGATTAGCCTCCATTATTCTCAAAAATGCATTTGAGTTGTAAAAGGACAAGTTCTCAAAGTGGAAAAATGCTAAAAATGATAATTCTAAAAATTGTTAAAATGGCTTGTATACAACAATATTGGAAGTACAATTTACTAAATAAAAGACTTGTTCGAATAACCTAGGATACACCGACTCGTGGTTATTTATAATTTTGATAATAAGCTATTTAGAAAACAATTGGCTGTTATTTTCGTGAACTAGGCTTATAGAGAATTTGCTATTTTGGGACCTTGACCTTTTAAAACTTTCTTGCCATTTTGAGAATTAGGCTTTCCGTGTCTAAATCGTGGAATACACCTCGCGTCTGTGATCTTGTACGCATACAACCTGAATATCTTCAAAGTTAGACTGAAAAGGCTTCTTCGGGGTAAGTTCACCCCATCGTCGACTTTGTCTCTATCACCTCTACCCTAGACTGGATAAAAAATAAAAACCCGTCTCAAATAAAAAATAAAAATAAAGCGAAGAAGGATAGAGTAAAATGGAATATTTACTAGACAACTATATTTTCCCGTACAGTTAATATGTCCTACTTTTAAATTCACATAACCATCTTTCTTTAGAGTTAGAACCCACCCACTTCGATAAAAACAGAAATATATATACAACATAGGTACAATAAATCTCGTAGAACTGCTCCCAAAGTTTATTTTAAACCAAAATTGTACTAGAAAATATTAAGGCAAAGTTAGAAAGACGAACGAAATGCACTATACGCAACAGAAATTTAACATGATCGGCTTACAAAGTTTGGTGGGAACCGTACGATCGGCAAAGATAGCGCATCATACAGTCCAAATAATTCAAGGAACTTTTGCCTTTATGGTAGTGGTACTAAAGTTTATAATGGTGGAGATAGAAAAAGAATTATGTAAGATACTGCGTGGAAAGTCGTGAGCGATAACTCAGAGTGCACGATATACGTGGTACAGAGTTAAGAAAGTAACAGATAGGGACTTGGCGTAGTTGGTGAAGTTTTGCGCTGTGAAAAGGGATGATTTTGTGCAAGTTATAGCGAGTAGTGTGGTTTGGATTCGTTGCTTGTTAGTTTGATGTTATTCGTATATAGTTAAACGAAAATATGGGGAGATAAAATTTAAGAATACGAAACCTTACGCAGAAGTTTTTGTCCGCGATAATTATGTACCAGAGGAACGTAATACCGGATTTAATTATTTATTAATCAAATTATCTGTTTACCAAACACCATACGAATATTTGTAATAAACCTATGTAAAATTAGGCCTCAAAAATGTAGCCGATACAGAAAGATACGGAACTCAAAATAAGGCAGAGAACCGTTGTGGTGTAGCTTACGAGAGGCCATAATAGGGCTGAGTTTTCCATAAATTGGGTAGTACGCTGCACATCAACAATAGATAAAGGAAGATATCGAGGCTGTATTGAACGGACCTGGACGAATAAACCAAGAACACTGCGGTGCGTGGTAGAATGAGCCATCATCCCTGATATGACGACCACGGACACTCTCTCAAGAGTGTAGCAACTAAGAAGACGGACCGATGACCTGAAGAAGATAATTAGCAGTGGCTGGGTGAATAAAACAAGAGATCGTGCGCTGATGCACTCCTTGAGAAAGACCTATAATCGGCAGTGGTCTGCAATAGGCTTAAATGATAAAGAAACAACCCATTTATTAATTTATCTTCGTGCAATCACTTCTACATAGACTTTAATCAACATCGCCATTGTTTTAAACACTGCTTTTAAAAATCTGTGTATTATCTTTCAATCTTAAGTGAAATATGGTAATCAAGAGCCTTTTGAGGATTTTTTTGGGTATTTTTCCTTACTTTATTCTTTGTGGTTAATAAAACTGGTCTCTTGGGAAATGTCATTCTTAAAGATGGAAGATAAAGAAGCTTAGAGATTGTAATACTTCGATGAACAAACAGATAGTTATTTAATAACTTGGCTCGAGATTTGTAGAGTTTTGCTGTGAAATAAGGATTTTAAAGAAGAAAATAGTATTCGTGATTCCTTGTACCTAATTGATAAGTGGATTATTCCTAGAAACAACTATGTGTGTTTTTTTTTGGCCTGCCTGTCAGAAATGTACCTATTTCAAAACAAAAAAATCTAAATACCGGCCAAAATGGATAAATGCTCACCAAATGGTCTACAATAACGTATCGTTGGAATTAATCTATTTTCTGTAATAATAAAAAAAAGTCGCGGGGCTTCTATTTCTGTTTGCAAGGTTTAAAGGAATATAACCAAACCGAACTTCGGGGTGTCCCTGAAATTGCTAAAGCGAGTTTTAGATTTAGTGAGCATTTATCCGTTTTAGTACACAAAAAGAATTATTGATGAACATTTAAATTGTAGCTGTTTTTTGGTACTCAACATTTTTTTTTTAAATTGCGTTGGACTACTATCTCGTCTGATGGAAAGCGAAGATGTTGTTGACGGTGAAGCACGCTTGCCTAGAAGTAACCTGTTCACTCTTGACTTGAAGACCAGGATTGTAGCTATCAGGAAACTCAGACCGCGGCAGAGAATTCCACTCGATAGCTGTACGCAGAATGAAGATTGTTTGTTTGATGAAATAAAAAAAAGATTTTAATATAAGATTGTGTAAACCGTACGTAATTTCATTCTTTTAAGTCCTTGGGCCTTACCACGAGCTCTTAACGCGATCTAGTTTAGGCTGTGGGAAAGAGACAGAGCTATACAAGTCGTCTAGCGCCGTCTCTTTCCCACATCCTAAACTTGATCGCATTATGAGTTCATGGTAGGCCCTCTGATTCGAAATGATAGAACCGATTTGAATGTTTACACACATGATACATAAGTAAAAAAGCTAGGAGAAACAAATATTCAAAAAGTCATATTTAAAAAGGGATAAGTATCTGGAAGTTTTTTTTTTTATTTTTTTTTTTTAGGTCGTTTTGTTTGAATGGAAAATTAGAGATTGGTCTAATTCAACAGTAACACAATTCTTTGAATTGATTCTGTAAGCAATTCTATGATAAGGGTTTTGTTCAAAAGTGCCTTTAAATTTTCTAGTTAAGTAAATAAATGGTTTAACTGTAACTGGGATTTGATTTCTTGATATTGAATGATTCCTAGAATTAATCCCATTTCTAAATGAAAGTAGTTTTCAAAAGTATCTTGTAAGGCTTATTTGTAGATCCTACTACTATTATAAAGGCGAAAGTTTGTAAGTATGGATGTATGGATGTTTGTTACTCTTTCACGCAAAAACCACTGAACGGATTTGGCTAAAATTTGGTATACAGATAGTTTATAACCTGGATTAACACATAGGATAGTTTTTATCCCGATTTTATGTTCCCGTGGGATAATTTTCGAGTTGTAGCGGGTGAAGCCGCTGGCAACAGCTAGTATTAAATATTTCACTTTGAGAAAACTGGTCTAAAGACCTAAAGACAAAATTAAGTTATTTTCTTGTATTACGAGTAGTGCATATGATTTGATTTTGCATTGGGAAAAAATGACGAGCACTTTTTTTATCGTGTCAAATCATCAAATGAGTCCTCCCGCCCAGGGTGGGACGGGAGAGACTGTCAGACTTGTACTGACTAAAATCCACGGTGATCCTTCAGTAGCCCTTTACGTACCAGTGCCACGGTTACCTGGTGAGACAGTCCCGCGACCCCGGCAGGCTTTTACCCTCTTAGGGGGCCCTGTCAGATTGCTGACAGCTCTTTGAGGCGCGCCTGGAACACAGCGCGCTGTCGACCCGGGCATGTTCCATGATCGGACGGCAAGGAAGTCACCCATAACTCACCGCTCGCATGCCCGCGCCATGAAGAGCACTTCAAGTCAACATCTGCAGTCACAGTAAGTGTATTTTTATGCTTCTATTTCACACAGGATCAGTACGTTCTCTATCAATAAAAAACTTTTTCAAAAAAAATGTAACCGCCTTCAAAAACCACCACAAAAAAGGGTAAAATAACCCACAAAACTTTTCTTTCGGAAGTCGGTGACTTTTTTTTATTAGTTTCATTGTGTTTTTTGCCACCGACTTCCGAAAGAAAGTTTTGTGGATTATTTTACCCTTTTTTGTGGTGGTTTTTGAAGGCGGTTACATTTTTTTTGAAAAAGTTTTTATTTTATGCTTTTTAGTATAAATATTCAACCAAAATTCTTGAAAAATACATTATTTTCTTACATGTGTAAGAAATCCGTAGCACCGGTAATAACATCGTTAACATCTCTTTCATTCCTTCCCTATCTCAAAAACTACTGAACCGATTTTGACGAAACTTGCAGTATTCCTTAAGTTGAACGATACCTAGTACAACATAAAAAGAATTATTTAAATCGGACTTGTAGTTCCGGAGATATGCGAACACAAACATAATTTACTAAAACAGTCGATGTCGACTCCTTACTAGAGGAGTTGTACCTTCCATGATCAGCTCATCCACCTGAGATGATGATTAACAGATGCAAATACTTGAACAGCTTTAGAAAATATATGAAAATGGTACTATGTGCCTATAAAATTTGAAGGTTGCCCTCGATTTCCCTGGGATCCCATCATCAGATCCTGACCTGATGATCATGGGACCAATTGGAAAGTATACCCTTTCAAACAAAAGAAAAAAAATCCAAATCGGTCCAGGCGTCTTCGAGAAATCGGGGGACATACATAAAAAAAAAAAAAATTCCGACGAATTGAGAACCTCCTCCTTTTTTTGAAGTCGGTTAAAAATAATAGGAAACCTAAACATTATGACAGTGAAACTAAAACCATTTCATAGGTTAGAAATCAAATGGGTGACTCTCCGTCCGATAACGAACCATGCCTGGGTCGATGGCGCGTCGTGTTTCACGCGCGACCTTTTAGCAATCTTCCAGGGCCTCCCTGAGAGGGCCAAAGCCTGCCGCGATTGCGGGCTTATCAGGTACCCGTGACTTATTGAAGCAACACCCTGGATCTTAGTCTGTATGAGTGGGATAGTACCTCCCGTTCCGCCCTGGGTATGAAGACTCATTTGATGATGCTACCACGTAAAAAAAAAGGTACTATCTGTCATAAAACTAAGTGATCATAAAAATACTCCACATATATAAATAAATACCTACCAAAATCTGCCAAGAACACACTCCACAGACACTTTTCCGTATTCTATACGAAAACTAAAGTCCGGAGGCACTTAGTCTTAATATATCGAAACTTGTTCGATCCCGTTTTGCACTGAATTATCGGGCCTCGCACCAAAACTTTTGCGAACTCCCTGTGCTAAAGCGTAAATTCAATTTTAATATTGCCAAAATGCCAATTGGGAACGCTTAAAGCAATAGCTTGCAAATAACTAAGTTATAGTAAGTCGTAAGTTAATTATTAAAGGGGAACTTCGGTTGTTATAACTTGATTTTCGACGAAGTTTTGTTTATTATAAGTCAAAACAACAAATCGTTGTTGTGACTTACTGTTTGGTAATTCAACCGATTGTTTATTTATTGTTACTGAGTGTTAGTGCTTTATACTAGTAGATAACTGTTCTCTTGGTAAAATCTACTTGAATAATCAACACATCGTTACTGGGTGTATACTTTCTAAGTCCGTCAACGAAAACACGGAAACGGATATAGAATGTACGAATGTAACTAACGTCAAATCAAATTGTGGACGGATGATACCGCCACAACTGAAGTCTTTAGGTGGTGGTTCGCGCCGGAGACCGCGACAGGAGACCGCGACAGAAGACTGCGACCGGAGATTGCTACCGTATCTGTCTCCTGTCTGTGTCTCGCTCGCGAATTGCCGCTCATACATTGCCTAATGTTAAGTACTGTCGCGGTCTCCTGTCGCGGTCTCCGGTCGCTGTCTCCGGTCGCTGTCTCCTGTCGCGGTCTCCGGCGCGAACCGGCACCTTTACTGACGCGGCGACGCAAGTCTATGTCATTAGGTATATTTTTTGATGCAACTTGATGTTTGCTGGCTTCCAAACTCAAAATGCTCGATCGTAACAGGTCAACGAAGAACCAAAATGCATAATATTACAACACTTTCCCATTTTGAAATATGAGCTCCTTTCTGTATTGATCCAACAGTTTACAAAACATGATAATCGTAAGCTCCAAGAAGTGAACGTACTTACACTTGACCGATATTTTATATCAGGTCCGCACCAGTGGTCACGACTGTCAATAAAAGGCTTAAAGACTCGCCAATGTTCGGGACTGTTCCAGGTTCTTACAAAATGAGCATTATTGCCAACCATCTGCAATAATATTTTTCCGCACGTCGACGAGTTCTCCCACCCAGGGCAGAACGGAAGGGACTGTCAGACTTGTACTGACTAAAATCCACGGTGTCCTTCAATAGTCCTTTACGTTCCGGGGTCACGGTAATTCGTGAGTCCCGCGACTCCGGCAGGCTATGGCCCTCTAAAGGCACCCCTTTAGAGGGCCGTCATTATGCTGACACTCCTGGAGGCGCGCGTGGAACGCAACGCGCCTTCGACCCGCGCATGGACCATGGTCAGACAGCCAGTCGCCCATTACTCGCCGCCTGCATGCCCAACCATCTGCAATAATAGAATAAAAACATTTAACTTCAGTCCACTCTAAGCCCACGTGATCACAAAAAAGAGCCAACATTTGGACTCATTATAAATAAGCTGACTATGTTAATACATGTCACATTTTTGAACTAAAATAATACTCTTTTGCATGCAAAACAAGGTAGCCAAATAAGCGTCTAATCCTTTCAAAAGCGAAAGTCCCGCACCCAAATCCTACAGAGAAACTAGACCGCATTGCAGAGAATGGAAAAGAAATAAAACGTTTACGTTCTCGCCGCGTGATTGTTAAATATTTTATGATCCCTAGAGATTTGGGCTTGTCGTGTCAAACCAGGATATTAACTGGAGTTTTTACGGCGACAAAATTGGTTGGATTGTTTGTGCCTTTTTTAAACTATGGATAAAGTAGGGTAAATTGGTCCTTTTTTGTTAAAGTACGAGTGGTGTTTAGGGAATTATAGTACTACTGGAAGGAAGAAATAAAAATTCTGGGTTGTTATTGTCCCACTGCTGGGCCAAGGCTTTTTCTCTAACAAAGGGAAGGACTGATTCATTCACTTTATACTTATTTTACTTATTCATTCACTGATCATGCTTGCTCAAGATAAGCTAGTAATTTTTGTCGTATTTAAATTTCGAATTCAGCCGTACGGTGTTTTATTATAAGACCGATTTCAGTGATGTATTGGTAAACGTAGAAACAAAATAGAATTTAACGAATTGAAAGAGTCACACTGATACTTGCCCGGACTTGATCCCAAAACGTTGGGCATAGTAATATCTATACAACAGATGCTCTTTTCAAGCCATAGCCATCAACTTCAAGAAGAAATAACCAGATGACTAATGTCACCGTTTTAAAAGCAGTGGTTATAAAATAAACTACACAGCCTTGCGTCTGGTTGGGTTTAAACCCCCGGCCACACAAACAACAGCTTGCCGCTTGGTGTCTACTTTCTAAGTCTGTCAACGAAAACACGGGAATGGATACAGATCATGTACGAACGTAACTTAATCAAATTGCGGACGGATAGTATCGCCACGACTGAAGTCTTCGACGCGGCGCTAGTGTCCATGTTATTACATCAAATTGCATTAAAGAAATGAAGCACCACTTTCCGCAGGTCGTGGGTGTTGGTGCAGACTCTAAGGGTTGAACCACATCTGGCAGCACGGAATCGCCTTTTTCCGTCGCCCTTTCTCTTTCTGTCGCTTAGAACTGCCATTTGCTAGACCGAGACAATGCGATAGCACGCGGCCGCCTCGAGGATTCCGCCGCGTGCTATCGCATTATGCTTTCTGTTTCGGTCTAGCAAATGGCAGTTCTAAGCAACAGAAAGAGAAAGGGCGACGGAAAAAGGCGATTCCGTGCTGCCAGATGTGGTTTAACCCTAAGGAGCAACCTGCCAAATCGTTATATCATTCATTCTTAGTTCAGCTTGTTATCAAAACGGCTGTCACTAAGATCGAAACCACGGGTTTTGTGCTTTGAGATTAGACCCATGTTACCACTGGATTGAATTATCTATCGGGCAAAATTAAAATATTCCTATAACTCTCGTCAGACGTAAAAATGATTTTTGCGGAAAGAAAAAATCTGTTGCAAATGGGATTCAAACCCGTAAGACGTTGTACAACATTATTCAAAAGGGCAGATTGCCCATTCACTTTTTTTAACATCTTATTTCCCCGAGATTGCATCTAATTATAGCCCCATATTTGTTTCCTCATTTTGAAGCTAACAATAAAACGCCCCGTGTGAGTCATTTCTTTAAGATTTATGCGCCCTTAAATTTTACGTACTTCCGACTTTTTTATGTATTTATCTTTTATGATCTTAGATGTAATAGGATTTGTGGAGATTGGTGGTTAAGCTTTCTATATTATACCGTTTTTTTTTATTTTATTAGACATTTTTATATCTAAACAATTAAGTTTTTTTTTTTTATTTACTTGTTAGAATTTCTGAGGTTCCGGATTAGATTGCTAGTTCGAGCAAAGTGTTGTTAACATTATTTTTTCATTACACGGGGTCTTGATTTATTCCCGTACCTATTTAAGCAGATGGCAACGGGTTCCTTCCCTCTACTACTTAGGGCAAAGCACGACCGCACACTGTAAGAAAAATTCTGTTGCTCGCCCAATGCACGGCCACACCGCATACTATCAATAGCAATTTTGATTCGACATCATTTTCAATACAAAATGCATGCACCGAGTACCTTCCGGCAAGAATCACAATTTTTCTAATAAAAATTTACAGTATGCGTTCGCTCTAAAACATATCTGGAAAATTAATGTTGTACTATTAGCTACACTTGTGCTTAACCCTTCAAAAATTACAGTCGCAATGTTATATCTGAAACTAAAAATATTTTTCTTTACACTTTTCTGCACTTAGATTCACCATAAAATGATAGAGATAGTGTATAAAAGAGCGATTGCCGCTTTTCCTAGAAAGGAATTAAGATGAATGTTAAAAGACTAGAAAATGTCACTAGCGGAATACATCGGCGGTCTGTTTATTTTAACTTTATCTCTATTTGCCTTGCTTCGCATTTGAAAAGCTTCATTTTCTTAACTCAGTGTTCCTACAGTTGGTGTTTAAAGAATTAAAAGGATTTTTATGAAAAATAATAACTAGGGGTATCTACCTTACCTACCTACCCCCGGGCAACGGTACCAAAAGCTACCTGCAGCGCTATTTTCTAAAAACACAACCTTGTGGCCGCAGCGCTCACGCTGCGTTGAGACTTGAGCTTGACTTGAGCTCGCTGTATCTCAGGATTTATTTTTGCTTTTAAGTGAGCTTGCTACATATCAGGCTTTATCTTTGCTTCTGAGCTACATTGAAACCAAGAACAAAATAAAATAAATTGAAATATAAGACACAGATTATTTTCATTAATTTTCAATAATTAAGAGCAAGCCAATTCCCTCGGGGTGCTATGACAGGAAACCTCCACGTGCGCCCGTGGACTGGAGTTCCCTCTCGGATACGTCCGCGGGGAAGACCAGTTTTTCGGGCCGGTGCACCCTGGGATGCGGGCAAAATCTCTTCCTTAGGCACTGTGTGCCTAAGGGGTCTCTTTGCCCGTATGCGAATAGCCTGTCGTGTGGACGCTCCAACGCGTGTCCCTCTGATTAGCAAAGGGCACAGCGGCGGAGCGGGCTTGCGGACGGTGAGTAATTATGGGTAGCTCGCCGTCCGACCAAGGACCAAGCCTGGGTCGGTGGCGCGTCGTGTTTCGCGCCAAATGCCTACTGGGGTCGCGGGTTTTTTCTTAACCCAGGATACCGTGGCCCCGGAACGTAAAGGGCATAGGGCATAGGAAGGAACACGGGTGGATTTTAGTCAGTAAGAGTCTGACAGTCCCTTCCGCCCCACGGGCGGGAGGACTCATTTGATGATTTTACCAAATAAAAAAAAAAAAAGCCAATTTCCTCGTGTTTTCTGCAACGTTTTAATTATCAATCTCAGATTCTCTTTACATTTACCTTGTATGATCAAAGAAAGATCTTTTTCAGAAATAACTATTGTAATGAATCATTATCACGGATTAAACTTACGAGTACGTGTCTTTAAAATGCATCGTGTGTTTTTTTTTTATGGAACGATATAATATATGAAAGATGGAAGGAGGGAAGGGACGCCTTTGCCCAGCAGTGGGATCACAAATCGGTATTTTGTTTTAAAAACGATGTATGATACGATGATTTTAAAAAACAGAAGTACTGCGTTATAAACCAAATACTAAATACATATCTCTGTTAAATATTTTCTCCAAGTTGCAGTTATTAATAAGCACTCTGCCATTACTTTGTCTTCGTCAATTTATTTACTAGTATGGTTTACTTTGTATGGTTTCTACTAAAAGATAGACGCAATTCTTGAGAAATGTGTAGGTAAATAGATAATTTACCTACCAAAAATCCGTTCAGTAGTTTTTGAGAAAATCAATTACTTACAGACACACTGCTTTTGCGGACTTTATTTAGGTATAATGTGCACATAATATTATTTAGATTTTGAATAGCGAACACACAGCTGTAATAAAAGTGTAGGTTTTACTTCTGAAAACTTTTCCTGAAAGTTCAACAAAAGTTTAAAGTTTGTGCTACGTATGATTCTCCCAATAAAATATAGCCAACTAGCTGACCCGTGCCCACTTCGTTGGGCAGTATTTCGGCTAATATGTATGATATCTTAATAATTTATAGCCTATAGCACTAACGGATAATGTAGCTTTCTACCAGTGAAACAATTTTTTAAATCGGTTCATCACTTCCGGAGATTACCCCCTACATACAAACTTACAAACATACAAACTTACAAACAAATGTTACCTCTTTATAATATTAGTATAGATAAGCTCTAGAACAACAAAATTAATGAAATCGATACTCAAACAACATTTAACACGCACGACATAAAAGCCACGATATTTATTTCCATAAATGATTTTGCACCAATCAAACAAATGGGAACATGCATTACTGATTCGTGAGCACGTGATTAACATATCGATAAAATTCATGGAAACAACCCCACCCCATATGTGACAATGATTCGCATTAACCAATTCCCTCTAAAAGTGATGCCACATGATCCGCAGGCTGTCGCTGCGACATCGAAGCGCCGGTCATGCTGTCTCGTTTCTTTTTTAATGGCATCTCGCTGGTCAATGTAAAAGTAGTTGTGTACTGCTTAACCGAGCAATCCTGTTATGCCTTGACACTAAGGCATCCAACCAAGGACTTAAAACAAACAAAACAAACTAAAAATTAAAACTAAGCGACCCCACTCCCTGCGGGATACGGACCTCGGATTGGCGTCGCTGAGGGAAGACAGTAAAGGACAGGCTGGATCTGAATGATATGCGGTTATGCTGTGTCCGCTTTACTTTTAAATTATTAGAATCATACGGTATGACTTTGGCTGGAGGCCTTACACTCAATGCACCTTCAGAATGGTCCGGTGAAGCAAACGACCACCTTTTTGGTTGAACTTGTAAAATGCCATTGACAAAAAAAAACTTTGTCTCTAGGTAGACAAAGAGGGAAAACTGTAGTGCGACCCCGAAGCCACAATTTATTTCAGTATCGAGTGTTTTTTTAAGACGCTGATCATTGCGTTACGTCACCGCTCGTATGCAGCTAACTTTAAGCCCCTTCGTACTCAAGGCGTCGCAAGTCTCCGATATCTTACGACTTTGAAATCCAGGTGTCTATCGCAATACAACTTACTCCATAGAGGTTCGTACACAGGCATGCGTCAATAGATACCAAAGTCGTAAGGTATCGATGACTTGCGTCACCCAGTGTACGAAGAGGCTAAATTATAGCGTCACGACCATCTATTTACTTTTACATTATTTTACCGGGATCATAGCACTATTTCAAGTGCCATGATCCCGGATAAAACCCTACAACCAAAACAAATAACATGGTAAATATCCCGTTCTAATTTTGTATGGCATCATGATGTTTGGACGATACAACACACCTGTATCGCTACCATTTCGATAACGCAACGCCCTTGTCGCGCTCGTGTGGTGTCACCCTTCTCTGTTATGGTTCGCCTACTGACAAATTGCCTTGTATGCATCCCACAGTGTCGAATAGATTTTTGCGTTGCACCAAATTGAATTTCGTAGTATTTTTTTTGCTTGTAGTGAATTTATTTGTCATGGATATCGCGAAATAGATGGATTCATTTTTCGTGTTCGGATAAAAGTTAATAATGTTCCGAGAGCGTCGAATAAAAACTGTATCATTTGATAAAAGATACGAGTATATTTATACTCGTATCTTTTATTTTATGTTCAACTAGCTGTGCCCGCGACTTCGTTCGCGTGGATGTCGGAATTTAACAATGTATTTTTTAGTGCGAAGCGTTTAATTCTCGCCACGTTTTTCATTTATAAACCCTGTATTTCGAATTCAAGAATATTTAACGTGTTTGTAATAAACGCCCTCTGTTGTTCAAAGGCAGTACCATTTAATTGCTATTGGATTAGAGTAGTTTGTATATCGATTTGAATTCGATATTGTTTAATGAATTAAATTAATGTTGGTATGGAAAAAAAATTGATGGAACCTACTCTAAATCCTATTTCAGCGCGCGTGAACGTAAAGCGACAAAAAGAGTTAAAACTCCAAAACAAATAAAATTCTTAGATTTTTTGTCAAAGAAACATGTACTACTTACCTACAACGGACATACAAAAAGATTAACAAAAAATAAGGATTTGGGCTCAGCTTATATTATTATGTAGGTAAGATTTAGATTTTGAAAAGGTTGCTGGAACAATTTTATAAACTTGTCCACTCCACTCCACTCCACCCGCTCCACTCCACTCCACCCGTTCCACTCCACTCCACCCGCTCCACTCCACTCCACCCGCTCCACTCCACTCCACCCGCTCCACTCCTCTCCACCCGCTCCACTCCACTCCACCCGCTCCACTCCACTCCACCCGCTCCACTCCACTCCACCCGCTCCACTCCACTCCACCCGCTCCACTCCACTCCACCCGCTCCACTCCACTCCACCCGCTCCACTCCACTCCACCCGCTCCACTCCACTCTACCCTCTCCACTCCACTCTACACTCTCCACTCCACTCCTCCCACTCCACTCCACTCCTCCCACTCCACTCCACTCCTCCCACTCCACTCCACTCCACTCCAACCGCTCCACTCCACTCCACCCGCTCCCCTCCACTCCACCCGCTCCCCTCCACTCCACCCGCTCCCCTCAACTCCAACCGCTCCACTCCACCCGCTCCACTCCACTCCACCCGCTCCACTCCGCTCCACCCGCTTATCTCCACTCCACCCGCTCCACTCCACTCCACCCGCTCCACTCCCCTCCACCCGCTCCACTCCACTCTACCCGCTCCACACCACTCCACCCGCTCCACTCCACTCCACCCGCTCTACACCACTTCACCCTCTCCACTCAACTCCACCCGCTCCACTCCACTCCACTCCAGTCCAGTTCACTCCAGTCAACTCCATTCCTTTTCAGTCCACTACACTCCACTCCACTCCACTCCATTCCATTCCATTCCTCCACTCCACTCCACTCCACTCTACTCTACTCTACTCTACTCCACTCCACTCCATTCCATTCCATTCCATTCGATTCCATTCCGGTCCATTCCTCCACTCCAGTCCAGTCCAGTCCAGTCCATTCCATTCCATTCCAGTCCAGTGCATTCCATTCCATTATGTTCGATTCCTTTAAATCGCTTTAATTAATTTCGAGTGAAATGATTCATCATCATCATCAGCCTATAATGTTCCCACTGCTGGGACACAGGCCTCCTCTCTGTGAGAGGGAGTCGGCCATAATCCACCACGCGGGCCCAGTGCGGGTTGGCAGATATCACATGTCTTCGAATTTTTGGTTCTAGGACATGCCGGTTTCCTCACGATGTTTTCCTTCACCGTTTTGAGAGCAGTGGTGATGAAATAAATTACGCAAAGTAATGCGCCTGGCGGGGTTCGAACCCACGACCTACAACTCGTAAGTCGGGACCGATACCACTGGGCCACCACTGCTCTCAATTGAATTGATTACGATGAAACAAAATACCGTACATAAATGTTACTTCATTATCACCTCGTTTCCAGGTTTTCTTAAAACGCCATCTGCCGTGGGTTGAAATAATTATGTTTAAGTTTATTAATTGAATAAGTAGTTTTTCCATTCGAAGCTAGATCGCGCTACTGACCTACGCGTCTCGGTGTGAACTGACCGTAATTTTACTTCTGGAACACTTTAAATTCAAATATCTTTTGATAGACTGAACCGATTCCGATGAAACAAAAACTAAACGTTACTTCAAGGTACGGTCAGTCGTTGTGTATTAAAGTTATCTACAGAGCTTTCGTACATTTTAAGTGATGCCCGAACAAATAAACATACAAACAGACATACAGACAAACAGACAAAAATTCTAAAAATGCTAGAAATGGGTTCTATTGGTTGTCCTTTAATAACCTGGCTTTATTTTTTGAGTTTTTTTTTTAATGTACAAAAATTATTTTTCTACAGTTTTATTATATGTATAGAATAGATAGATATTGGAAATATGACTAGAATTATTGTAAACTAGTTGTTCCCTGTGAGCAGTGGTGGCCCAGTGGTATCGGTCCCGACTTACGAGTTATAGGTCGTGGGTTCGAACCCCGCAAGGCGCATTACTTTGTGTAAATTATTTCATCACCACTGCTCTCAAAACGGTGAAGGAAAACATCGTGAGGAAACCGGCATGTCCTAGAACCAAAATTTCGAAGACATGTGACATCTGCCAATCCGCACTGGGCCCGGGTGGTGGATTATGGCCCACTCCCTCTCACAGAGAGGAGGCCTGTGTCCCAGCAGTGGGAACATTATAGGCTGATGATGATGAGTTGTTCCCTGCAATATCGCCCGCTTTTCGGTTCCTATTGGTATAGCCTAGCCTTTCGATAAATGCGCTGTGCATTCGGGGTTACGGTATTTCGTTAGTCCAGCGACCCCGGCAGGCTTTGGTCCTCTAAAGGGTTCATTCAAGCTGACACTCTTTGAGGCGCGCGTGGAACACAACGCACCGTCGACCTGGGTCATGTTCGGACAGGGAGTCACCCATATACCCATATTTTACTAGACAAGCCCTAGGCAAAATCGTCTAAAACAGTGTCAATTTCCAAAGTTTTTGCCTGCGGTCCATTTTCTTCCCTCACGCATGAATCTCGAAGTTTTATCCTCACTTCTGCTGATATCTTTTTTGTCACCCCAACTTTACTATGTTGAAAGTTTCGCAAAGTGAGACGTTAACACTGTATCCTTTTTGTGTGGGTTGAATTTCAATCCAATATTTTATTATATATACCAGCTGTGTCACCCCCGCTATTCAGCATCTATTTAGTCATAGCATGCATGATGCTATATAGCCTATTGCCTCCCTTTATAAATGGACTATCCAAAACACAATAATATATTTTTCAATTCGATTGAAGTTTCTGCAATTAGCGTTCAAACAAACAAGCAAACAATCTCTTCAGCTTTGTAAATTAGTAAAGATTACTTCGCAGACAGTAAAGCATTATGGTTAGAATTTTTTGATACGTATTGCCCATTCTTCTCCAAAGAAAATGCGCCGGAAAAGGCCACTACAGTACTTTTACAGTTTACTATGCTTTTTTTTCTAAGACTGTAGCTTCATTTTGACAATTCAAAAGTGACTAGAGACTACATGGGAAATTTATATTAAATTACTAGTATTTGCGCGTTGCGCGAGCTGCACGCAGCTCGCGGGGTCGTGTTTTGGAGAAGTATTCCTTACCTTGATAAAATTTTGAGAATCCATAAGAATCTTTAAATGAATTGGAAAATCCATAGTCCTTAAAAGATTTTGTAAATTATTAAATTATATAAAATATTTTTAATATTGTGAAAACCCTTATAACTAATTCAATAAAAAAAGAAACAAAATTAAAAAAAAAAAACAATAAATTGAGAATTCCTTAGGATTAAAAGAATTTTAAAATCCGTTGGAGCACTTAATAGATTTTGAAACCCCTAAAGAACCCCTAATCCAATCTAAAACCTTATTAAAAACTCAGAAGGGAGGCATAAGGGGCAACTTTGAAAAATGTTTTTTTACTTTTCCGAGCCTCCTCTAAACGAATCCGTAAATAAAAAGAACACGGGTCTATTAGTGTCTGAGAAACGATTGGGAGGGGGGGAGGGAGCCAAAAAGGAGAGGCTTAATACTTTTGCCCTACTAATGAGAGTTACTTGTAAGTTTGCTTGTCGTCACCCCTGAGTTACGCTTCATCCACGCAACCTTCGTTACGTCCCATGATGAAATTGATGAACATTTCGAAAATTATCGAAGCCGCCAACTTGGATTTTGATTTTGACCTCACTATCTGCTTTAGCATTCTCGAAAACCAAGAAAACGACTCCCGTGATGAAATTGATAAACAATTCGATTATAGCAGTCGCCATCTTGGATTCTCATTTAGACCTCGCCATCGGTTTTAGCAACCTCGATAACCCATGAAAACGACTTCCACGAATAATAATTCGAAAATTATCGCAGCCGCCATCTTGGATTCTCATTTTGACTTCGTCATCGGTTTTAGCAAAATCGAAAACCATGAAAACGACATCTATGATTAAAGCTTTGAATTTTTTGCACTCTGCATCTTGGATTTTGATTTTGAACTCACTATCGGCTTTAGCATCCTCGATAACCGTGAAAACGACTCCCATGATGAACAATTCGAAAATTGTCGCAGCCGCCATCTTGGATTTTGATTTTAACCTCACTATCGGCTTTAGCATCCTCGAAAACCATGAAAACGACTCCCATGATGAACATTTCGAAAAATATCGCAGCCGTACTCACTTTGACCTCGCCATCGGTTTTAGCAACCGCGAAAACCATGAAAACGACATCCATGATTAAATCTTTAAAATTTTTTGCAGTCGCCATCTTGGATTTTGATTTTGACCTCGCCATCGGTTTTAGCACCCTCGAAAACCATGAAAACGACATCCATGTTGAAAACTTTGAAATTTTTTGCTCTCGCCATCTTGGATTTGATTTTGACCTCAATTACGGCTTTAGTATCCTTGAAAACCATGAAAACAACTCCCATGATGAACAATTCGAAAATTATCGCAGCCGCCATCTTGGATTCTCATTTTGACTTCGTCATCGGTTTTAGCAAAATCGAAAACCATGAAAACGACATCTATGATTAAAGCTTTGAATTTTTTGCACTCTGCATCTTGGATTTTGATTTTGAACTCACTATCGGCTTTAGCATCCTCGAAAACCGTGAAAACGACTCCCATGATGAACAATTCGAAAATTGTCGCAGCCGCCATCTTGGATTTTGATTTTAACCTCACTATCGGCTTTAGCATCCTCGAAAACCATGAAAACGACTCCCATGATGAACATTTCGAAAAATATCGCAGCCGTACTCACTTTGACCTCGCCATCGGTTTTAGCAACCGCGAAAACCATGAAAACGACATCCATGATTAAATCTTTAAAATTTTTTGCAGTCGCCATCTTGGATTTTGATTTTGACCTCGCCATCGGTTTTAGCACCCTCGAAAACCATGAAAACGACATCCATGATGAAAACTTTTAAATTATTATAGTATTTATTTTGTTAATTTATGTACTGTTTTTTATCTTAGTTTTATGAATTTTTAGCCGGCTTGATATCCGTACTCTTGTTTCTTCTTTCCTTTTCTTCTTCTTCTTCTTCGGGTGGCCACTGAAAACCAGCGCTGTGTTGTGGGTCTCTCACAGCACAGCATTATGCTGAGTGGTCACCTTTCTTTTTACAGTCATGGCATGCAGCTGTCGAATTTTGTCTTTGCTATTATGTCTATTTTTTTATGTTTAGATTAAGTTAACTTTAAAATTTGTCTGTTTTCTTTTTAAATTAGTTGCATGCATTTCTGTAAGAGAATAAAATAATTTTCTTTCTTTCTTTCTTTCTTTCAAATTTTTTGCAGTCGCCATCTTGGATTTTGATTTTGACCTCAATTACGGCTTTAGTTTTTAGCAACCTCGAAAACCATGAAAACGACATCCATGATTAAAGCTTTGAATTTTTTGCACTCTGCATCTTGGATTTTGATTTTGAACTCACTATCGGCTTTAGCATCCTCGAAAACCGTGAAAACGACTCCCATGATGAACATTTTGAAAATTATCGCAGCCGCCATCTTGGATTTTAATTTTGATCTCACATATCGGTTTTAGCACCCTCGAAAACCATGAAAACGCCACCCATGATGAAATTGATGAACAATTCGAAAATAATCGCAGCCGCCATCTTGGATTCTCATTTTGACCTCGCCATCGGTTTAAGCAACCGCGAAAACCATGAAAACGACATCCATGATCAAAACTTTGAAATTTTTTGCAGTCACCATCTTGGATTTTGATTTTGACCTCGCCATCGGTTTTAGCACCCTCGAAAACCATGAAAACGACATCCATGATGAAAACTTTGAAATTTTTTGCAGTCGCCATCTTCGATTTTGATTTTGACCTCAATAACGGCTTTAGTATCCTCGAAAACCATGAAAACAACTCCCATGATGAACAATTCGAAAATTATCGCAGCCGCCATCTTGGATTTGGATTTTGACCTCACTATCGGCTTTAGCATCCTCGAAAACCATGAAAACGACTCCCATGATGAACATTTCGAAAATTATCGCACCTGCCATCTTGGATTTGGATTTTAACCTCACTATCGGCTTAAGCAACCTCGAAAACCATGAAAACGACTCCCATGATAAACATTTCGAAAATTATCGAAGCCGCTATCTTGGATTTTGATTTTGACCTCACTATCGGCTTTAGCAACCTCGAAAACCATGAAAACGACTCCCATGATGAACATTTCGAAAATTATCGCACCTGCCATCTTGGATTTTAATTATGACCTCACTTTCGGCTTTGGCATCCTCGAAAACCATAAAAACGACTCCCATGATGAATGTTTAAAAAAATATCGCAGCCGCCATCTTGGATTTTGATTTTGACCTCACTATCGGCTTTAGCATCCTCGAAAACCATGAAAACGGATGCCATGATGAACAATTCCAAAATTATCGCAGCCGCCATCTTGGATTCTCATTTTGACCTCGCCATCGGTTTTAGCATCCTCGAAAACCATGAAAACGACTCCCATGATGAACAATTCGAAAATTATCGCAGCCGCCATCTTGGATTTGGATTTTAACCTCACCATCGGTTTTAGCACCCTCGAAAACCATGAAAACGACACCCATGATGAAATTGATGAACAATTCGAAAATCATAGCAGCCGCCATCTTGGATTCTCATTTTGACCTCGCCATCGGTTTTAGCACCCTCGAAAACCATGAAAACGCCACCCATGATGAAATTGATGAACAATTCGAAAATAATCGCAGCCGCCATCTTGGATTCTCATTTTGACCTCGCCATCGACGATGGGGGGAGGGGTGAAGAGGGGGAGAGGGGGGAGTTTTGAAAAATGATTTTGACTAACTCTGCGTTCCTTGATATGAATCTGAAAAAAAAAATGTTGCAAGTTTGTTAACTTCCGAGATCCGCCTAAAGGGGGAGAAGGGGAGCAACGGGGGAGGGAACTTTGAAAAATGGTTATAGTTTTCCGAGCCACCTCTATACGAATCCGTAAAAAAACAAAACAAGGGTCTCTTAGTTTCCGAGATACGATGGGGAGGGGGGAGAGGGGGGGCGAAAAGGGGAGGTTTGGGATTTTTCCCATACTCATGAGAGTTATTTGCCCTACTCACGAGAGTTACTTGTAAGTTTGCTTGTCGTCATCCCCGAGTTACTCTTCACCCACTCAACCTTCGTTACGCTACGGGGGTCGCCGGCTCGCTTCGCTCGCCACCTCCCCCCTTCGCTCCACTCGGGACCTACCTACCACCGGAAAGCTATCATGACCTTATCCCTACGCTACGCTTCGCTTCGCTTTACTGCTACCTACTTTTTCCGAGATACGATGGGTGGAGGGGTCAAGAGGGGGAGAGGGGGAGTTTTGAAAAATGATTTTGGCCAACTCTGGGCCGCTTGATAAGAATCTGAAAAAAAAAAATGTTGCAAGTCTGTTAACTTCCGAGATCCGCCTAAAGGGGGGAGAAGGGGGGCAAGGGGGGAGCTTTAAAAAATGATTTTTACTTTTCCGAGCCTCCTCTATACGAACCCGTAAAAAAACAAAACACGGGTCTCTTAGTTTCCGAGATACGTTGGGGGGAGGGGTGAAGGGGGGGAGGGGGGGGAGTTTTGGAAAATGATTTTGACCAACACTGGGCCCCTTGATATGAATCTGAAAAAAAAAATGTTGCATGTCTGTTAACTTCCGAGATCCGCCTAAAGGGGGGAGAAGGGGGAGAAGGGGGACAAACTTTGAAAAATGGTTTTTACTTTTCCGAGCCTCCTCTATACGAATCCGTAAAAAAACACAAAACACGGGTCTCTTAGTTTCCGAGATAGGATGGGGAGGGGGGAGAGGGGGGGCGAAAAGGGGAGGTTTGGGATTTTTCCCATACTCACCAGAGTTACTTGTTTACGAATCTGTCAAAATATACCCACCTTCCCCTTCACCATCTGGGAGAACAATTATGTCAATCAGTCAGTCAGTCAGTCAGTGGTAATCGAGCTTTATATAGTATAATTTGAGTTACGAGTTTTATAAAGAGAGAGAGAGATTCGCCAGCGTTTTAGAATAGAGCTTTCAGGTGACTTGTTTTTTTCCGAAATTATCGACTAATATTGTCATATTTCAACAAATTCACACAAAAAGGTGACAAATAATACACCATAACCTTCCTCATGAATTAATCTATATAGGTACTGGTGAAATTGCTGAAAAATCCGTTCATTAGTTTTTGAGTATAACGCGAACAGACACGACCGTGGCGAGGAAATTCTTGTTACACGTTGAGGAATTTAGTTTATAAATATCATTGTTTAACGTTTGACAATACACCCGTATCGTCATCATTATCCTGAGGCCTTACCACGAGCACTTAATGCGATCCAGTTTAGGCTGTGGGAAAGAGATGGCGCTAGACGACGTGTATAGCTCTGTCTCTTTCCCACAGCCTAAACTGGATCGCATTAAGAGCTCGTGGTAAATCCCCTGTTCTTCTCATTTTATCTACGCTTCAGCATAACTTCTAGTTTCATATTTTGAATTAGTCGACATCGGACATCGATCTTTTACCCCTTACAACCTGTATCATCCTCCACACAGTCCATCCATCAACTCTTACTCTCAGCTATTTATGTTCCTTCCAAAATAAACTGTAAGCTAACCCAATAAATCACAGTTTTATTCATACAGCAAGAAACCATTTCAAACGTCGCTCAAACAGTGCAGTGACAACACCGGTATGCATTTTCTAGTTTTTTTTAAAAAAAAAAGAACATCGTCAAAAAACCTCGAAAAAAAAATCCATTCACGCAAGCGATTCCATTCGGATAACAATGCAATATGAAAGTTCCAAAAAATGTACCGGAGCCTATCGGAAACGGAACGACATCTGTGCTGTTTGTACTATTGGTAGTAAATCTTCTGAATATAAAACAACCTGAAGTCCTGGTAGGCTGTGTGTTTGCGAATGCTACTTTATCAGATTATCGTTAACTATTCGTTTAAAATGATTGATTGGTTAATAATAATAATATTCCACAACTATCACACAACGCCATCTAGTCCCATGCTAAGCAGAGCTTGTGTTATGGGTACTAGACAACTGATAAACATACTTATATATTTCTAAATACATACATAAAGATAAATAAATAATCATCATCATCATCATCATCATCAGCCTATAATGTTCCCACTGCTGGGACACAGGCCTCCTCTCTGTGAGAGGGAGTGGGCCATAATCCACCACGCGGGTCCAGTGCGGGTTGGTGGATGTCACATGTCTTTGAATTTTTGGTTCTAGGACATGCCGGTTTCCTCACGATGTTTTCCTTCACCGTTTAGAGAGCAGTGGTGATGAAATAAATTACACAAAGTAATGCGCCTGGCGGGGTTCGAACCCACGACCTACAACTCGTAAGTCGGGACCGATACCACTGGGCCACCACTGCTCCAAATACAAATAAATAATACTTTTAATAAATCTAGTCTTACCAGTGCGTAATAGGTTAAAGAGTAAACTGTGTCGTTTGAAGCCAAAATTATGGTATAGTCAACTTCCATAAAATATGAACGTTTTAGAGGTTTTAGATTTAACTAAAATATACGTTAATTTCTTAACACATCTCCTTTACGTTTCAGAATCGTAATGCCTTCACCTAGATAATACAATCTACAACAAAACCATTACTTCAATACAAAAACACGTACTTTCCGCCCGATAACATAATTTAAATCAGAAACAATGACAGGGAGTTAGCACCTTGAAATGTAGGCACAGGTAGGGAGACGAATTTGCATGTGTTAATCCCATAAGCCCCTTTCAATTCAAGTTAACGACTCTGCCACAGTTTGATCGTCGGTATTAACGGGGCGGTTGGTGACATCGACGGGATGCCATTAAAGATTAAAATTGAATGTGCTAATAGAATTTCGTGTTGGGTGTAAAGTTCTGCGTTTGGGTTTTGTATTGATTGGATCGTTTGTTTTTGGTCACGCTATTTTGTGCTCTAATTGTAGCGACAGTTTGTTTACGAGTTCTTAACATCACTTTTAATACTAAATTTCATTAGAATGGACTCTACCACAAAAGATGTCGACGACTGTCGCTCTGCTTCATACGGCACCACAAATTGGGTTGGACCCAATTTCCAGCCAGCTTCAAATTTTAATTAACCCTACATATTTTTCATTATTTTTGCGATAGGAACATAAGGACAAAAGGGTTTTCAAAATATTAAAAATATTTTATATAATTTACAAAATCGTTTACGTACTTTGGATTTTCCAATTCATAAAGATTCTTATGGATTCTCAAAATTTTATTTAGGTAAGGAATACTTCTCCAAAACACGACCCCGCGAGCTGCTTGCAGCTCTCGCAACGCGCAAATACTAGTTTTAATATAATATTATGCATCAGTATAAAATTGTGTAGTAAAATAGTTTCATACAAAAATTATTAGCCTTAAGATTTGAAATCTACTGAAACGAATTCCGAGTATTCAATAAAACTGTAACTAACTAACTTCGCATAAACTTTGTATTTCTCAACAGAACAGATTAGTACAATCATGCTCTCAAAATCCGTTCAACATTTCGAGTTTAAACTTGTTTAAACCGTTTCAGTAACAGGATCGCTCCCGGCTTTTACCGAGAATTTAACGCGTGTGATTTCCCTTTAAACTTTTCCACTTTCCTTTTTTGGTGTAACAATTCAATTTTTGTCACTCTCCGTGATAATTACATTTCGAAAAGCTTCCTTATTTGATTATAAATGAATTCGGATTTTATTGGCTTTTAAAGGTCAGTGACATTGCCAAAGATAAGTAGGCCGAGTAGCTGGTACAACCACAAGCAGTTTTTGGAACGAAGTTCCTTATCGCGCGTTGTGAAAGGGGGCTAGACGGAAAAAATTCTTACGAAAAGTTGTCACGACACTTTTTGGAACGAAGTTCCTTATCGCGCTTTGCGAAAGGGTGCTAGAGCTCAAAGAGTGGAGTGGAGTGGAGTGGAGGGGAGTGGAGTGGAGTGGAGCGGATTGGAGCGGAGCGGAACGGAGCGGATTGGAGCGGAGCGGAGCGGAGTGGAGTGGAGTCGCGACGGTTATTTTTGTTGAGTGTATACAGTAACTTCGTTCCATCCGGGTGTCCCTTGACACCTCTCAAGTTTTTTTGAAGTGAAAACTTCTTTAGCGGCGTTGTACACTTTTTCTGTAATGGGTAAAAAATTTAAAACTCGCGTCAGGGTCACGTGACCGTCAGGGTCACGTGACCGTCAGGGTCACGTGACCCTGATCGAAAATGAGTAAGACGTCATTCAAATTAAAAATAAAACATAGTAACAAAAAAGTTTTCACTTCTACCGGCACTCCTGGAGTGCAACCTTTTTTTTGAAGTGAAAACTTCTTTAGCGGCGTTGTACACTTTTTCTGTAATGGGTAAAAAATTTAAAACTCGCGTCAGGGTCACGTGACCGTCAGGGTCACGTGACCGTCAGGGTCACGTGACCCTGATCGAAAATGAGTAAGACGTCATTCAAATCTATACTTATAATAAATCTGTAGAGAGGTCAATTCTGTACATGAAATATATTTCCAAAATAACTATCAGGGGGTGATTAGGGATCGATACTGATGCCAAAAATGCAATTAGTAAAATTATTGTCTGTCTGTCTGTCGGTCTGTCTGTCTGTCTGTCTGTCTGTATAACCGTTATAGAAACAAAAACTACTCGACGGATTTTAAGGAAACTTGGTACAATTATTTTACATACTCCTGCGCTGGTTATAGCATACTTTTCATCACGCTACAACCAATAGGAGCAGAGCAGTGAAGGGAAATGTTATGAAAACGGGAGAAGTTACTCCATACACGCTAATCTTCGGAACTACTGGACGGATTTAATTGTTTTTTTTTTTTGTTGTATAGCTATTAAGTCTGGGCAACATATAGGCTATAATTTATCTTGGAAACTTGAACACCTGATGCAGTACAGCAATAGATCAGCTAAACTATAAGAGATACAAAAATAGCGCCATAGCAAAAATTGTTCCGCGTGATGAGCATTTTCTGCTGAGAAAATAAATTTGAAGATATGGAACACCTGATGTGGAACTCCAAGAGCCCAGTTACACTATTACATATACAGTAATGACGTCTTAGCAAGAGTTGTTCAGCCTGATGAGCACTCCCTGTTGTCGTATAAAAACTGAAGATCTGGAACACCTGATGTGGAACTCCAAGAGCCCAGCTACACTATAACATATATATGAGTAACATCTTAGCAAGAGTTGTTTAGTCTGATGGGCATTTCCTGTTGACTTACAAAAATGAAAGATCTGGAACGTCTGGAATCGTCATGCGCGTCCCGTTGTTTTCCCGTCCCCAGGCTCTAAGAATTCGACATCAGACGTTTCAGATCTTCGATTTTGACGACCCCATTGTCGCTTGCATAAGCAACAGGATCCGCGTACGAAGTCGCTGGCAGAAGCTAGTTAAAAATAAAACATAGTAACAAAAAAGTTTTCACTTCTACCGGCACTCCTGGAGTGCAACCTTTTTTTTTTCATTTTTTTTTTGAAGTGAAAACTTCTTTAGCGGCGTTGTACACTTTTTCTGTAATGGGTAAAAAATTTAAAACTCGCGTCAGGGTCACGTGACCGTCAGGGTCACGTGACCGTCAGGGTCACGTGACCCTGATCGAAAATGAGTAAGACGTCATTCAAATTAAAAATAAAACATAGTAACAAAAAAGTTTTCACTTCTACCGGCACTCCTGGAGTGCAACCTTTTTTTTTTTTTTATTGCGGCTATATCCATCAAATGAGTCCTTCCACCGGTTGTCGAGTCAACATCTCCTGAGGATGGCCCGTGCAGGGGCAAAACACGTGTCTAGTATTAGGTTTGGTACTTTTTGTTTACCCCTAAAAAAATGAGCTTATGCCGTTATGCCAGTGATCACAAACTTTTTGAAGTGAAAACTTCTTTAGCGGCGTTGTACACTTTTTCTGTAATGGGTAAAAAATTTAAAACTCGCGTCAGGGTCACGTGACCGTCAGGGTCACGTGACCGTCAGGGTCACGTGACCCTGATCGAAAATGAGTAAGACGTCATTCAAATTAAAAATAAAACATAGTAACAAAAAAGTTTTCACTTCTACCGGCACTCCTGGAGTGCAACCTTTTTTTTTTTTAATATTTTTAGGTATGAGGAAGATGCAAAACTCTAACTATGTGATGTAGGTATGGACAAGCCTACGTACCACACCACTAGACGTACACGACCAGACAACCCACCCAGTTCTTTTAATTGCCTCTCGCTTTCCAGAAAACCCCTTCCCTTCTGACAGGTTGAACTTTGGAGTTTTATGGAACTGCCAGTTCTCCCTTCAAAAACAATAGAAAAGGATTTCCATTCAAATACAATTTAATTATTGAAATTACCACAACAAAACCGCAAAAAAATGATAATTTCACACGAAAAACAATAAAGTCATCAGGGTACACAAATTAAAATCGGCACACGGATTCAACCTACATACGTCCGAAACAAGCGTTAATCAATTACCAGATTTTATGTCCAAATTAAATAAAAATACCCATACAAGTGTACAGAACAGAGGTCGCGAATGCAAATGTCGCTCGACAGTCTGAATAAGCAATGACCACGTTCGATTATAGAAGGATGAATGGCTTTAAAAAGAACATGATGGACGCTTTTGGTTCGTTATCGAATTACCTTTATTGGCTTTTTGATATGACTGTTGGCAGTTTAGGCGATTGTCGTTTCTTTTGATTAAGCATTTTTTGCTAATAATTTTATTGTGCGCATAGCTAAAGAGTGGAATTCAAAAATCAACACAAACGATAATAATTTATCTTTAAAGAGCAAAGCAATCCATATCCATGCTTACATTACTCGGTCCGGGGGAAAAAGATAGCAAAGATATTTAAAATGCAAGCGCTAATAATGTTCAAAGATCTTCCTCCATGAGAAAATAAACAAAGATACGGGAATAAAAAAAATACAGAAAATGAACTAAGCGCCTGTGCTTTATCCATGAGCATTCGTACTTTTTTTCTTTATGCTGCAATTTATTGCTATTCGAAAATGGCAGGAGTTTAAAGATAAATTGCTTATTTTTATTTTATTGGTTCTTTTTAGCGTTCTTGTTTTTCATAATATTTAAAGAATTTTTAATAGTGAATAAATAGAATGAACGTAGCTTAGTGGGAAGAGCGCCTGTTATTGATAAAAGGATTATCCATACTTCTTTGACAGAAAATCGTAAGAAGGTTTAATGCAAAATGTTGTTTTCAAGCAATTAAGAAATACTTATCACTCAGTTTGTACAAAAGGATTTTCAATTAGATAGAATATAGAACTTCACTTGTTTTTGTTTCTTTGTTTTAAGCTATTGTCAAACAGACAGGCGTGGCGAACGCGAAGCCAGGCGTTTTTGTTTGTAATGTATGGAATTGTTTGAAGCCAGTCACATAAATTTAAGCTAGCCAGTCACATAAAGTTCGGCCGTTCAGAGAATGCGTTCCTGACAGGTCGCGATTGAACTGACCACGTAACTTTGTAATGGCGTTGCAGTTACGATAAAAATATTTTTGCTGGTTGTTTACCGTTTTAACAATTGATGAGCATTAAAACAACATTATTATATTAATAATCAATGAATGTTATAATTTTATGACAAATACATGTACTAACTGACACGTGTCAGGAACGCATTCTCTGAACGGCCGAACTTTAGTAGGTTTAAGCTATTGTCAAACAGACAGGCGTGGCGAACACGAAGCGAGGCGCTTTTGTTAGTAATGTATGGAATTGTTTGAAGCCAATCACATAGACTATCGGATCGCTTACGCTTTTCTATGTGACTGGATTGAAACAATTCCATACATTACAAACAAAAACGCTTCGGATCGCATTCGCTTCGCCTGTCTGTTTGACAATAGCTTTATACATTTTTTATTACCACTACGTAAGTGTACTTACCCAGACCCGTTACTTGGGCCTGGGCAGACAACTGATTTATGACTACTTTTGTTAGCTTGGGTATTACCTGTAATAGCAATTGTATGTGTTAATGAAATAAATAATAAATAAAAAATAAATAAATAAAAAAATAAATAAATAATAAATAAATTTCTTTCAATCGGATCAAAAGATAAAGCCGCAAATGCTGAGGTTAGTCTGTGGATGGGTAACCATCTATCATAAATATACAGAATCACCCCCGTGAATCGAAAAGTACATTAAGGCATTGGTCCCGGCTGTTATTTTTAGGTCAAATCTTACAATTAAGCTATTTCATATCTTTTATCGCGGGCGGAATCAAGAAATTCCGTAACGAAAATAAACCTAACACCCCGCATCGTCTAACGTCGTTTCAGTTCGGCAGACTTCGGCACTGTGTTTGTTTTTCTTGACGTTTCACTTGAATGACGTGGCTGACCATAGACAAAAAAAGCATAAGTGATAAAAAATGCTATGCAATAGCTGTACCGCGGCAGTCCCCGAGTACCACAAGTATTTTATTTTAAATCTTTGGTGACTGGCGTACTGAATATCAAAGCGTATCGTATTACGCTGCAAATGGGTAGTAAGTGGGTTCTGGTCGGGCACGCCGCAATTGCGGCGGTAAGACCCCTCTTTGAGGAGTGGCTGGAGAGAAGTCATGGCGTCCTTACTTTCCGCCTGACGCAGGTCCTCACCGGGCACGGATGCTTCGGGAGGTACCTGTGTCTAATGCGGAAGGAGGAAACGCCTGGGTGTCACCACTGCGAAGATCGCCCGGAGGACACGGTGGAGCATACGGTGCAGGACTGCCCAGCTTGGGCGGAGCACCGACGTGTCCTCACGGCTGCGATAGGCGGAGACCTCTCGCGCCCGGCATTGGTTGCGGCCATGCTGCGGGGCGAGACGGAGTGGGAGGCGGTCGCCTCCTTCTGCGAAGCAGTAATGCTCGCGAAGGAGGAGGCGGGCCGCGCGCGAGAGAGGACAGTGTCCTCCCTCCGCCCCACCCGCGGTGGTGCACGCTCGCGGCGACGGACGTCGCAAGACGATCTCCGGCCACCGTAGGCGCGGGCATGCGGGCAGCGAGTAAAGGGCAAATCGCTGCCCGACCATGGACCATGCCCGGGTCGACGGCGCGTTGTGTCCCACGCGCGCCTCAAAGAGCGTCATCATAATGACGGGGCCCCCCTCTCAGAGGGCCAAAGCCTGCCGGGGTCGCGGGATTATTTCCTTACCGTGACCCCGGAACATAACAGGCTACTGAAGGACACCGTGGATTTTAGTCAGTAGAAGTCTGACAGTCCCTACCGCCCTGCCCGGGGCTGGAGGACTCATTTGATGATTTTGCCACGTAAAAAAAAAAAAAAACAAGTGTGTTCTGGTGGTTAGGGATTGAACCTAGGATTTCAAACTAAAGCTTAGGTAGAGTGGCACAAACGGAATAAATATACAAAAGCATTTATTTGTAAACATCAATACATAAAATCTGATCCATGGTATGTTAAAATTCCATTATATTATGATAACACTTTATTGGCTCTCGAAATCGAACTTATTCCCTTATACTTAACAGTAGCAAATGCAACTACAAGACCAACAGGGTGATAAAAATAAGTTTTCGCACTAAAATGTCGCAAACACTATACAAAATAACAATTACTCGCAACAATGTTCATAAGCTCAAAGCTCTTAACATAGTATTAAACAATGAAATTTGATAGTATCATAACTTATTCAAGTCGAACTAGTAAATTGAGTACATAAATCGCTTTTAGTACTACGCAGCCGGCCGGTTTGAGTCTTCACTGAAATTACAGTTATAACAATAACAGTGATTGGTCGTGATTATTTTTGGGAAAATTATATTTGTTTTTAGGATTATGACGATGAAGACCTTGCCTTTTACTTACAATTTTCTATATTCTTGAATTAATGTTAAAATAAGTAGGTCCCTACACTATCTCCTTCCACTTGAAAAATAATAATTATGCTAAAACAAATTAGCCTTAAAGGTAATTATGCCAGCACAAAATGTATTCCAAAAAACAATCATGGCCAAGTATTATCACAAAAAATATTGTGACAAAATGTGACAAAAAAACATTATGCAAAATAAAGAGATCCACACACTTTACTACTATTAAATCACACCAGTATTACTATTTTAATAATTTATCATCAAGAACAAATAAAAAGCTTATCTCACTCAATAAGTTATACCAGTCGACACAGATCAAAATAGCAAGATACACCATTGTTTGGCAAATCAATTTTATTCCTACTTCAAATCAGATACACCTGAAATATATTCACGAATGAAACAAAATAGAAGGACTCTTCTAAATCTACATAGAACTACACTTTATACAGACACATGACAAATCGAACCGAGGCCAGGACGCCATTTTTCGTCCTCGAACCGAAAACCCGAGATTTATTACTAAAGAAAGTAGTTGAAAACTCGATTATTCATTTTCATTGTGTCTTATTAAAGCTGAACTAACAATAAAGTGGAATTGTAAACAATTTGTGTCTACACGGGCCGGTTTTTGAATTGCGTTTAATTTGTTTGGGGTAGTACACACCGAGACGCGACACGGCGCTACGTGTCGCAACTATAGGTAATGGAAATCTGTATCTTTTCGTGTAGTAAATAAAGATAGATTTTGAGTCGCTCTTTTAAAATGTGCGGCGAGTCTTGGTGTCATTGACCCTTAGCGTTTACCGAATCGCAAAAAGAAATATTGATTTTAGTCGACTTCCAAAAGAAAGAGGTTTTTCCGACCATATCTTAAAAATACCTTTTTAAACTGACAAAGTCCAAAAATATCTACGTTCTCCTAGGGTGATCATAGTATACCTCAAAATCGTAAGCGACTAAGTTTAAAAACTATGTCCATAATATGACTGCGACAGATTAAGTCAACTGATTGATTTAGAAGTTGCGTTAGTGTAAAAGCAACAGTGAGCAAAGCACCTTTTTAACGATGAGTGTCGATAGCATGCGATTGTAGTATTAGTGGATTAATGTCAATTCTAAATACAGGCAAGCGAAGCCGTGGGCAAAACCTAGTCGTATAGGCCTGTCATATACAGTGACAAGCCCGCCACACTATTCCCAAACCACTGCAACTCCAAGCCAGAATCAACAGTGGCGACCACCAGAAAAGGACAGACGCAATGGAGTTGAGACAGACAATCAAAATTATCTGAAACATATAATTCAATAAGTATGTCGGGTCTTGGTTGGGTATGTCCTTAAAAAGAACACAAATCGCCTTTGTTTTGGCGTTGCGTTGAGTCCAGAGGTGGGTGTCTGATAAGCACCATGGTCCCATAGATCGACAGTGATCGTTTGGACGTGGTGGTATAGTGACATAATATACTGCCCTGGTAACTGCTCTGTGTCTCCTTTTAAGAGCCTTTGCACACCACGTTTTTTAAACGCGCCGGTGCATCGCGTTTGACGCGATACAGACGCGATACGCACGCAAGTCAGACGCAGCCTAAAACAAACGACAACAAACTGCTCTGATGAAAACTAGTTACCGACCGAAATTTCGGTTTCGGTTTCGGCCGGTTTCGGCCAAATATCTAGTTTCGGCCTTAGTTTCGATTTCGGCCAAAACATAGCCGAAACTTTCGGCTCTGCCGAAAGTCATATGCATTTTCGTGCCTCGTTCGGTTAAATTCGTAGCTAACACGTGCTTGCTCGCCGCGGGGGGGGGGGGGGGGGGGGCTCAGTTCGCCACCGTCCATTTAATTGTGAGTTGAGGTTATGTTTTTGAGTTTACTGCCAAGAAGTCTTGTATATTCATGTCAGAATCAAATTTGTTACGAGTGAGTACGTTAATGAATAAAGAACTTATCAATCGTCAAGGTAATGACTGTATTCGTAATACAAGTTAACAGTTTCTTCATTGAAATAATGCTATTTATTTATTTCAACTCGAGTAATTTCGTATTGCTGAGTATAGTGCGATTGTTGAGACTTCAAATCCAGTGAAAAATTTAAAACAATGCTTTTTTATAATTTAGAATAGATTATGTATGGCTCAGTAAAAGTTAATAGCATAGAAAAATAGCAATTTCATAAAATTCTGCTATTTCCATTAGTTTGCCGTTTACCCTTACTTTCTTTTCGTTTTTCCAAAATTTCGATAAAAAATGCAGCAGTTTCGACTCCCGGCTAGGATTAATGAGTTTTCTAAAATCCAAAGATGCACTTTTAGTTAACGTTAAAATCGGTCTCTAGACTCATTCAACGTTTTTCGATATTCCTCATAGTTAAGGATATAGGCAACTACGCCCAGTCGAAAAATTCACCCTGTATATATGATAATTTTTTCATGTGTTATAAATGTAAAAAAAAACATTAAATTTAGGAAAATATCGAAATTTTAAATGTGTTCAAAAGTTTCGGTTTCGGTTTCGGTTTCGGCTGAAAAATCAGTTTCGGTCGGACACTAATGAAAACACGCCGTCGCGTTGTCGCGCGTTTCTAAAACGCGCTGCACCGGTGCGTTTTAAAAACGTGGTGTGCATAAGCTTAGCAAAGTTGAGTTAGTAACTGACTATGTAACATTGACTGTGCATAAATCAAAGGAGTTATTTCTCTCATTGTCCCGTATCCCACTCTGCGCCCACAATTGCGATGACACTCTGCTTGTCACTTAGTTATTCTAATCATCAGCTATTACACCTGGATGCGACATGTATAAGATTTTACAGGGATTGAATGTAACAATGCCAAAAAGTCGTAAGTACTAGAAATATAGACCCACATAAGCACTCCATTTTTTTACATAGTTATAACATCATCCAAAGATTCCTCCCACGCTGGGTGGAAGGGACTGTCAGCCTCGTACTAATTAAAATTCACGGTAATCCTTCAATAGCCTTTTACGATCCAGGGTCACGGTAACTTGATAGGTCCCGCGACCCAGGCAGGCTTTAGACATCTAAGGAGGGCCCCGTCAGATTGCTGACGACCCTTTGACGTGCGACCCGGGCACGGTCCATGATAGGACGGTGAGTCACCCATTTTTAACCTATAAAATGGTTTGAATTTCACTGCCATATGTTTAGGTTTCCTATTATTTTTATTGACAGTGAATGTATTGTTCCCATGTGATGACGAGTTTCAGGCGAGTTACTCGCCGTCCGCATGCCCGCGTCTACGGTGGCTGGAAATCGCTTCGCGACGTCCATTGCCGTGGGCGTCTCCCGCGGTGGCTGTGTCGTGATTTGTAAAAACATCTCTTAAGACGCAAAATCGCTAGCTACAAACAAAAAGTTTTAAAAATTCACAACTTGGCTATGCGGCCTCCTTTCGAACACAGTCCAAACCTTTTATTCACGTAGTTTTGGCCTCTAATTCACTTAATTCGGTGTACGGCAATGCAGACGGTTCCCAATCGTATGTTCGTTCGTGACTGGAATCGGTATCGACTTTTTCACCTGGCTGAAACATTATTTTTCTTCTTTAATCAGTGTAATGTCTTGGGGTCGGGTTTTTCCGGGGTAGAGAAATAAATATCTGCATATGTTAAGGTTTTTAAGACGTTATAAGTTTATTGGAAGAATTTATGTTAGGGTGCTTGTACATGACGCATGTAACCCGCGCAAGTAAAGATGCAGGTTACCCGCGCGAGTAACATGCGCAAGCTACTTGATCAAGTTACCCGCGGGGTGCTTGTACGTACACGGCGCATGTAACTCGCGCAAGTAAAGGTGCGGGTTTGCGGTTTACCCGCGCGAGTAACATGCGCAAGCTACTTGATCAAGCTACCCGCGGAGTGCGTGTACACGGCGCATGTAGCTTGAGCATGTTGAGGCACTTGCGCGGGTTACATGCGCCTTGTACAAGCACCCTAACAGGTCCTTTGCATGCCACATCGGCATGCAAAAGACATGCTTTCAAAAGTTCCGTGTCTTTAAATGGATTGAAAACGAAACTCATTCTTCTGTAAGCATATTGCAGCGATACGAATGATTTCCACATAAATAAACGACAACAACAATTTTCTAAAACAACAGCAACAAGGTTTAATGTCGTTTAGGTTTGTATTTTTTTTTAGGAATTAACGAAAAAAGTGTATGCAAAAAGAAATTGAGACTTTAATAATAATAATATTCCACAACTATCACACAACGCCATCTAGTCCCAAGCTAAGCAGAGCTTGTGTTATGGGTACTAGACAACTGATAAACATACTTATATATTTCTAAATACATAAACATTATAGATAAATTAGACTCATTTTATCGTGGTAAAATCACTAAATGAGTCCTCGCACATAGGCAGAGGGACTGTCAGACTTGTACTGAATAAATCCACGGTGATCCTTATAGCCCTTTACCTTCCGAGGTCACATGATAAGACAGTCCCGCGACCCAGGTGGATCCATCCTGGAATAGGAAAAATCTGCATCTTTTCCCTAAAAGAGGTGACAGACATAATTATCATACTAGAAATAGGGACCAGTTAGTTCAGCCGGGCTTCAGACTCGCCAAAGTAGACTCTTCCTTTATGGGGTTCTGTTTAAAATGCTATAATAAGCTAGGTACCACAAAACGTTCTTGAACTGAATGAAACTAAATTCAAAACATGCATTAAACGCACACTTTGTAAGCAGGCATATTACAAACTGAGCGACTTTATCGCTGATAATAATGCTTGGCTCCATGCTGGTCCTGCTCCATGAGACAGTGAATGTATAAATAAATTGATAGTGGAAGTATACTTAATACCATTTTTGGAGCTGCTGAAGATTGTACAACTGTATTTGCATTGTATAGATTCAATCTTCCTTGTATTATATAGCTTCATAGCCGACATAGTGTGAGTACTATGTAGTTCAGAGCTGTCATTCACTGAGTACCTACGTCTCTTGTTGACTTGAATGACCCTGGCGGTTGAGAGTGTGTCATGCTCACTGAAATGTCTCGCTGATGGTGGCGCGTGTGTCGGATCATTTGGCTCCCTTCAAAATGGTTGAGCCGAATGGTGCTGATGCATGTGTCATGTTCGTGAACGGGCGCTGTCAGTTGCGACTGGTCATCTCTTAGCTGCCACGGTTTATTTTAATTTATTGATTTTTTTTCTGAATTGTCTTTGTTTTAAATTTTACTATGGACACTTTTAAACTTGCTACATTGTTCTCACATAATGTACCATCTAACAATGAATGATGTAACAATGATTCTGTAATAATTTTGGCGATCTGAAAAAAGTGTCCATGGAGTTTCTTGCACGTTCTTCTCCATAGAGATCTACGACTTGGAACGTGCATCTACGGTACTTTCACAGTTTTTATGTCTTGTGACTGGGACTGTAGCACCATAACTTTTTAGTGTTTAATACTTAATATCCCTTTAATTGTCTATGACAATTCAAAAGTGCCTGTAACTGGCCTACTTGAAATAAATGCTTTGATTTTGATTGAATAAGTTGAATCCACTTGGGTAAAAAAACTTCTTTAAATATTCCACTTCTAGTCTTCTATTTTCTACTTCTCTATTACTCATCATCTAAGTAATCACCCCCTTTCAGTCCACATCATCAGTCTCTCACTATCAAAATTAACACCAATATTTCAACATCAAACATCAGAAACTCAAATTCTACTTTGATCTCTCGCCCATTCACCATCAAATCCCTGGAGTGCTATACGTTTAACATAATAAATCGATGGATAGCTTGAAGTTCTACCATGACTGAAAAGCGAACGGGGATCTCAGTAGTTTCCAACTCGGGTGCTTAGGGAGTTTTGTTCTTAGCTGAATATATGGAGGTAATAATTATGTAGATGGGGTAAATTAATAAATTTTGACTGATTTTAATGGAGCTGATAATTATGTGTTAGGTGTTTGATTTGGAGTCTGTATTGTGTAAGGTTTTTTCTTAAACGGGATGACAGGATGAAAAATAAAACGTAAATCGGTGGGTTACCTAATAAATTAAACTTAATTAAACTTGTTTTAAGTTTTTCTTATTTATTAAAACAAGCATTTCATTTCAGAGCTCTAAATAATTTTTTTAAGATCAAGCTCTTTGTCGTAAAACTTCGCTACTACATTAGCATCATTGATAAAGTTGCGTTCGAGGTGAATGGGAGGTAGCGGGAGCGATTTGATAAAAATTCAATCCAAGCGATAAAAATGTTGTAAAAATTAGTAAGGTATTTTATAAGTTATCGAAAGGTTAATTGAATTCGTGGCTATACAAAATACTAAGCTCCTGCCACTTATCTAAACCATAGATGGCCACAGTATACCACAATGTACAATGTGAACTGATGCAGCACGGGTACTAAAAGCTAACGTTTTTCTTTATTCGTCATACAGGTATTATATAGTTTTTTTTTTTATTCATTTCATAATTTCATCACGTAATTTTATAATATTTTGTTAATTTTAAGTCTTATTTTAGTCTAGTGCTTGTAAGTTAAAGGGGCATGCGGCGCTAACCTGTAATAAGTTGTTATACTAACCCTATAATAATGGTAGATTTAACTTTGTCTATTTGTAGTAGTTTGTACTATATACCTATTGTTGGTAGGCCAATAAAGAAAAAGATTTTTTTTTTACGTTGCTCAACACTGACACGGACAGTCTTATGTCAGTGCTTTGGACTACAGTCAGTGGCTTTAGACAAGTAACTTATAGTGAAGTCGATAGAAGATGGTATGGTTGTGCTCGGCTTCGCAGTCAAATATCATTTTCTTGCATTCCCCCGTAATGATAGGCTAAGGTATTCCTATGAAACACCCGCCTCTCATCATCATTCTACCTGGTCTTTTGTGTAATGTTTGGTATTCCGCTCTCGCCTATGGACTCACTCAATGTTCTCACCCTGAAACAATCCTTAAAGTTACTGTTATAAGAACTTTATTTATTTGCATTGTTAAATTACCTCTCAATAAGATCGAGCTATTAATCTTAACGAGGGATGAGATCAGTGAGTCTATATTTTTCTTCAGGCTATGAAGTCGAATAATATATCTTTATCAAATTACTGATGAACCAATTTTATTAACTGTATATACAAACTTGCTGTTAGATATTTTTTCATTGACCTTCGTTACTTGCGGGACCGTCTTAAGGCCTTTACCTACAGAGCGCGATCCTTTCCGGCTATCCGATCTGGCGATTCGTTCTGCGATCCGATCTGGCGATCCGATTTGGCGATCCGATCTGGCGATGCGATATGATCGAATGCGATCTCTGTAAAGGTAGAATGAGATGCGATTTGATGCCAGCAGTCAGAAGGCATATTTAAAAAGGCATCACGGCCCTTTAAGGTCATGCGAAAGAACAGAGTTGTTTTTGACCTGACAGACAGTCTCTTTCTCCATACATAGGGCGGGAAGACTCATTTGCCCCCTACGCCAAAATCCGAAGTGAATGGGAAAGTGAATTTTCTGTTTATTTATCTTAAACATTTGTTTTTGAAAAAGAAGAGAGCTTCACATTATTGTTTCGTTGATAAAATTGTCAGAAAAACAAAACAGAAAAATAATTACTAACTTAACTGGCCTGTTGGTCTAGTGGTTAGTGACCCTGACTGCTATGCCGGAGGTCGTGGGTTCGGTTCCCACCCAGGACAAATGTTTGTGTGATGAGCACGATCATTTGTTCTGTGTCTGGGTGTAATTTATCTATAATATGTATGTATTTAGAAATATATAAGTATGTTTATCAGTTGTCTAGTACCCATAACACAAGCTCTGCTTAGCTTGGGACTAGATGGCGTTGTGTGATAGTTGTGAAATATTATTATTATTATATTATTATAATTGTAGTTCCGCTTTTTTTTAATTCTTTTGAAAGGCTCTGGTAAAAATTCTTACGTTTAAAAAATAAAAAAAAAACTTGACGTAAATTTATTTTGTCAATTAAAATTCTATGTCAGTTTTTCAGTAATATAAAGGCACAGGCCTTAAAATTACTTATCTTCAATTTCCAATTCCATAAATTACTTTATACACTACAAATCAAATCAAATCAAATCAAATCGTTTATTTCAACTAGGCCAATTACAGGCACTTTTGAATTGTCAAAAGACATAAAATAAAGCTAGTACAAAAATAGTTATGGTGCTACAGTCCCAGTCACAAGACATAAAAACTGTGAAAGTACCGTAGGTGCTCATTCCAAATAGTAGATCTCTATGGAGAAGAACGAGCAAGAAACTCCATGGACACTCTTTTTCAATCGCCAAAATTGTTACAGAACTTTGTTACATTGTTCATCATCAGATGGTACATTATGTGAGAACGATGTGGCTAGTTAATAGTGTCCATAGTTAAATAAAAAGACAATTCAGAAATAAAGTTATTACAAGTAATAATTAAAATAGACCGTGGCAGATGAGAGATGACCAGTCCCAACTGACAGCGCCCGTTCACGAACATGACACATACATCAGCACCATTCAGCTCAACCATTTGAAGGGAACTAAATGATCCGACATACACGCCACCATCAGCGAGACCTTTGAGTGAGCATGACATACTCTCAACCGCCAGAGTCATTCAAGTCAATGAAAGACGTAGGTTTCTAGTTAAATATAACTCAGAAGTACATGGTACTCACACAATGCTGGCTATGACGCTATATAATACTAGACAGATTAACTCTATACAATGCAAATTCTTCATCTAAATTCAAAATATTAATATAGTGATAATAACCTACAAATGTCGGTAAAAAAAAAAACACAAAAACAATAAAAAAGGAAATATAAACTGAAGTAGGACAATAACGTCCGTTAATCAATATAAAATAGAACAAATACAAACGCATAAAAATAAAACTAAATGACTTAAAAAAGTCAAATAAAAATAAATAAACAATTATATGAACCCATATAACTAGTCGGGAAGATAAAACTACAATACAATGTACTGCCATTTTATACCGAAAATACACGAAACAGTTAATAAAATTCAGAGCAGTATGGACAGAAAGTACAATAAGTTGTGTACGCAGGCTGTAATTAATTCTCTTGCCTACTCATTTTGGGCTTGGCAGTCAAATAGCAGTATCTCAAAAACTCAAAATTCTAAGTATTTTTTAACTTTGCTCACTGAGAATTTCACCAAATAACGTAGGTGCATTTAAAAATATAGAAACTCACATATAAACAAACTCATATACACGGAACAACTTCATATCATCAAAACACATTTTTTCGCGCGAAACACTAGCGTGGTCAATCGCTCAGACATTGCGTCTTATTCTGTTTGATTTATTATGGAGGCTTAGTGGTCGATCGTCTTTTAATCTGAAGCACTCAATGCATTTTTTTCCACATCACTGCTGTTATCAAATCATCTTGGAGAAACTGGTCCTAATTCAATATTATAATTCAAATGGAAGTGATGTGACTGCAAAGTGCATTGAGCTCGTGTGATTGTGACTAACACTTTGCAGTGGTAACGATAAGTACTCCCGATGCCATCATGTAGTTTAGTTTTTTAATTTGCTTCAAACATCTCGCTTTATCATCATCAACAGCCTACAATGTTCCCACTGCTGGGACACAGGCCTCCTCTCTGTGAAAGGGAGTGGGCCATAATCCACCACGCGGGCCCAGTGCGGGTTGGCAGATGTCACATGAGTTCGAATTTTTGGTTCTAGGACATGCCGGTTTCCTCACGATGTTTTCCTTCACCGTTTTGAGAGCAGTGGTAAAGTAATGCGCCTGGCGGGGTTCGAACCCACGACCTACAATTCGTCGGGACCGATACCACTGGGCCACCACTGCTCTTCCTATAGACTCATTTAAGTACCTATCGTGATTTTCTCGTTGAAAAAGCATTCTTAGATCATTTCATGTAAGTACCTATTCTTTAAAGTAATAATATTGTTTTTATGAGTTACCTCTTTTTGGCTTACGGAGACACTCATTTACATCGTTTTCACGAACATTGAGCCAATTTGATCACCACAGTGTTATTTGCATTGGCCGAGGCGTGAAAAACGTGGTCTCAGAAAAAAATATGTCGGTACTTATAAACAACATTTAAAATGTATGTCATGACTGTGTTTACAAGTCTGAAAGGTCTCGTAATAAATTTGAGAGCTCTTTAATGTGTCATCAATTTGTTTCCACCAACGTAAAGTTCAATAGGCTGCGTTCGACGTAAGGTTCAAAAATACAAGTTTTCAAGCTTACCCGAAGAAGCTTGTCCACTCTATAACTTATATAACTTCGAAGCGATTAGGTTGCATTCGATCAACAGTTGTCGGTTTGAATTGAGATGACTAAAGCAATATGTCGTGTAAAGGAACTCCCTCATCTTTTGGTACTATTACATACCTGGGAAGCTTCTAATTCCATACTCTCGACCACTTCACAAACGCATCGCATCTAGTCCTACCGAGTTACACTTTGTACATCTATCGATTAAGTCCATAATCGATAATCCGTAATTGAAAAACGAAACTTAAAGCTTATTTGTGAGTTTCACCTAGAAGATCGCCCTGTCCGGCTGTTATTTTTAATATTTAGCTACGTGCTCCAAAGCTAACGAATAACGTACGTATCATATTGCTGATTACGCCAATATTCTTCCAAAAATAGCTGGAAAATTACACTCATATTATGTACGTCACACATGTTCAGACTAAAAATAAAACAAAAGGATCTTGAACATTTTTTTTCTCAGTTAACGAAAATTTTCGGAATCCTAACCCGTTAGAGTCAGTAATAAGAAAATAAATGACACATCTGGAGATATAAAACGTAATTTATTCTAGTATTATACTAAAACCGGTATTCTAAGTGTTTGCCTCAGCTCAAGTCGAGCTGGCGACGCCTTGGATTCATCATTCCACTTTGTTATTAGAATTAATGGGGAGATCTGAAGCCGTGGAGTAATTCAGGCTTGCAACTATATCGTTTGCATTTAAAACGGACAGTATATTCTTAGGAAATAGTGGAAACCACGTATGGGCGAACTTAAGGTGGTAAGCCCTGCGACACGTTGGATGCGTACTGCCCAAGATGCTCGCAGATGAAGAGCATAATGTCTTTGCGGATCTGCCAATTGCGTCTAAAAATACATTAAAGTACGCATTTTGAATCGTTGCCATAGAGATTTGCGGCTCGGTCTAGTTGAGCTGAGCAATTGATTTAAGATGGGTTTTAGAATACGAGTGTAAAGCATTTTTTAGGTAAAGATAGTCGACTTACATTAGCTCAGTGCATTAGGTCTTTTTTCTTCACATCGTGGTCGTAAAACACGCAGTATGAAGATATATTTTTGAAGCAGATATTTATAAAGTATCGTGTTTTCCAGACGTGGTATAAAATGTATTTTTCTTGGGAGAATTTTAGACATCAGTAGCTTCCAGTAAAGGAAAAGTTTATTGGAAAACTGGGGCAATAGGAATTTTCCTTACATGCAGTGAATGAGACTTGTGGTCATAACTGGTATGAGAAGAGGAATTTGCTTACCAACCGCAGCGCTTTGATTACTGGCTGCATGTAATTTTTTTAAATTGTTCTTGATAATGAAAGTTGCCTGTTTTAAAACAAACAATCTTTAATGAAATAAAAAAAAAAACGTGGTTTATATATATTTTTTCAAATTGTCATTGTTGTGTTGTGTCATTGTCGTTGTTATGGGTACATACCTGAAATAAAATACTATTTATTTATTTACTTTATAAAATTAGGAGAAAATGTGTCGCAATCGACGCATATTCTCTCAGTGATTGATTTTTCAATAAAAATGGAAAGGTTATCTTACGATGTTTTTTCTTTAAATGCTCAAAAGTATTAGTCTGTTTTGGTACGTTTACAAAAATTGATTAAACTGAAATTAGCAATGCGTTATTCACAAATAAATATTATAAAGTAATTTTAATGGAATTTTCAATACGCTGCGATCGACTAGAGTTAAGAAGTAATCAATTATTCCGGATATTTTTTCGGGATTACGATCTTTCTTCTTCATGTGAGAATAAATAATGATAGGTAATAATAAATTGTTTATTGAGTATCATAATGAGAATGTGGCCATTTTTGGTGCCACATGTACCTATGTTGCATCTGAGAACGCCACATGACTCCGACATGGCTATAGATTTTATTGATTTTAATGACTAAAGGTTATGGCACATTATACCAGCACCGCAACTGCACAGCTGCAGCACGGCGTCACCTCAAATTTAGGCTACGGCTAGCCGTTAGCGTGCTAACAGCGCGTCGTCCGCGAGGTGCAAGCTTGCTGTCACCGTAAAAAACATTATTGTTATAAGGAATTTTTTTCGCTAGCAACTCGGAGTCGGCGCGTCGTAAGCACGCCGCCGCCGGCCGACGCGCCGCGCCGTCTGCTCGCTTGCAGCGCGCGGGCTGCGAGGCGATTTGTATGGTAGCGGTAAGCGCGCCGTCTCCTCGCCGTTGACTTTTTCATATTGACATTATGAAATATATTATAAGACATGTGATTTCCACTTCCTTTCGTGCAACCGCACAGTGTAGAAGTGATTTGTTTCGCTGCCGATAATAATTAATTTTTACGTGTTTCATCGTCGATTTCCGGCTCGTGAATTGATCCTAGCTGTGTGCTTTTGTGCTTAGTGGTGGTATTGTTAAGTTTTTTAAGTGTTTTTCGCGCATTTTGTTGGTAAATATAGTTTTAATTAAGTTCATGCTCAGCGCTCGGTGAGCACTTTTATTTTTTGGGTGTGGGGGTACCGCGCTAAAATTTTTCTTCGTTATTTTTTCTTTTTTACGTTTGTTTTTAAATCCATTTGTTGTTTTAATTTAATATGTTGTCCAGTGATGAACCACCTGATCCGATACCAGGAGAAACATCGCGTCGAATAAATAAACCACACAGGTCACCGACCTCCGCTTACTCTAAACGTTTGTTTACTGAAATGTCTCCGTCATACTTAACACCCGAAGAAAGACCAAAGAGACAACATTTAACCGATTCTGTCGAAAAATCTCCGCCGGTAACAGTGAATATCAGTAACTCGAATGAAGAGTACTACGATTTAGTTAATCAGGCGTCTGCATACTTATCGAAAATAAACGACCTTGTGAATGATCAGGGTTCTCGTATTAATGTAGCCAATAAATCCGCGATTATGGACATGACACAGCGGATTACGTCCATTGTTTCTTTGTTAGCCATACGGTCGTCTTCCAATGAAACTAAGTTAGCCAATATGGAGCGAGAATTGGATAAAGTCAAATTAAATAATAATGTCAGTATTGTTAAGACAGACAGTAGGTACCAACAAACTTTCTTATTCAGATTCTCTGAAACTTCGTCTGCCGAAGGTCGCTCCAGTGATGGAGTCGAGACCACCGCTGCCGTGTTTAATAGCATACCCCTCGAACGAAAGGTCAGCTGAATTCGCGACTTCGTCAGCCACTAAAGAAGCGCTTAAAAAAGCGATTAACCCAACTGACGACGGTTTTCAAATAGTAGGCATGAAAAAAATCGCGAAATCGGGCGTTGTATTACGTGTCGCTAACGACAGTCAAATAAGTAAACTTCAATCGGTTGATGCTATTAAGACCGCCGGGTTAAGGCTTGAAAAACCGAAAGGCCGCAGGCCACGTTTATTAATTAAAGACGTCCCATCCTCAATGGAAGACAAACCTTTTTTGCATGCGTTGTACCGTCAAAATATCAAAAACGAATTGGCAATTAGTGAGGAAGAATTTATTAAGTCGACAAATATTATACGTAGACGTGCATTAGATAATGGTCGGAAGTGGGTAGGCATTGAAATCGACAACGCCATACGAAAGCATTTAATTAGTACCAAAGAGAAGCTTTTTATTGACTTCGCGACTTGCCGATTTTTTGATGATATCGATGTAGTTCGCTGTTTACATTGCCAGCAGTTCGGTCACGTGAAAAAATACTGCGTTAATAAATCGCCTACCTGTGCTAACTGCTCAGAAGCACATGAAACAAAAGAATGCCCGCATAAGGATGATTTAAATTTTACACCGGTATGTGTGGCGTGCAAACGTATTAAAAAACCGTTCGACCATCGGTGCGGGTCCCAACAGTGTAACACCTATAAAGTTAGGCTCGAACAGTTAATACGCAACACTAATTATTAATAAAATGGATAGTTTAATAATAGGACAACTAAACCTTCACAATGATAGGGTGGCGACTTCTGAATTGGACAAATTAATTATCGATTACAAATTAGACATTGTACTGGTTCAAGAACAATACCAAAACACGCGCTTACGCCACAAAGTAGTTCAGTTGGATAACAAGGCACGAGCCGGTATCTACGTGTCGCGTTCTTCTAACTTTACAGTAACGTCTTTGCGTAACCTCATGACGCCCCACTGTGCAGTTGCGGAAGTCTCATCCGCTACTTTTAAAGTTTACGTTGTGAGCTGCTACTTTCAATATTCAGACCCTGTTGCTCCTCACATACATAACCTCCGTCACGTCTTGCGGTCACTCGCAGGCTGCAAAGTCATCGTTCGCGCTGATGTAAATGCGTCATCGTCACTGTGGTATGGCAAAGTTCGGTCCACGGATTACGAACGCCGCTGCGCTGTTGAAGATTTCATTGCTGAGATGAACCTAACTATCCATAACACCCCCGAAGCACCACCTACTTTTTGCAGCCAAATGGGCGAGTCTTGTATTGACGTCACACTTTCTAGTGCAGACGTACACTTGGATAGGTGGCGTGTCCTACCGGACGCGTCTTGTAGTGATCATCGCTTGATCGTGTACGAATTTGTTCCGGTTTTTATTCAGGGTTCCTCACATGTCAGTGGTAACTTTAGGTACAAAAGTAAAGGTGCTAATTGGGAATTCTTTAGATCACTTTTTGCGTGTCACGCCAAAGAGTTCACTCGTGATGGGCTGTCAGCTGAAGAAAGTGCTGAAATTATGTCAGACACCTTCACTTACTGTGCTGACATTGCTATTGGTCGCGGATCTATGACCAATGTACGTAGATGTGATTGGTGGTGTGACTACCTAACTGAACAGCGTAAAACTTATCGTCGAGCGCGTAAACATCTTAATAAGCTTAAAAAACGTCAAGTCACCGGAGACTCACTAACCTCTGCTTTAAATACATTTAGAGTTGCCAGGTCCCGTTACAGAGCATCGGTTGAAAAGTCTAAGGGTAAATTGTTGCGCAAAGTAGTGGATAAATTAGAAAAGGAAGGTCCGTGGTCTCCTTTATATCATGAGTTTAAAGCCAATCGATCGGTCGACCTCGCGTATGTTCAGAATATTAAAGTAAATAATAAACACACCACCGGTATTGAAGAAACAACGGAAGTTTTATTAAATACTCTTATCCCTGATGATTCACCTGTTAATGATACTGACTACCACCAACAGATTAGAGCATGGGCTACAGTCCCGCCTGAATCACCAGCGTCAGACCTTCCAACCACTGACGAATTCATTAATGTTGTCAGGAGGCTGCCCCTTAACAAATCATCAGGTGAAGATAAAATATCCAATCGTATGATAAAAGAAGCGTGTAAAACAGCGGCCGACGCGATATTAACTGTTTACAACCGGTGTATTGCTGAAGGTGTTTTTCCTCGTATATGGAGACATGGCTTTATACGAATAATACCTAAAAGCGGCGACAAGCCACCAGATGACCCTAAGTCTTACCGGCCCATAACATTATTACCATCTTTGGGAAAGCTCTTGGAGCGTCTTATCGTCCCACGATTATTACCGGATGGACCCAAATTCCATAAAAATCAATTCGGTTTTACTGTCGGCAAATCAACCGTTGACGCGGCACTTTCTGTTAGAAAAATGGTTAATACCTCCGAGCACAAGTACGTAGTAGGAATCTTTCTAGACATTTCCGGGGCTTTTGATAACGCATGGTGGCCAATGCTACTACTTAAGATAAAAGCTCGTGGTTGCTATAAAAATATATTTAATCTTCTTTATTCGTACTTTTCTAATGGATCCGCTAAACTTAAACTCGGACATCATTCCGTATCGAAACCTCTTACCATGGGCTGTCCTCAAGGTTCGGTTATCGGTCCTCATTTATGGAATCTAGGCTTCGATGATTTCCTCGCGATTCCTCTTCCAAGTGGTTGTTCTTTAACTGGTTATGCGGACGATGGCCTTCTGCTCATTGAGTCGAGTACTCGTGCTGGACTCGAGAATTTGGCTGACACTTGCCTACGATTAATATCTCAGTGGGGCGATCGAAACCGCCTGACCTTTGCACCACAAAAAACCTATCAACTCATTTTAAAGGGTGACCTTAAATCGTGGCCTAGTATTAAATTCAATAATGTTCCCGTTAAGAGAAAACAATCGGTGTGCTATCTTGGTTTAGTCTTAGAGAGGAATTTCACATTCATAGAACATATAAAAACGGTTGGTGAAAAAGCTAAAAATAACTTTTATGCCCTAACGAGAATATCTAAATCTACTTGGGGTTTGTCATTTTTAACCTTAAAAACTATTTATGGGGCTACTTACTTGGGCTGTGTGTGCTACGGGGCACCTGTTTGGGCCGATAGAGCCACCATAGGTGCGGCACGACGTAAATTGCTTCAAAGTCAGCGCTTGGCTTTGTTATTCTTAAGTAAAGCGTATAGGACCGTCAGTACTGAAGCTTTACCGGTGCTTGCTGGTGTTCTACCAGTAGATCTTGAAGTGCAACGACGCGCTGCAATGTACTTTTCCGCACGGGAGACCACTGACGCTGATTTTCTACCGCAACGTGACCGTGATAAGATATCTCGATTATTCAAACCCCAGAGCGACGTCTGGGAGGATCTTTTATCCGAATGGCAAAATAGGTGGGATAATTCTATCAAGGGACGGTACCTCTACCAGTTCTTTCCATCCGTTCGTGAGCGGCTGGCTAGGACGTGGCTGGAGGTGGATCACTGTGTTGCCCAATTTCTCACCGGACATGGTAACTTTAAAAGTAAATTGTTTTCCTTCAAGCTTGTTCCCTCGCCTTTTTGTCAATGTTCGACACCTGACTGTGAATATGAACAATCAGCACATCATATTCTTTGGGAGTGTATTCTTTGGCAAAACGAACGCAATATTATGTTGGATGCTGTTCAGACTACATCTGGAGTCATTTATTATACGGACCTTATCGAAACTCGAACAAACTTCCGTGCGTTCAAGCGTTTTTGCCATACCTATTATTGGAATCAAATATAGCAGCTCACAATTTAGGACCCATTAATATTAGTAGTCATTTTTACCCGTGGTGCTAGGCAACTGGGCTTCTCCCAGTTGTAATGTCCCTTTGTGCCTATTGGCCTTGTTTTGTTCTGTCTCCTGCTTGCATGGAGGGAAGTAGAAACATATTTTTCCTACTCCTCCACTATTCTTCTCTGATTAATTTCGTGCAGGATCCAAGACAAGTAAATTCATTCTCCGGGACACGTCGAGACTTCATTGTCTCGGCGCTTTTCTGGTGGTTGCCACTGTTGATTCTGGCTTTCAGGAGTTGCAGTGGTTTGGGAATAGTGTGGTGGGTATGTCCCAAAAAAAAAAAAAAAGACATGTGATTTAAGGCTCTAATGACAAGTTTATTGCTGGGTTGAAGCCGTACCGTTGCCGTGCCAGTATAGTGTGCCATGACCTTTAGACAAATCATGGAAGAGTTACTGTTCCGTGACGCTAATATAAGAAGATCTGCCGATATGGATGACGCGGGAATTAATTGATTTATTTATACATTTATGTAACTATCCTATCTGTCCTAATTACGGTGCTGGAATCACTGAGACCTTGTCACTCACCGAGTAGCAGAAGTTCAACCTTGGAGTGTGCCGAAGAGCAATCGAGCGCAGCATTCTGGGTGAAAGAAGATCCAATAAAATACTCAACACCACGTTGCGCTCCAAAACCGGAATAATAAACGTAGGTAAAACTAATGTTGGTAGACACCAAAATACATTGTTAAGAAAATTCAAAACGACTGAGTACACCTACGTGTGCAGCCGTATCCAGGGAGCTAGCATGGGGCTGTCCCACCTATCGCACAAAACACTCAGGATGCTGTGGGAGCTACAACGTAGGTATTCTACCGAGAATGGAAGCGCACCGTTTCCTGATAATGGCATGAAAACCATCGACCCTGGCCTCGGCAAACATCCTGGAAGCGCTAAAAAATCGTGGTAGACCCAACAGCATCCTGAAAACATTGTTATACTGGACACGCAGGGCGTTGTATGCCCTCAGCGTATACCTGTCACCTGACCCACAGACTGCACGTGTAAAAAGACTGGCAATATGCCCTGAAAAGGGTTATTTTGACTTCCGTCGTACAACGTGCAAATCTGCGGATCAGCATATTACCTCGGACAGCCATCGCCCTGCGTTCCCTTTCAATGTCTATATCATCGTTTAGATCATGAGTCACCCAGTGACCCAGGTACTTAAACTTAGTTACTCTAGCTAACGGAGTATGATTTATGGACACATCAGGTACGTTAGTGTAACATTTGGTGCCTGCCTTGAAAACCATCAATTAATTCACATTTTTGTGAATTGTACCTGAGCCCATGAGCGACCGCATAATCTTCACAGATCTTTACAAGCCTCCTGAGTGCGTTTATTGATGGACTCAGCAGCACCATATCGTCAGCGTAACTTATATTGTTTACGCAAACTCCATCAATGTGACAACCTATTTGGGTGCTGCTGAGTTCAACAATCAGCTGATTAATGTAAAGGGTTGTCAAGCTTAAATGAGTTTGGGTGGGTCACGTAATCCGCATGTAGTCACTGGGCAAAAATATGCACTCAATGCCTGAGAATGGATGAGACGGCCGGGGTCGGCCGAAAAAAGTTGCAGGCCGATCTAGATGCGAACCTTGATGGCTGGTCCGAAGTGGCACTAGAAAAGAGCACTAGGAAGGATATGGGGGAGATTCTTGTCCAGCAGTGGGATAATCAGCAGCGTGTCGCGGGTTCGATCCCAGCATGGAACAAATATTTGTATGATCTGCAAGTACAGTACCCGGCACGTAAGTTGGCAAGATTATGGTGTAGTGGGGGTAAGTTTGCGCATCGCATTTAGCGGCAAGCAAGTGTAAGGCCTTTGTCAAACAGACAGGCGATAGCGAACCGAACCGAATCATGTCATATAAAAATGCGAAAGCGATCCGATACTCTATGTGACAGGCTTCAAACAATTCCATACATTACAAACAAAAACGCTACGCCACGCATTCGGTTCGTCTGTCAGTTTGACAATAGCTTAAGCGAGAGCGCGTATACTGGGTGCGAGGGGCAAAGACGAGTGACGCACCAACCGCTTGCTCAGATCGGCAGTACCTCATACCCCGCGACCCGCATGACCACCAAAGAGATCTACAAAATGACTTCTGGGCATTTAACGACTCTTGCCAACTTACGTGCCGGCCACTGTAGTTGTTCTGTGTCAGGGTGTTTGTGGGTTGTGAGTTTCTATGTTTGTAAACGCACCCACGATGCGGGGGAAATTAAATTTAAGTGTGGAGAAAAGATTAAAAAAAAATAACAGCTAAAAAGGAAATAATTAAAATAAAGAATTTCCTCACGTCGTTTTTTACATCACATTACGACCTTTTTAAGCCTAGCAGCAAGTAAAATCACGGGGAGCATCTAGTACATAAATAATACCACAGCTCGTACTACATGCTGTTATACTCGTTAAATAAAATACCAGTATGTTCATAATAATTGAGTTGTCTAATCACTGTCATCACTCAAGTTTATTTTATTAAATAAATTGTGTGCGTGTGTGAAAAGCAAACTCGATTTGATGTAAAAGGATAGAAGCTCTTCAAGTTAGTTCTTCAAGAGTAATTTTGTTTATTCTTGAGAATTGGATTTGACTTATTCAAGGTCCATTTACCTTCTTTCATTAAAAGAGAATTTTATACTAATTGCTAGTATGTATTTCTGACGATGAAATGTAGGAAATTCTCAAATCGTTATAATTATAATACGTGTTTCAATGGCTTTTTTATATTTATTTGAACTTTACGGTTAGGTATTTTTGTCTTATTAACCGACTTCTAAAAAAGGAGGAGGTTCCCAATTTATTGGAATATTCTTTTATTAACCGATTTAAAAAAAATAAAGAGGTTCTCAATTCGGATGTTTGTATTTATTTTTGTGTTTGTTCGCGCATGGGTAACTCCGTCGCTTCCCAATCCATTATTTTGTAATTTTTTTTTCGTTAGAAAGGTTATACGTACTTCCTAAATGGTGGATCATCGAAATCGGACAAGCGGTTTTGGAAAAATCAACAAAAAATAGGAATAATTATTTTATTCACTTTGGTTCAGTACATTTTATATTATGAGCATTTATCGCTTATTGTCGCGTGGACTATGTTCCTATAGCCGGTAATAACATCGTTCAAGTAGACAAGGATCCCACCAAAAACATTAAATGTAAAAAATGCCAAGTCTCTCGATGCAGTCTTTCCATCGTAAAAAGTTTTGAGATCTCACAGAAGCCAAGTCCTATTCAAATTATTTTGTAGTTATAAATCAACATTTAGTAATTATATCAATAGTTTTCTTTATATTATAACTATAGTGACTTGGCAATGAGCACAAGTAAAAACAAATAAATATTTGGAGGAGTTGAAAGTTACACACACCGCATGCGTAAACATTCTCTTTTACTTTATATATTCTCTTAACATTCATCATTTACTTGCATAAAGCGATGGCCCGTAAGGTATTCTTAATTATTGTATTGGAACATGTAGTCGGTAGTGACCATCATGATTCACACATAACAAATAATCTGATCACAGGTCTCGTCAGTAACATTTGCACATATTTCCAGGCAGCAAGTTAATTTGTGCTCATTGCCAAGTCACTATAGTTATAATATAAAGAAAACTATTGATATAATTACTAAATGTTGATTTATAACTACAAAATAATTTGAATAGGACTTGGCTTCTGTGAGATCTCAAAACTTTTTACGATGGAAAGACTGCATCGAGAGACTTGGCATTTTTTACATTTAATGTTTTTGGTGGGATCTCATTTATTTTTTGTAAGTGTATTTCTTTCTTTTTTTTTTAGGTGTCCTCATAATTTCTTGGACTTCAGCTACTTTTTTGCTTAGGACCCATTCTCTATCTAACAAATAACTAAATAAATATATATCTGCTAACTTACAAACTAAAAATATAACTAAACTAAATAACACGTAAACAACTAGATATGTAACTATGTCTATGTTATATTAATAAACTATTTTCCTAAATAACTGTTTCAGTAACAACAATAAATCTACTCCGAATATCGCTACAATATTTTTTTAGTTTCGAAATGGTTGTTCATAGATAGATGGCGCTATCAAATGAAAATTATTGAATTATTTTAAAGTACTACTTAGACTGCGCTCTGTAACGAAACCATAGCGCGATTCAGACAGGTACAACGCCATCTATCGAGCGCGCATACAATATTTATCGCAAAACAATGGAGTTTTAGCTTTATTAATTTAATGAATTATGAACTTTATGTATTAATTTATATTAATTATAGTCTATGTATTACATTTATATTATTCCTTTCTATTCTATGTATGTATTCATCCAATTGAATACTAACTTAAACAACGAACAAAGTTAACAATGCAGTCAAAATCCATACACAATGTTCTTGCCAAACCGCAAATATAAAATTGTTTTTTAAGGTATATTATTTTTTAATGTTTTTATAATTTTTCGTTTATATGTGGCTAATGACCTATCTTGGTGCAAAATTTGAAGTTTCTAAGTCTGCTAGAAGTACCTTAGATTTTTGATGATCGGTCAGTGAGTCAGTGAGTGAGTGACAAAATGGTGTAACTTTGATCGACCGTAACTCCTAAACTATTCATTCAATTGGCATGTAATTTCGAACTTAAGCTTGTTCTAATGCCTACTATTATTCACCGAAAACCTAAACTCCTAGCTTTGTCCACGTCGAAGTTATAGGGGGGGCGAAACAGCCGCGAATCGCTTCGAGAAAAGATGGTACGGCCGTGCCCTTTTGCTCGAGACTTGGCGGGGCACTGCCGTGCCCCCAGATTACAGAATTATAGTGCTTATTGTAATAAAATTAGTTACCGTATTTGAAAAAAGATCTTTTCAAAGAATTAAACTTTGAATAGTAAAATTATTAAGAAGACACAACGCCTACAATGTTTCTGTTCATAAACAATTAATTCAATATACAGTCCATAATAGAGAATCAAATATTTTTCAGACGATAAGCGCTTCTAAAAAAAGTACATCTACATATATTATGTAAGAACTTAATAATATAATATATCACTATTATTATAGCTGTCAGCACCAGCATTTCAATTTTGAGCAGAAGATAAGCTTTTTATTTCATCCGTCGATAATGTTATAAGTGCCACTCAAATATTCAAAATTTTCAAGACGTTTGATGCCTAAATATTCATCGAGAGTATTTTTGGTATAAGTCCAATTTTTTGTGCTTTTTATTAGTATTACTTATTTGATTTCTGTCTGGATCTTAAATCATTTGAAAGAAGGTTAAGAAAATAATATGTAATCTACACGCCACTCTGGGCCAAAGCTAGTGGTGAATGTAATTTTTACATTGCCTGGGTCGCGGGACTGTAACTAGGTAACCGTGGCCCTGGAACGTTAGGTGCTATTAAAGGATCACCGTGGATTTTAGTCAGTACAAATCTGACAGACCCTCTCGCCCCGCCCTGGATAGGAGGACTCCTTTGATGATTTTACCACAATAAAAAAAAAACGTGCCCACTCGCGGTGATAATATCACACCGGATAGTGATAGATAGACATAAAATATCAAAAGATGAATCATATTTTATACGGGGTAGATAAAACACTATCGCACATACATACTACAAGTTCCACCAATATCAAAGTACGTGGTCTCTTGCAGATTTATTAGAGCGTATTATATTGTGGTGTTCAGCGAATTCTCCTTTACAATTCTGTTTGTAGATGAAGAAACGGGAATGTAGTTACATTCACTCAATTCTCTTGCATAAAATGTACTAAAATGAAGAACAGAAGTACAAGTTGACACATAGACATTGATCGCGTACAGTGAGTGCAAGCGCAACCGCTGCTGTTTTAGAACACTCTTGACTGTCATTTGTTTAGACAAACTTCACAAGTTCACATACAGCGTCTCCAAGCGCACTTGCAACTGTCATTTTTGATGGAAGAACACACACAAACACACTTCACGTACAGCGAGTTCAAACTCACTCGCGGCTGTCATTTGTTTGTCGGACACGCACACAAAGACACTCTGCACATAGCGCCTGCAAGCGCACTCGCAACTGTTAGTAATATTCATATATTATTTTTAAGGCAAAAATGGGAAAAAGGAAAGATTATTATTATAAATAAAAAGCTTGGCTATTCGTTTTCATTGTCTACTTGAAATAATGATTTGATTTTTGATTTGATTTTATCAAACCTTGCCAAGCACTGCTTTATTTTGAAGATCGTCCTGTGCAGATATTATTTAACCATGAGCTCTTCACCTTCTGTATTTATTCTTATGTGTTTATACTCTCTCAATTCTCTTGCATCGTACGTAAGGCAATCATCGAACCGAGGTCAGTCTTGTGGTTTGATGTTTGAGACAAGAACGCCACAAATGTAGTATTGTTTGCAATTTCGAATGCCAGTTTAGTTGAGTTTAAATGCGAATTATTGTGCCATTGATAGCTTGTATTGGGCAATTTGAATATGTTAACGTTAAAATTATTGGCTCGGAATTCGATGGTAAGGTTTGAATATTGATTTAACTGTGCATAGTTTTGTAAAGTAAAGGAAAATGTGGTTAATATTTAGAAACGTACTACCCGAATTTGAGTATATTGATGCATGTGGGGGGTAGAGAGGGGTTTATGTAACTCCCCCCAAGCATTGTTTTTTTGCCGGATTATTCAACATTTTCATTGAGAATTTTTTTCATAAAAAAATTACTTCTGGGTGGTTTAAAAATAAATAACCACGAAGGGGATGGCGGGGTCAGAAGACCCCGTCATCCCCTTCTAACCTAACCTGTCCGTGTCGGGGTGCCCCAAGTCGTTTTTACGAAAAAAAAAATTCTCATCGAAATTTTTTCAAAAATTTATATTACAAAAAGAATGAAGTTCCGGCAAAAAAAATTAGGCCGTTTTCTTTTTATGATTTTTTAAAGTTACGGTATATTTAACTACATTAATTAATATCCCTGTTACGGTAGGTATGTGTAATATCATACAAACGTCGACGGAGCACCGCTTCGCGGTGCTCCTACTTCTGGGTGGTTTAAAAATAAATAACCACGAAGGGGATGGCGGGGTCTTTGAGACCCCGCCATCCCCTTCTAACCTAACCTGTCCGTGTCGGGGTGCCCCAAGTCGTTTTTATGAAAAAAAAACTCAAAGAAATTTTTTGAAAAATCCGGCAAAAAAAATGCTTGGGGGGAGTTATATATAAACCCCTCTCTACACCCCCCATGCATCAATATACTCAAATTCGGGTAGCACGTTTATAAAGTTGAGCCGAAAATGTTACAGTTACAAACACAAGATGATTTGAAGGTTGACTTAATAGGTGATCAAAGAGCTAACCTCTTAGTCTAGTCTTATCTAGAATAACACATAATAATATTAAGATACCGTTTATCCCAATTTTACGTTCTTTTAGTATCATTTTCGAATTACACGCGATCGAAGCCGCTGGCAATAGCTAAAGTTATTATTTAACATATTTATTTTATCTTTGTTAAAATGTACATGGTACCTTAATTAAGTTCTTATAAATAAGGCTAGGTTACGGCATAGACTGTTAGAGAATTATTAATATAAACATGACTCGTTAAATATTATCTAACCACATACAATTATATTATAATTGTCAAAGTCACCCAATTAATATTATCTCTCCGGAACGAATGTGCCATGGGTTGGGATCGAATATCTTCCACCTTTCTCAAAAGACATCTGGCGTCACTAGTTAAACCTATAACCTTCATCTGCAACCTTGCTATCAGTACTGGTAAATTCCCAAAGGTCTTCAAAAGGTCCATCATTCACCCTATTTTCAAGGGTGGGGACAGATATCGTGTCAATAATTACAGGCCCATAGCTGTACTACCAGCCATCTCCAAGATTCTAGAACGCATATTGAATAAACGCCTCGTGGATTACTTAGAGAAATATAATCTTCTCTCCCCATCACAGTATGGATTTAGGGCTGGCAAATCAACTTCAGATGCGGTTCATGACCTCACCAATCATATCGTCACTAACTTGGATGGTGGCAAAAAGGTCTTGGGGATCTTTTTAGATCTTGCGAAAGCCTTTGACACGGTATCTGTTCCCATCCTAATAAAGAAGATGGAACGACTCGGGATAAGAGGAATCCAACTCGATCTTTTTGAGGATTATCTGAGTGGGCGCACCCAGAGTGTCAAAATAGGAGAGAGTGTAAGTGACGAGTGTCAGGTTAATTACGGAGTGCCTCAAGGCAGCGTGCTTGGTCCGACACTCTTTCTAATATATATAAACGAACTGGGTGCGCTCACTCTCCCGAAAGGGAAAGTGGTAACTTTCGCGGATGACACAGCCCTCTTATTCACTGCAGACACCTGGAGTGAGGTTTTTGTGTGCGCGCAGTCAGGATTCAATATTGTATTGAACTGGCTGCGTGACAATGTTCTCACACTAAATGCGGAAAAAACTAATTACGTCACCTTCTCTATAAAACAGCCAACACCGTCTCCATCCATGGCGCCGAACACTATCCAAGCCCATACGTGTTCCTGACTCCACTACTTGCTCGTGTATTCAAATAAACAAAGCCGATTGTATTAAATACTTGGGTTTAATTGTAGACAACACACTCAAATTTCAGAAACATGTAAACACTCTAAGTAACCGTCTAAGAAAACTGATTTATGTTTTTAAGACCCTGAGAAACGTGACAGACGATAAAATAAAAAAAATGGTGTACTATGCTCTTGCGCAGTCTTTAATTACATATTGCATCACGACTTGGGGTGGTGCACCAAAAAGTACCCTTCTAGAACTGGAAAGAGCACAGAGAGCCATTCTGAAGGTTTCTTTGTCCTTACCCTATCGCTACCCTACTGCACTACTATACCAAAAAGCAAAAGTCCTGACGGTGCGTCAACTGTTTATACAACAAACCCTCCTGAAACAACACAGTCTATTAACTTACAATCCTTCACTACCTCGAGCTAAGAGAAGATTTAATCCTGTTGTCAACTACCACACTCCGTCTTCAACATCCTTTTCAAAACGTTTCTTTTGCCACCTTGGTCGGTATCTCTACAATAAAGTAAACAGAATCATACCCATTTATGAACTCAATAAGATAAACTGCAAAATGAAACTGTATAGTTGGCTACAAGAACTTAATTATGACGACACGGAAAATATTTTAACAGTTGTAACTTAAACATCATCATGCAACGATTAAAACAAAATTACTCACACACACATACCACCCCACGCACACTCATAATCACTACACACACATACTACACACACACACACAAAACTCACAAACACGCTGTACACACTCAACCTCACTTCCATCCTAATACTAACCATACTAACTAAACAATAAGATGTCCAAACTATACCGATTGTACGAGTACATAACATAATTTGTTAAATTTAAATGAAGGAGTCCTGGTGACCTGAAATACAGGCCCTAAGCCTAGTTTAGGCACCAGTCTCCCACAATATAATGCGCCTTCTATTATGTCACCGTAGAAATAAGGTAACAATTAAGAGCAATATTGTGGAGAAAATAAAATTTATTATTATTATTATTATTATTATTTCGTTTATTCATTTAATATACTCATATTATTACATTTTTAAATATTTTAAAAAACAAAACCGTAAAAAAAACATTTAAAAATATAAAAATAGTAGTCCGCCGGTGTGGGAGCAGGGTCCAAGCTACCGGTGGTTAGGGTTCCAGAGACAGGAACCTCCTCACAATACGAGCCGTATCAAGGAGTACTGCCTTCTGAATCTGGCCCTTGATCCAACTACCCAACGAGAGCCTCGAGAGATGTTCGTCGAGGCTCTTGGCCATCAGGCCATTGGTAGTCACGACGATCGGCACAATGATAGCCGAGCTCACATTCCACATGTCGACAACCTCGCGTGCCAGATCGAGATATTTAATTTGTTTATCTTTCTCTGCCTTCACGAGGTTCTCGTCATGCGGGATGGTAACATCGATTATCATTGCGCGGCGCGCTGATCTGTCTATCACTACTATGTCAGGTTTATTGGCGACAATAGTCCTGTCAGTAATGATAGGCAGATCCCAGTACAACGTGATATGGCCTTTCTCGAGAACTGGGTCGGGCACATACTTGTAATACGGTACTTCAGAATCAACAAGATTGTATTTCAAAGCAAGTTGCTGGTGGATAATCCTAGCCACTAGGTTATGCCTGTGCAAGTACTCGCCGTTAGCAAGACGAGAACAACCGGAGATAATATGTCTGATCGACTCACCTGGACGGTGGCATGCCCGACACACGTCGACCGTCCCGTCTTTCATAATATGTCTCCGGTAGTTGTTCGTCAGCATAACTTCATCCATAATTGCACAGACAAAACCTTCAGTTTCCCCAAAGAGGTCACTGAAACGCAGCCAGGATACGGACGCTGGGAAATCTACATCGGGCCCATGAAGAGCCCGGTAAAAGCGTCCGTGAAGCTCCTTGCTTTGCCATACCTTCCTGCGATCTTCCGTGGTGAGTACTACAGGTTTGCGCCAGTCCTCTTTAGCCATGGACAACGGGGTGAGTCCCTTGTCCACCGCTACCACATCTCGGTGCATACCCACGTCCATGTTCAAGAAATATTCTCTAAGACTGCACACCTCGCGGTTGTGGAGGGTCTTGGCATTTAAAAAGCCTCGACCCCCACATTTCCTCGGGATGTACAGTCTCATTACTGATGATCGTGGGTGATGCATCCGATTTGCGGTCAGCAATGTGCGAACTCGTCTATCTAAGGCGTCGAGTTCAGTCTGAGCCCATTTGAGTATGCCGAAAGAGTACATCAGAACCGGCATGACCCAACCGTTGTAGGCGCGCACCTTGTTTCCGCCTGAAAGAAGGCTATTTAAAACCTTCTTGAGGCGTCCGAAGAAGCGCTCCCGCAACGATTGTTTCACGTCCGGTACATTAATGCCAAGCGCTTCCGACATACCCAAATACTTATAGGTTTCGGATGAGGAGAGGGATCTAAGATGTATGGAATCTGAAAGTTGAATCCCTTCAGATTCCATAATCTCCCCTCGCTTCACATGCATGATTGCACATTTGTCCACACCAAATTCCATCCTGATGGCGCCACTGAAGGTTTCTGTTACCTTCAGTAGCTTCATCAGTTGCAAATTGTTGGGGGCAAAGAGTTTAAGGTCATCCATGTAAAGGAGATGAGATATGACCTGACCTCCTCTCCTCAACCGATAGCCCAGACCTGAATCCTCCAGCAACGTGCTTAGAGGATTCAGAGCTAAGCAAAACCAAAGTGGACTCAGACTGTCGCCCTGGAAAATTCCCCGTTTAATCCATACAGGTTCATCATTCGCCTGAATCTGTCGACATCCCGGATAGCGAAGGACCGTTCTCCATTGCCCCATACATGACTCAAGAAAGGCGCGTAGAGTTGCGTCTATTTTGTACAACTCCAGTACCCTCATGAGCCATGTATGTGGCACCGAGTCGTAGGCCTTCTTATAATCTATCCAGCACGTGGACAGATCCCTGCGAGATCGACGAACCTGTTGGCTAATGGCCATGTCTATGAGGAGAAGCTCCTTAGTACCACGGGATCCTTTCCGACATCCATTCTGAGAGCTGGACATAATGTTGTTTTGGTCAATGTGTGTTGTAATTTTTGCTCTCAAAATGGATGTAAGAAGTTTATAGATTGTCGATAAACATGTAATCGGTCTATAATTCTTGGGTTCCGCGGTACTACCAGCCTTATGAAGTAGGTGGGTAATACCAACTGTGAGAAACTGTGGAAGCGACCCAGACTCTAAGGCCGATTGGAATTGAGATGCTAAACAAGCGTGTGAAGTACTTAGCCACTTAAGCCAAAAGTTGTGCAGTCCGTCCGGTCCCGGGGATTTCCAGTTTGGTAACGGACGGACTGCTCTGGCTATATCTAAAGGCGTTATTGATATTTTCTCCATTTCTGGAATATTTTCACACACTCGTTCAACATCTCGCATCCAGTCAGCCTCAGCATGACAGACGGGTACCGACCAGATGCTGCGCCAGAATGAACTCGTGGCGCTATCATCCGGGCGGCACACGTCAGCCGTGTTTTGTTCAGGTCGCTCCCATGCTCTATATACCCACCTTTCATCACATTGGAACATGCGATTCTGCGAGTATCGATCCACCCGCCGCTTATACCGCCGAATACGGCTCGCCTATGCACAAACTTTCTGCTTCAGGAAGTCGATGCGCTCCGTGACGCGGGACATATATTCTTGAGGGCTGATATCAGTCCCCGAGAATGCCCGCCTCACAAAGCGCATTACACGTGGTCGTGTATTGCCCTCCCTGAAGCAGTATAGTTTGCCGATGAGTACCCTGGCCTCATCAATACGACGCTCGATCCTGCTCTGCCAGGCTGGTACGGCTGGTTTAGGTCGCTTAGCTTCGTCACAAATTGAAAACTTGACGTTAGCCAAACGACATGCCGCAACAGCCCCACAGTACAGGATCGAATGTGTATCAATGAGGTTCTCGCTACTCTCGAATAAATTCTTGAGTTGCGAGTTTAAGGCACACACCAGCGCCCTATTTTTCTTGTGCATGGGTAAACGTGGCAGACGGGGCCTAAGTTCGGTAGGAGTAGATCGAAACTCCCGAAGCGCATCCTCCAATGCGCACCTCAATCGGACGTTGCACTGGCTACTTACCGTGGCAACCGTATCATCCTCCACCATTGTAGGAAAATGGTTAGATCGCGGGGGGACTGTGTCAACAGTTGACACAGCCACCACGGTTGGTGACGGGGTTGAGATGATACGGTTGCTCAGTACCTCTGAGCGCAGCCTATCAAGTGCGGCATCATCCAACATATGATTACGTTGTATGACCCGCACCTGATCCGAAAGTCGTTGGGCCGAGACGTTAATAGTTGGTTCAAGATCCTGAAATAGAGACAGCATCCTGACACGGTACGCAGTAAGGTTAGTTCCCCCCTCTGTAGACCCGTAGTATGCGCGCATGACGTTTTCATTTATGGACTGAGTCCATCGCATGCGCTGCACACAACCACCGGCAGCGGGGACCCGGCTCGGGGCCGGTTGGCCCCTAAGTCCCAGGCTCTTCGGTGGCCGGCCTCTCCCCTGCCGACGTACAGGTGTTGGCGACGTCGGCGGGGAGAAATATTCGTCGCTCGAGCTCGACGTAACTGCCGCTGCCGGTGACGCAGGTGATCCGGTGTCCGGCGGCGGCGAGGCGGAACTGAGCGACGACTCCGGGGGTGTTAGGCGTGCGCGTCTTCTGGCTCTAGTTATCATCTTACAAACCTTTTCTTTTTTCTTCCATCTGAGTTCATTCCCATATTTTCATTTTGCAGTTGTGACATTTGTGTCAAATCTGTCATAAACATTTCTTCTTCTGAAACATTTTTATATTGCTGGATTTTTGTTGATTTTTACTATTGTTTGAGGTTCTTTATTGAATATTTGTGTTTCTTTGGATGAATACTAATAAATAGGACATAAACTTAAATAAAACGGGTGGAGAAAAATTCGGTTTGCAGCTGACGTTGGGTGTTGCCAGTTATACAATTATTATTATTATTATTAATTATAAGGTTTCACATCTACCGAAAATGTTAACAATATAATTTATATACTTTGAAGAACGTATTATATATTTATGAGACAGCCGTGAGCGAGTTTCTCAAGTCCACGCAGCGGCAAGCGCAGCGTTTGGTGTTAAGTCATGAAATCGATGTTTGAAGGAACTAAAATTATTCAAAGTAGGGCAGCACTAAATCTAAGTACATCGTATGTCATCGATTTGTTTTGCGAATCGTTATCACCGTAGACTTGAAAAGGAATAAAAATACAATAGATAACGAGTCGAAAAACAAGTCAATAACATCCGCAGCGCCCTCATCGATTTTAATGATTTTACAGACAGGCTGTAAGTATATTAAAAAAAATTATATCATCTGTGGTACAACGATAGGCGGAACAGGCGGGTTATGATTCTGAGACTACCTCCGCTGCACCCAGAGCTGGGGAAGTGAAGATCAGCAGGCTATTGGCTAACTTGATAGTCACTGACCAGCGGTTGTCCACTGAACTTGGATGGCTTGATACCTGTTATGAGGCTAAGTTGAGGAGTGGAGTGCCTCAAGAGCGTTAGAATATTATAGTTGATTTTAGGGAACATTTACATTTATTAGTTTCATTGCAAATGCAAAAACCAATACGTAAAAAATAATTATTATTATGTCAATTGGTTAAATAGTTTCGAAGAAATTACCTTTTCACAGCTATTTGATGATCACCTTATAGACACCGAGATACGCAATAGTCCCGCAGATGATGAAGTCGTTTAGTGACTACAACACCAAAAAAAGGCAGCCGAACATACTAGTACAAAAGTCTTCCACATACGAACAATTCGGATTCCCATAATATTCCACATTGAACTCCTTTAATTTGAATTCCCTCCTAAAGCATTCGTGACATCAAACACCTCTCATTGACATTCGCAAGGCCAAATGCTTTAGCAAAATTCGTACGAATAATTTCCTTTAAGGCGCTTCTAAATAAGATGATTTTTTTACCGCAATATATGGCTGATAGGTGGTTGGCAACATTTTTGTTGCTGGGTTTTGTAGGAGGACAGTATAACTGCAACTTTGAATTGATTATTTAGTTTTGGGTTAAGGCACCATTATGACCACTGCTAGGTAGTTTACATGTACCCAAGACACAAGGATGTACAGATATACACACACAGATACACTTTAGTCACCAGAAAAATAATTATTTATTGTCCATTTCGTTCCACGCTGTGTTCAACAGTTTAACTAGATTAAGCCATTATTATCAACCTACAGAAGTCATTAGTTGTGGTTGCCTGCTATACCGTATTTTGTGGTGGATCAGAGGAAAGTATAAACATTATGCGATATCATCTTAAATGCAAGAAAATGACGAGATCACTGAGGCAAACTCTTAGTGATGTTATCATTTTCTGAGATGCGTGATGCAAGTTCAATCTTTTTAAAATTAAAGTAATTATCCAGTTACATACACGTAACAGTAATACATTGATCGGCAATCGAAAATGTTGTCGAAGTTGCTAGGACCAACCAATCGCAACAAAATAGTTGCCGATAAAAATATGGCTCGTGTATTCACTCCTTTAGGAACTCGTTAGTCGTACGCCTGATGTGAATAAAATTGATGTTGATACAGGACCCGATTGACACGTAATTCGAAATGAGCCTACTTTACATAGGTACATTGGAATTTGCGAGAGTTAATTTCAGTGAAGGGTTTCTCTAGTGTTTGACATTGAGTTGTATGTTAGCTTGAAGTGTTGCGGGAGTGTTTTACTGGCTTTGTATTGGCAAGTGTGTGACTGGCTTGGTTAATGGGTGGGTTAAATGAAAGAACCCACCAACGTTTACAATTAATTTATTAGTAGGTCGTGGTTCACAGCCGTCACTTGGTAATTAATCGTTCCGTGGAAGTAGGCGCACTAAGTACTGTCCTGGCTTGTCGCGTGGAGCAGGGACGCGATGCCGAGGAGTTGTCCCGAGGTGAGAGAGACCTCAGGGACGGGATGGTGGATGCGCCGGCAGGTCGGCTGTGCGCTGCTGGATGTGTGTAGCAGGTCAGCTGTGTGCGCAGCTAGGTGCTGTGAGTGCGCAGGCCTCGAACGTTCGGTAGGGTGAGTCAGCTGAACTCAACGAACGATGAGGATGGGTATTTCAAACCCCAATCTTGTTCCCTGGAATCAACGTCCAGCGGTAAATAAAAGGTCCACTGTAAGTCCTCTCCGATGATGACCCCGCAGCGTAAGCGAAAGCCTAGGACGTTAAGCGCTTAAGGAGTTTGTGAGTTTGGTCATCAGCAGAACGGAGTTTACATGGTAGATACACAATTTATAATTAGCGTGAAGCATTAACACAACATTATTATAGGCCTACGAGCGTATGGAACATTCGAGGCTTAACGAAATAAAAAAACCTAACAGACAAAGAAAAATTAGAACACAAAATAATAAGTCTGTAGGTACCTGCTCAATACAAAAATATAGAACACAATAGCTAGCAGTTATAAAGGTTTTGTTTGGCAAACTTACCCTTCACGGGGATAGACACTTCACAGGTGAATTAACAGGATTTTTAATATATCAAAATTAATTATAAATTGACTAAAATCTGACCAAGTCTGGAGCGAGCAAAATTAGATAGTCCTAATATAATGAGGAACCGTGTAGCCCGCGGTAAGATTTTTCTGTACTGAATCATGTCCCAGCTGGTTGCTACAAAATGCCTCGCTCAAAGAGAAGGGGAATTGGACTTTGCACGCGTGAGAGCGAGACCACAACATTTTCATTCACTCATCTGCTGCTGGAACATTCCACCGTTAAACTGTCAACAGATACTATCAATTTAGAAATACCCACTTAAAAATTACTTTTTGTCTCAACGTAATTTAAGAATATTTTACTAGATACCTACAAATTTATAATAATGAACTATTTATAGTTTTGAAATGCAACGTTGGTAATCCACAACGTTACAATACCCCCTCGCGCAGTCAAGGATTTTGTCTTCTATAATGACAAAATCCGCACGAAGAATTAGATCTAACTATTGTTTTACCTATCAAAAATCATCATTCGTACTTCTCGCAATCATAACTAGCGGCAGCTATTGTAATCAGTGATACGAGAGATAGCTGTCGCACAATATAAAATATTTAGGAATCTTGTTGTCATTAACCTGATGCCTTACAATAGTTTTCTTCAAAGATGAAAGTGTACTAAGCGAGAGAATAATGCAATCGTATGTATCGAGTTCAATAAAATATTATTGTTAAATTATTATTTTTTTCTTTAACCATCTACCAACCAATACTAATCCACCTACCAGTTTTAAATTTTAATGTAATTGAATCTAAATTTAGATTATAAAATTATGTTTTTGGTTTATGGCTTATTTATGGAGTTACCAACCGCTCCTGCAAAGGCTTATTTAAAGAGTTGCGACCGCTCTATAGAAAACAACACAAATGGTGTAGACCATTAGCATTAAGTGAACAAGCTATGTCCTTTGGTTTCGTTTTTTGATTTATGGTTTATTTAAGGAGTAATCGACCGCTCCTGCAAGGGCTTATTTAAAGAGTTGCAACCGCTCTATAGACACAGTTGTGTTTTTTATGATGCAAGGGCTTATTTAAAGAGTTGCTACCGCTCTATAGACACAGTTGTGCTTCATGATTTATGGTTTATTTATGGAGTAATCGACCGCTCCTGCAAGGGCTTATTTAAAGAGTTGCTACCGCTCTAAAGGAAAACACAACCGTGAAAAAAAAACACAACCATGTATTACAAAACCAAAGTGATCGATGGGTTAGAGCCACGATCAATAAAATAACCTTCGGTGTAGGGCCGATAGGTATAAAATACTAAACAAAATATAATGAATGGGGTAGGCCATCCTTATACAAAAATAACTATAGGGTAGACCGAAAGTAATAACAAAGAAAAGAATTGGTAGGTTAGATAGGTTCGGTATAGTAATAGGTATTCAAAACTAAAAAAAAAAAGTTAAGATTTAAAATTTACGGGTATATTTACGAATGTCAAATAAAAAAGTTAAAGTTATAATTATGAAAGACTACTAGAATTTCAAAATTTAGTTAAAGTTATAAAGATAAAAGACTAACCAATATGTCATAATGGAAATAATGGTCCATATTTAGCTATCCGTTTATGTAAGTCCCGTACCGTGACAGAAGGTGATACGCCTATAATGTTCACTACGTACTCAAGTTCAGACTTATGAAGAGACATAAACGTTACTGGATAAGCCATGATTTAAAAATTTTTCAAAAGAAAAAAAAATTAAAAGTGTAGGGTAAGTGCCAAAACAAAAAAATTCAAAGAGAGAAAAAAAAAATAACGGTTATGTGTACTAAGACTCCGTCTGTTACAATTTGAATTTAAAAATCTAATAACGTTTTGGTTGAGAACAATCTAGAAAACAAGCACAAAAAAACAATTGCACCGAAATGAAAATAAAAAAACACACAAAAGGAGTTAATGCAACCAATGTGTACGCTTTACAAAAGGTTAAGCTTTAAAAAGCAATTACAATTTAAAACAAATTGAAAAAACAAATTGACAGAATATTGACAGAATGAGGTAGGGTCTGCAATAATATGTACCTAGGTTTTACAAAAGTTAAGTTAACTAAAAAAAAAATAAAGAATTACAATTTAAAACGAATTGAGAGGAGAAAAAAAATTGACAGATTGAGATAGTCTGCAATTATGTTCTGTTTACAAAAGTTAAGTTGTTTCAAAATATTACTATTAATCAAAATGAATTGAGAAAAAAAAAATATTGGTATTGACAGAATGAGGTAGCCTGCAATAACCAAAAAAAAAAACAATTTACCTATATAAAAGAAAAGAAAGTAAAAATTCTTTTATAGGCAGACGAACCCAGGTGATAAGGTTGTATATATTATGCCTGTAATAGAATCCCGGCACCCACACCCTACAACCGAAAAATATAAATGATTTACGGTTGCAATAAGTGTGGTGGTAGTACTTCCCCGGACGGGCCTTCACAAGGGCCCTACTACTACGATGAGTTTAAAAAAAAATAATAATTATATCTTAATAGTTAAAAAGAAAAGTAAATTAAAAAATCGTTACTTCCTTTTTAAACAAGTAGAAAAAAAAAATTGTGTAGGGTAGTGTACACTTTGGCTGCGTTAAACCAAAAACGTTTCACAAAATACAAAAAACACAAAACACACAAAACACCAAAATAACAAACTTACTACCTCCACAGAACAAAAAAACCAAGTGACCTATTTAAAAAAAAAAACCACGTTAATGGGCGCCAATGTAACGGTTAATGGGTGGGTTAAATGAAAGAACCCACCAACGTTTACAATTAATTTATTAGTAGGTCGTGGTTCACAGCCGTCACTTGGTAATTAATCGTTCCGTGGAAGTAGGCGCACTAAGTACTGTCCTGGCTTGTCGCGTGGAGCAGGGACGCGATGCCGAGGAGTTGTCCCGAGGTGAGAGAGACCTCAGGGACGGGATGGTGGATGCGCCGGCAGGTCGGCTGTGCGCTGCTGGATGTGTGTAGCAGGTCAGCTGTGTGCGCAGCTAGGTGCTGTGAGTGCGCAGGCCTCGAACGTTCGGTAGGGTGAGTCAGCTGAACTCAACGAACGATGAGGATGGGTATTTCAAACCCCAATCTTGTTCCCTGGAATCAACGTCCAGCGGTAAATAAAAGGTCCACTGTAAGTCCTCTCCGATGATGACCCCGCAGCGTAAGCGAAAGCCTAGGACGTTAAGCGCTTAAGGAGTTTGTGAGTTTGGTCATCAGCAGAACGGAGTTTACATGGTAGATACACAATTTATAATTAGCGTGAAGCATTAACACAACATTATTATAGGCCTACGAGCGTATGGAACATTCGAGGCTTAACGAAATAAAAAAACCTAACAGACAAAGAAAAATTAGAACACAAAATAATAAGTCTGTAGGTACCTGCTCAATACAAAAATATAGAACACAATAGCTAGCAGTTATAAAGGTTTTGTTTGGCAAACTTACCCTTCACGGGGATAGACACTTCACAGGTGAATTAACAGGATTTTTAATATATCAAAATTAATTATAAATTGACTAAAATCTGACCAAGTCTGGAGCGAGCAAAATTAGATAGTCCTAATATAATGAGGAACCGTGTAGCCCGCGGTAAGATTTTTCTGTACTGAATCATGTCCCAGCTGGTTGCTACAAAATGCCTCGCTCAAAGAGAAGGGGAATTGGACTTTGCACGCGTGAGAGCGAGACCACAACATTTTCATTCACTCATCTGCTGCTGGAACATTCCACCGTTAAACTGTCAACAGATACTATCAATTTAGAAATACCCACTTAAAAATTACTTTTTGTCTCAACGTAATTTAAGAATATTTTACTAGATACCTACAAATTTATAATAATGAACTATTTATAGTTTTGAAATGCAACGTTGGTAATCCACAACGTTACAAAGTTGCTTCGTGTGTTTTTATTGAAGTGTGAATAAAGAGTTTACTGCGGTTTATTAAGTGTTGCGACTTTTGTTACACGCACTTTATAAAATGTTCTAGACCTTATTTAAATAATAAAACATTTGAAGTGGAGTAAAAATGATTAAACGTACTTTGATAGATAAAATAAATAATATTGACTATGTTTAAATGGTTTGATAGAATCATTATAATAGAATGCCCATCAGAAAGCATTCTGGAAAATGTGGGTGCAACACTGGAAAACGCACGCCCTAGAAAAACTTACAGTGATGTTATTAATTAAGTTCAGAATGTTACAAGACAAACTGAGTATGCAAGGCAGCAGATGGTGGTCTTTTATTTCTTCCTATTCTCATGGAATACGTATAATACAATCACAAAACCGCGCATTCCAAAACAAATAAATCAAGAAAACCGCGACAACCGCCTCCATAATTTCACAAAACCCCCACAAAGATGGCGAGCCCCAGAAAAGTCCGAAAATGCCACCGTATTCGCAAAATTCAAGTATTTGATTACGAAAGGATTATTAAACAGGAAAGTGATGGAGTTTCAACGCTAAATAAATAAATACAGAAGGGCGAGTCCATGCAATGAGCCATCAGGAGCATGCACACACGAGCACAATTCGTGCATCAGCAAGTGCTAGCACAGTCACAACTGATATTTGTTCGAGATCTTCATAGACACGCTTTACATACAGTGAATGCAAGCGCACTTGCGATGCGACTGCAGTTTGTTTGAAGAACGCACGCACACACGGACACACTTCACGTATAGCGCCAGTGCAAGCACACTCGCGATTGCCCTTTGATTGAAGAACGCACGCACACAAAGACACTTCACGTATAAAGCCAGTGCAAGCACACTCACGACTGTCATTTTGATCTCCACGACCACATGGACAGGTTTCAAGTAAAGCGAGTACAAACGCACTTGCGACTGTCATTGTTACTATTGTTTGATAAAAGCACGTACACAAAGACACGCTTCGGATACAGCGAATGCAAGCGCACTTGGAACTGAAATTTGTTTGAGATCTTCACGGACAAATTGACACGCTTTTTCTTACTGTGGTTAAATCATCAAATGAGTCCCCAGAGTAGAGCGGGAGGGACTGTCAGACTTGTACTGACTAAAATCCACGGTGTCCTTCAATAGCCCTTTACGTTCCGGGGTCACGGTAATTCGATAGTTCCGCGACTCCGACAGGTTTTGGCCATCTAAGGTGGGGCTCGTAATTATGCTGCCAGTCTTTGAGGCGCGCCTGGAACACAACGCGCCGTCGCTCCAGCGAGTAAATAGACTGTTATTTGCACTTAGTACTACGATTTGATTGAATAGCACATGTACGCATAGACAAACTTCATATACTGTCAGTGCAAGCGCACTGACAGTATATGCAACAGTTATTAATTTATTTGTAAGCGCGCTTGCTTCTGCACGTGAAGCTTGTCTATGTGTGTGCGTGCGTTCTCGCTCGTTGCTTTGAAGTCGACCTTCTGTATTTATCTAGTTTGTGGCTACAACAGACTGACACAAAACAAGATAAAGTTTCAATTATATAAATTGGAGGGTTTAAACTTCAAAGTGACGCCGGCGGGTGCTCTTTATAGGGTTAAGATGTTGACTACCAATTAGTGAGAGCTATTAAGATATTATTCTTTCTATTTCAATTTGGAGAGAAATTGTGGAATTGTTGCAAGAGGCGCTTAGAATTTTGAAAAGGCTCGTATAAAGAAGTTAACCAATTTTATTTAAAAATTTAGTCCGATATCCAGCTAAGTTGTCATGTCTATTACTGGCTAATTGATCGAGTAGTTCATATATGGGTTGGCTACAAATCTATTAATTTAACAAACAGAATTGCTCGGGACTTCACAACAATCAATCAATGAGATCAATTCACTTTTTTCTTTTATTTTCGTAATTAATTAAAGTATTTTAACCTCTCGGACCCCAATGCGCCCCAATGGCACAATTTTGTGCCACCAAACCCCGACCGATTTTAAACTGCATTTTTGGAAAAATAAGTCTTAAAATCGTACAGGTTTTGGTGGGAAAAATTTTTTCCCGGGGCTCGAGAGGTTAACACATGCGACGCGCATCGTAAAGATGATTTTTGAGAAGCTGAATCTTCTATTCCCTCATTTGAACGTTTAAAGATAACATTCATTTATCCTGAATTGCGGTACCCTAAAGCTGATTTCAGCTAGCATATAGCTTAGCATATAGCTCATAGCACAACAATATCGCGCTCTATACATAGTTATGGACACGTTCACATTGTACTATACTATAAAATTATTGGCTTGCTAGCATTGGGTCCTTCTTTGCTATACTTTATGGCACAATAGTATAGCGTAGTGTGAAATCAGCTTAATTGGTAAGGCGTCTGGGTACTTATCCAGAAGACGCAGGTTCAAATTCCAATCGCAGCTGAATTTTTGTTTCTCAAATAAGTTTTTCAGGAAAAAATATTATGAATTTTTAAACGGAAAAAAAATTAATGAAAGCACTCACTTTTGTTTTAATCAGCCGATTTGTATTTAAAGTCTGGTTAAATGGCCTGAAACAAACATTACTATAATTTAACCCGTACGAAATCGAAGCTGTCACTAGTAGTTAAATTATTATAATTGTAAATAATTTGAGTACGTGTGAAAGGAAAGCTGGTTCAACCGCATAATTTATAATTGTTTATCGAAAGTACTGAATTTAATTAATGCAAAATGATGAACATAATATTTGTTTCCATATAATTCGGCCGGTAATGTTTCAAATACAATTTTTGGGTGACAATCTCGTAACTCAAAAATTGTGTCACAGGCACGTAATACAAGGTTTAAATAGTACCCTTTGTGTGATTTGAGAAACAACCTATCTCAAGGGGTCTACTCTCTTAATCCGTCAACGAAGATACGCGCCCGTACGAAAGTAACTAAAATCTTTTAAGTGAACCCTATCCTAGTAGTTTTGAAATCATAAGTTCTGACAACACACCGAGAGTCAGGACAACAGTACTGTGAAATCATATTGTTATCAATTTTTAGTTTATATCACTAACTAACCTGATGTCCGTAAGTGATAAAGAGTAGGAATCGTCCGGTTTCGTACTTATATAGTAGAACCTAGTAATTAGAAATTAAACCAAAACAGTAAAAAGACGTTTTTTTAGTTTATAAACACATGCATGCCGAACAACGTACACGAATACGAAAATGTATCTTATTCTGTTAAAGCTCTTTATATCGCAGCTATATGTATGTGAATTTAAAATTGAACAAAAACCGCATTGTCCAGGAGTATCGGGCGTTAATATTGGCACGTGTGGCGCTTCCATCGAGTTAACGATTCAGCGATACAGCGCTGTAAGGACGGCTGCATATTTACGACTAGGTTTTCAATTTAATGTTTGCTGGTATGATAATATAGTTTTTGAATGAATTTAGAATAAGTATGCTGTTCAAAACGGTGAAGGAAAACATCGTGAGGAAACCGGCATGTCCTAGAACCAAAAATTCGAAGACATGTGACATCTACTAACACGCAGTGAGCCCGCGTGGTGGATTATGGTCCACTCCCTCTCACAGAGAGGAAACTTGTTTCCCAGCAGTGGGAACATTATAGGCTGATTATGCTGTCAAAAACGTTTAAAACGCTTGAAACCTGCTAGAATGGCCTTACAGCAGCGTCGGTCACACGGAGTCAGTCAGTGGTTAGTAATTCATGAACTGCCTGTCTGCTTCGTAGTCCGTTCAGCCTTTAAAGTTTCAAATGCACACTATCGAAGGACACCGTGGATTTTAGCCAGTACAAGTCTGTCAGTCCTTACCGTCCTGTTCTGGAGGACTCATTTGATGATTTTACAAAGTAAAACAAAAATATGACTTGCCTGGTAAAACTGGTATTCAAGTGACTTAAGTCCATTGCTCAACTTAGACTCACTCGGTATGAAAACAGTATTTAAATGTCCACCAAATTGATTTCTTGGCAGCAATTCTGGGATCTTTGTATGAGTTACCTCCTCGAAATGCGTACGTTACCTACATAAGCCATTCTTATTCAACCTTCCTTTTGACGCAGTCGGGTGATTATCGATAGTTGCATTCTTCTTTAATCATTGGTAAACATTATTTTACTTTTGTAGCATTCACAATATACTAAAGTCGTATTTATTGCCAATCTTTCTAATATTTTTCCCGATTGTTCTTATGAATTCAATATGCAGGGTGTTTATAAATATACTATTGTCATGACGACTAAGTTGGTTAAAGTCGAGCAACAGACTCAAGTTATTTTCTGGAATATCAGTGTATGCTTTTGTGTGCTACGAACAATGCATCTCCTACGAGTATATTGCAATAGTCATTGGCACTGAGAACAATACACAATGCTATCTATTCATGTGTACTGATTGATTAATTGGTGATCTGATAATATAGGAGTTACCTGTTACGAAGTGGATACAATCAAATTATACATGGCTCAGAAAATCTTCTGCGTAGCCATATTTCCAGTTATATTGGTGTTGGCGTCCAGTCTTACCGGACGAAGCTGAATACGAGAATTTTTTAAGGGGCGACTGGGACTGCCTTTCTGACCATCCTCGTCCATTTGGAGCTCTGTTAAATATGTATCATCTGCCAGCCTTTTCCCAGATATGTTAGGGTTGGCTTCCAGTCGAACCAGATGCAGCTGAATATCAGTATTTTACATGGAGCGACTGCCTATCGGACCTCCACAACCCAGTAACTAGGTAATATGGTAAGAGCGGTTGTCAGACTTTGGAGCATCTGATTTATAGTAACGACTGTCAAAGACCTACAAATGGCAGCCAGGACCAACGGCTTTACGTGCTTTCCGAGGCACGGAGGAAACTCGCCATGACAGATGGTTATCCATCCACAGACCAACCTCGGCAAGCGCGCCTTAACCCGGAAGATTGTCCTGTGTGGCTGTAAATTATTTAGCCATGAGCTCCTCATTTGGAGCTCTGCAATGCGATACCCCGATACCCCTTTATTAGACATGTCATCAGACACCCGAAAAGTGTGAATTTGAGAGGTTTATCTACGTGTTTTTTACTCTATTTGAAGTCTCGGGGTGACTTCTCGCCCGAACTTTTCGCCGTGAGTCTATAGGCTATAACATGCCCACGACGCGAGACCCTGAAAAAACCCGAGAAGCGTGAATGTGAGAGGTTTCTCTACGTCTCTTTTACTCTATTTGAAGTCTCGGGGTGACTTCTCGCCTGGACTTCTCGCTGTGAGTCTATAGACTACAACATACCCACGGCGCGAGACCTAGATAATACCCGAAAAGCGTGAATGTGAGAGGTTTCTCTACGTCTTTTTTACACTCTATTAGGAATCTCTGGGAGACTTCTCGCCGCCTCTCTCTCTTCTCTCGACTTCTCGCCTAGAGTGTAATGTCTGCTCTAAGGCATGAACACAACTCAGTAACTAACGGATGGTTACCTATGAACGTTTCTATCTAGGCTAGCTGTATTAATTTAGTCACGAGCTCCTCTCTAGACGGTTCATACAACCTTTGCCTTCAAGTAAATACTAATCGGCTTTGGCTTTAGTTATTTGATCGAACACTAAAATAGTTTAGTTTAATGATGAAATGTGATGCCAGAAAGCCTATGTCCAACCAGCGCTCAATTGATTATGAAATAGGCTGATGATGATGATGTTCAAATAAGGGTTTTTTAAGCTATTGCATAGCTTTTATACCAGGCTTTGAGTGCGGCGACCGAATCAAGAAATTCCGTAACGAAAATAAACCTAACACCCCGCATTGTCCATCGTCGTTTCAGTTCGGCAGACTTGTTTTTCTTGACGTTTCACTTGATGCACGTGACAGACCACAGACAAAAAAAAATTGCACAAGTTGATAAAAATGTTGACAAAAGCTTTACCGCAGCAGTCCCCACGTATTTCTTTTTCTAGTAAATAATTTTATCAAGTGAGAAGTGGAAGGGACTGTCAGACTTGTATTGGTTAAAATTCACCGTGTTCTCTCCATTGCCCTATAAGATTCCAAGTCACGTTAACTTCCGATCTGAGACTTTGTTTAGTAAATCAATGGTTTTGCCAGTGAAAAATCCCGTGTCGCGTATCCCGTGTCGCCGTGTCAAAATGTCGCAAAATAAAATCGCAAATGTGTCGTAACATAATAATTCGCCACCAGTGACACAAGAACGCTTCTGTGAGCTGTGACATTTTTGTTATCGCTCTACTAAACTATGAACCCGGATTTTTCGACTATTTCCCGGACTTTCATGCCTATTCTCCATGCAGGTTTAACGGATGTGTCGCCATTTTGATGGAGTTTTATGTTGGAAAGGTTTTTTGTTAAATGTATTTTTATTTTATTCATTTTCTAACGTTAACGTAACTTGGAAACATCATCTGCCTAGCCTTTTCCCAACTACATTGGGGTCGGCTTCCAATCAAACCAGATGCAGCTGAATACAAGTATTTTACCACAACCCAGTAACTGGGTAATACGATACGCCATGGTAAGACTGGTTGTCAGACTTTTAGAGCGTCTGACTAACAGTAACGACTATCAAAGATCTACAAATGCCAGCCGGGACCAACAGCTTTACGTGCTTTTCGAGCCACGAAGGAAACTCGCTATGACAGATGGTCACCCATCCATTAACGTACTTGGTAACGTTGAAGGAAGTCATCGTGAGGAAACCGGCATGTCCTAGAACCAAAACTTTGAAAACATGTGACATCCACCAACTCGCACTGGGCTCGCGTTTTGGATTTTGGCCCATTCCCTCTCACAGAGAGGAGGCCTGTGCCCCAGCAGTGGGAATATTTATAGGCTGATGGTAATGATAGGAGGAGGACTATGTTCGTCAGTGGACGTCTTCCGACTGATTATGATGATCATGCATTGGTTTAAAAAGACCCATAAAGAAGCCTAAAAGAACCTTTTTTGTAATCCTGTATTTTTTTTTGGAGTCAAAAATAATTTTATTTTGAGTTCCCATTTTTAAAGTTGTCCAACACTAAGAATTTCGCTCTTATAACTGTCTGCGTCTGCTATAGGTACGGAAAAAACTGCATTCTATAAAATATAAAAACATAACCCTCCTGGCGCAGTCGGGTAAAAGTATTCTTATTATTCATCTGGGTTTATGCATTAACAGGCATACAATCAGAACTATGTTTGAAATGTGTAACGTGTATGCTTCAGTGCTAATAATAAAAGTAGATCACAGACGAGGGTTCTCCCCTTCTTACTGACATAACCTATTTTAATTGAATAACTTTTTAGGCTCGTATAAAGGCGTTGTTCCACAGTAGCTCACACTAACTTAGCTTTCAATGAAACTGAGAGCGAAATCGTCTCCTGCAAGCCAATGAGCGCTTTGATATTAAACAATACCGGTATCTGGTGGTATTTTTAGGGTTCCGTAGCCAAATGGCAAAATACGGAACTCTTATGTCATGTCTGTCTGTCTGTCGTCTGCTGTCCGTCGTCGAAAAATATGGCTGTGACATACAGCCATTTTTTTTCGAAAGTATAAGAACTATCCTGTTGAAACTTGGTAAGTAGATGTATTATGTAAACCGCTTTAAGATTTTCACACAAAAATAAATAAAAACTATTTTGAGGGTTCCACATACTTAGAAATGAAATTCGAAAATAAATATTTCCCCAAACCCATACGGTCGTGTGGGGTATTTATGGATAGGTCTTTATAAATGATATTGAGGTATTTTTTTTTTCTAAACTGAACGGTTCGCGCGAGGAACACTTCCAAAGTGGTAAAATGTGTGCCCCCCCTGTAACTTCTAATAAGAGAATGATAAAACTAAAAAAAATATATGATGTACAATCGACCAAGTTGAATCATGACCCACCATAAGTTTAATTTCCTACAGACTTTAAATACAATTAGGTCCACATTCGCGTAAACATACATATCCATGGTAACGACTTTGATCTTTGTCAATTTGACGGATTCAAACGATTTTTTGTCAAAATGGGTCATGATTCAACTTTGTCGATTGTACATTACCATGCAAACTTACAGCGAAAATTGATTTGAACGAGATCAAGTTTTTTTTTATTACGTCATAAATCGTAAACCGCAATTTACCTTTCAAAGTTACAACCAACTACAAGAACTTTTACATTATGTTACTTGCTGCTACGGAACCCTTTATGGGCGAGTCCGACTCGCACTTGGCCGGTTTTCAAAGATATAAATTTTGTTCGTTTTGTAAACCTGGCAATGTATACTGTCTTATAATGCAAAATTTCAAGATGATTGGATAAGGATTTAGGCGTAAAAAAGACAAACAAACCAACTTACTTTTATATTATTGTTTTAAAGTTTAAGAAATAGAATTAGAATAAATAAATAAAAAATGTGGTTTGCTACCTGTGCAATCGCCAACTATCAAAATACTCGCTCCTAACATAAAAATATCACCCTTCATATCCTAAGTAGCATTGGACGGTCACCTCAATAGCACTGCCCGGGAGATGATACACTCCTTGTTTATTAATTTATCCTGTCAAACCCATATCGATATTTCTAGAAAATATATCAAAGCTTTTTAAAGGTCAAAATATAAATATCAATAAATTAATTGAATCTGAAGTTGATGTTTGATATAATTATATTATTTGATTGGTTTTTAATAAACAACATTTATTTTGTTTTTGATAAATTATTTAGTAAACATGAAAGGTCAAATTTAATGAGCTAGAATATTCCATGTTACGAATTTCGTTTAACTATATTTTTTGCTTAAAATTCATAACATCGAATATTAATGTTCTATTTGGTTAAGTAATAGACTGAGTACATCATTGATAAATCTAGACATAATATTGGGATAACGACTTCGAGCGACGAGCTGACACTTTTTTCTTCCCACGTTTTTATAAACTCACTTTTCTTGTTTGTTTATTTGTTTGTTTGTTTGTTTGTCGTTCCGGTTGGACTTTTACAATTCAAAGAGGCACTTCCCGATAAGCTAGAAGGCTGAAATTTTGCACACGCTCTGAATTCTGATGACAATACATGACTAGCTAACAAACGTCACAACAAATCTAATATGGCGGCCTCCCCAAGATGTCGGACTGACTGTTCGAAACCCACCCCCACGATATGGGTATCAAATGAAAGGGTTTGCTGTCAGGAATACGAAAAAAATAGTCACGTGACTTAAATCCAATATGGCGGACGTCCAAGATGGCAGACAGGCTATTTGAAATGCACCCCGATGATATGGATATCAAATGAAAGGGTTTGCTGTCAGGAATACGAAAAAAAATTGTCACGTGACTTAAATCCAATATGGCGGACGTCCAAGATGGCAGACAGGCCATTTGAAATGCACCCCTATGATATGGATATCAAATGAAAGGGTTTTCTGTCAGGAGTACGAAAAAAATAGTCACGTGACTCAAATCCAATATGGCAGACGTCCAAGATGGCAGACTGGCTGTTTGAAATCCACCCCCATGATATGGGTATCAAATGAAAGGGTTTGGAGTCAGGAATACGAAAAAAATAGTCATGAGACTTAAATCCAATATGGCGGACGTTCAAAATGGCGGACAGGCTTTGAGGCACTTCCCGATAAGCTAGCAGGCTGAAATTTTCAGGGTAGCTTCAAACCCGATGAACAAAGATAAAAATAATAAAATAATTAATATAGATTTTAAAAAATCTAAAAAACCACGTTTTTAAATATCCTAAAAATAAGAAAATAACCCTACAGGGTTGAAAGAGGGGCCACTCAAAACGTGGGGGCGTATCTTTGCAAGTTACACCCACGATCTATACGCGTCATGTAAATATATCCCATAAATAAATCCATTAAATAATATTCGCCCCCACGTTTTGAGTGGCCCCTCTCTCAACCCCGTAGGGTTATTTTCTTATTTTTAGGATATTTAAAAACGTGGGTTTTTAGATTTTTTTTAATCTATATTAATTTTTCGTAACGTTATGAGTCTGAACATAGGCTATGAGTCTTGACTCAGTGGATCGCAGAGCTAAAAGGCTCGTTGGCGACATAAAATTGGTGAATGCCAAGCTCCATAGCTTGACTCATCGGTCTTCTACAGATTGTACTTCGGAGAGTATGCCCAAGAACTCCACGATCTCATCCCACCAGCCCCTTCCTATCATCGAACATCTAGACGCACGGCAAATTACCATCCTTACCTTATTGCTATACCGCCAATTCGCACTAAGCGTTTCCAGACGTCTTTTATAATGCGGACAGCGAAGGAGTGGAACTCTCTGCCTGCGTCTGTGTTTCCGAACACATACAATCCTAATCTCTTCAAAGTTAGAGTGAACAGGCTTCTTCTTTAAGCTCGCTCCACAGTCGACCTTGTCTTAGTCATCATTCCTGACCTAGACTAAGGTCAAGAGCAAACGCATCTCACATAAAAAAAATAGGCATGCAACGCTGTGCTGATAGAAAGAGACAGAATACAAACTAACATCGCAGAAAAGCATTCGCGTTTTTAGAATAGCAAGTCTTGTCTAATTCACCTAGTTTAAGTTATTCTAGCTTTTAAGTGAATTCAATAAGCAATACTCAAAATACTGGAATCTCGGTAAATCTGGTATAGGTACCTACCTTTTTTTATCGTGATAAAATCATCAAATGATTCGTCCCACCCAGACCAGGCCGAGAGGGACTGTCTGACATGTACTGACTAAAATCCACGGTGTCCTTCAAGAGCCCTTTACGATCCGGGGTCACGGTAATCCGTTAGTCCCGCGACCCCGGCAGGCTTGGCCCTCTAAAGAGGGGACCCGTCATTGCGCTGACACTCTTAAAGGCGCGCGTCGGAGAGCGAGTCGCCCATTACTCGCCGCCGCATGCCCAAATATCTGATTTATACGAGTACCTTTACAAATTCTCAAATCCAATCGTATAAGCCGTCGAAACTACTTTGATTATACCAAAACGTTCTCGCTACATAATCGAGTTAGATATTCTAACAGTACATAGGTACTTACTTGCCTAATGCAATGTGTCGTCTGAAAGCAATTTGCTACACCGCATGCGGTCTTTCTTTCATTACTGGCACCCATCTGGGTCTTTACGAAAGTTCCGGAAAATTCACCACTCAATTTTCAGCTCTATCTGCGTAAGTTGGGGTTGAAAATAAATTGTATGTTTTGTGGAGTTATGATGTCTGGATGTTAAAGCAAATGCCGTTAGTTCAGGAAGGGTCTGCTGTTTTTAAAGTGAATTATTTTAAAGGAATACTTAGTAGGGATGTGGGGAGTTCGGAAATATATGATTTTGACGCTCAAGTTAATATTTTAGGGAGTACTTCGGGGATGTTTAGTAGCTTTCCCGTGTATTAGGTAGAAGGGATCGTAAAAATCTGTACATACGTGCATTTTATACGTTTTTTATTTCAGGGGGTGAACGGGGATTCAATAAAATCGTTCTGATAATGTTAAGTTTACTCCGTGGGATGGTTTATTTTTATTTTATTTTTTGGGGGTATCCTTAGCTTTTGATGAAGTTGAGGGGAGTAAATTGAACCTCCGATATCACCATTTCCTGTTCACGTGATTTATTTTGAGATATTATGAGGTTGGTGAGCGGCAGCAATGTGATCGTGGAAAAGTTATCCTTTCTTTTTCAAAGCAATGTTTATAGATTTTTGATCGAATCCAGCTGCTGTCATGATATCTTATTTGGACATAAGTTGTTAACACAACGTAATTTTTAGCTTGGGACTTCTCCACGGTTTGGTACAGGTTTCCTCTTTAAGAGAGATAGTGGACTGTAATCTATAATGTGGGACTAGTGCCTGTTTAATTAGATGTTTCAGCTTTTAGGATTTGACGATTAATATGGATCGTACACATGAACGTTGCTGTTTTTCTCGAAAACGGTACTTTTTTCGGGATGAAAGACACCCTATATCCGTCTCTGTAGGCCGGTAAGCCTAAGACGGGTAGCCCGCCTAAAACGGGTATGCATGTTAAATTACGCGTCGTTTTCGCTAATGAGAATGTGCATGCAGGACGCATCACCTCTCCCTTTGAGGCGCCTCGTCCTATTAACATGCATACCCCGGCAGGTAATTATTATTCCAAGGGCTGATTTTTCAATAGTCAGACAACTTTTATCTGAGGAATAAAAATGGCGGTTTGACAGCTTATCTATGGAAAATATGTCAAACCGTTATTTTAATTCCTCAAATAAAAGTTATCTGATTATTGGAAAATCAGCCCCAACTAATATTAATTCTAGGACTATTATTATGCGGAATTGTGGAAGAACCAAAATATATGCATTATATTATAATCTGTTTGTTAATTTTGTGAAATATATAATAAATAAATATTATACTTATCACTAATATATTATACAGTATACACCCTCCATTCTCATTACCCATCACACATTTTATAATAACCATCACAGCATACATGCCATGCTCGTCACCTTGTTTTAATTAACTCAGCGTGATTGACATTGATTGAATTAGACGCTTTCAACGCTTTCAGCGCTATATTAATCCTCGACGATATGTACTTTAAATAAATTGGTTAGCGCTGTGGTGGCGCTTGATTTTATAATTTATATAATTGTTTTTTGTTTACTATTATTTCATATGGAGTGACTAGCTATCTGATATTTTTTTGGAAGGTTATTGTTATAATTATGTTAAGGTGCGTACAGACTATATAACATAACATGTTATATAACATTGTTATATAACATATTTTGGTGATGTGGACACAAAATGTTATATAAAATTGCTATATAACATGTTTCAGATGATGTGGACACAGAATGTTATATAACATTGTTACACTAATGTGTACGGTATTGTTTTATGTTACAATGTTATATAACAATGTTACATGGTATGGACGTGTTATATAACAATGTTATATAACATTGTTACAAGGTCTGTACGCACGTTTATAAAGATTTTTTCTTGATAACTCAGGCTTTTAATTACATGTATATTAGAGAACTCTCAGAAATACACATCAGAACAATAAAGAAGGCATGAACAAACGGCACGGTTCGCTCAGTGGATGAGCGATCGACTGCCTTGCAGCATGGCGCGAGTTCGCTGAAAGTTTTTGTTCCGGGTCTGAGTGTTTGTGTATGTGAGTTTCTATGTTTGTAAACGCACCCACGATACAGGAGAAATTCCAAGTGTGGGGCAACGGTCTATATAAAAAAAACACTACCGTGTAAAACTCACTCTGCTCATATAATTGACTGACTGACATTATATTTGACTGGCCTGTTGGTCTAGTGGTTAGTGACCCTGACTGCTATGCCGGAGGTCGTGGGTTCGATTCCCACCCAGGACAAAATAAATGTTTGTGTGATGAGCACGATCATTTGTTCTGTGTCTGGGTGTAATTTATCTATAATATGTATGTATTTAGAAATATATATGTATGTTTATCAGTTGTCTAGTACCCATAACACAAGCTCTGCTTAGCTTGGGACTAGATGGCGTTGTGTGATAGTTGTGGAATATTATTATATTATTATTATTAATTGCTCTTTGCGTTTCAGTGCAATCCTGACGGGTATTTGGCCTTATCCATCCAGTCCGTCAGTAATACTGGTAGATCATAGAAAACGATGAAGCAAGCTAATCTAAAAGTAATATATTCACTTGTGATTACTTCTTACTTGGGCTTGGTCCTTGATCGGACGGCGAGCTGGACAAACCCACCGCACTATTCCCAAACCACTGCAACTCCTGAGAGCCAGAATCAACAGTGGCAACCACCAGAAAAGCGCCGAAGCAATGAAGCTCGACGTGTCCCGGAGAATGAATTTACCTGTCTTGGATCCTGCAATGAAATTAATGAGAAAAGAATAGTGGAGGAGTAGGAAAAATATGTTTCCACTTCCCTCCATGCAAGCAGGAGACAGAACAAAACAAGGCCAGCTATATAACTATACCTACCTTGAGACTTATAATTATGATTTTTTTTCTTCAGGCTGGGCGCCTAACATTCGAGGCACCACAGGATCATCCGATAAGGCAGGGTGCAAATGTTGAACACATTTGCGTCATGATGACCAGTACGAAATCATCCACTCCTTGCGCATTTCTTGTTCCCAGTTGCTTCCACTTAACACACACTCATGAACTACGTTCCCTGTGATAGCGTGCGCAGCGCCTTAAGCAGCACATAACCTCCTCTAGATTGACCTTTATGCCACTCATAAAAACATATTTTTTAATTTTTAAAAGCAATGGCATCTTCCTATAATTGCTCACATGCCATTCACAACGTAAAAGTGACTTTTGTTTTTAATATAAAACATTCTAAGCTTAGTATCATTAGAGCTATTTTCCATTTGATCTAAATATACCTAATACACCCACAAATGAATAAAAGATGGAATAGTAATAACCCTTACTGATACAAAAAAAAAAAAACAAAAATACAAATAAAATGAATGCTACGGTGATATCTGCCAGACAACCTTCAAATGGGCACAATGTCCTCTAACAAAATTGTTAGCTCTGTAGTTAACTGTATGTGGAACAATTTGGAAATTATTCCGAATTGTCCTAGTAACTACTAAGACCTGTGTCCTCGTGATTTTGTTACAATGAAACTACTTCACATTTTGAGCTTGGACCTTCAGCTTAAAAGATACTTTCTAAAATATGGAACGCACCAAAATGTATGTGATACGAGTATAGTATAAATTATCAGCCTATTGCCGTCCACTGCTGAACGTAAGCCTCAAAGAGCGCCAACCCTCCCGGTCCTGGGCAGTCCGCATCTATCCGCTGCCAGCCATTGTTCAAATCATCGACCTATCTTGCAGCAGGGCGTCCTACACTACGTTTGCCCATTTAAATTTCACACAAACAACGCACCGTATGTAGTGTATGAAAAATTCCTCCTGTCCATACATTTTTGCTCCTTGAAATCGTATTATACATAATTAAAGGCAGTGGTATCAGTCCCGACTTACGAGTTATAGGGTATATCGTGGGTTCGAACGCCGTCAGGCGCATTACTTTGTGTAATTTATTTCATCACCACTGCTCCCAAAACGGTGAAGGAAAACATCATGAGGAAACCGGCATGTCCTAGAACCAGAAATTCGAAGACATGTTGATGTGACATCTACCAACCCGCACTGGGCCCGCGTAGTAGATTATGGCCCACTCCCTCTCACAGAGAGGAGGCCTGTGTCCCAGCAGTGGGAACATTATAGGATGATGATCATGAATAACGGCACCACTCTACGTGTAAACTGTGGTAACGGCTGAGTGATCCCAAAGGGCGGTGATAAGCCTGGGGGGTATTACAACGTCAGTGTTGAAAACAATTGAATACAAGACGTGTTCGAATTTTGAACAACACTTTGTGCTCTAGAGCACAAAATGGAGTTTTGGGCTCAAACCAGGCTTGTTCCGGCGAGTGAAAGTGACAGATCTATACAAGTCGTCTAGCGCCATCTCGTTCACTCACTGGAACAAGCCTGGTTTTAAGAAGTTGTAACACTCCCCCAGGGCCGCCTGCCTCGTGATCACCATCCTGTCGGAATCCGGTGACAAACTGAAATGAAATGAAATGATATGATGAAATGATAATTATTTATTTTTCACCTCACCCGCTCGGAAAGATTCTATTTCTCATTCCAAATCTGAGCGCAAAACTCCATTTTGTGCTCTAGAGCACAAAGTGTTGTTTAAAATTCGAACACGTCTTGTATTCAATTGTTTTCTACTTTTCTACACTGGCAGGCGAGCCGCCCCCACTGCATTTCCTCGCTTAGTGAGGTGAAAAGTTGTGTGTTGCACTCGGCAGCAAAGTTTTTCTGCGTCTCGTACCTTTGAAAACTTCGCATCGCTCAGGATTCTATATTTGAACCGCTCGTTTCTCTCGCGGTTCAATCTTAGAATCCTTCGCTCGCTCAGTTTTCAATTCAAGTACTCGCGCCAAAAATCAACTTTGCAGCCTTGCATAACAAATAACTATTTGCAAGTAGGTCAACACTTTTACACGTCATCTTTTTACAAACTAGATGAAGCCGGTGTTTCGTACCTGACTACCCTGAGAAGAAACAGCCGAAACAAACTCAGAGGTCACTGTCTGTTATAAAGTCCAGACATTAAATTGGTAGTCATACGAGTGCCATGTAGGTTAACGTCTGAGATGGTCTTTTGAAGAAAGAACCACACAGATTTGAGTGGACCTGTCCAGTCAGTGCAAGCATTTGTTTTTATTAATTGTGTTCCGTTGGTATGCAGGAGTACCAGCTCCATCTGTGGTGTGCTCCATCTGTATCTTTGCTTTTAGGCAAAAATTGAGGCCAAAAGGAAACACATTGTATGTTATTTTTGCGTATTCAGGGTTTGGTCCCTTGTTAAAGATACCGTCACGATGATGGATACCCCCTTTTATTTTATCGTGGTAAAATCATCAAATTAGTCCTCCCACCCATGCTGTCAGACTTGCATTGACTTAAAAACGGTTTTTATAAGCCGTTCCTGGTAGCCTGCCGGGATAGTGACCGGCAGGTTTTGAATTGCTGACGTGGAACACGACGCACCGCCGACGCGGGCATGGGCCATGATCGGACGGCAAGTCACCCATTACTCGCCATCCGCATACCAGCGCCTACTGAAAGGTGGCCCGAAATAGCCTCGCGACGTCGGTCACCATGGGCGTCTCCCGCGGCTAGTCATTACCCCCTTGTAAGCATTGACGGTTTCCAGGGTAGTAAACCCATCGTGACGCTGTCTGTAAAAATTGTTCGCAATTACGAGTACAATGACTCCATAACGAGGCTTCAAATAACGAAAAACTCTGATTTTGAGGTATTTTGGGGTCGTAGACCGTTCTTAAAAGGAACTCTGGAATTGGCAATTGAAGTAACAGGGTTATTGAGTCAATTTTGACAGACTCTTTCAGTTCGTCCAAAGTTCCAGGACTCATTTTATATTCACTATTTTAACATAATAATATGTTTAATTCAGTTCGTCCAAAGTTACATAACTCATTTTATATTCACTATTTTAACATAATAATATGTTTATACACATCGAAATCCAATCTACGTCAGAGTCACCTTAATTATAGCTAAATTCCCATTTCATGACGTCACCCGTTTCCAGCTACCAGTCACATTGCGTCATTGATTGCTGAGTTCGTGCGGTGTTGCCAATTAATCCTTTTCAATCAACGCCTCTGTGTTATTTAGCCTTTTTATAGGGATAATTACTGGTAGTGTTTACTTGTATCTGGGTATGGAAAATTGGTATACTAATACGGGTAGGTGAAAGGAGTTTTTTCTAGTCATGTTTTTTACTGACTTCTCTTCTAAAGTCAGCAAAAAACATGACTACATGCAGCATTTGTTTATTTACATCAAAAGATCAAAAGTCCCTCTAAATCTGTTTTTTTTTAACGTTGCCCCACGCTAGGAATTTCTCCCGTGTCCTGGGGGCGTTGTCCAATCGCTCAGCCATTGCGCTAGCCGTAGTATAAATTGCGGTAGAAAGATTGTTTTCATATGCGAGTCTCATAAAATGGAAGATTATGAAAACATAGTAATAATCTCGAGTCCACTGATACCAGCAAAACCAAATTAACCAAATTGTGTCTCACAAAGTATTGTAGATACTCGTATTTAGCTAGGGCAACGAAGCCCCGCACCGCGGGGCTTCTTTTAAGCGAGAGTTTAAAGAAACCCACGATAAAGAGGATGACGGGCATCGTTAGCTCGCTAAAATGCCTGATTCTATTACAGTGACCATGCATTCAAAAAGCTCAATGAATTCTATTTTCCATCCCTCTTCGCTACAAAATCGTCAAAAAACACCATAGAAGCACCCTTTCATAGAAAACACAAAACGGCCAATGTTTTTAACCACATCGAAAACATTTAAGGCTCCGATAATCTTGCACATACTAAGCGCAAAATATCGAATTTCAATTTTCGGACCGAAACGCCCGTGTTTCGTAGCGAATTCCATACAAAAACCCTTTTTGGTGTGAACACAATGGATTCGTGACAAGGAATTATCGGGTGGAGCTTGACGACCCGAATTGTACAACAGAATGAGTTTCGGGGATTTTCCTATGTATGTAGTTCCCAACCGCTTTTTTTTTGGGACTTTTCAAATATCTATTCGATTTTTTTCCGATTGCGGGATGTAAAAATAAAATGTAAAGGCCTATTCAGACCTAAGCGATATTCGCTGCCGCTGTGGGTAGAGGAACATACCGCGCGGGTTTCGCTCCGGTATTTAGTATCAAGTACCGCGGCCAGAGCGACCTGAGCGATATTCGCTGCTGCTGTGGGTAGAGGTAGTACATACCGCGCGTTATTCTACCCACAAGGATAGCGAAATCCGTTTTGGTGTGAACAGTAATATTACCGCATACCCACTGGGTTTTCTCTGCCGCAGACGGTAGCGAATACCGCCTAGGTCTGAATAGGCCTTTAAGTGGTGTTAAGTCAATATTATAAAAGATTTTTGAGAATCGTTGATTTTTACAAGCTTTTATTTAGTTTCATCTGTCCCGTTATCTATACATCCAACGACTATTTATTACTAGACTACGCATTGCACAATCTAACGAACAAAACTATTCTGCCAACTCGCTGAGGTGCTACGTAAGCGAGGGGGACGGGGTACTGCGTTGTGATTGGCTAACTCAAGGTCTGTTCTGTCTCAACGTATGTTTACGGCTCACAGGATTGGTCGAAATGAGACGGATATAAGACTTTTTTTCCTAATGTGTTGGCAGACATCGGTCGCCTGTTATTAGGAGTCTAGTATTATATCGTCGTTGTATACATCTATACATATAAATAAAATTGGAGTGTCTGTTTGCAATATTGAAATAACCGTTTTTTACTACACGCATACGAATGTACTCGTATTTAGGGACGATACACCAAAATAACATTTTTTACAATTTTTGTCTGTCTGTCTGTTTGTAATGGCTAATCTCTGAAATGGCTGGGCCGATGTTGACGGGGCTTCTGCTGGCAGGTAGCTAATGTAATAAGGAGTAACTTAGGCTAGTTTTATTTTACAAAAAATCCTTTAATTAAAAATAAAATACATTGTTGAGTTGTAAGTCTGTAATAAAATATTGCATGTTTTTGATCCACTTCTCGGTTTCCGATTGAGCTGAAATTTTGCACGTATGTGTACATTGCGTGACAATGCAATATTTTGATGACATGGAGCTGATCTGATGATGGAGCTGGAAGGTGGCCATAGGAACTGTGTAATGAAACGCTGCAAACCCATCCAGTTTAGAGTCGTTTGATACGTCTTGATGAGTATTTTTTTAACAATAAAAGCTTGTTTTAATAAGAACATAGTTTTAAATGACCTTTTTTACAATGTTTTATTTTCTTTGCCTTAATCAAACCTAGAAGCAAATATGAAACCTAAGATGAAGCTAACTCACCTGCCCCTGCAGTCTCGACATAAGACAACGACAAAAATCGGTCGTTAAGTTGTATCGTTATCAAATTCCTTTAATAGATTTTCAAGTTCATTTCGAAAGAATAAGGTTGAAAATCTATTAAAAAATTGACATCGATTAGACTTAGTGACAGATTTTTGTCGTTATATTTGTCGAGACTGCAGGCCCTGGTAGCGTGAATAGTTCCGCTCAAGGAACAAGATGTCGCTTGACGACTTATATCGCTCTGTCTCTTTCCGATAACCTAACTACTCATGTTTGAAGACGTTATGGTAGGCCACCTGGAAGGAACTGAAACTCTTGAGGTCTGACTGAAAACAGTAAAAACTTTTTAATAATAATAATATTCCACAACTATCACACAACCCCATCTAGTCCCAAGCTAAGCAGAGCTTGTGTTATGGGTACTAGACAACTGATAAACATACATAAATATTTCTAAATACATAAATGTTATAGATAAATTACACGCAGACACAGAACAAAAATGATCTTGCTCATCACACAAACATTTGTCCTGGGTGGGAATCGAACCCACGACCTCCGGCATAGCAGTCAGGGTCACTAACCACTAGACCAACAGGCCTGTTAGGGGCCGGACTCGGACAGGATGGTGGTTGTGAGCCAGATGGCCTTATGGCCTACCAGCGCCATTAGGATCGTGCAGCCGTCACCGCAGGTTACGGGTAGCCCTTTTATTTACGTGTTGGAATCATCAAATGAGACCTCCCACCCAGGGCAAGGCAGGAGGGACTGTCAGACTTGTACTTACTAGAATCCACGGTGTCCTTCAATAGCCCCTTACGTTTCGTGGTCATGGTTACCTGTAGGCTTTGGCCCTCTTAATAAGAGATCCTCCCTCTTCATATTTCTGATAGGAGGCGCGCGTGGTATATGACGTGCCGTTGACGCGGGTATGGGCCATTATCGGACGGCGAGTCGTCTATTACTCGCTGTTCACATGCCCGCGCCTAATACGGTGGCCGGAAATCGCCTTGCGACGTCCGTTGCCTTGGCCGTCTCCCACGGCGGCTTGGTTTTGAGGTGGAGGCTGTCCTCTCCCTCACGGCGCCCGCCTCGTCCTTTGCTAAGGTTAGAGGTAGCCTGTGGTGCCCATAATAAACCGCTAGGAGGTATAAAATATTATAATTTAAGCTTATTTGGGACGTGACCATTCTTGTGGTTATCGGCTTAAGCCGACCACGTATCAACAGATTTGTCGCATTTAATTTGGCATGGCTTCGGGTCGCGGTTTTGCGACCTAATAAATTACGACATTTTCGGTTTTATTGCTCAGACAATACGGTTTTTCTGATTAGTTCGAGCCAATAAGTTATCTATAATAAAATTATGGCCACTTATTACTTTGTGACCACGATGAGGTTAAACATTTCAATGACCTCCATCTGTCCTTTGACTGTGACTTGAAAATTACATAAAGTACAAAATACATGTTGCAAATTATTTTTTTATCGCTATCGTTATCGCAATTATCATGTAAATCTTATTTTCTTATGATCGTTGTTTACTTATACGTTTGTGAGTATTAGAAAAGTGTATAAGACGTCACGTTGTGATGTCATTAAAGCTTGTATCTTATCATGATAGCATAATACTTTTTGGCTTGCTCCTAAGGACTAAACTCAAGGTCATAAGGTCAAAGAACCAAATGAAATTTTCGCAGAATTTTGAAACAAAACAGGCAAGCTTAAGAGCTACTTAATTTTTGTTCTATCCTCTCGTAGCCATATTAAATGTAGGATTAATTTAATGTAACACTAGAGGGTTCTATTCATAAAGTTTCCCGAACAATGGACACTGCGAAAATATATTAAAATAACCCTGAAGTTATATTTGAAGGAACAAAAGGCAGTTTCACACACTCGACTAGATGATACAGACATTAATTTTAGCAGTGAAAACTGGCCAGCGCGGACTTAAAGGGTTCTGTACTACCGAAAATAGTTATTATTCTACAGTTTTTTAACAGTATTTTGTTTATTCAGCTTGCCGAGGATGGTCTGTGGATGGGTGACCATCAGTATGTCATAGCGAGTTGCCTCCGTGCCTCGGAAAGCACGTAAAGTCGTTGGTCCCGGCTGTTATTTGTACATGTTTGACAGTCGTAACTAATAGTCAGAAGCTCTAAAGCCTGACAACCAGCCTACCATGGGGCATCGGATTGGTAAATGCAGGTAAATGTCACAGTTATGTCTATAGGTTTTTTGGTTATAGAACATTCCAGTTTACACATCGTGTTTTCCTCCACCGTTTTATGAACAATTGTGATGAAATAAATTACACAAAGTAATGCGCCTCGCGGTGTTCAAACCTACGGTCTACAACTCGCAAGTTGGGGCTGTTACCACGGGGCCACCACTGTTCACTATCTTTAGTAAAAGCTTTTATTTAATTTAACAGGTTTTAATTATTGTTAAGATCAATTCTTGCAGGCTAAATTGCAATTACCTTCGGACATTTGTTTGAGCTAATATTACTTGCGTATTTTAGGTGACTCATCATCTGCCTAGCCTTTTCCCAACTATATTGGGGTCGGCTTCCAGTCAAACCAGATTCAGCTGGATATCAGTATTTTACATGGAGCGACTGCCTATCGGACCTCCGCAACCCAGTAACTGGGTAATACGATACCCCATGATAAGACTGGTTGTCAGACTTTAGAGCTTCTGACTAACAGTAACGACTGTCAAAGATCTACAAATGACAGCCGGGACCAACGGCTTTACGTGCTTTCCGAGGCACGGAGGAAACTCGCTATGACAGATGGTCACCCATCCACAGACCAACCTCGGCAAGCGCGGCTTAACCCGAAAGATCGGCCTGTGCGGCTGTAATTATTTAGCCACGAGCTTATGTATTTTAGGGGACTGTCCAATAGTAATTATGGATATATCGTACAGCTGATCTGATGGCGTCAAAAGGTTGCCTTATTACCTCTTAGTAAAAGCCATTTTTTGGTCAAGAAACCCTAAAAAGGTACAGTCATAAACAAAAGAGGAATAAACTAAGCTTTCGACAAACAGGAAAAATAGTCCCGCAGAATATAGCCGAACAGAATCAGAGTTCGCTTAGTTTTTCCATTACAAGTTTAGCACGCAACTGTAGGATTACATTGCAATATTCTATTTTTTTCAACACCCTTTCATTTTGGTTTTAGTGGATATTGTTTTTGTTCGCGATTATCCCGTGTTATTATGTTATGTTCTTGGAATTTTGTTGTTTTTGTTTAGTAGTTTTTGTCTTTATTAGCTATTGGATTGGACTAGTCTACTTTCTTTTATCTCGTTTTGGTCATTGGTTCATCAATTTATTTATAGGTATTTTATACAGAAAATAGATCTATTGTACACATTTTATAATTAGAGTTGTTTTTCGTGTCTGATCAGGTTTCTCATACCGATCTATTTTTGTATGTTTTGACTGCTTTGCTTAGCCTTTTCAGAACTATGTGTTGGCTTCTAGTTCAACCGGACCTCCGTATTTCAGTATTTAAATTCCAACAAGTCCACAGTTTGAATTATAACAGTCCACATCGGACACCGCAAGCATTGAAATGTGATAAGGGCAGGAAGATATAAGAATACTCATCGTATTACCTTTTTATATTGTGTGAAACATATAGTTTTAAAGAATATTGCTGCCAGTGTTTTCATTATATAGGTAATGCACATTTTGTAATTATGTCGTCATAATTCAATAAGCATACCAGCGTGCAGCGGGGAGAAAAAAGCTAAAAGTTTTTTCTCTAAGGTTCAGTTTTATACTTTGACAAATAACTCAAAAACCGTCAGGACATTAAATAATTATGTTCATTAAACTTTTTGTTTGTCAAGGGACTTCACTCATGGCGCGATGCGGCGCGACGCGATTCGTGCGATATCGCGTCGATTGCCGATTTAAGTCGCACGTATTTACTAATGGAGTGATGCAATGCAATTCGACCGTGCACTTAAAAAATTCACCTTACTCCTACGACATAAAGGGGCTGCAAACCAAAGACAAAAGATGTCGCACGAGACGAGTAGTTGCGCAATCGAATTTCGAACACAGAATCATGTGCATTGTCATTAGGACGTACATGCAATTCGATATGGAGCAGGTCTGTGAGCGATATCCTTAATACGTGCGACTCTATCAGCAAACACTAGCGATCGTCCAACCATTTTCTTCGGCCGGACGCTTGTGTGAAATCTGACCGATATCGTCAATCGATGCAATTTGATGTCGCATCCCTAATATAGGACACCAAAGGTCATCCTATAGCTAAATGTATAATTTTTTTTGTGCATTGCAATTAAAATAAAAAAAAAACAAAATGGCGGGCGATCTCCATACATAAATCTTTAAAACCCTTTTAACTAATTTTATACTTCGAGTATAAAAGACTTTGTTTTATCAAGAATTCCCTAAATTCCTCAAAGCCCCATGGTTTTTTGAAACCGACGCGGACGCTAACAATTAAAAAATCGGCGGAACTCGTACAAAAAAGTGCAACGTTTGTTTGCCAGGAATTTCATAACCGCGCCGGAAATTCACTGATTGCATGACCACTTCAAAACTTAAACCAAACAAAAAATTGAGCAAACTCGACTCCGAGTGGCTTTATGAACTTCTATTTAGTCCTGAAAAGTGGATATATTACTTTAGGCATCCTTTTTTGTGCGTACGTAAAATCATCAAAATTAAATGATTCCTCCTCTCTGGGTGGGGCGGAAGGGAGGGACTGTCAGACTCTTAGTAACTAGAAATCCACTCTGTTCTTTCAACACTTTAAATTCCAGGGGCACCAAGTAGCTTGCCTAGGCAAGTAGGCAGTCCCGCAACGCTGGCGGGCTTTGGCCCTCTAGAGGGGGGTTCCGTTTTATTGTTGACAGTTCTTAGAGTCGCGCAAACAAAACGCGCCGTCGATCAGGCGGGCATGATCGGGCATGATCCATGACTGGTCATCCGAACAACTCACCCATTACTCACCGTCTGCATGCCCGCGCTGAAATTGCCTCGGGACGTCCGATGTCGTGGGTTTCTTCCGCGGCCACTAGGTCGTAAGGTCTCCACGCGGTTCTCTCTAGGTGCGACAGGTTGCCGCCTATCACCTTCGCCGGTGGACATGGTGGAGCATACGATGTAGATCTGACCCGCTTGGGAGCACCTTCCGAGTCCTTCGGATGGTCCTCGCAGTTGTGACACCTATGCATTTCTCCGCTCCCAACCAGACACAGGGACCTCCCGAAACATCCGTGTCCAAGAGGACCTGCGACAAGCGGAAGGTGAGGATGCGATGGCGCCTCTCCAGCCACTCATCACCTCAAGAAGGGGTCTTACACAGATGCGATTGCGGCGTGCCCGAACCTCAGTCGCCACAATCGTTGCCTCGATAGGTTGAGGCAGCGGAGATTCGCCCAAGGCGGCGCTGCGCCTCCACGCGCCTCTCGTAGACTCACTGGACGGCCATCGCCTCCAGTCATGATACGCGGGCTGGTATCAATGAAAACAGTCATAAACCTAGGCAGGTAGTATTCGAAAATTAGATCAAAATAAAAACTAAATTATGTTCCAGGAATTCAAAAGCTTTTTATTGGTTTGCTATAGAGATAGGATTTTTGATGATAGGTTTCATTGAAGATAGATTGGTTTCATAAAAAGTTTATTTTCATTCGATATGTTCGTTTCAGGATCCCTGCAATATAAAAGAGTTATATTTTATTTTTGTAATTGGTTTTTGAGTTAGTTTTGAAAAAGTTATATTTTTTTATATTTGAAGACTAATATTTTTCCTTTGGGATATGGATAGCAATTTGCTGAACAATCAAAAATGATATCTACGAGTATGGCTAATGTTGATAACGACGATGAATGGTTGTCATAGATCCAATAATCTACGAATCAACTACCCGTCCGTGATTCGTGGATCTTTGACAGTCGGTATATGATTTGTAACAATTTTATGTAAACTTATTGTGGCGCACCGATAAAAAAAGCTATCTAATAATTAAATTTGGATGACTTCTTCAACGAAGACTTCTTGTCTTTTGTTTTCGTATGTTTATCATTTTGTAGCTTCGAACTTCGTAACTGACTGATAACAATGGTAACACTGGTCAATAGCCATGACAGTCGAGATAGTAACTCATTGGTTTATAGTGGGTATACAACCAGGTCGACGACAGCAGGTAAATATGATGTACCTAGGGTTTGTAACTACTATGGTGATAGAACATTAAGAAAACGCATTCCCTATCTACTAAATACTTTGCCTGTTGTCATCAGACAACAAGACAATAAACAAAAATTTGCACGCGTGCTTAAGGGTGCGTCCACATCTGGCGAATGCACCGCAAATGCGCAGCTCGCGCACCGTTTGCGAGCTGCACGCGTGCAGATCGCGCGCCGCGCGCTCGCCTTTTGGCGTACCAAACCATTGCTGTTACTGCGCGCGTGCAGCTCGCGCGCCGCTCGCAAACCGCGTGCGAGCTGCGCATTCGCGGCGCATTCGCTAGATGTGGACGCACCCTAAGAGACATTTATTGGATACATTATAAAAATGTTGGTAATAATATTGTTATAATCTTTTTAATGTGATTACTATTATTGTAATAGAGACTCACTGATCTCACAGTTAAACTGCGTAAGCAGTTTTGTGGGGCTATGTATCTATTTTTTGTATTTTATTGAAGAAGAAATAAAGAGTTCATTCATTCATTCATTCAACTATACCATTTTCGAATTTTACGTGGGCGATACCCCAGGTTCAAAGCTTACTTATTCCAAGCGAGCTAATCTTTTTTTTTAATTTGAAATAATTAAAAGTAGTCTAGAAAGATTTATATAAAATTCTAATCCAGAATTTCAGTAACGGAGGATTGTCGACACCGAAGCAAATAATAGAACGGTATTAAACTGAAAATATTACGTAAAATATATTTTGTATCGCCTTATGGCCTAACAACTGCACCAATGAAACGTTTGGTGCAATTCACAAGTATGATCGTGAAATAAATTAGTAAAAAAAGTAAAAGTGAAAGTTAAAGTATTTGACTGAAAAAACTTATTATTCCTTCAGTAAGATTATCAAAAAAATTAACACACATTTTTTCTATTAGTTACGTAAACAAAAAATTGACTGAGATACGTCACTTTTAAAATTTCCAATACGTCACAAGCACGTAGGTGCAGTTTTTACTTGCATCTGACGTCACAACCTCCAATCTCGAATTTTCATGTGATATTATCTTTGTAAATGTGCATTCCTTTAACAAAAGAAAAAAAAATACTTATTTAATACATATTTTTTTCTTTTATTTTTAATTTTTCTAAAAACTAACGGACTAATTAGATTTGCAATTTCTGTGAGATAGAATAGACACAATTACAGATTTTAGATTTTTTTTTTATCTTTTTGATCGAATATGAACATTTCTTGTGATAAAGTTAAAAATATGTTAAAGAAGTTTGACAGGTTAGGGTAGTTTGATATTGTGTTGGCGTCTGTTTATAAATTTATATTTATTAATCAAATAAAAGCGGGTACTTTCACCTTTTTTAACTTTTAGCAATAAAAGCGATTTATGGAGAGGTTCTTAATCCGTTTAAAAACTTCAAAAGGTCAAAATAGAATAATTTTAATCTATTTTGAATTACTTTATTAATACATAATTTAAATTGTAAATTTAAAACTAATAATATGGAAAATTTAATCCATAAAGATTAAATTAAACTTAACGCAATCAAAACTATTGAAATTGCAAAAGTTGCAATGGATTTCTTTTTCAGAGTGTTTCGAATTCAGCGAAAAATATTTGACTTAAAAGTTGGTAAATAAATTCTATTTGAAATTGTTAAAAAGGCATGACCTGTACTCGTCATTGTTAGAAATGGTGTAAACAGTAAACAGGTGACATAACTCATTATTTGACACTAAAACTGGATTTCTGAAAAAACTTTTACTTTTACTTAGCGGCACGCGTAAAAGAGAGGACAGCCACCTCACAACCGAGCCGCCGCGCGCCGCAAGTGATTTCCACGGCAAAGGACGTCGCGAAGCGATTTGCGAACACCGTAGGCCGCGCGAGCATTAGACGGCGAGTAAAGGGTGACGTGTGCAATTACAGCGCCTGTCTGCAAACGACAATGAAATGCCAGTCTGAAAATCTCATTGAGGACTCACGTTGGCCTAAAAACAAAGTGTATTAGTCAACATGTAGCTTTCATCAAGCTTCCCCCAGGAATTGTCACCTGACACAATTTTTACGACCAATAAAAATGCAATCTGTCCCCAACCAACAAAATTAGATTTAAATCAACATCCGTTGGCCGCTCCTGACAGACGCATCTCAAAATTACAGATTCGAGTCAGGTAAGACTTCGATACAGAAAATTGAGTTCCATAGCGGAACCTTGAGAATAAAATATTTTCGGACGGGCCGGCCATCGCCTTAGAGGCCAGCAGCGTTACAAATTATTGATGTTGTGGATTGAATTATGTTTTCAGGTGTATGGGATAGGTGTTCTGACGTCATGTTTTGAGTTAGGAGATGGATTAAAGTAGATAATAATATACATGGTGTTTCTTTAAAATGGGACAAAAGGGAGAAATCCGAATCCTTAAGAGATACGGGAAAACTTTCTTAGAAACATTTAGCTCTTTTTTGTTGTTGACAATTTAGGCGTTTTTATTTTGTTGGTCAAGTGTGAGTTGTCCACAGAAATGAGTGAAATTGACCAAAAATATAGATTTTTTTAATAATTTTTTTTTGAATAGACATTTTCCTTCCCATACAATGAAATGATCCATAATAGACACTAAATCAAATAACATCATTTGTATAAAAATATTTTGCAAAATTTGACCAACTTCCGCCGTCCCGATTTTTTTCTTGTGATACAATGAAATGATCCTTACATTAAACAGAGTCTAACAGCACTAAAAAAAATTTTGCCCAATTTCACAAAAAAAATTCACTCATTTCTGTGGACAACTCACACTTGACCAAAAAAATAAAAACGCTAATATTGTCAACAACAAAAAAGAGCTAAAGGTTTCTAAGAAAGTTTTCCCGTATCTCTTATGGATTCGGATTTCTCCCTTTTGTCCCATTTTAAAGTAACACCCTGTAGATTATTGAATCTAGGTCAGTCAAAAATATGGCCAGTTGTCTGGTAGTTTGGTTTTTGGTAGGTTTATGTTCCCTGATCTGAGCTGAAACCTTGGGGTCTTTGAATCAAGAGTGAATAGGTTACTTCTAAGCAAGCGTACTTCACCGTGGACCACAATATCATCGCTTACCGCTTACCGCTAATCAGAGCCTGTAGCCAAACGGCAGGCGACAATCGTTAACGTTCAGCAGTCGCTAATACATTCTCAACTTTATACACCATTGCGTAAAGTTGAAAATCTATCAAAGATTACAGATCGTTTTCGTTTGTTTCGTTTGCTATCGCTCAGCAGTCTTTACTAGATTTTAGGCTCAGGCGAGATAGTGGTCAAACGCGAAGGATAGGCCTTGAATAAATAAATAGTTTGTGTGGAAAAATCAACGCTTTTGAGCGTAACACATTAAACCAATTTTAATGAAATTAGTCCTATTGGTAGACGAAGTCATTCGCCAGAGAACCAAAGCAACTGACATTGTCCGTAATGGTAGCCATACACCATCCTGCCTATTGAACGATCGATTTGACGCTTGCACTTGTTTCAAATTGGCAGTTCGTCCATATACACCATACACCATACTGCCTATCGTACGATCGATTTGACACAACTTCAAATCTGCAGCAGCGATGCCAACTTAGCAACTTTATAGCTAGATCTAGCTATTATTCGGTGACCAATAGCTACAAATTTATAAAATTGTAGCTCTCGTCACCGAATAATAGCCAAATGCATCACTGCTGCCGATTTGACGTTGTGTCAAATCGATTTGATGACCTATCAAATTGGCATGTCATGCCATCAAATTGGCATTTTTAAACAATTGCAATTTGAAACAATAAAATTGCAAGCGTCAAATCGATCGTCGATAGGCAGGATGGTGTATGGCTACTATTAGACACATAGTTAGTACATAGTCATAACAGTAGGTTAGATACATAGTCATAACAGTCACACATTATACATTTTAAATTTTTAATAAACTGAAATAACAGTTCACTCCTGTTCCACTCCCAAGGATGTGAAACAAGAGTATTCTGATCCTGTTTTTCAAGAAGTAAGACAAGTCCCTATCAAAAACCTATCGTCCCATTTAACTCTTGAGCCACTTTTATAAGCTATTTTTGATTATCATGTTAAAAAAAAATGGTAGACGAAGTCATTCGCAAGAGAACCAAAGTAACCGACATTGTCCGTAGAATCAGCATTCTGAAGTGGAAGTTGGCCGGCCATGTTTGTAGATGGACAGACGGTCGATGGAGCAGAGATGTGATAGAGTGGTGACCGCGAATGTGCAAAACGTAGTGTAGGACGCCCTGCGACAAGATGAAACGATGATTTGAATAGCAGTAGACGGCAATTGGCTGTGTATTTTCCAATCTTTGCATAAATATTGTTAATTGGTTATAATACAAAAACACAAGCAAAGCCTCTAGCAAAAGTTTGTATAATAAACAAAGATTTAATCTTCATAAATCCCTGGCACGCCCCAAAAAGTACTGAACGATTCTGGATGAAATTAATTTTTATATTCCAGTTTTTCCTATAATCTTCTCAAAGAATATCCGCGAGCAAAAGATAGTGCAAATACAGCATGGATGATAAATGAATTTGTTTACGTACAAAAGCGAATCGTAAAAGCAATTACAATGTTCAGATCAGCCTTTTGTAAAACTAAAACGTTGTTTGTATTCATTGGTTCGAAATGAATTCAGCTAATGTTTGTTAAATGCTTCAGATTTTTTTAAGCGTGGTATGAAATAAAACGATTTTTGTACGCAGAATGGGAGATCTAAATAGCCAGTGGCAGAATCATCATTTTAGATTATTCATTGTCCATTAATTATTAACATTATTGCTTGAGGAATAGAAAAGAACATTCCGTTTTAGAAATATTATTGCAATTCATATTTTATTTCCGACTAGCTTCTGCCCGCGACTTCGTACGCGGTTCCTGTTGCTTATGCCAGCAGTCGGGGTCGTCAAAATCGAAGATCTGAAACGTCTGATGTCGAATTCTAGGAGCCTGGCGACGGGAAAACAACGGGATGCGCGAGACGATTCCAGACGTTCCCGGTCTTTCATTTTTGTAAGACAACAGGAAATGCCCATCAGACTAAACAACTCTTGCTAAGACGTCATTCCTGTATATATTATAGTGTAGCTGGGCTCTTGGAGTTCCGCATCAGGTGTTCCAGATCTTCAATTTTTATACGATGACAGAGAGTACTCATCAGGCTGAATAACTCTTGTTAAGACGTCATTCCCTTATATGTTATAGTGTAGCTGGGCTCTTGGAGTTCCACATCAGGTGTTCCAGATCTTTAATTTTTATACATCAACAGAAGGTGCTCATCAGGTTGAACAACTCTTGCTAAGACGTCATTCCTGTATATGTTATAGTGTAGCTGGGCTCTTGAAGTTCCACATCAGGTGTTTCAGATCTTCAATTTTTATACATCAACAGAAGGTGCTCATCAGGCTGAACAACTCTTGCTAAGACGTCATTCCTGTATATGTTATAGTGTAGCTGGGCTCTTGAAGTTCCACATCAGGTGTCCAGGATCTTCAATTTTATGCTCTCAGCAGAAAATGCTCATCATGTGGAACAATTTTTGCTATGGCATCATTTTGGTATCTGTTATAGTTTAGCAGGACTGTTGCAGTTCTGCATCAGGTGTTCAAGTTTCCAAGATAAATTATAGCCTATATGCTAATCGGACTTAATACCTATACAACAAAAAAAAAAAATTCAAATCTGTCCAGTAGTTCCGAAGATTAGCGTGCACAAACACACAGACAAACAGACAAAAAAAAATTCAATTACAGTTTCGGGTTCGGCATCGATAAAATAACAACCCCTGCTACTTTTTTTTTGTATATTTCCATTGTACAGACACAACTTTTCTACAAATTTATTATAAGTATAGATATAGATAGAAGAAGATAAAGTGGCCTTATAGACCTCCAGATTTTGGAGTCTATCTGACCTCATTAACCACGTTAGTGTTAGGTAATATTTCGTTGTCAGACTTTCAACCTTCTCAGTCAACGAATTCCAATAACCCCTAGAACTAAATGCTTTTGGAACGAAGTTCCATATCGCGCGTTGTGAAAGGGGGCTAGATGGAAAAAATTCTTACGAAAAGTTGGCACGACACTTTTATCCGACTGCGCGACGCAAAGGAGGGTAATGTGTTTATTACCAATGGAATGGAATAGACTGGAGTGGAGTGGAATGGAGTGGAGTGGAGTGGAGTGGAGTAGAGTGGAGTGGAGCGGAGCGGAGCGGATTGGAGCGGAGTGGAGCGGATTGGAGCGGAGCGTAGCGGATTGGAGCGGAGCGGAGCGGATTGGAGCGGAGCGGAGCTGAGCGGAGCGGAGTGGAGTGGAGCTGAGCGGAGCGGAGTGGAGTGGAGCTGAGCGGAGCGGAGCGGAGTGGAGTGGAGCTGAGCGGAGCGGAGTGGAGTGGAGTGGAGTGGAGTGGAGTGGAGTCGCGACGATTATTTTTGTTGAGTGTATACAGTAACTTCGTTCCATCCGGGTGTCCCTTGACACCTCTCAAGTTTTTTTTTTTCCAAGCAACCATATAGCTGTTATTATATTTGCTGATTTCTTTTGGTGTAATGGAATACGTATAGGCCTTGGAATAGAATATTGAGGTCGAGTTACGAACTGAAGTTTTTCGGTACAGCTGAACCTATAAGGTATGCAACGCAGCGCTACAGAAACAGAACATAGATTGGAGAATCGTAGGAGAAAATTGAAGACTCCAAATTCAACCCAGAGGCGGTTGAAAGCTGCTACGGACTTTTCTTTGGATGCCTTAAATGAATCTAAGGCCTCCACCTAGAGGCTTTACAACTAAAATACTGCAAACTAAGTGACCACACGCTAAGGCGTCACTGAGGGAGCACAGCAAGGGACAGGCTGGATCTGAATGATATCATTATTCAGGGGCTAATTTAAAACTACAGGCTTAGCATCGTGGGCTGGCTCTTGCAAGGGTCGGGAAGGGGATGACTCCATACCTAAACGTGTTTAATTTTATACAAATTGACTACACAGATTTAAATATCCATCCGTGCGTCTCTGAGTCAACCACTCATTTTTTTTACGCTTCTTTAAGATCCTAAGTTACAAACCAAAAGATCTTTTTGAAAATATTCAAAGCAAGACATCAAAAATACACAACACTCACGTTACGTGCACGGGAATTCCAAATGCATTACACATTCTAGTCCAGCGACCAGCTCGATACAGTCGCCCCGGGCAACTGGACTGCTATAGATATGAAAAATATGATTGTATGTTTGTTCGTGTGCGTAATATTCCTTTAGGAGGATAGGATATTTGGATTTTTTTTGTTGGTTTCTTTTCTAGACTGGTTTAAGTTACATATAAGAAAGAAAGAAAAGGAGGAAAGAAAGAAAGAAAAAATCAAGAAGAAAACAAATGCCGTCAACCAAGCTGATCCAGAGAGTCTTCTTTCTAAGTCTAGTAAGTAAGAAACATGTATTCCTCGTCCGTGTAAGAGGCGCTTTTTCATTTTCCATAATAATAAACGTCATTACGCTATACGGTTAAATACGGAGATCCTATGCCAGGTCTCGTGTTGGACTTTAGTCGGACAGCTCTTTTTACTCCACCTAGAGAAGAATCCTTGTTCTTCTCAGTCGCTACACTCTTGGCAGAGTGGTCGTGGTCGTCACATCAGGGGTGGTAGCTCGCTTCACAATTCGCCGCCATTCCTCTCGCACCGCTGCCTTCCTGGTACATTCGTCTAGGGGACCATTCAATGCAGCCTTGATCTGGTCTGTCCAGCGCAATCGTAATCTGCTTCGAGCTCCTATATAAAAAGGGGCAGTGTGACTTACTGCAACGTTAATGTAAATCTATTTTCAAATATCCTTCGTTCCAACTATTCCTAACCTACATAAATCTATAAGAAACAACAACAGAACGCCCGCAAATCGCATGTAAATCTCCCAAGCAGTGCATAAACAGACGACACCCACGCAGAACGCCTACAATCGTCTGAGAACGTTGCTAAAGCATGATATATGGTCTCCGGGGAACGTTAAGGCGCTGCTCCATTGCGACTACACCTACGTACGGGAATTTCACTTTATATGGCCATTAGTAGAGCGAAAGAGTGGATGTAGCGAATCGAAAAGTAAATACGTTCTAAAGCTAAATGGAATCGGTAAGAAGTGTAAACTGCGTTAGAGCTCGTTGAATCATCAACATAAAAGGAAACTGGGATGAACTGAATGCGAAGGAGCAAGCATCGTATATTACTATAAGGTCCCGCAGAAGGAGGAAGGATGCATGCGGCTATCTCTTTCATTTTCTAAGCAAATAGAGATAGGAATCCTGCGAGGCGAGACTCCTTTGACCTGGCTCAAATGAAAAAGTAACATAAATATTATATGAAACATTTACTACAAAACGAAATTCAATGAATCTGTCTGCAAAACGAGCGGACACCAAACGGACTACATAAAATAATACGCGTGGTCGTTCTGGACACAATTAAATTGCCACGCAGTAATGGAACAACATCCCAATTCTGCAATACAGTTTTCTTAGGTGTCAGACTTCATAAACTCTATTTATTCGTTCAGCAAACACTTGTGTCTACATGTATTTCTGTGCCAGTTTTTGAATAAGATCTATCACTATTATGTTTACTCCATATCTTTGTCTTTGAAGTTTGAAAATCATGAAATAAGTCCTTCAGTGCCTGGGTGTAGCCAAAAGGATTGTAGGACTCTTACTGATTAAGGAAACTCTAGTGTTCGTTTGCCCTTTGCGTTCTAAAGCCACGGTATCCTGCTTAAGTAGTCCCACGACCTCAACAGAAACCAGTGATCGAATGAGTTGTTGATCACTACGCCCCGTATCCGATCACAGCCTATTGCAGTCCACGGACATTGAACTCCCAGGGAGCACTACAGTGCACGATCTCCCGCTTGTTTGATTCAGCTACCTTCTTCAAGTCATCGGTCCATCTTACTTTTACCCGACTGCGTGATGCAAAGGAGGGTAATTACCTACGTGCGGTCTCCATTCGTGAACCTTTCTACTACACCTTTCGTCGGTTCTGCGGCAGATATGACAAAAACACAAAATGAAGAAGAAAACAAATAAAAATTGCATAGCGTGAATCAGTTTACCTTAATGCGCCATACATTTTCTGAAAAGCCAAAAGTTCAAACACCCTAATGCACCCTATTTTAATTCAAACTCTACGGAAATGAAAGCACCTATAATATTCTTATCTTTTGAATCCAACTGCTGTAACCTGTCTTCGTACCTACTACGAATTTGTTGATGGAAAATCTTTAACACTTTGGAAATTAAACTCTGTAGCGTTAAATCTAAAGTCGCTTTTCGATTAATATGGATTATAATAGAGAAAAATGAGTGTCCCCTCTTTTCTAAAGTAAGCCAATTGTGAGATATTAGAGAAAATTCAAGGATGGCGTTTTAGATAATGGGGATTCATATTTCGTTGTTATTTTAAAGGACTTGTTGGGTATTCGGTATTTGAAGAGGAAGATAAGTGACGTCAAGAGACGTCTTAGTTTGGGTTTCAATTACACATAATATATTATTTTTATTAAGATAAAAATAATTAGAAAATATTCTAAGTTAATACGAGTAATTTAGCGTAACTATACGATCTTCAGGAGTGCTTCCGGAGTGAGTCCTTTGAGCTATCAGGAAATTGACGGAAGCCCTATAAGTTAAAATACCTGCCAGGGTCGCGGGACTGAAGAAGGGACACCACAGCTCTGGAACACAAACATCATGAGGGTAGGGTGCTAGTAGGTGGTGAATCACGGTTTTTTGTAAGTAGGAGCCTGGAGGGAATCTGCCTTCCTCTCCACCTAGGGCAGAAAGATTCATATATTTGATAATTTTTATAACAAAAAAAAATAGGTGTGACACTCGGAGACTGCCACGGTGAAGCTATTATTGCATAACATTTTTATATTTTAAAAGAAAAAAAATCGCTTACCGCGTATATTTAACGAGAATATAATTTATTTAACCTCTAGGGCCCCAAAGCGCCCCAATGGCACAATTTTGTGCCACCAAGCCCCGAACGATTTTAAACTATATTTTTGGAAAAATAAGTCTTAAAATCGGTCAGGGTTTGGTGGCAAAAAGTTGTGCCCAGGGGCTAAAGAACTTTTTTGTTGTAGGATAATTTTATAAGTTTCATTGTGAAAACTCCTTTTGTAGCTGGCCGTTTAGAATCTGTAAGAAAAAGTTAATTGTCTTGACGGATATTTGTATGATTGCCGAAGTCTCCCGAACTGAAACGACGTTAGACGATGCGTGGTGTCAGGTTTTTTCGTTAGGTTTTTGGGAAAATTCTTGATTCGGTCGCCATGCCGCGCCGTGCTCAGAGCCCGCGATAAAAGCTATGCAATAGCTTGACAAAATTAATAGTATTAATTTAACCTTGATTTTTCAATCGGAATCTATTACTTCCTTCCCAGAAAAACAAAAGAAGAACGCTATCCGAAAAATAAAATTCGAGTGGATTCGGAATCGGTGTATCTCTTCAAACAAATAGCTCGGCTCGTGACGTGAGGTCCAATTATTGAGATAAATCACACCTATGGGAGACGGAGCGTTCCGGTGAAACTAAACTATCTATTTGCTTGATGGTTAAAGGAACTTTTTCGTATGTGTAGTAAGAAAATTTTTGCACAGGGCAAGCTCCAATTCAAAATCTTCAGTAATTGTTTAATTTTTCTGGAGAAGTTTGCAAGGAAAGATCATACTGCACTGAACACAAATAATTTGAGGAAAAAATATGATAGAAAAATAAAATAAGGATTTTAATGTTCGCAGTGGGGCCTAAATGGCTACTCAATATTGCAATTCGTGTTGCTAGAAATGCATGATGTGAATCATTAAGAATATTACTTAAAGTGGCAACGAATATTTTGACCAGACTTAGGTTTAGTACAGTATAGTCAATTCTTCACGTGACAAGAGGTCTGGCCTACTTATTGGTCAAGATCCTGCAAAACTGATTGCATTGCCATTTAACGTGGCAATGCTGCCAGCGTTCTGGGCACTTTTCCCATCGATAGCAAAGTGGATGAGTTTTTTGACGCCCTCTAAATGTTGCTAGTCAAAACCTCTTCGTACACTAGGAGACGCAGTCGACTTTGTTATTTGTATCCAGGTGGCTATCGCAATACAAATCCATAGAGGTTTATACACAATCACGTGTCAATGGATACCAAAGTCGTAAGGTATCGAAGACTTGCGTCGCCTTGTGTAAGAAGAGGCTTAGAGCCTATGCATACCACGTTTTTTAAACGCGCCGTTGACGCGCGTTTGTAGCGATACGCACGCAAGTCAGACGCAGCCTGTAGACCTTTGCATACCTTTAAAAATTACAAACGCGCGGCACCGGCGCGTTTGTATCGATACAGACGCGCCTGTGCCGCGCGTTTGACACGATAAAAACTGCTCTGTTTGATAAAAACGCGCCGCCGACGAGCGTTTCAGAAACGCGCGTCGACGGCGCGTTCAAAAAACGTGGTGTGCATAGGCCCTTCATCATCTGCCTAGCCTTTTTCCCAACTATATTGGGGTCGGCTTCCAGTCAAACCAGATGCAGCTGAATATCAGTATTTTACATGAAGCGACTGCCGATCGGACCTCCACAACCCAGTAACTGGGTAATACGATACCCCATGGTAAGACTGGTTGTCAGAATTTAGAGCTTCTGACTAACAGTAACGACTCAGCTACTTTTAAAGTTTACGTTGTCAGCTGCTATTTTCAATATTCAGACCCTGTTGCTCCTCACATACATAACCTCCGTCACGTCTTGCGGTCACTCGCGGGCTGCAAAGTTATCGTTGGCGCAGACGTTAATGCGTCTTCGTCCCTGTGGTATGGCAAAGTCCGGTCCACGGATTACGTACGGCGTTGCGCTGTTGAAGACTTCATTGCTGAAATGAACTTAACCATTCATAACACCCCCGATGCACCACCTACTTTTTGCAGCCCAATGGGCGAATCTTGTATTGACGTCACACTTTCTAGTGCCGACGTACGCTTGGATAGGTGGCGTGTCCTACCGGACGCGTCTTGCAGTGATCATCGCTTGATTGTGTACGAGTTTGTTCCGGTTTCTACTCATGGTTCTTCACATGTAATTGGTAACTTTAGGTATAAAAGTAAGGGTGCTAATTGGGAATTCTTTAGATCGCTTTTTGCGTGTCATGCCAAAGATTTCACTCGTGATGGGCTGTCAGCTGAAGAAAGTGCTGAAATTATGTCAGACACCTTCACTTACTGTGCTGACATTGCTATTGGTCGCGGACCTATGACCAATGTACGTAGATGTGATTGGTGGTGTGACTACCTAACCGAACAGCGTAAAATTTATCGTCGAGCGCGTAAACATCTTAATAAGCTTAAAAAACGTCAAGTCACCGGAGACTCACTAACCTCTGCTTTAAATACATTTAGAGTTGCCAGGTCCCGTTACAGAGCATCGGTTGAAAAGTCTAAGGGTAAATTGTTGCGCAAAGTAGTGGATAAATTAGAAAAGGAAGGTCCGTGGTCTCCTTTATATCATGAGTTTAAAGCCAATCGATCGGTCGACCTCGCGTATGTTCAGAATATTAAAGTAAATAATAAACACACCACCGGTATTGAAGAAACAACGGAAGTTTTATTAAATACTCTTATCCCTGATGATTCACATGTTAATGATACTGACTACCACCAACAGATTAGAGCATGGGCTACAGTCCCGCCTGAATCACCAGCGTCAGACCTTCCATCCATTGACGAATTCATTAATGTTGTCAGGAGGCTGCCCCTTAACAAATCATCAGGTGAAGATAAAATATCCAATCGTATGATAAAAGAAGCGTGTAAAACAGCGGCCGACGCGATATTAATTGTTTACAACCGGTGTATTGCTGAAGGTGTTTTTCCTCGTATATGGAGACATGGCTTTATACGAATAATACCTAAAAGCGGCGACAAGCCACCAGATGACCCTAAGTCTTACCGGCCCATAACATTATTACCATCTTTGGGAAAGCTCTTGGAGCGTCTTATCGTCCCACGATTGTTACCGGGCGGACCCAAATTCCATAAAAATCAATTCGGTTTTACTGTCGGCAAATCAACCGTTGACGCGGCACTTTCTGTTAGAAAAATGGTTCATACCTCCGAGCACAAGTACGTAGTAGGAATCTTTCTAGACATTTCCGGGGCTTTTGATAACGCATGGTGGCCAATGCTACTACTTAAGATAAAAGCTCGTGGTTGCTATAAAAATATATTTAATCTTCTTTATTCGTACTTTTCTAATGGATCCGCTAAACTTAAGCTCGGACATCATTCCGTATCGAAACCTCTTACCATGGGCTGTCCTCAAGGTTCGGTTATCGGTCCTCATTTATGGAATCTAGGCTTCGATGATTTCCTCGCGATTCCTCTTCCAAGTGGTTGTTCTTTAACTGGTTATGCGGACGATGGCCTTCTGCTCATTCAGTCGAGTACTCGTGCTGGACTCGAGAATTTGGCTGACACTTGCCTACGATTAATATCTCAGTGGGGTGATCGAAACCGCCTGACCTTTGCACCACAAAAAACCTATCAACTCATTTTAAAGGGTGACCTTAAATCGTGGCCTAGTATTAAATTCAATAATGTTCCCGTTAAGAGAAAACAATCGGTGTGCTATCTTGGTTTAGTCTTAGAGAGGAATTTCACATTCATAGAACATATAAAAACGGTTGGTGAAAAAGCTAAAAATAACTTTTATGCCCTAACGAGAATATCTAAATCTACTTGGGGTTTGTCATTTTTAACCTTAAAAACTATTTATGGGGCTACTTACTTGGGCTGTGTGTGCTACGGGGCACCTGTTTGGGCCGATAGAGCCACCATAGGTGCGGCACGACGTAAATTGCTTCAAAGTCAGCGCTTGGCTTTGTTATTCTTAAGTAAAGCGTATAGGACAGGCAGTACTGAAGCTTTACCGGTACTTGCTGGTGTTCTACCAGTAGATCTTGAAGTGCAACGACGCGCTGCAATGTACTTTTCCGCACGGGAGACCACTGACGCTGATTTTCTACCGCAACGTGACCGTGATAAGATATCTCGATTATTCAAACCCCAGAGCGACGTCTGGGAGGATCTTTTATCCGAATGGCAAAATAGGTGGGATAATTCTATCAAGGGACGGCACCTCTACCAGTTCCTTCCATCCGTTCGTGAGCGGCTGGCTAGGACGTGGCTGGAGGTGGATCACTGTGTTGCCCAATTTCTCACCGGACATGGTAACTTTAAAAGTAAATTGTTTTCCTTCAAGCTTGTTCCCTCGCCTTTTTGTCAATGTTCGACACCTGACTGTGAATATGAACAATCAGCACATCATATTCTTTGGGAGTGTATTCTTTGGCAAAACGAACGCAATATTATGTTGGATGCTGTTCAGACTACATCTGGAGTCATTTATTATACGGACCTTGTCGAAACTCGAACAAACTTCCGTGCGTTCAAGCGTTTTTGCCATACCTATTATTGGAATCAAATATAGCAGCTCACAATTTAGGACCCATTAATATTAGTAGTCATTTTTACCCGTGGTGCTAGGCAACTGGGCTTCTCCCAGTTGTAATGTCCCTTTGTGCCTATTGGCCTTGTTTTGTTCTGTCTCCTGCTTGCATGGAGGGAAGTGGAAACATATTTTTCCTACTCCTCCACTATTCTTTTCTGATTAATTTCGTGCAGGATCCAAGACAGGTAAATTCATTCTCCGGGACACGTCGAGCTTCATTGTCTCGGCGCTTTTCTGGTGGTTGCCACTGTTGATTCTGGCTTTCAGGAGTTGCAGTGGTTTGGGAATAGTGTGGTGGGTTTGTCCCAAAAAAAAAAAAAAAAAAATAACAGTAACGACTGTCAAAGATCTACAAATGACAGCCGGGACCAACGGCTTTACGTGCTTTCCGAGACACGGAGGAAACTCGCTATGACAGATGGTCACCCATCCACAGACCAACCTCGGCAAGCGCGGCTTAACCCGGAAGATCGGCCTATGTGGCTGTAATTATTTAGCCACGAGCTCCTCCGAGTGTGCATAGGCCCTTAGACTGCTTAATTCCCAAAACTACTAGGTAAACAAAACAAACTATGAAAAGACGGCCACCCGATATTATCAAAGATACAACCTTTATCGTAACTCAAGCAACAATTAAGGCTGAGTAATTATCGAGTTTACCTTAATACCGTCTCGTCTGCACGGAAAACTCGAAACGCGTTCAAACCCACCTTTGATGTTTAATTAGAGAGGACGAATTTTCCAAGATGGCGGCTTGATTGTAAAGAATGGGGGCGAAAGATGGCGGTGGAATAATAAACAAAATAATGGTTGTAAACTGGTCTTTTGGTAGTTTAGTCGATTAGGTAGGCTGTTTATGTGTGAATTTAAATGTTATTTCGAGAGGCAAGCGATCAAAAACTTCAAGCATTTTCTAAACGCTGATTTTAGGGTACCGTACCCAGAGGGTAAAACGGGACTTTGTTAGTAAAACTCCTGTGGCCATCCATCTGTCTGTTTGTCACCAAGCTGTATCTCAATAACAGTGATAGAAAGTTGAAATTTTCACAGACTTTTTTTTATTCTTTTTTTCCCATACCGCGCACATGATGTTTTGCCGTTTTTAGGGACAACGATTCGTAAACCTTCATAAGCGAGTCAGACTCGTATATATGTGCCAGTTTTTTATATTACGTTATATTGGTGGAGGAGAAAATAGCCCGTCATTAATTATCCGGGTCCATCAACCAGTCTGCATAAATCTAGATGGTAATTTGTAAAAAAAAATCACTGTCATCGTTCTTGTTCAATCAAACTTTATTAACAAAATAATGAGACAAATCGAACGATAAAA